>NC_069420.1:39725385-39759468 GCF_026875155.1 Cherax quadricarinatus
GTTAAGGACTTTCGTAAAAATCTACCTCATATTCGTGCAGTATAGGGTTATCATATGAAGGTGCACATCTTAGGAAATATGTCAACCTGGGCAGACTCAAGCACTTTGTGAGAAGGTACAATGCATCGTGGATGTCAAGATTGCCTATTCGTTGTTCCACTCTCCTCAACTCTTCCAATTTCTTCCTGAGAATTGTGTCAATGGCAGCGCTTCTCAGAGGTGCTCTAAGCAAGACGCTATTTGTAGGGGCAATGACTGATGCTCCTGGTAGTTTGGATCTCACTGCATTTATCACTTGTTGACTGACTGAGATGATTTCACATTTGGATGGATTCAGGATGAGACCCATTTCCTGTCCCCGTGTCATCACTTGTGTAAGATCATCTAAGAGGGACTCCTTTGTACCTGCTATTGTGCCATCATCCAGGAACCAGATGTTTAGCTCACTGGTCAGTCTGACTGTGATTTCCCTAACCGCTGCGGTTAGGGAAATCACAGTCAGACTGTGAAGTCAGACAGAAGAGAAATGGTGCAAGAGGATCCCCTTGCTGGACACCCTCTGATGCTGTGATTTCATACTCTCCAAACAGGAACATTGATTCCTTGCTATATCCAGATGAAACAAAGGGGAAGAGACCAGGGAAATGTTTTTGTACCGCTCCTAATACCACATATCTTTTGAGGAGATTGAATGCATTCTTGAAGTCTAATTTTACCACTGCATTGTCCTCAGGCAGGTTGTTGATATACGCCTTTGTTGCATGAACCGCTGCTTCACTTCCTTGAGAGACTCCAAAGCCATATTATATATATATAATATATATATATATATATATATATATATATATATATATATATATATATATTATATTGTGTGTGTGTGTGTGTGTGTGTGTGTGTGGTGTGTGTGTGTGTGTGTGTGGTTATCGCAGGCGGGCAACAAAACCACGGGGAGGATAGTAATTTTAACTCCCCTATTTTAGGACACTCACATATATAGCTCTACTACCTATACTATAAACAAGCAGTGACGTTCTTTTTTCCCCAAGTTGTTTGTTTATATATGTGTGTGTGTGTGTGTGTGTGTGTGTGTGTGTGTGTGCGCGCGCGTGTGTGTGTGGTGTGTGTGTGCGCGCGCGCGCGTGTGTGTGTGATGTCTAGGTGCTGTCACGGGAGCAAAGAGCTCGCGGTTTGTGTAATGGTTAACCATTTCGGCTGATGAACTTTCCGACAAAAAATGCAGCATTTCGAGAGTCGCTTTTTTTCAGCCTCTACCTGGGTCTATTGACTTAACCCTACAGTAAAACGAATAGCGGAAGCTGGCTCCGCAGCTTCATGAGTGGGTATGGAGGTACTAGAATACGTAGCGTATGTTGAGTGGTCGGCCCAGCAACTGAAGAGCAACCTCCGCAAATTTAATTAGGGGAGATTTTCTCTTTATCATTTAAGCCTGAGGAAGTGCTTTGTTGGAGGATGCACTGAACAACAAACAGAATGCAGATGTAGTATACACAGATTTTGCAAAAGCCTTTGACAAATGCGAGCATGGTGTAACAGCACACAAAATACGTGTTAAAGGGATAACCGGCAAAATAGGCAGATGGATCTTTAACTTTCTAACAAATCGAACACAAAGAGTAATGGTAAACAGAATTCAATCGGAAGCTGCCATAGTGAAGAACTCTGTTCCACAAGGCACAGTACTCGCCGCTC
This sequence comes from Cherax quadricarinatus, assembly GCF_026875155.1. Taxonomy (NCBI): domain Eukaryota; kingdom Metazoa; phylum Arthropoda; class Malacostraca; order Decapoda; family Parastacidae; genus Cherax; species Cherax quadricarinatus. Next base: position 39,727,099 of record NC_069420.1, read on the forward strand.
TCCTGTTGATCATCCTCATATCAGACATAGACAGAGATGTAAACCATAGCACCGTATCATCCTTTGCAGACGATACTAGGCTCTGCATGAGTGTCATCCCCTGAGGACACGGCAAATCTCCAAGAAGATATAAACCAAGTTTTCCAATGGGCAACGGAGAACAATATGATGTTCAATGAAGATAAATTCCAACTACTCCGTTATGGAAAACTGGAGGAAATAATAACTAGAACTGAGTATACTACAAACTCTAATCACACAATACAGCGGAAAAGTAATGTGAAGGACCTGGGAGTAGTAATGTCTGAGAATCTCACCTTCAAGGATCACAACAGTGCCACTATCACAACTGCGAGGAAACTGATAGGATGGATAATGAGAACATTCAAGACAAGAGAAGCCAAACCAATGATTATCCTTTTTAAATCGCTTGTTCTGTCTAGGCTGGAATACTGTTGTACATAACATCTCCATTCAAGGCAGGTGAAATTGCAGATATAGAGAATGTGCAGAGAACCTTTACTGCATATATAAATTCCATCAAACACTGTAAGTGCTGGGAACTCTTGGAAGCACTTGACTTGTCCTCACTGGAGCGCAGGAAAGAAAGAAACATCATAGTCTACACCTGGAAGATACTGGAAGGACTGGTCCCTAATCTGCACACGGAAATCACTCCCTGCGAAAGCAAAAGTCTTGGCAGGCGATGCAATATACCCCTAGTGAAAAGTAGGGGCGCCATTAGTACACTAAGAGAAAACACAGTAAGTGTCTGGGGCCCAAGACTGTTCGACAGCCTCCCACCAGCCACAAGGGGAATAACCAATAGACCCCTGGTTGTCTTCAAGAGGGAGCTGGACAGATACCTAAAGTCAGTGCCGGATCAGCCGGGCTGTGGTTCGTACGTTGGACTATGTGCGGTCAGCAGTAACAGCCTCGTTGATCAGGCCCTGATCCACCCAGAGACCTGGTCATGGACGGTTCCGCAGGGGCGTTGATCCCCGGAATACTCTTCAGGTAGGTATGTAGAGGTAGAGGAGAGGCCTCTTATGAACAGGGGTGTGGTAGGATGGAGGTGTGTGAGTGGGGGGGGGGATGGGGTATTGGTGGAGGGGAGGACTGTATACCACCATCTATCACCAAACATTAAGAGGGAGCCGCCACCAACAAGCTCAGGGTAAGTATAACACCAAGAGGGGAGTTGGGTGGGAAAAAATGAAAGTGGTTCCTACCCCTCACTTGAGGCCAGCGAGGGAAGAAGTATGTGTTAGTGTGTGTGTGTGTGTGTGTGTGTATGTGTGTGTGTGTGTGTGTATTGTGTGTGTATGTGTGTGTGTGTGTGTGTGTGTGTGTGTGTATGTGTGTGGTGTGTATGTGTGTGTATGTGTGTGTATGTGTGTGTGTGTGTGTGCGTGCTTTGCGTGGGTTGCGTGCGTGTGCGTGTGTGTGGGTGGTGTGTGTGTGTGTGTGTGGTGTGTGTGTGTGTACTCACCTAGTGAGGTTGCAGGGGTCGTGTCCTGCTTGGCCCCCCCTCTTCACTGGTCGCTACTAGGTCACTCTCCCTGAACCGTGAGCTTTATCATCCCTCTGCTTAAAGTATGTTTGGATCCTGCCTCCACTACATCGTTTCCCAAACTATTCCACTTCCTGACTACTCTGTGGCTGAAGAAATATTCCCTAACATCCCTGTGATTCATCTGTGTCTTCAACTTCCAACTGTGTCCCCTTGTTGCTGTGTCCCCTCTCTGGAACATCCTGCTTTGTCCACCTTGTCGTTCCTCTCAGTATTTTGTATGTCGTTATCATGTCCCCCCTATCTCTCCTATCCTCCAGTGTCGTCAGGTTGATTTCCCTTAACCTCTCCTCGTAGGACATACCTCTTAGCTCTGGGACTAGTCTTTTTGCAAACCTTTGCACTTTCTCTAGTTTTTACGTGCTTGTGTGTGTGTGTGTGTGTGTGTGTGTGTGTGTGTGTGCGTGCGTATGTTTTATTGCATACATTAATTAAAAAATGATAATGGTATTGAGGACACACAAAATAGTACATTATAGGCCTATATGTATGTTTTTTCCATTTACCTGTATTTATATTTATCTAGTTGTACATATCTCGGGGTCGATTCATAGATTCTGACTCCACAATCCGTTCCTTAAATCACTTGTAAAAACAACTGGTCAGGAAGAAATTTCTCTCCTAAACTAGCAGTAATATTTTAGCACAAGTTGTATACACTAATGGATCTAAGCAGGTGTTTACTGGCAGGGCTGCATCTGCTCTTGTTGCTACCTCCCTAGTTAAGAACGATAAAACTTTGTTGAGTTAGGTATAAGAATTAACAACTGAGCATCTACACTGCAAACTGAATTGTTTGCCATCCTATTGGCGCTAAAGCTAACTAATAACACAGAGCTTAACTAGGATTATTACTGATTCGGTGTCATCACTGAAGGCTCTTAACTCACATAATGACTCCTACAGTATCTTCATTGGAGAAGCTAGGTATAATTACTAAAAAATCCGGGAAAAAAGGAATTAATGTGCAATTGTTATGGATTCCATTACGCATTGGATTACTCCATGATAAAGTTGATACGTTAACCAAGGAAAGTACCCTGAGGGAGAATGTAGAATATAACTTTGATGTATCTGTGTCTAGCATGAGGAATAATATTAGGAGAGAAGTAAATAGTAAAACTGAATGTTATATGGATGCATTTAGAAGCCTGAATAGATCTATCACCCATTATGATAACATGAACGTAGATAAGTTCATAGTCAATCTGTTCACATTTGCAATGTAAACAGATTGATGGCCAGACTTAGGCTTGGTTACAAGTACTTCTGGCAATTTGGAAGACACACAGATGATGATCATACCAAATGCAAAGCATGTGGCCAGCCCTATGGTCACTATTTTGAACATTATGTGTTAAGTTGTCCACTTATTGAGGAATATAGAGATAGTATGATAACCTACGTGACATGTCAGGATATCTTATTAATGGAATTAAGATACCAGATACATTAAGCAAATTTCCTGAATTTGCTTGTAACAGATAAGTAAACTGTAGATATAAATCCGGATGTACTCCTGTTAACCCTTTTGAGGCCTAGTTCGTAGGCCTTTTGTGTATCCATATGCTCTTTCGCTGCCATCCACAGGATGGATATTGGGTACACTATAAAGCAGCCACTTGTGGCAAAATCTAAATCCTCAACTCGTATCGATCTGTTACACTTATTTCTGGCCTTCAGGGACTAATCGTATCTACTCTTGAAACTGTGTATAATATTCACCTCTACCTTCTCTTCATCTGCTACATTCCACATATCACCCTATGACAAAAAAAAGTACTTCTTAACATCCACATGGCTTATATTTATCTTTAGCAGCTGCTATCTATGTCCGTCCCCTGGCCACCTCTCCTCGCATCTCAAACATTGTCCCTAACCACTTAGTTTATTCCCCTGCGCATTTTATATGTGATGATCTTATCCTTCTTGTTCCGTTTGGGTGAACTCCCTAGGCCTTTCTCGTAGTCGGCCCCTCTGTTCTTACATCAATCTCACTGCTTAACATTGGGTGTTCTGTAGTGTTATTTGCTTTATGAGGTGCAGGTTCCTTTCTTGTTCTGCATGCTCCAAAATGGTCCTAACCTACTTTGTATGTAATGTTGTAACTGAATCTTTGCTAACATTTCCTGGAACAGTGTTTAGATAACCTAGATTTTTCATTTATCACCGAGGCTGTACGGTTGATGTATACTTTGGGTGATGTCCTCGGCAAAATGTTTCTCTTTGTTGTACCATGTGTCCGGTCTTTCCATTCCTTTCTACTATTCTAATTCTTTGGTCTTGTTAAACTTAATTCCAATAGCCACTTTTTTGTCACTCTTAAAGAATATTTGAGTCATCTTGGAGTTTCTTCGTGACGTCTCATGTTAACTTTCTCAATAATTTTACATCATCAACGAAGTGATACACGGAGGGATGGGGGATGATGGGGGTTTTATTTCCTTTAACAAATGGTTTACGTATATGAGGAACAGCAGGAGTCCAAATACTGGTCCTTATGGGACTCACTCAGCACCTGTGCTCACTACAACTTTATAATAATATCTTCATTTACTACAAGTACATGTACAAGGTATACAGGCCTAGCTGACATCGATAACATACTGCTATACAGAAAACCCCTTGTTATGATGAGCATTTCGGGCAAATTAGATCTTTGTCCCAGGATGCGACCCACACCAGTCGATTAACTCCCAGGTACCCATTTTACTGATAGGTTAACATAGACAACCAGTGTAAAGAAACACGCCCAATGTTTCTACCCGCGCTGGGAATCGAACACAGACCCACGTCGTGTGAAACGAGAGCTTTAAGAACATAAGAACATAAGAAAGAAGGAACACTGCAACAGGCCTACTGACCCATGCAGAGCAGGTCCATGTCCCCCCCGGATTAGCCCAATGACCCACCCAGTCTGGTCACCTCCACTCAGGGATGGAGCACGGCACCAGACACAGCAGCACAAGCTAGTCAGGTCCAACTCACACCCACCCACACCCACTCATGTATTTATCTAACCTATTTTTAAAACTACACAACGTTTTAGCCTGAATAACTGTACTCGGGAGTTTGTTCCACTCATCCACGACTCTTACCAAACCAGTGCTTTCCTATATCCTTCCTGAATCTGAATTTTTCCAACTTGAAACCATTGCTGCGAGCCCTGTCTTGGCTGGAAATTTTCAGCACGCTATTTACATCCCCTTTATTTATTCCTGCTTTCCATTTATACACCTCGACCATATCCCCCCTAATTCTACGCCTTTCGAGAGAGTGCAGATTCAGGGCCCTCAGTCGGTCCTCATATGGAAGATTTCTGATACATGGGATCATCTTTGTCATCCTCCTCTGTACGTTTTCCATTCTGTAATACGGTGACCAGAACTGAGCAGCATAGTCTAAATGAGGCCTAACCAAGGATATATAGAGTTGAAGAACAACCTGAGGACTTCTGTTATTTATTCTTCTAGATATGAAGCCAAGAATTCTGTTAGATTTATTGCGAACACTAATGCACTGTTTTCTTGGTTTTAGGTTACTGCTAACCAGAACTCCTAAATCCTTTTCGCAATCAGTAGTATTAAGATCTACATTATTTAGTTTATATGTGGCATGGTTATTTAACTGTCCAACATTTAGAACTTTGCATTTGTCAATATTAAACTGCATCTGCCACTTCTCCGACCATTGCATCAGTCTATTCAAATCATCCTGGAGTGCTCTACTGTCCTCATTAGAATGAATTGGACGGCCTATTTTGGTGTCATCAGCAAATTTGCTTATGTCGCTATTTATTCCCTCATCTATGTCGTTTATGTAAGTTGTGAACAACAATGGGCCCAACACTGACCCCTGAGGAACACCGCTTGTGACGTGCCCCCATTCTGATTTCTCTCCATTTATGCAAACTCTCTGCTGCCTATTTGTCAGCCATGCCTCTACCCAGGAAAAAATTTCTCCTATTCCGTGTGCATTAAGTTTCCTCAATAGCCTCTGATGTGGAACTCTATCGAAAGCCTTACTGAAGTCCATGTACACAATATCATATTCATTACCATGATCTACCTCCTCAAACACCTTAGTGAAAAAAGTTATTAAATTCGTAAGACAGGAATGCCCCTTTGTAAAACCGTGTTGAGATTCATTAATCAAACTGTGCCTATCAAGATGACTACGAATTGCTTCGGCAATTATTGATTCCATAAATTTTCCCACTATGGAGGTAAGGCTTATTGGTCTATAGTTCGAAGCCAAGGACCTGTCACCTGCCTTGTAAATAGGTATTACATTTGCCATTTTCCACATATCAGGCACTATGCCAGTTTGTAGTGATATGTTAAAAAGATTAGCCAAAGGTATGCTAAGTTCCTCTTTACATTCCTTTAACACCCTTGCAAACAGTTCATCAGGGCCTGAGGATTTGTTAGGTTTTAGTTTCTCTATTTGTCCGAGGACCATGTCACTAGTTACCGCAATCGTACATAGTTTATTATCCTGTTCTACATAATCTATTATTTCAGGAATATCGCTAGTATTTTCCTGGGTGAATACTGAGAGGAAGTAGGTATTGAGAATTTCACACACATCCTTATCACTGTCAGTGATTTGACCAGAGTTACTCTTAAGTGAGCCTATCTTGTCCTTAATCTTACTTCTGTATACTTGAAAAAACCCTTTTGGGTTAGTCTTTGAATCCCTTGCGACCTTAACCTCATAATCCCTTTTTGCTTTTCTTATTCCTTTCTGCATTTCTCTCTTTAATTGAATATATTGATTTCTTAACTGCCCATCCCCTCTTTTGATATGCCTATATATGCCTCTCTTTTGACCAATGAGATGCTTTAATCTATTGTTCATCCATTTGGGATCATTTTTGTTAGATCTAATTTCCCTACTCGGAACAAAAGTTGTCTGGGCAGCTAGAACTATGCTCTGAAAAACGTCATATTGGCAACCAAGATCACCTACCTGACCCATAGTCAGGACATTCCAATTTAGCCCACCCAGGTAATTTTTCAGTCCCATGAAGTCGGCCAAGCGAAAAATGTCGGACAGATTTGATTGCAGTTATCTGGGTAATTCCATGATATATTGAAACTAAGTGATTTGTGATCTCTTTCCCCAAGCTCATCATTAGCCTCAAGATTATTAATTAGTGAATCTCTGTTGGCAAGAACCAAGTCAAGTAGATTGTTTCCTCTAGTTGGTTCTGTCACAACCTGTTCTAAAAAGCAATCCTGAACTGTATCAAGAAAGTCACTAGACTCAAGATTTCCTGTCATATTGTTCCAATCAATTTGTCTAAAGTTAAAATCTCCCATTATCACAACATTTTCATATCTAGATGCCTTATGAATTTCGTCCCATAACAGCTTACTGCACTCCCTATCAAGGTTTGGGGGCCTATAAATCACACCCAAAATTAATTTGTCACGTCCTATGAGAAACTGTAGCCAAACAGATTCTGTGTTCGATGTTTCTAATCTTATATCATGTCTAAGGCAGCAATTTAAATTTTCTCTGACAAACATTGCCACTCCACCACCCTTCCTGTTGACCCTATCAATGTGGAATAGTTTATAACCCTGTATTCAGAAGGCATTTCTCTATCTTTCAGGTTGAACCAGGTCTCTGTTATACCAATAATATATATATTACCTGCACTTGCAAGTAATCTTAGCTCATCTATCTTATTTCTTAGACTCCTACTATTTGTATAGTAAACCTTAAGGGAGCTAGTCACTCGTTGCCCTCTACTATCTTTCTTTGTTTGTTGATCAGTTGATTTGCCATTACTAGTAACTTTATTTTGAATATTGTCTTTTAAACATATCCCTGAGGTATCCCGATAATTGCTGTTTTTAACGCTAATGGTGCAGCCTGATTGTTTCCCACAAACACCCATACCTTTATAATCTTATCAGTTTAAATTCTTAGATAAGTCACCAATTACCCTCTCAATTGAATTGGCTAATGCAACCACTCCATCCCCAGAGAGATAAACCCCATCCCTTGCATACATATCACGTTTGCCAAAGAATAGGTCCCAGTTATCAATGAATGGGATTGCAAGTTCCTTGCAGTACCTGTCTAGCCAGCAATTTATACCAATTGCCCTAGACATCCATTCATTGCCCACTCCCTTTGTAGGCAAGATGCTACATATGACTGGGATCCCTCCCTTAGACCTAACTACTTCTATGGCTGACCTTTACTTATCCAGCAGCTCCTCTCTCCTGCCCTTCCCAGTGTCATTACCCCCAGCACTAAGACAGATAATGGGCTTGTTCCCATTGCCTGCCATAATATTATCCAACCTGCTGACTATGTCACCAACACCAGCTCCAGGAAGGCACACTCTCTGTCTGACCTTTCTGTCTCTGTTACAAAATGCACGGTCCATATATCTTACCTGAGAATCGCCTGCTATTAAAATATTCATACCTTGATTAGCAGGGGAATCAGTGGTACCTTCAACCTCACTAACCACTGAAGTACACTCATCTTGGAGAATAGAGAATCGATTTCCTACCTTCACATCTTCTCTATTAACTCTCATCTTCCTTCTTCCTGAACTGTGAACCACTTGCCACTTAAAGCGGCTGCCACTATCACTGCTGGTGATAATTTCCTCCTTTCCAGCTAAATCCTTCTCACACTCCGAAACTCATCTATGCGAAGCTTCAGCCTCCTATTTTCCTCCTGAAGAGGTAGAATCTCCTTTTTCAACACTTGAACCTGAGATTCTAAAACACTACAACAAACCATGGTGCTTGGTAACAGCCCACGCTAACTCCCAAGAGCTTAGGCAGGTATGACCACAGGTAATCACTAACCTCAGCGATCAGGCCATACTGTACAGTAAATATTTATGGTATTTGACATGTATAGAAAGCCTTTTGTTATGCAAAACATTTTGAGCAGCCTTAAAACTAACTTACAATTACTGGACAATGAGACACGTAGTACGTGAGAATAGGAATGCCTAATTTATACTATATTGAAGATATTCAGTAATTTAGTAAAAAAAATAATTGCCCTTACCCCTTTGCCTTCCTTTCTCCAGATATTATTTTATGTACTTGATTTCTTGAACTCTTGATGCAAGGAAGAGTAGGGCTGTTCCAATTATTAGGTCAAAATCTCCAACAGCCAGAAGACATTTCCACGGTGAAGGGTAGAGCAGCCTACTATGTCACCCCTCCCTGGTTGTTCTGTTCACATGTTTGTGTTAAGCCTAACATGGCGTCCCTGCTTGAGTCCCACAGCTGGCCACCACCTGCCTTGCTCCACGACTTTTCATCTAATACTGTAAGTAGTGGGTGCTTTACTGTTACTGCTCCTACCATCACCACAGCCGTATTGTGTTGTGGTAATTGTGGTGGTGACATTGGTGGTGGTGATGGTTGTGTTGTTGGCATTGGTGGTGCTGGTATTGGTTGTGGTGATGGCACTGGTGATTGCGTTAGTGATTGTATTGGTAGTGGTGATGCTTTTGATGTTGATGTTGGTATTGATGATGGTGTTGGTGGTGATGACGGTATTGGCATTAGTGGTGGTGATAATATTGGCATTTGTGAGTGTTTGTGGTGGTGATGATAAAATAAGAATTAGAGTTATTATCCCCGGATGGTTATTAACCCAGGATAACCCACGAAAACCACCAGTCACTGTAACTTATTTCCAGTGGTTATCCCTCAGTGTGCGCCCAGCAACAGTCAGGTAACTCGCAGGCACTTGTTTCCTGCTAGGTCTGTGGTTCTTAACCTGGGATACCTGTATCCCTGGGAGTACGAGAAAGCAAAGCTTGGGATAACAGAATATGAGTCAATAAATCTTGCAACAGGTGATCGGGGACATCAAAGCTAGTCCTGTCAAAGTGAGTCTTCAGACAGATTTGTCAACTAACGTTAGATGTTGCAGTCAGTTGTTAGAGTTTGTGGGGTACGTGAAGGAGAAAGAAGTTATGGAAGAATTCATGTTTTGTGAATCCCTGATAATAACTACAAAAGCAGTGAATGTGTTAAATCTCGTGAAAGATTTCGTCTTGAAGACTGGAATGACTGTCGATGTATGTGGGTCACTTTGCACTGATAGAGCACCTACCATGCTGGGAAACAAAATGAGGTAAATACTCGTGCGAGGGAGGTGCCCCATCTCACTTTATATTACATCCTCATTAACTTCCCACAAAAACACTGCATGGAAAATTGAAGTGTGTTTTGTCAGTTCCATTGAAAGATATAAAATTTACCAGAGGATGATCCCTGAACCTCCTCTTCATTGCATTTTGTGAAGAAATTGGAGCTGAACACAGACGTGAGGTGGCTTTTCCTTGGCCGATGCTTTAATAGTGTCTTCGAACTAGGCAAAGAAATCAAGCACTTTCTTAGAAAGCAAGTCGGTAATACTTCTGATGTCTTTCAAAACAGGGAATTAATTTTGTCTCTGTCATATTTTGCATAATACACCAGACCTGAACACTTACATCCAAGGCAGAGGAATTAATATGATCATTGCCAGGGAAAAACTGTCAGCCTTCACCAAGAAAACTTCCAGTGAGGATAAATCACATTCAGAACGGATATGTTGCTAGTTTTCCTTCACACGATGAGGCTGCTGATGCGATCACAGAACTGTTCATCATGAGTAAGTGAAAAATAATCATTTGCAGCAAGTGATTCAGTTTCTCCAAGGTTATTTTCACCACGCAGAGGTTTATGTAACTCAGGCAGGGATACGGAACCCAGTTATTTTTAACCAGTATTCCATGGATAATAATGATATAACGAAAGATGGTTGTTAACTCCAAGTTAATATAGGAAAACGAATGGAATCTGAATAAATCATGGTAAAAAAAAAGTCTGGTGAGCATAATTGAAAACATTTCCATAATTAGCAGACAAAGCCTTGGAGGCTCTGGTGTCATTTACCTCTGCCTATGACACAACATTTCTGCACATAACAACAATGGCTAAAAGCTGTCTCTATGCAGTTGATAACATGAGTGCGCTTATTTCTCAAAAAATTTGGTTCCACCATGATCACTTATCAACATCAACAATAAAAGAACCATTAAATAAGGCAAGTGTATTTTTTTTCTTTTTATAACTGAATACATGTAAGTTCTTAGGCATGACTGTGTTATTGATCTACTTCACCTTTATATAGGTTTTTGATGCAAAAGTAAATATTTCACAAAGAAATTAAAGCTTTAAGTTATTTTTGACAGGGTACCACAAAAAATAATTTGTGTGTGTGTGTTTCCCAGAGTCTTTGAAGTTATCACAGTTGCTGTATTATCTCTCTCTCTCTCTCTCTCTCTCTCTCTCTCTCTCTCTCTCTCTCTCTCCTCTCTCTCTCTCTCTCTCTCTCTCTCTCTCGTTTAATCAGCACTGAGGGTGTTTACACAACCAGTCTTTAATTCCAAGATGTGTTTTATCACCTGTTTGCTAGCCACCTGGGGCTGTTGTCGTGTCGTCATTGTCTTAGTGTAAACACTATGCTAAAAATATACAATGTCATGAGCAAATCGCTGTTTACGTACAATGTTTCCCCTCTAACTAGAGCGTTAATGTATCTTTATTGTAGTAATTGAAGCCAGTCTCCCTGTCTTTGAGATGTTTCACTTGGCTTTATCAAGCCAAGACTTGATAAAGCTCTACTCAGAGCGAAACGTAGTGCAGATAAAAGCTTATTCTGCAACTTGTGGGTAATTACGATGTTTTATCTGGACTTCCCTAGCCAGCTGGTGTGATTGTGTTTACACTTGAATTTACAAGTTAAGAGCTCTGATACTATCTCGGTTTATTTACAGGTTAAGAGCTCTTATATTATTTCAGTTTACTTACAAGTTAAGAGCTCATATATTATCTCAGTTCATTTTAAAGCCTATCTCAACCCCCCTTAAACCCATCTCTTCCCAGAATGACTACCTTTGTAATTACTTACACGACTATTTCCACTACTCCTGTTACTAGTGCAACACAAACTATTACTATTACTGCGACTACTACTACTGCTAAGATTACAACTCTACTACTACTACTACTACTACCACTACCGCCACCACTACTACTAATACTGCTGCTACCACTACTAATAGTATGTACTTTTTTTCCCTTCTTTCCGATCTGTCTTCTGGTTTTGTCTGTTTTTTCCTCGCTCTGTTGTGACTTGGACATTATTCCAGCACTGACTGAAACGTCACCGCAAGCAATATCTCTTTAGTTATCTGTTAATTGTTGAAGCCACGGTATTGTAACTTATTCTTCAGACTGTCACCTACAGCAGTATTATACGTCGTACTGCTAGGCAAACATGAACGACAAGTGTGTGGAAACTAGCACTAACGTACCTGTGTATTGCTAGATGAATCGCAGCAGGAAGTGCTTGTTCTCCAGGAGAGATACTGTGATTGTCTTAAAAAATAATGAATGGTTATATAGATGAGCAAATTGTGTTGACTTTGAGTTCATAAAACTAAAAAAAAAAAATGCTGATCGTTCCCACGGGAGTCTCTTCCAGGGGAAGAGAAGCCTTGATGTTGGTGAAAGGCTCTAGATCCAAGGAATCTGAGTTACTCTCCCCCGAAAATAAGAATATACTGGAGGTATAAAAGAGCAGCGTATTACAGTGAATGAGAGATTTAAAAATAGTTGTAAGGTAACACGTCACTAGTAGCGTCTCTCACAAGATTAATAACCACAGTGAAGTTGCCTAAGTCAGCTCTCTGGATAAATACAAAAGTGAACACATGGATGGTTTTCCACAATGTTAGTGTGACCCGAAGAATTAAGACTACATTCACCATCACTCGCTTCCTATAGCTGTCTTTCCACGACTCCAACATCATGGTGGAATGATGACTTGGTAAATACAAGTATGGTGAAGCTCTCACTGACCGAAACATCTTCATTTGTGTCTGCGTGTATTTGATTTACTACGTATGGGCTTACTGTCTTTATAACCCGTAACCATGATTTACTACGCGTGGGCTTACTGTCTATCTTCATAACCCGTAACTGTGACTTACTACATGTGGGCTTACTGCCTGTCTTCATAACCCGTAACTATACTTACTACATGTGGGCTTCCTGTCTTCATAACCCGTAACTATGACTTACTACATGTGGGCTTACTGTCTGTCTTCATAACCCGTAACTGTGACTTACTACGTGTGGGCTTACTGCCTGTCTTCATAACCCGTAACTATGACTTACTAGATGTGGGCTTACTGCCTGTTATCATAACCCGTAACTGTGACTTACTACATGTGAGCTTACTGTCTTCATAACCCGTAACTAGGTCAAGGAAAAAGTAGGACCTCTGAAAATTGGGAATGAACAGCTGACGGATAACGAACTGGAAATGTGTTTCTTATTTAATGACTATTTTTTGTCAGTTTTTACACAGGAAGACATAAATGAGATTCCAGAAATTAACGACAATTCAGTTCCTGATGAATTCAAATTAACTAATATTACTGTCACGAGGGACATGGTTATCAAACAGATAGACAAACTGAAGCAAAATAAGTCCCCAGGACCCGACGAGTTGTTTTCCAGGGTACTTAAAGAATGCAAAATGGATCTTAGTCAGCCATTAACGAGTGTGTTTAATTCGTCCATCCTTACTGGTGTTGTGCCTGAGATGTGGAAGATGGCTAATGTGGTTCCTATATTCAAATCAGGGGATAAGTCCATTCCTTCAAATTACCATCCAATAAGCCTGACATCTATAATAAGCAAATTATTAGAATCAGTTATAGCTGACATTATTAGAATTTGCCTTAAAGAGCATAATTTGATTAATGAATCTCAGCAATGGCTCACGAGAGGTCGTTCCTGCCTGACAAATTTACTGACGTTCTTCAATAGAGAATTTGAGGCAGTAGACAATTACAAAGAATATAATATTTTTGTTTGGATTTTAGTAAAGTCTTCGACAGAGTGCCTCACAAGAGACTCTTAAGAAAAGTAGCAGCTTATGGTATAGGAGGTAAAGTTCTAGCATGGATAGATGCATGGCTTACCAACAGAAAGCAGAGTTTCCATTAATGGGGTCAAATCTGAATGAGGATTAGTCACTAGTGGCATTCCACAAGGAACATTAAAATGGTATAAAATACCGACAGGTTGTTAGGTAAGACACATATGCAACAGTTAGGTATCTTTATTTCGAAACGTTTCGCCTACACAGTAGGCTTCTTCAGTCGAGTACAGAAAAGTTGATAGAAGCAGAAGAGACTTGAAGACGATGTAATCAGTCCATCACCCTTAAATACAAGTACCAAGATACAAGGGTATCTTGGTACAGACGTGAAATCAACTTCGACAACCTCTACTAGTGAGAACGGCTGGATTTGAGAGGGACCTGACCTCCCACATCTGCGTTCTACTAGTGACCTACACCTCCTGGCGCTATATAAGGCTCCATCCTGTCACTTAACTCCATATTGTTTCAGACTTTGGAACAATGCTCTTCTCCAGACTGAGGGACTGACCACCTCAAAACTTTAAGGGTGATGGACTGATTACATCGTCTTCAAGTCTCTTCTGCTTCTATCAACTTTTCTGTACTCGACTGAAGAAGCCTACTGTGTAGGCGAAACGTTTCGAAATAAAGATACCTAACTGTTGCATATGTGTCTTACCTAACATTCCACAAGGATCAGTTTTGGGCCCTCTGTTGTTCATAATTTACATTAATGACCTTGATGAAAGAATTACAAGTGACATGAGCAGATTTGCTGATGATACAAAGATAGGCCGTTTGATTCATTCTGAGGAGGATTCCAATGAACTCCAGGATGATTTGAACAAATTAATGTCTTGGTCTGAAAAACGGCAGATGAAGTTTAATGTGGACAAGTGTAAAGTACTAGTCCTTGGGAATGAAAATAACCCTCGAAGCTATAAACTAGGTGAAGTAGAACTTGATCATACAGAATGTGAAAAAGACTTGGGAGTCATGGTAAGCAGAAATCTAAAGCCAAGACAGCAGTGCCTAAGTGTGCGCAACAAGGCTAACAGATTAGTGGGATTTATTTCAAGAAGTAACAGAAGTCCGAAAGTTATTTTATGTCTCTATACATCACTAGTGAGGCCTCATTTAGATTATGTCGCTCAGTTTTGGTCTCCTTACTACAGGATGGGTATAGACTCATTGGAGAACATACAAAGAATGACTAAAATGATTTACTGTGTAAGGAATCTCCCGTATGAAGACAGACTTAGAGCCTTGAATCTCCACTCTCTGGAGAGACGTAGAATGAGGGGAGATATCATTGAAGTGTATAAGTGGATGATGGGTATAAACAAAGGTGATATTAATAAATTACTGAGGGTGTCAAACCAGGTAAGAACCAGAAATAATGGATTTAAGTTGGATAAATTTAGATTTAGAAAGGACATAGGTAAGTATTGGTTTTCTAACAGAGTTGTGGATGCGTAGAACAATCTCCCGAGTAGGGTGATCGAGGCTAGGACCTTGGGTGGCTTTAAAACACTGCCTTCTGCAATGTTCCTCCATTCTTAAGAACTTAAGAATGGAGGAACACTGCAGAAGGCCTACTGGCCCATACAAGGCAGGTCCTTATCATAACCACCCCTACTCAAAGCTTCCCAAGAATATCCTCCCATTGGAAATATAAACACATATGCAGTATAATGTGATCCTTTACTGACGTTTCACCCACACAGTGGGCTTTTTCAAGTCACACACAGATCTACCTGGGGTGTATGTATGTATAATGTTCGCCAAGACCATAGTCCTGGCACGGGTCCCAATCTTGCGATGACCCGTCTCTGGCTCCCGATGGAGAAAGGTTTCCACAATGATGCGACGCATGCCGCTCAAGCGCCCCTCTGGTCAGTTCAACTGGTGCATCTCATAAGCAACACCATATGTAACTATGGACACTAGCGAGGAGGAGGATATGTCATTATCACAGGTAACAGCTTTTCTGGTTCGCTGACCCCATGGTACACTAGTGTGGCCGCAGTCATCTCTGGGTCCTCTTCGGGAGGGAATATCACCCCTAGTTGCCTGCGGAGTGTCTCAGTAGCTTCGCACTCTAGAAGATAGTGTGTTAGGGGCCGCTGGACAACGTGCTGACAGTACTGGCACATCTCCTCAGCCTTGTCTACCATCATCTTGGCTGTGGGAAAACCCAAACGAAGCCGATGGATGGCGGTACACTGCGCTCTGGACCAGCTTCTATCATATGGAGGGGGTTCTCCCTGAGTCACTGCTCGGTACCACTGTTGAGATGGGGTATCACCTAAGACCTCCCCCATAAGTTTCGTGACTCTGGCAGCCACCAGTTTGGTCTGTCGTAGGCTGATTGGGACAGTAATCCCAACATGTGGATAGTCTGTTGCTGCCTTGGCTGCATCATCTGCCGCCTCATTTCCCCAGATGCCAGCATGGCTGGGGATCCAGTTCAATGTCGATCTATTACCCTGAACTTCTAAGGCTGTCATTATGCTCAGGATCGATGTGATGAGGTGAACATTATCCTGGGGTTGAGGATGGGAGAGGGCATTGATTGCCGAGGTGGAATCAACATGTATGACAGGTCGGAGTCGATGTCGTAGGGCATGTGACAATGCCTGCTGAATCGCCACCAGCTCAGCTTGAAGGATCGTGCAGTGGTCAGGGAGTCGCCAGCCTTGTGTGTGATCATTGTTATACAGTCCAGCTGCTGCTCTCTTCCTGTCAGGGTCGACAGAACCATCTGTGAAATACACTGCACATGTGCCTCCCTCTGCCAGTGCCATGCTTGTCTCAGCATGATTGCTGAGGGTGTCTTGACTGCAGAGACACTTAGATATGGGTAGCTGCATGATGAAAACATCAGCTGGATCTGGGCGCCAGGGAGGTGGTGGATGGTACCCAGCAACAGGAAGGTCACAACTCTTCTCACAGAGCAGCTGTACAGGCAGCAGCTTCCGCCCAGCAGCACAAAACGAACGAATCCAGGAGTAGTCCGTGAAGAGTGTGGGATCTTGTGACATGGTTGTTAATATCCATCTCCTTAGTGGGGTACCTTGCTGCCGGTGCAGAATCGTGGCCACTTTGCAGGCGTTTATGTATCTTACTCTGTCAGCCAAGGAAGGAAGCCGGGCCTCAGATCTGAGACATACTGTGTTGGTCCAGATGGGGGCACCAAGCATAGTTCTTATCGCCTGGTTTTGTACGACCTCCACCCTTTGCCTACTCTGCGGGAAGAGATGAGCTAAAGCCGGTGCACCGTAGTCAACTAGCGAGCGTATAGCTTGTATATAGTACAAGCGAAGTACATCTTTGCTTGCCCCTGCACGGTGCTTCGTCATGGCTCTCATGGCGTTGAGTTTGAGTAGAGCACGTGACCTGACATACTCGGCCTGTTTCTGAAAGGTCAGCTTTTTATCAATGTAGATTCCCAAGTACAGGTAGGAGCCTGTCCACTCAAGTTCTATATCTTGAATACGTAATCTATTCACAGGATCTGGTCCCTTGAACATCATTGCAAGAGATTTCTCGGCCGAGATCTTGAGGCCTAGTTCCTTGCAAGACTGCGTAATTAGGTCCAAAGCTCTCTGAGCCTGTCGTTCTAAATTGTCTTTCCCATTCACTACTAGTGCAAGATCAGCATAGCTGAGGAGCTGTGTACCACTATGAAAGGGAAGGCTCACAAGTTCCTGCATAAGGATGTTAAACAGGGTAGGACTGAGCACACCTCCTTGTGGCGTACCGTTTTCCAGGGTTTTAAAGGAAGAGTAGTGTCCCGGAAAGCTGACACAGGCCTGCCTGCCCCTAAGGTAGGACTCTATCCAGGCCAGGAGGCGTCCTTTGATTCCCTTCCGAGCTAGTATTGCCAGAATTGCTGTGGGGCTGGCTAGCTCAAATGCCTTCTCAAGGTCGAGGTAGACGACGATACTAGGTTTTTTGTTGCTATCAGCAATCTGGCTTAGTAGAGTGGTTATGCACTCTGCTGTTCCCACTCCTTTGGTGAAGCCAAATATGTGATGATGAGAGGGTCCAAATTTCCATAGGAGGCGGTTTAACACCATCCTCTCAGCTGTCTTGGCTAAGCACGCTGGTCAGCGATATGGGTCTCATACTGCCTGGGTCCTTGGGCTTTGGAATTGGTACGATTGTAGCTTTCTCCCAAGCTGCTGGGAGTGTCCTGGCCCTCCACGACTTGTTAATGACGTCTAGTATGGCCTCCCATCCACTCTGCCCAGCCCGTGCAATCATGTAGTACGTCACACCTTCGATGCCCGGGGCAGTGTCACCTGTGTTCTTAATGGCACGTCGGAGTTCCAAGTCCATGAGGTCTACATCAGTCACATCTTCCGACTCACATGCAGCTTGTATCGTTAGCTGGCGCTGTGGCAGAAGATCTGTCTGTATATTCCGGATGTCCTGTGGGAGCTGAGTGGAGGCTCCCCTGGAAGTGAAAAGCTCCACTAGTTTCTCTGCTTCCTGGGATGGGTTCGGGTGTGCTGGTGGCCTCGGCTTGCTCTTGCCAGTTGCTATGTTGAGCTTGCCCCATATCTCAGATAAGGTGGTGTGATGCCTGAATGTTGAGCACCACTCCAGCCATTTCTCAGTTTTTACTCTGAGAGATTCTGCGGGCATGCTGCACAATGGCTCTCAGAGTATTCCTGTTCTCTGCCATAGAGTTACGCCTGTATAGCTTCCTAAAAGAGTTGATGCGGTGGTTCTGCTCCCGCACCTCGTCGTTGTAGAACCACCAGTCTCTTTTGTGAGTGCGTCCTGCGGACTTCTTTGGAATTGCGCACTCTGCTGCCTGGATGAGAACAGTGATTAGCTCCTGTTCAGCCATATCACAGTCTTCAGATAGAGAGTATGTGGACCACCAGTCATGAAGAAAATCCTGGAACACCTTCCATTTGGCCCTCTTTACGTCCCATCTAGGAGGCAGCACAACTGTGGGAGGCCTGTTGATGTTGAAGGTGGTGATCACTGCAAAGTGGTCACTGACAAGGTGAGGATGAGTTTCCCATGTGGCTCCTGCTGCGAGTTGTCTTGACCCAAAGGTAAGGTCGAGGCAGCCACCCAACGGGTGTGTGGGGTCTCCATTGTTTAGCAACTTTACCTCTGGAATATCGTGTAGGAGCATTGCTATGTGTCTGCCAGCAGCATTGGTTGCTGAGTGAGAGTGCAGCATTGGGTGATGTGCGTTGAAATCTCCACCAACAATAATACACTCAGTGCGTGCTAGTGCGAGGAGCTCTGCAATGTCGAGGGTGTGTCTTGGGTTCTTGTAGATGTTATAGATGGTAATGGGCGCCCCAGGTATGTGCACAAGGATGGCCTGTACCTCGACATCCTCTCCACAGTCCAAAGGGTTGGCTATAACCTCGTGAGGTATTGTATTGGATACAAATACAGCTGTGCCTCTGCAGTGAACGCCCGGGTCCATGTGCCGAAAATACCCAGCAAAACCGGGTAGTCTTGGGCACATAGTCGGGACAGTCAGAGTTTCTTGTAGTAAGACGATGTCAACCCGATCCCGAATTACTGCCTCCAGCAAGAGGTGCTGTTTGCTCCTTGGGCCCTGAATGTTCCATTGTAGAACCTTGAGGGTGTGATTTGGTACCGAGGTTATTCCGTCGCTGTTGTTTCCCGAGCTGGAGACTGAGTCCTGCCCGCTCTGAGAACCTGCAAACTCATGGCATCCACTGTCTCCTCCTCGGTCAGCAAGCACACTCTCAGGAGCGTATTGACCATCTGCCGGAATGTGCTCTGTTGTTCCATGGAGTTGATTGTGTTGCAAATAAGATCCGTGAACACCTTGATGAGTGCTACGAGATCCTCCCTGGTGAGAGCCTGATTTGGGGTTGGGTTCGAAACAGTGGATATTATCTGGGCTGTTGTGGTCTGTAGGGACTGCTGAGGGTTGGATTTCTTTATTGTATGCACCGTGGTCTGTTGCTGTTGGGTAGCCGGGATCTGCTGGTGAGGTGCCAGTTGAGTCTGCAAAGCGCCTGTGCCGGGTAAGGAGTGCCTGCGTTGTTGTACTATGGCCGGTGGGGGCTCGTTTAGTGCCACCTGCTGATCGCATTGACCAGATGCACCCTGTTGACGCCTCCTGTTCCTCTTGTTTCTGTTTCTTCATTGGTGCAGGAGGTTCTTGACCTTGACGCCTGGTTGAGACTTCGAGGGTTGGGAATTCCTGGGCATTGACTTGGGTTAGCTGCTGAGAGATCTGCGGTATGGCAGCGTTCTCTGCACCCATCGTCTGCTGAGAGTGATGATCCGTCGTAGCCTGTTGCCGAATTCTTGGCGTCTTCCAGACTCCTTGAATTCTGGCGAGCCTCTCGGGACATCGAGGATTCCAGGCATGATGTTTCTGCCTGCAGTTCGGGCATTGTGGAGTGGGTGGCGATGCATTTTTCAGCTTGTTGATGCATTCCTCGGTAGGGTGGTGCTGGCTGCAGACACCGCAGATTACTCTGTTTGGACAGAGTGCACCCAGGTGTCCATAACGCTGACACTTGAAACAGCGAACTGGTTCTGCTGTGAAGGTCCTGACATCGTACTTGCCCCAAGAACCGAGGTCCAGCTGGGATGGCAGTGGTCCTACATGCTGAATGAGGACCTGTCGGGTTGGTGCGTTGCCTGCCGTCTTTGCCTTGAGATGTTGAGCTGACACCACACTGGGTGAGCCCGCTTACTGCCTCGATGGGCATCATCAGCGGGTATCGCATCACTACACCCTTGGTGATTTTCTGCCGAGAGTCCAGTTCCTCCAGGGTGAATGAGCGATCTGTCTCCATGACTCTTTTCAAGGTGGTATACATTTCCTTGTTGAGAGGAGTCAATATTGGTTCTCCCCTCAAGTTGAACCATATCTTGAACTTCAGGTTGTGTCGTGATTCCAGGTATGAAACAACGCCATAGTGGGTTCTGTGGTCCCCGTAAGACTTCACCTTGAATTTGCCAGGTCGGTTGAGCTGGTTTGCCTGCTCCTTGGAGGGACGGCGCTTCTTGTTGTCCACAGTGTTCCATCCCTCTTGGTTTTCGGGGGTTGGGGTGTTTATTTCCTCCCCTGTTTCCATTGTAGCTGGCTCCATGGTTGGAACTGTCAGATCTGCTACAATGTGAGCAGGATCTTCCTCTTCCTCTCGCAACTTCTTCGCTAGAATTTCGCCCCACATTTCCAAATCCGAGTCCTCCGTCGTGTTCATGGAGCATCGTGGCCTCTTCTTTTCGGCAGAAGCCATGCGCCTATCTTGTGATAAGGTAGTGAACTCCGTGAACTGAGTGTGTGAGTGTGTGTACTGGATGCTACCTGGGGTGAACGAACGAACGAAAAGTGCAGGTAAGATCCCAATGGGATGAGCTGGGAAGACGGGACAGACGAAGAATAGCGCTGGAGAGGAATGTTCTTAGTCGTAGAAATAGAGCCAGGGCTTGACCCAGCAGCAAAGGCGATCGTGGGACAGACTTGAGAACAGGAACAGAGTCTCAGTTGCGTTGGTCTTGTAACAGTAGGTTAGTCACAGGACGAGGTAGGCAACGATGATAACTCTGGTGAGTTGGAGAGGTGGCATCTACGTTGAGATATGCGGGTTTTTGCTTGTCCTAGCGCCCGGTCTTGGATCCACTTTGAAGTCGCCGGAATGCAGGTTTTGATAGGAGAGTACACTCGATTGTATGAGTTTTGTCGGTGCCAAGGTCTTCTAGTAAGTCGGTTACAGTTTGTTGGTCACATCCAGGGGCAACGGTATATTTCATAGTCCCATGTTTGATCTGATAGACTGCCAGGGCGGCAACCGGTGATATGAGTAGGTGGTTACCTTGTGTAATGTGAGAGGCCAATGGATCTGACGGTTGTTCCTTTTCTCAAGTTGAGGTGACTCAAGTACGTAAAGGTGGTTGTGTCGAGCTTGCTTTAGTTGATCGCGGTTTGAGGAGAGGTGGGTCTGATGCTTCAGGAGGTGTAAGTGCTAGAAGTCAGAGGCGGCTCCTCTTTGTGGAAGGAATTGTGAGTGCTGTCCTTGGTGGATTCAGTGTGCGAAACTTCGGCATCCTTCTAGAGAATCGAAGTCCTGCATATAGTCGGGACAGCGGAGCTAGGCGATTTTAGGGATGTAATCAAAATGTCGGCAGAAGGAGGACATTCAGGGAAGTTTAAGGACGGCATGGATTCAATGTGAATAGGTTGTCTGATGTCTTGTTGAAGATCCAGTGTAAGTGAGAGCGTTGTGCATGTGAGGCAAACATCATGCAGTAATAAATTTTGGTGTAGGTGTCTTCAGTAATGGGAGGAGGGGCGGTAGTTGGCTGTTGTTGAGTTGCTTGTAAGGATCTCGATAGGGGTTGTCCTGGAGCTTTGCAGCAGCTGCATAAGTTGGGGAATGAAACAGTTGTCCTTCTTATGTCGTTCTTTATTTTCTGGTGAGTAAACTTCTGTTTCGTGAGGGCACTTACTGCAAGGGTATGAAGAGTGCCTTTGCAGTTGAGGCAGGTTTTTTTAAAGGAGTGTAGTGGTGTGCAACATTCCTTGTATCATGGCCATCTTTGCAACAGTTAGTGCAGTATTTCTACCTTTCTGGGACAGTCAGGTGTTGAGTGGGATAGGAGTAGCAGGTCCAGCATGGCGAGATGTGGGCGAAAACGTTCGGTTCTAATGTGACTTGGATGGATCTGATAGTAGGAGATGGCTAAGGCCATCAACATTGGCTCTAGTAGCCATGGCCGATGTTGGAGAAGGTAAGCTTGATCATTGTAGAAGAGTTTGGTATTTTGAGATTGTTATTCAATTGATGCCCAAGTGTTTTGTTCCTCGATAGATATCTTGATGTCAGCATGGATAAGGAATAATGATTTTGTTATCAGTCGTTTGACTAAACGAACTATTCGCCAGCAAGAAAGGAGAAGGAAAGATGGTGAACTCTCGGTCCCTGAGAGTCATCCCTAGAGTGTTCGTCCATCAGTTTTGAAGCTTCATGATCGTTTAGTACAGACGACAGTAAATGAGTCTTTCGTCGAGTGGATAGCTGTAAATTTGACCTGCAGGCAGGTCTTTACAGCGGTAGCTAGGGCAAGCTTAGTAGAATCATTGATTACTCCACTGTTAGGCTTGATCCTTACACGATTTGCAAGCATCGTGAGGGAGTCAACAGGGTTTTGACAGGGGAAGTGGGCCGAACGAAAATGGAACCACTACATCAACACGACCTGGACGCACAACAACGAACGACACACTAAACCATTGCAAGTACAATACCTGGGGTGGAAGGTACGGGAGTATTTATAGTCATGTTCAGAATGTTGAGGTCAGGTGGAGAATGCTGCATCTGATGATCTACCGGGTGGAGTTATAGAGTCTTGGGTAGCTTGGCAGGGGTATTGGACAAGTTGTGAGTAGATCTTCTGCAGTGTTCTATGTTCTTATGTGGGATAGCGATGAAGCACACATACGACGACAACTTGGCGAGTGTTCAGCTTGTTATAGGAAGCCGTTGTTCTGGTTGAAATTGTTGGTTATAGAGATAAGCGATGATTCCAGAATCCTGGAATCCTGGAATGATTCCAGAATCCTGGAATCATCGCTTATTTATATAACCAAAAACAATTTCAACCAGAGAATGAATATCAAAATGTATACAATACCGACTGGTTGGTAGTAAGACACATAGGCAAACAGTTAGGCAGCAACTTTATTCCGAAACGTTTCGCCTAACAGTAAGGCTTCTTATAGTCGAATACAGAAAGATTCAGGAACAATAGAGATGTGAAGAACGATTAATCAGTCCATCACCTTGAATCCGTAGAATTTGAGGTTGTCAGTCCCTCAAGCCTGGAGAAGTTCAGTTTCATAAGTCCAGGAACTATCAGATAGATACTGTGTGATACTTGAAAAAGCCCACTGTTGTGGTGAATACGTTGTAACAATAAAGGATCACTATACTGCATATTTTTTGTTATATTTCCACGTGTCGGTATTTAATACCATTTATTCCAAAATCCTCCCATATCCAATGACACCAAATCAAAACCAGCCCTTCCCA
This sequence comes from Cherax quadricarinatus, assembly GCF_026875155.1. Taxonomy (NCBI): domain Eukaryota; kingdom Metazoa; phylum Arthropoda; class Malacostraca; order Decapoda; family Parastacidae; genus Cherax; species Cherax quadricarinatus. The sequence continues at coordinate 39,750,709 of NC_069420.1, forward strand.
CTCATATTATTGTTTATTACCGATTTTAATGTTCAATCTGTCCAGACACTGCAACACAAGGTATCTTGGGTACAGACCTTAATTAACTTCGACAACCTCTACTAGTGAGAACGGCTTTTGAGTGTGACCTGTACTTAACTCAGTGGTGACCTGTACTTAACCTCAGTGGTGACCTGTACTTAACTCAGTGTGACCTGTACTTTAACTTCAGTGGTGACCTGTACTTAACTCAGTGGTGACCTGTACTTAACATCAGTGGTTGACCCAGTACTTAACTCTGAGAAGAAGTGTCTTGTTTGCCTCCCGTGGACTGAACCAAGATGCCCCTCCATTGAGCAACTTACCAGCAACTTAAGGAGAATATGAGGGCAGCGAAGATGGAATACGGGCGATTTGACCGAGAAAACAAGAGGATTCGTAGTAGTCTCCTGTTTCGAGTCCTCAGGTCAAGAAGGATCGTGGGCAGTGGCTGGACGCAGGGACGACGAAGTGACGATCAAGAAGACGAATGGAAAGCCAGAAACGATGAAGAAGAAAGAGGCTGCTGTGAAACTAACTCCTCGTGGTAAAAACCTCCAACGCATTCTCCTTGCTACCCGACGATTAGTCGACTACTGGGATCGTCATAGAAAACGAACGACAACTAAGGAAGGTAGATATTTTTTGTTGGTGATAGCCAGGTTAATACATGGATAGGGCATCTGCTTGAAGGACAGGAGTATGGAGCCAAAGGGTATGCTTTCCCTGGGGCTGGGATGGAGGACATTGTTAGCCGTGCTGACAACACATGAACGGTAATGGATCAATCCTATTATTTGCCTCAGCTGCTGGAGGCAATGCTGTAGGCAAGCGTAAGAAGTGAGGATTTAGTTAGAAAGTTCAGGACAGCTATCGACATGATTAGGAAGAAGGGGGGCACCCTGTTAAATAGTGGCAATTTTGCAATAAGAGTGTTTGGTAATGATTGTTTGTCCAGACAATTGGTATTAATTGTTGGCCTGGATAAACACTGTTAAGGATAATGCAATACCATTCAATTGACAACTTGGGACAAGCTTCTATGGCCTAAATGACTTGTATGCCAGGAATTGGGTTCACTTATCTCCATGCAGGTGTGTGGTTTTCTTGCTAACGTCAGTTGAAGGGGGTTGTTAGGACTTTAAACTAGGATTTAGTTAGAGGTATGGGTTTAGAAATTGTAATAATGATATGGATATTATTACTTATGCTCTGATATTAAGAATCTTAATAGTAACTGTCATGGAGTAACTCTGGGTAATGATAATTTCAGAAATTGTGAAAAAAAACAAAGATGAATAGAAAAATGTGCAAGAAGAAAAAACATATGATGGTATTTACATGCTAACAGTCGAAGTGCAAGAAATAAAATTAATGAACTACATTTGGTAGCATGTGCTGGAACTTTGAATCATTGCATTAACTGAACGTGGTAATGATTTAAAGAGTCGATATGACGGCTGAGTGTATATCAGGATTTTAAGTTGTCAAATGTGGATGGATGAAATGGAAGGGGAAGAGTTTGCATTGGTATGTTCGAGAAAATATTAATTGTTGGCATAAAAACAGGTATAAAAGATAGATGGAGCAGTAACAGAGAGTCTGTTTGGTAGAGTTCGTGGAGGTCCAAGAAAAACTAATTCTAGGTGTAATTATACCGTACCTCCAGGCTTGGATCACGATAGAGGAGACTTCTTTGGGACGAAATTGTTAGGCTTCTGGAACACAGTAACATAATAGTCAAGTAGGGGACTTTACTTAGCCAAATTGACTGGAATTCTTTGACAGGTAATCCTAGAGGTCCAGTGACCTTCATGGAAACAGTTCAGGACTGTTTTTCTGAAACAGAGTGTAACCTGAGCCTACCAGGGGTAATAATTTGCTAGACCTAGTCTTGTCAAATAAGGAAACACTCAATGAAATAATCTGGAGATCATTGAAGAGCTTTGCACAAGTGACACACAATCATCACTATTAGCATTAATTTGGGAATGCAAGAATAATGATAATACAGTAAAAAATCACTGATTTTCGTTCTGCCGATTATAATGGAATTAGGGAATCATCTGTTCTAATTCTTGATTGAGGTTATCATAGCTAATGATTTATTGACGATAATCATACTATGAATATGAAGGGATCTGCTTTTATGATTGTTTTCTAATAATGTACAGCAGTGCCAGAGTAAATACATTCCCTCTATAAGAGAAATTAGGGTCCTAAGAATAACGATCCAAATGGGTTTTTAACAGGAGGCTAAATCATCTATTAGGGGAAAAAGGGGACAAATTATAGGCGCATCAAAAGGAGAGTTAACCTTACTGACCAAATTTCAGCTTAAAAGGAGAAGTAAAAAAGGCGATTAGAAAGGCTAAACGTGGACTATGAAAATTAGAGTTGCTAATGAAATCAAAAGACAAATCCAAAGGGGTTCTTTTCAAGTGTATAAGACGAAGGTGAAGAAAAAGTAGACCTCTAGAAATCTGGGAATGGTCCAGCTGACTGATAATGAAACTGAAATGTTTCCTTATTTTAATTACTATTTTTTTGTCAGTTTTACACAGAAAGATGTAAATGAATTCCAGTAATTAGAAATTATAAACACATATGCAGTAATAAAGTGATCCTTTACTTGACTACGTTTCGCCCACACAGTGGCTTTTTCAGTCAACAAACAGGAACTGTTTGTGACTTGAAAAAGCCCACTGTGTGGGCAAACGTTAGTCAATAAAGGATCACATATACTGAGCATATGTGTTTATATTCCATTGTGTCGGTATTATACATTTTTTTTTCCTTCCAGTAATTAACATTATTTAGTTTCCTGATGAATTTATGTAACTAATATTACGCACGAGGGACATGTGTTTTTTAAACAAACAGATAGACAAACTGATACAAAATAAGTCCCCGGGACCCGATAGTTGTTTTCCAGGGTAATTAAGGAATGCAAGATGGAGCTTAGTCAGATCCATTTAACAAGTGTAATTTCAATGCGTCCATCCCTTACCGTGTTGTGCCAGAGTTGTTTGAAGATGGCTAATGTGGTTCCTATATTCAAATCAGGGTATAAGTCCACTCCTTCAAATTACCGTCCAATAAGCCTGAACCTCTATAGTGGGCAAGTTATTAGAATCAATTATAGCTGACATTATACAGAAGTCGCCTTTGAAGAGCATAACTTGATAAATGAAATCTCAGCATGGAATCACGAGATGTCGTTTCTGCCTGACAAACTACGACTGTTCTTCATAGAACATTGAGGCAGTTGACAGTGATAAGGAATATGATATTGTTTATTGAATTTTTAGTAAAGCCTTCGAGGTCGAGTACCTCATCAAGAGACTTCTTAAGAAAAGTGCAGCTCATGGTATAGGGGGTAAAGTTTTAGCATGGATTGAGGCATGCTTACCAATAGAAAGCAGAGAGTTACCATTAATGGAGTGAAAATCTGAATGGGATTAGTCACTAAGTGGCGTTTCACAAGATCAGTTTGTAGGCCCTTCCTCTCTTGTTCATATTTACATTAATGACTCTTGATGAAGGATTACGAGTGACATAGTAAATTGCTGATGATTACAAAGTTAGGCCGTATAATTCCCTCTGAGAAGGATATTCATGAACTCCAGGACGATTTGGACAAATTAATGTCTTGGTCCTGAAAAAAGGGAGATAGAAGTTCAATGTGGATAAGTGGTAGAGGTACTTGCCCTTGGTAATGAAAATAACCATCGAAAGCTATAATCTAGGTGAAGTAGAGCTTGATCATACAGAATGGAAAAAGACTTGGAGTCATGGTAAGGTCAGAAATCTAAAGCCAAGACAGCAGTTGCCTTAGTGTGCACTACAGGGCCAACAGATTTACTTTGATTTTATCTCAAGAAGTATAATTAGACAGAAGTCCAAAAGTAATTTTACAGCTCTATACATCTCTAGTGAGGCCTCATTAGATTAGCTGCTCAAGTTTTGGTCCCTTACTACAGGATGGATATAGACTCATTAGAGAAACATACAGATAAGAATGACTAAACTGTTTACTGTTAAGGAACCTCCCGTATGAAGATAGACTCAAAGCCTTAAATCTCCACTCACTGGAAGGCGTAGAATGAGGGAGATATCATTGGAAGTGTATAAGTGGATGACAGGCATAAACAAGGGATATATTTAATAAAGTATCTGAAGTGTCGAAACCAGGTAAGAACCAGGAATAATGGATTTAAAGTTTGGATAAATTTAGATTTAGAAAGACATAGGTAAGTACTGGCTTTCTAACAGAGTTGTAGATGCTGGAACAGTCTACCCATGGGGTGATAGAGGCTATGACCTTGGGTAGCTATTAAGAAGAACTGGACAGAATATATGAGTGGGAGGCTGGTTTGATTGGTGTCATTGGGTAACGGAGTTCTTTCTAGGTAAGCTTAGGTTATGTGATGAATGGATTTGGAAAAACCGACAAAGTTGAAGATTGATACACTTATTCAGCCTATGGGAATCTTATTCAGGAAACGATTCGCGCAACACAGTGGCTTTCATCAGTCCAATACAAAGAGGAAGGGCGTAAGGAGAGGAGAGTATGAGGTAATCAGTCCCTCAGCCTGGAGTCGATTGTGCAGCCCATCAAATCTACAAGATTGAATGGACTGACACACTCGACTCCTGTCTGAGGGAACTGATTACCTCATACTCCTCCTCTCCTTACGCCTTCCTCTTTGTATTGGACTGATGAAGCCACTGTGTGGCGAAACGTTTCCTGAATAAAGATTCCCATATGCTGCATAAGTGTCTCAATCTTCAAGCTTTAGGTAGTAGTCGTTTTGATAAGGACTTGCCTCGCATGGGCCAGTAGGCCTTCTGCAGTGTTCCTCCATTCTTATGTTCTTATAATCTAGGTGAGGCCTTACTAATGATGTATAAAGCTGCAGTATGAACCATCTGTACTTCTGTTCTAATCTTCTTGATATAAATCCCAGTATCTATTTGCCTTAAACGTACGCTTAGGCATGCTGTCTTGGTTTTAAGGTTGCTGCTCGACCATAACCCCCAAGTCCTTTTCGCAATCTGCATGGCTAAGTTCTACATCATTTAACTTATAAGTGCTAGGGTTATGGACACTCCCGAGCTTCAGAACCTTAGCATTTATCTATATTGAAACTGCATCTGCCACTTTTCTGACCAAAGTAGAGTTGTACTAAATCCTCCAGAAGTTCCCTAACACTACGTTTGAATCAATTATCCTACCTATCTTTGGTGTCATCGGCAAATTTGTTCATATCACAAGTAATTCCTTCATCAAGATCATTGATATATATTAAAAACAACACCGGTAAAGACCAGAACCTGTGGTACGCCACTTTTTACTGATCCCCACCGGAATTTAAAACCCCATTTAGACACTCTCAGCTTCCTGTCTGTGAGCATGATTCGATCCACAATGCACCCTTCCCCAAAGTGCCAATGAGCTCTACTTTTCTTTAACAGTCTTTGGTGCGGAACTCTATCAAATGCCTTACTAAAATCTAAGTAAATAATATCAAATTCTTTATCGTGGTCAACAGCCTCAAAAGCTTTACTGAAGAAAGTTAATAAATTAGTTAGACAAGACCGGCCTCTTGTGAATCCATGCTGAGTATCATTAATCAAGCTATGCTTATCGATGGTAGAATTACCGACAATATGTAAAGTAAAAGGACACAAGTGCAACTAATGTGAGGGACTGACCACCTCAAAACTTTAAGGGTGATGGACTGATTACATCGTCTTCAAGTATCTTCTGCTTCTATCAACTTTTCTGTACTCGACTGAAGAAGCCTACTGTGTAGGCGAAACGTGTCGAAATAAAGATACCTAACTGTTGCATGTGTCTTACCTAACAACCTGTCGGTATTTTATACCATTTTAATGACTAAAGTTAAAGTCTCCTAGAATTACTACATTATCGTGCCTTGTGGCCCTAACAATTTCCTCCCATAGTAGTCTCCCCTGATCCCTATCTAAATTTGGGGGACGGTATATCACCTAAAATTAATTTTTCATTCCACTCTGAAAATTCTATCCAAACAGACTCTGTATGTGTTACTTCAGACTTAATACCCGTTTTTATGCAACAGTTCAAGCGATCTCGGACATACAATGCCACCCCCCCCCCTTCCCGACACTTCTATCTACTTGGAACAATTTAAAACCCTGAATGTGACATTCTGCAGGCATGTCCCGACTTTTTTAATTAAACCACGTCTCAGTTATGGCAAATACATCAATGTTACCTGCACTAGCAACTAGTCTCAACTCGTCCATCTTATTCCTAGCACTGCGACTATTTGCGTAATAAATATTTAAAGATCCTCCTCTCTCTTTACCCTTCCTGCTCCTTTCTGTTATTCCACTAAACCTATTACTGTCCTTGTCAATTAGTGCCACTGGCTTTCCAATATCCACCTCATTTTGCCTATTACTAGTTCTCCTAGTACTCATATTACTACCCTGCGACTTCACAGTTTTCCCGCCAAAACCCATACCACTAACTATTCCTAGTTTAAAGACCTAACAGCTCCCTCCACTGCGTTGGCCAGTGCTTCCACCCCACACCTAGATAAGTGAACCCCATCCCTGGCATACATGTCATTTCTGCCATAGAAGAGGTCCCAGTTGTCAATGAATGTTACCGCATTTTCCTTACAGTATTTGTCCAGCCAGCAATTGACACCAATTGCTCTGGACAACCATTCATTTCCAACTCCTCTCCTTGGCAAAATGCCACATATGACAGGTGTCCCACCCTTCCTCCTAATTATCTCTATAGCTGACCTATACCTGCTAATCAGGTCCTCACTCCTACGTCTGCCACCATCGTTGCCTCCAGCACTGAGACAGATAATAGGATTGCTCCCATTACCTCTCATGATGTCATCCAGACGGCTAACAATATCCTTCATCCCAGCCCCAGGAAAACACACTCTCTGCCTCCTACTCCTATCCTTCAAGCAGAATGCCCTATCCATGTACCTAATCTGGCTATCCCCAACAACAACAATGTGTTTACCTTCCTTGGCGTCGTCCTTCGTGATGCTCCCAGTAGTCGACTCACATTCGTTAGGTAGCATTACACCACTTGTGGAATTCGTCAAGACGTTCTCGATGGTCTTCGTTGGGGTTTCTAGGGATGTCTCACTCACGTCTGCCAATGCTTCCTTGGTGCTCGTTGTGGCATTCCTAGTAGAACACTCACATTCGTCAGGTAGCACGGAGAATGGGTTGGAAGTTTCCACGGTAGTCTTCTGGTTTCTCGTTGTTTCTGCCTCTCCAACCGTTTTCTTGATCCTCAGCTTGGTTCCATGTTGCCCGGCCACTGACCAAGCTCCCCTCTTAACCTGGGGACTTACAACAGGAGGATTACGAATCCTCTTGTTCTCCTCCGTTAATCGCCGTATCTCCAGCTTAGCAACTCTGAGCTCTTCTCTCAGCTGCTGGTAAAGTTGCTCAAGAGAGGGCATCCTGGTTCAGATTCACAGAGAGCACACAAACAGGTCTTCACAGAGCTAAGTACACGTCACCACTGAGCTAAGTACACGTCACCACTGAGCTAAGTACACGTCACCACTGACTAAGTACACGTCACCACTGACGATGTATAAAGCTGTAGTATAACAGCTGGACTTCTGTTGCTTACACTTCTTGATATAAATCCCTGTTTTCCTTATTACGTACGCTTAGGCATTGCTGTCTTGGGGAAATGGTATGGTGATACCGACAAGATGTGGGAAAAGACACTTATGTCAGTTAAGGAGATTTATTAAAGGAAACGTTTTGCCACGAGTGGCTTCTTCAGTCTTAATACAGAGAAAATTACGAAAACGCGCATATATATAGTGTAATAATGTTGGTAGAATTACCGACAATATGCAAAGTAAAAGGACACAAGTGCAGCTAATGTGACATTTTATTGTGGCAACGTTTCGCTCTCCAGGAACTTTGTCAAGCCGATACGGCTTGACAAAGCTCCTGGAGAGCGAAACGTTGCCACAATAAAATGTCACATTAGTTGCACTTGTGTCCTTTTACTTTACAGACACTGTAACTATCGGACTTTTGCTTGATAGTGTTACTGACAGCAATTAATGCAACTTCTATGCATTTTCTCCGTCTTAAATCGTCTTCTTTAATTACTAGTTTAGCCTCACTGAATTTCATAAGGTGTCCAACATCGTCCCTATGTTGAACACACGCGTTTTTACGGTCATCATTTCTGCAAGCATTTTTGTGTTTGGACATTAATATGCTGTTATAGCTCATCCTTCAATACACAGTTTCTAACGTATCCACTCGCAGTTATCTGAATATATTCACCTCTTCCATATTTCTTTCTTCCAGTCTTTTTCTTTCACACTTCTTTGCAAACTTCTCCACCAGCGTCTGGATCTTTCCTTGCAAATCTTGTACTAACACTGATATACACAGAATAACTACGAGAGCTGCCACTTTATTTTAGATTCTTTATCTTTTAAAACCAAACCTCTCTCTAACACCTCAACTTTTTTGTTATCACGCCATTACTAACACCTTAAAAACTGTGGTAATATCATATGCACAAATCTGGGAATATCGTTTGTGGTCAACAAAAGGCATGTTTTCTCTTCTTTACTAAGCGATTCCAACAACTGTTGAGTGTATGGTTTACGGTTTCCCATTAATATAATAATAATAATAATTTAAAAATAATAAATAATAATAATAATAATGATAACT
>NC_069420.1:39759968-39829968 GCF_026875155.1 Cherax quadricarinatus
GGACCAACTGTCCCCGGGCCCTCCCCACAAGCTGGGTCTTGGCTGCCTTCCCCCCCCAAAAGGGGGCTAATGGGAATGACAGTCTTATAAAGCTAAAGGCTCGGGCTCAGGCACCTACCCTACCCTAGAAGGGCTGGGCATGGTGTCGATCACACTCATTCTGAACTTAACGAAAAAATATATTTCATTGTGTTTGTTTATTATTAAATTACTGTAAACTTATTTAAAATATATTTAGTCGGATTAGGCTAAATTAAATTGCGTGTGTTATAATAAGGTTAGGTAAGTTTTCTAAGATTCTTTTGGTACAAAATTCAAAATTTTTACATCATCATAAATGAAAAAAATATATCTTTACACGTATAAGAGAAATTTTTAGGAAGGACTTAATTTTAAACGAGTTCTTGCTAATTGGCCAGTTTTACCTATTCGGCTCGACATATATATAAATATATATATATATATATATATATATAATATATATATATATATATATATATTATATATTATATATATATATTTCCTGTATGAAGAGTGAAAAGGGGACTCTTCGAATATTTTGCAGGGATGCCGACGATGACCTTACATGTAATTATCCCTCTGACTGGTATTCTGTGTATATACATTCAAGGCTGTACATGTCTTTGTATATTCAGCGGGTTGTGCAGATACCCACACTCCACGGGACCAGTGTATGTCCTCCGCTGCCAAACTTAAGTCGCCTGTTTACGTTATTACGCTGTTATTGATTAATGACGTAAATATTTATAAAGACTTTGATCGGGTAGAAAATAACGAACTATAAACGTGCGAAAACTAACTTCCTGTTTGAAGAAGTTGTTATAAAGGCGACATTTATAAGAGTTTAAGAATATGTAACTGGGGTTGTGTAGTTTTTTTAGCCTTGACGGCCATTTAGCTGAAGGTCATCCCAATGTGCACCCTCCAACTTGATAATTTTCAGTTACAACACTGGACAAATCAATATCAGTATGACAGCTTAGTTTTTGAAAGGCATAGGTCTGAAAGGAGGCCTTGATTCACACTAGAGTAGTGTTAGAAGACACATTTGGAAATAAAGACACTTGTCGACTTTTTCCAGACAGCACAATACATTTAAGGATCATTCAGTATGTGGTGAATAACAGGTAAACAAGTCTGTCGTAAAAAAGGGGAAAGGGTATTGTTTCCCCTTAAAACAACCCTTCACCAGCCTGACGGCACCTACCTCATAGACACACTTATATTAAAAGTATAAATATTTTCGAACATGCAAGTAAGTAATGGGGCTCGAAGTTTTAAACTCAACCCGAAATTTTACTTGGAATACACATCAATCTCGAAAATTACGTTTTGAGTTCTGCTTTCGAGGAAATCAGCGGAATTCTCACATGTGTATAAAAATGACAGTTAATTCCTATGGTTGATGTGAAAATAGCAGCATTGGTAGTGTGATCGACGCCTCACACCAGAGTTAGTTTATTCTGCACACTATAATCTTGTAGAGGAAAGAAATTAATAAGGGCTGACACCATCAGCGTGAGATGGGGGTGCGGTGCTGGTAGTGTAATTACCACCATAAAGACTACCACCACCACCACTGCTATCACCACCATTGCTGCCACCACCGCTACCACTACCGCAACCCTACTGCTACCATCACTGCTACCACTACTGCTACCCCTACTGCTACCACCACTGCTACTACTACTGCTCCACCATGCTACCACTAACTGCTACACTACCGCAAAACCCTATGTACCATCACTGCTCCACTACTGCACACTACTGCTACCACCACTGCTACTACTACGCTACCACCACTGCTACCACTACTGCTACCAACCACTGCTACCCTACTGCTAACACCACTGCTACCCCCTACTGCTACCACCACTGCTACCTACTACTGCTACCACTACCGCAACCTACTGCTACCACCACTGCTACCACTACTGCTACCCCACTGCTACCACTACTGCTAAACCCCATGCTACCACTACTGCTACCAACCACTGCTCACACTACTGCTACCAACTACGCTACACCACATGCTAAACCACTACTGCTACCACCACTGCTACCACACTTGCTACCACTAATGCTACCACACTGCTACCACTACTGCTACCCACCACTGCTACCACTACTGCTACCACCACTGCTACCACTACTGCTACCACTACCGCAACCCTACTGCTACCATCACTGCTACCACTACTGCTACCACAACTGCTACCCACCATGCTACCACTACTGCTACCAACCACTGCTACCACTACTGCACCACCCCTGCTACCACTACTGCTACCACCACTGCTACCACTACTACCACTTTCCGCAACCCTATGCTACCCCCACTGCTACCACTAAAGCTAACCACTACCGCAACCCTACTGCTACCAACACGCTACCACTACTGCTACCACCACTGCTACCAACTACTGCCCACCACCACTGCTACACTACTGCTACCACCACTGCTAATAAGGACTTTTATTGGTAGGGTGAGAGCCCGGGGTTAAAGATAAACGTCCCTTTGGACTTCTTATTTAATTTTTAAGTAGTGGTGGTTTCACAGGCTTTTGTGTTTGTGCCCATGGCCCGGCAGGGCCCATCCCAAGGAGGGTGGGGGGCCTTTGTGTCTTGATGCCAGGCCGCTGGTGAGTGGGGGTGGGAAATCGGGCAAACTGAAGGGGAAAGGCCTATAAAAGGCCACCTAGGGCGGAAATATGAACTAGTGGCGACAGCATGGCTTCTGTGCAGACAGTAAGGGTGTCAAAGCTCGGCCACCTATCGCGCGTGCCCCACGCGACAATACTGGTGAAAAAAGAAACTCGGTCCTTCTCGAGAACGGGCAAGAAACAAAAAAAACATATATATAAAGGGAATGGAAAAAAAAAAATTTCCCTCGGGGGGGAAGAAAAAAACTGGGGGGGCTAAACATCGTGGTAAAGGCAGTGAGCGTCGATGAGTATCATGCACGCCTTTCCTGGTCTGGAAAATCTGCAACAGGGAGCATCGCTGCGGTGGCTGTGACGTAAAGGGGACGGTTTTCCTCTAACGGTGAGCGACATCGTAGGGGGCGCGCGGTTTTCACTCAACCCGGGGCACGACATGCTGGTCCCTCGGTGAGCGTGACAAAACCGGGCCACTGGGAGACTTCTGACAAGCGACCAGGAGGACACTTCCTCGACTGTACTGTCGCTGGGCTGTCACTGCCGCGATCGGGGAGCAGTTGTGGAGCGAGTCGTGGCAGAGCACTGGGCGAAACATCGGATTCGTAACATCTTACCCCAGACTGCAGTGAGAGGGCTAGCAGTCAAAGTGACATCTTCTTTGTGCAGCTGCTCACTAAAGCTTGTGACACAGGCTGACCAAGCGCCTGCCGACAGGCGGCTGCGGCCTTGACGGTATCCATCTCTCGACAGCTGGAGTTATTGCAGAGGTTTGTTAAGCGTCCCCATTGTTTCTCTACATTATAACTGCACTCTGAAGGTCTGGGTGAAGTGAAACAAACCGATGGGAATCGTAGCAGGAAACGATTCTACAGAATTTCACGAGCGACGAGCAAAAAGCTTTCTGTACAAGGGGCTCATACGCTCAGGCTGAGAAATCACTGTCAAACACGGGTCAGCGGGTGACAAACACAGTTGGTGCTCCCACAGGTCTGGGTGGGCCGACTCAATGGCCCAAAACGAAACTTTAAAAACACACCGATTTACATACGGTACAACATGGTTTTAAACTAGCAAATGATGCTTTCTGCGCTAAAACTACACAAAGGGCATATACTAAAATGTGAGAACACTGCTAAGAGGAATTAACCCACACGACATTATTTTCTCTCAATCTCTCGACAATACTGAAATAATTACTAGAACACTCATGTGACATATGTAATGTCAGGTGATGTCGCAAAGGTGACGTCAGAAAGCAGTGCCCGTAACCCAGACATCTCGAGTGACGTCACCCAGACATCGTGAGGTGACGTCAGCATCATAGGAGGTGCGTCAGCAGACATCGTAAACGTCAGAATCGGACATCGTGGGTGCGTCGATGTGATTCGGGCCAACCACAAGCAGAGGCCTGGGATATGTTAACTCACGTGCTTTGAAAGGTTACGTGACCGCCCCACCCCACGTGACTCGAAACCCCACGTAGCTTCGGGGCCCTCGGGCACTCGGAAAACACAGCACTGCAATGAATCATACGAAAACCCAGAAAGAAAACACAGCAGAGGAGTGGGCATGGTAGTGGTGTATGGTAGACGTTGAGCGTGAGGAGGCGAGCAGGCAAGTGAGGACGCCACTTCCTTTTCCTCTCCTCTCTCCCCCACCACAAACACGGGAGAAGCTCAACACGGGACGCAGAAATCACCACAAGGACTCACCCTGCTTGCTGAAACAGCTGTGCGGGGCTGAACAACAACAGCAACATACAAGTGACGCTGAACACGTGACTTGAAACGCGTGGCACTGTAGCGTGAGACCTGGACGCCACTCACAATCTCGAAGAAAATTGGCAAATTTCGGCTGATCCTGCTTGTACCTTGTCCTGGATGCTCAAACGTGCAGACACGACATCGGGATAACTCGTTGTAGCGGATGCTTCTTATGTAGGGTGATGAAGTGAAGGTGACTTCATACCTCTCCTTCCTCTCCCAGGGAAAACCCCAACGCTGCGACCACCGCTGGAAACCAATATAAACGAATTGTTTGGTAGCTGTAGAGCGGGGTAGTTAAATGATATCCCTCTTCGGAGGCTCTTACTTATTGTTAAGAGTGTGGGTACACAGGCTTGGTGTTTGTGCCCATGGCCCGGCTAGGGCCATGCCACAAAGAGAGAGCTGGAGTACTTGTGTCTGATCCCAGCCGCTGTTGAGTGAGGGTGAGGCATCTGGGCATACTGAAGTGCAAGGCCATAGATGGCAGCACCTGTAGGCGCAAATATGAACTAAGCTGGCAACCAGCAGGACTATCTGTGCAGACAGTACAGGCTGTCTACAGCTACCACTATGCTACACCATTGCTACCACTACTCGTACCACACTGCTACCCCCACTGCTAAAACTACTGCTACCACCACTGCTACCACTATGTTTACCACCACTGCTACCACTACTGCTAACCACCACTGCACCACTACTGCTCCCCACTACTGCTACCACCACTGCTACCACTACTGCTACCACCACTGCTACCACTACTGCTACCACCCCCCCGCAACCCTACTGCTACACCACTGCTACCACAAACTGCTCCCATCCACTGCTACCACACTGCTACCATTACTGCTACCACCACTGCTACCACTACTGCTACCACTACTGCTACCACCACTGCTACCACTACTGCTACCACCACTGCTACCACTACTGCTACCACCACTGCTACCACTACTGCTACCACCACTGCTACCACTACTGCTACCACCACTGCTACCGCTGCCACCACTGCTACCGCTACCAACCACTGCCTACAAACCACCGCTACCACCACCACCCCAACTGCTATCACTACCGCTACCGCAACTGCACCACCGCTACCACCACGCAACCCTAACTGCTACCACCACGTTTCACTACCGCTACACCCACTGCTACCACCATCGCTACCACCACCCGGCAACCCTACTGATACCCCCACTGCTACCACTACCGACACTGCTGCTACCAACTACTGCTACCCCCACCGCAGCCCCTATGCTACCAACAACTGTACCATTACTGCTACCACTACTGTTCCCACTGCTACCACACTGCTACCACCACTGCTACCACTACTGGTACCACCACTGCTACCACTACTGCTACCACTACTGCTACCACTACTGCTACCACCACTGCTCCCAAACACTGCTACCACCACTGCTACCACCACTGCTACCACTACTGTACCACCACTGCTCCCAAACTACTCCCTACCACTACTGCTACCACTACTGCTACCACTACTGCTACCAATACTGTTTACCACTTACTGCTACCACCACTGCTACCACCACTGCTACCACCACTGCTACCACCACTGCTACCACTACTGGTACCACCACTGCTACCACTACTGCTACCACTACTGCTACCACTACTGCTACCACCACTGCTACCACCACTGCTACCACCACTGCTACCACCACTGCTACCACCACTGCGACCACCACTGCTACCACCACTGCTACACACCCTCATACGCCAGTAAGACTAAGTTAACAACTAGTTGGAGAACCCTGAACAAAAAACTCTTTTAAGACATTATACACAACAATGTTAGGGCTCTCCGGAGTATGATAAACTTTTAACGTTATGTTTGGTTTCTCTGGGGATGATAAAACTTACCAGTTTTATGTTAGGTTTTCCTGGAGTATGATAAACTATACACAGTATATGTTAGGTTTCTCCTGGAGTATGATAAACTATACACAGTATATGTTAGGTTTCTCCTGGAGTATGATAAACTATACACAGTATATGTTAGGTTTCTCCTGGAGTATGATAAACTATACACAGTATATGTTTGGTTTCCTGGGGTATGAAAACTATTTAACAGTATATGTTTGGTTTCCCTGGAGTATGATAAACTATAACACAACATACGTTAGGGTTGGTAGTAAGCACATAGGCAAAATTTGGCAACTTTATTCCGAAACGTTTGCCTAACAGTAGGCTTCTTCAGTCGAATACAGAAAATGCAGGAGCAGTAAGTGTGAAGACTTATAATCCGTCCATCACCTTGTAGTCGTAGATTTGAGGTTGTCAGCCCTTAGCCTGGAGAAGTTCTGTTCCAAACTCAGCAGCGCTGTATAGTCCTTGTGGCTTAGCGCTTCTTTTTATTAAAATAATAATGTTCCCAAACTTGAAATAACTGAAGATCAAGGACAGTGTTGGACTTTAAATACTGTCGGAAGAGAGGTGCAGAGTAATTTTGTGTGAGACTTTAAACCACTGGAGTCACGTCCCCTCGATCAAACAATTCTCACTTGAAAAAGTTATCCAGGTGTTTCCTCTTCTGTACCAGATGCCCAAAGTGTTGCAGTGCTGAAGAGTGGAATTCAAATTTGGTATACAATTTCCGACAGGTTGGTAGGTAAGACATCTTCCTTCGGACAGTATTTAAGTTCAACATGTCCTTGATCTTCGTTAGTTCCTGACTATGGAAATGAATTCTCAGGTGAGGGGGCTGACAAACTTCAAATTTCGACTT
The DNA here is from genome assembly GCF_026875155.1 of Cherax quadricarinatus. Classification (NCBI taxonomy): domain Eukaryota; kingdom Metazoa; phylum Arthropoda; class Malacostraca; order Decapoda; family Parastacidae; genus Cherax; species Cherax quadricarinatus. Next base: position 39,767,171 of record NC_069420.1, read on the forward strand.
TCAAGGGTGATGGACTGATTACATCGTTTCACACTCTATGTTTCTGCCTACTTTCTGTACTCGATGAAGAAGCTCTGGTAGCGAAGTTGATAAAGTTGCTAATGTTGCTATGTGTTTTCTACCACCTCGTATTGTATACCCTTTGATATTCATACTTAGGGTCATTTTAATTTTGTAAATTGGGACTGTGTAGGTGTTAAATTGTGTATTATGTAGGGCGGGTTCACTATATGTATGTAATAATGAGTTCCTTCAAGCTGCGCTAGTATCAACGTTGATGGACTAAACAAAGGGAAATCGTTGCTGGCATGGAACCCGAACTTACTAGAGAAGACCCAAAGATTTGCAAAGAGATAGTGCGGGAAATGGACTACGAAGAAAGGAACTTGAGGGAGTTAAACTAATAACACTAGAAAAGAGGAAATCGAAAGGGACATGATCTCGACATACAAAATACTTAGAGGGTTAGAAAAGGACAGAGAGGGAGGAGGAGAGGGAAACACGGGAGTGGATGTCAGGGCGGTGAGTAAAGTGGAAAAGGGCATTGTATGAAGAGGTGGTAGATACGACCGGATTTGGAAGTCAAAATCAATTAAGGGAAACCAAATGAGAGAAATTAGAGGCAGGGCCAGAAGCTAGGAATCAACCTCACAAACACAACTGGCTGGGTGCATCTACAACTCCATAACCCTTGACACCAACGATGCTAGTTCACACCACAACCACCTCCCCACCCACCACCCAACCACCCAAACCCCCACCACCACCCCCCACCAACCCACCACCCCACCACCCCCACCCCCCCACCACCCCCACCCCCCCACCACCCCCCCCACCCCCAACCCACCACCAAAACAACCCCAACCACCCCCCCCACCACTGAGAACCACCACCAACCACCACCACCCCTACCACCACCATAAAAACTACGCCAACCACCCCACCACCACCCACAAACCACCACTAACCACTACCCCTACCACCACCACCACCCCTACCACCACCATAAAAAACCACGCCAACCACCCCACCACCACCCACAAACCACCACCAATCACCACCAACCACCACCACCACCCAACCACCACCACCAACCACCACCACCAACCACCACCAGCTACCACCACGACTACCCCTACCACCACCACCCACCACCACCCACCACCACCACCCTCACCACCACCCACCACCACCACCACCCTCACCCCAAACCCCACCACCCCTAACCACCACAACCACCCCACCACCACAACCCCCCAACCTCCCACCCCACCACCACCACCACCATCCCCCCTACCACCACCAACCACCTCCACGACAACCCCTACCACCACGAGCCCCCACCACCACCCTCATCCCCACCACCACAACCACCCCACCACCCCATCACCACAACCCCTGCAACCCCCCACCCCACCACCACCACAACCACCACTACCACCACGTAGCTACTCACGTTGCAGAAGCAGTTTTGACATTTGTCATTAAGAGCATCACTGTAGTTAGAGGAGAAGGTGTCACCATGGTTGTACATAGTGCCAGACACCACACACACCCTCCATGGTGCCGCACCATCTATCATATCACCATGAGATGGGCTGGCTTTCACCTGTCCACCTTCCCTGCCGATGCTGCCACCACTACCACCACCGTTGCTCGTGCCTGGGGAAGGTGATCCCCCACTGCTTGCTATAGAGGTGCCACTCGCTGGAGCTGTGAGGGTAAAGAAGAGAACCTTTGTCATATAGCATATCACTTCAATAGTATTACAAATGCATAGGTTTTAAACAAGGTTCTTGACATACCTTTGGTAAAGTGACGCAGTTAGACGTTATTTCATGGAGCTTATTCTTGCATAGGTTATTATTGGCTTTTGTATTAGTACCCACATACTTCGCAATACTCGTTTACTAAGGTGACGCCATTAGACGTATTGTTAGCGTGTTGAGGCGCAGAGTTACTTGTAGCAGAAAAAGAGCCTACTATGACAATGTGTTACTAGAAATAGAGCTTTAACATGTCAAAAGTATAATTTCTGCGATTTTCTGGTCAGTTTATCTATTAAGTGGCTTGTATCTAAGAGTAATTAACAAGTTCTCACTTTCCACTTCTACTCTCAGCACTTCCACCACATCATGTAATGATTTTAAAGTTTAGTGCAGAACGCACCACACACACGCACACACACACACACACACACACACACACACACACACACACACGCACACGCACACGCGCACGCACACGCGCACACACACACACACACACGCACACACACACACACGCACACACACACACACACACACACACACACACACACACACACACACACACACACACACACACACACACACACACACGCGCACACACACACACACACACACACACGCGCGCACACACACACACACACACACACACACACACACACACACACACACACACACATAAACACACACATACACACACACACACACACACACACACACACACACACACACACACACGCACACGCACACGCACACTAGCCGACGTGGCCAGAAGAGCTCACAGGGGGAGAACAAAGTTACTAGTTATGGGTGATTTCAGTCACAGAGTGATTGGGAAAACCTGGAGCCCCATGGGGGTCCCGAATCATGGAGAGCCAAGATGATGGATGTGGTACTGGAAAACCTCATGCATCAACATGTTAGAAACACTACCAGAAAGAGAGGTGAGGATGATCCAGCAAGACTGGACCTAGTATTCACCTTGAGTAGTTCGGACATCGAGGATATCACGTACGAAAGGCCCCTTGGAGCTAGTGATTATGTGGTTCTGTGCTTTGATTACATAGTTGAACTACAAGTGGGGAGGGGAGCGGGAATAGGACGGGATAAACGATGCTACAAAAATGGGGACTGCACAGGCATGGGGAACTTCCTACAAGACGTTCAGTGGGAGAGAGAATTGGCAGGAAAACCAGTTAAAGAAATGGACTATGTGACAACAAAATGCAAGGAGGTAGAGGAGAGGTTTGTTTCCAAGGGAAACAGAAGTAACGGGAAGACTAGAACGAGTCCTTGGTTCACCCAAAGGTGTAGGGAGGCAAAAACTAAGTGGACTAGGGAATGAGAAGAGTACAGAAGACAAAGACCCAGGAAAATAAAGAGATTAGCCGAAGAGCCAGAAACGAATATGCACAGATAAGAAGGGAGGCTCAGCGACAATACGAAAATGACATAGCATCAAAAGTCAAGTCTGACCCGAAGCTGTTGTATAGCCATATCAAGAGGAAAACAACAGTCAAGGACCAGGTAATCAGACTGAGGAACGATGATGGGGAGTTCACAAGAAACGATCAAGAGGTATGTGAGGAGCTCAACACGAGATTTAAAGAAGTATTTACAGTGGAGACAGGAATTTACAGTGGACTCCAGGAATTCAGAATAGGGAGGTACACCAATAAGTGCTGGATGAAATACACACAACTGAGGAGTAGGTGAAGAAGCTATGTGAACTTGATACATCAAAGGGGGTGGGACCAGACAACATCTCTCAGTGGGCCCTTAGAGAGGGAGCAGAATGCTGTGTGTGCCACTAACAAAAATCTTCAACACATCTATTGAAACTGAGCAACTACTTGAGGTATGGAAGATGGCAAATGTAGTCCCAGTTTTTAAGAAAGGAGACAGACAAGAGACATTAAACTACAGACCTCTGTCACTGATGTGTATAGTATGCAAAGTCATGGGGAAGATCATCAGAAGGAGAGTGGTTGAGCACCTAGAAAGACACAAGCTTATAAACGACAACCAGCACGGTTTCAGGAAAGGAAAATCTTGTGCCACAAACCTACTTGAGTTTTACGACAAGGTAACAGAAGTAAGACACGAGAGAGAGGGGTGTATAGACCACATTTTCTTGGACTGCAAGGCCTTCGACACAGTTCCTCACAAGAGGTTAATGCAAATGCTAAAGGATCAGGCACACATAACAGGAAAGGCACTGCAGTGGATCAGAGAATATCTGACAGGGAGGCAACAACGAGTCGTGGTACGTGACGAGGTGTCAGAGTGGGCGCCTGTGACGATCGGGGTTCCACAGGGGTCAGTCCTAGGATCTGTGCTGTTTTTGGTATATGTGAATGATGTAACGGAAATGATAGACTCAGAAGTGTCCCTGTTTGCAGATGATGTGAAGTTAATGAGAAGAATTACATCCGTCGAGGATCAGGCAGGACTACAAAGTGACGTGGATAGGCTACAAGCCTGGTCCAGCAACTGGCTCCTTGAATTTAACCCTGCCAAATGCAAAGTCATGAAGATCGGAGAAGAGCAAAGAAGACCGCAGACAGAGTATAGGCTAGGTGGCCAAAGATTGCAAACCTCACTCGAGGAAAAAGATCTTGGGGTGAGTATAATACCGAACACATCTCCTGAGGCGTACATCGATCAAATAACTGCTGCAGCACACGGGCGTCTGGCAAACCTAAGAAGAGCGTTCCGATGCCTCACTAAGGAATCGTTCAAGACTCTGTACACCACATACGTCAGGACCATATTGGAGTATGCAGCACCAATTTGGAATCCACACCTGGTCAAGCACGTCAAGAGATTAGAGAAAGTGCAAAGGTTTGCAACAAGACTAGTCCCAGGGCCTTTGAAGAAAGGTTACAGGAAATCGACCTGACCACACTGGAGGCCAGGAGGGCCAGGGGAGACATGGTAACGACATATAAAATACTGCGAGGAATAGACAAGGTAGACAAAGACAGGATATTCCAGAGATGGGACACAGAAACAAGGGGTCACAACTGAAAGTTGAAGACTGCTATGAGTCAAAGGGATGTTAGGAAATATTTCTCCAGTCAGAGAGTTGTCAGGAAGTGGAATAGCCTAGAAAGCGACGTAGTGGAGGCAGGAACCTTACATAGTTTTAAGACGAGGTTTGATAAAGCTCATGGAGCAGGGAGAGAGAGGACCTAGTAGCAAACAGTGAAGAGGCGGGGGCCAGGAGCTATGAATCGACCCCTGCAACCACAAATAGGTGAGTACACACACACACACACACACACACACACACACACACACACACACACACACAGTCATAGAGTCGTCAGGAAGTGGAATAGCCTAGCAAGTGAAGTAGTGGAGGCAGGAACCATACATAGTTTTAAGAAGAGGTATGACAAAGCTCAGGAAGCAGAGAGGGAGAGGACCTAGTAGCGATCAGTGAAGAGGCGGGGCCAGGAGCTGAGACTCGACCCCTGCAACAACAATTAGGTGAGTACAATTAGGTGAGTACACACACACACACACACACACACACACACACACACACACACACACACACACACACACACACACACACAGAGGAAGGCAACAACGAGTCATGGTACGTGATGAGGTGTCAGAGTGGTCAGTCCTAGGACCTGTGCTATTTCTGGTATATGTGAATAACATGACGGAAGGGTTAGACTCAGAAGTGTCCCTGTTTGTAGATGATGTGAAGTTAATGAGGAGAAATAAATCGGACGAAGATCAGGCAGGACTACAAAGAGACTTGGACCGGCTGTAAGCCTGGTCCGGCAACTGGCTCCTCGAATTTAATTAACCCCGCCAAATGCAAAGTCATGAAAATCGGCGAAGGGCAGAGAAGACCGCAGACAGAGTATAGGCTAGGTGATCAAAGACTGCAAACCTCACTCAAGGAAAAGGATCTTGGGGTGAGTATAATACCGAGCACATCTCCTGAGGCGCATATCAACCAGATAACTGCTGCAGCATATGGGCGCCTGGCAAACCAAAGAATAGCGTTCCTATACCTCAGTAAGGTATCGTTCAAGACACGGTACACCATATACACCAGGCCCATATTGGAATACGCAGCAGCAGTTTGGAACCCACACCTGGTCAAACAAGTCAAGAAATTTGAGAAAGTGCAAAGGTATGCAACAAGACTAGTTATAGAGCTAAGGGTCATGATTTTAGATTTATATTATTTTCAGTGGCTAAAAGGTCCTGAGTACGTGTTTTCCTGAACGTTTTGAATAAACTATTTCTTTGAGCAGGGCATTTATGTATGAAATGTTGTTTTTAATCCTAGTTTTTTATGCCATTTATGTTTTACGAAGATAAAGGTAGGTAGTTCATTTGTGTTGTTGTACACTGAAGATTTTGTTCTTAAATTTAATACTGGCGAAATTATTGGCTAACGATTACTGCTGCCCTGTCCCTGTAGCTGCTTATTCTTGTTCCATCTAGTTGTAACAGTTCCATCTAGTAACAGTTCCATCTAGTTGTAACAGTTCCATCTAGTTGTAACAGTTACATCTAGTTGTAACAGTTACATCTAGTTGTAACAGTTACATCTAGTTGTAACAGTTGGATGCAGTAGTAAGAGTTACACGTTTTAGTAAGAGTTACATGTATTAGTAAGAGTTACATGTATTAGTAAGAGTTACATGTATTAGTAAGAGTTACATGTATTAGTAAGAGTTACATGTATTAGTAAGAGTTACATGTATTAGTAAGAGTTACATGTATTAGTAAGAGTTACATGTATTAGTAAGAGTTACATGTATTAGTAAGAGTTACATGTATTAGTAAGAGTTACATGTATTAGTAGAGTTACATGTATTAGTAAGAGTTACATGTATTAGTAAGAGTTACATGTATTAGTAAGAGTTACATGTATTAGTAAGAGTTACATGTTTTAGTAAGAGTTACATGTTTTAGTAAGAGTTACATGTATTAGTAAGAGTTACATGTTTTAGTAAGAGTTACATGTATTAGTAAGAGTTACATGTTTTAGTAAGAGTTACATGTATTAGTAAGAGTTACATGTTTTAGTAAGAGTTACATGTATTAGTAAGAGTTACATGTTTTAGTAAGAGTTACATGTTTTAGTAAGAGTTACATGTATTAGTAAGAGTTACATGTATTAGTAAGTGTTACATGTATTAGTAAGTGTTACATGTATTAGTAAGAGTTACATGTATTAGTAAGAGTTGCATGTACTAGTAAGAGTTACATGTATTAGTAAGAGTTACATGTATTAGTAAGAGTTGCATGTATTAGTAAGAGTTGCATGTATTAGTAAGAGTTGCATGTATTAGTAAGAGTTACATGTATTAGTAAGAGTTACATGTATTAGTAAGAGTTGCATGTATTAGTAAGAGTTGCATGTATTAGTAAGAGTTGCATGTATTAGTAAGAGTTGCATGTAGTTGTACCGTGATTAGTTTAGGTAGTCTGGTTGTTCTGGTGTTTGTAATATTTAGTGGAGTCAGGTTGATTCTTCCTTGAAGGAAACACCAAACTAAAAGATAAAGAATTCTGTCAAACAAAAGATTAAACGAGTTTAAGGCTGATGAGAAATGTGGAAAAATAGGGAAACACCAGGTGAAAGAAGCCGCGATGTGTGTAGAAGAGCATGAATATCCCAGAGAGAGAGAGAGAGAGAGAGAGAGAGAGAGAGAGAGAGAAGATGGAGAAGAGTGGAGTGCAAGGGAGGGTGTGCGATAGAAAGCAAAAGACCTTAATGATAATACATACATTTGTAAAACTCGTGTATTTAATGCGGAAACGTTCTTAAGTGGAATACAGGTGAAGAGACTGCTTGAGGTAGTGTCCCGACGCTGGGTCAGCTTAATTAACTGGGTGGTGAAATTTGTGGTTTGTGTCTAGGGGTAGGGAGGCATCTTCTCTGGGAGGATTAGGTTAGGTAATTTATGCTGTGTATGATAATTGTACCTATGTGTGCCTGTGCCTAAATAATATTCCATAAGTCAGCCTCCCCACAAGGTGCTTGCCTGCCTTTCTTTCGGCATTATTGGTGCGGTTATTTCCTTCGTCTAAATTTGGTCACATTCCTGGTTGATGATTTGGAGCGTTTCATGGACATGGATTCCTGAGTGTGTAAAACAGATTTTGAACAGTTTTACCTGCGTTGTGATTATGACGAAATTAACAGTAGAGTGAATTGGTCACCATAGTAACAAGTTAGTATTGATAGTGTAAATTTGTTACGTTATGTTAGAAAGAAACATATTTGAAGCGCTGATTAAGCAAAAGTTTCTAGTGCTTTGTAAATGTAATTGAAGAAAAACAATGTTGGAAGCAATAGGATTAGTCATGACGTGATCAGTCCGTCACCCCTCGGCGGGAGGTAGCCAGTCCCTCAAGCCTGCAACATAGGCATGTGGCCAGACCTTATGTACAAGAGTTGAGATGAAGCAGGTGGAGTTGTGGTCTTAGATGAGCGTCGCCCACTTGTGGAAGTAGGGTATGTTAAACACTTGTTTAGCACAGAAATTGCAGAAGACTTGTCTTATGCCATGATACCATAGTGTTGCTGTCACACAACTCTCATTATGATTATTAATGGTACGCAATACCGGCTAAGACACGTGTAGCGTTTCATATGTAAAAGAACAACGTTTATATAATTTATTGCATCATATTTTTCCTCTTCTGTCATTTTAAGGAATTGTACTACGTATAATCGACAAACATATGTTGACAGTACATTGAAATTGATTTAAACTGAAAATATGTCATAATAAAAAAAATATTGGTTGGTTGCTGAGGCGTATGTAGCGGGTCATGTTGTTGAGGTCTACGTAGTGGGTCATGTTGCTGAGGTCTACGTACTGGGTCATGCTATTGAGGTCTACGTAGTGGGTCATGTTGATGTCTGCGTAGTGGGTCATGTTGTTGAGGTCTACGTAGTGGGTCATGTTGTTGAGGTCTACGTACTGGGTCATGCTATTGAGGTCTACGTAGTGGGTCATGTTGAGGTTGCGTAGTGGGTCATGTTGTTGAGGTCTACGTAGTGGGTCATGCTGCTGAGGTCTACGTAGTGGGTCATGTTATTGAGCTCTACGTAGCGGGTCATGTCGTTGAGGTCTACGTAATGGGTCATGCTGTTGAGGTCTACGTATTGGGTCATGTTGTTGAGGTCTATGTAGTGGGTAATGTTGTTGAGGTCTATGTAGTGGGTTATGTTGTTGAGGACTACGCAACGGGTCATGTTTTTGAGGTCTATGTTGTGAGTCATGTTGTTGAGGTCTATGTAGTGGGTCATGTTCAGGTCTACATAGTGGGCCATGTTGCTAAGGTCTACGTAGTGGGTCATGTTGTTGAGGTCTGCGTAGTGGGTCATGTTGTTGAGGTCTACGTAGTGGGTCATGTTGAGGTCTACATAGTGGGTCTAGTTGTTGAGGTCTACATAATGGGTCACGTTGAGGTTTACCTAGTGGGTCATGTTGAGGTCTACGTAGTGGGTCATGTTGTTGAGATCTACGCAGTGGGTCATATTGAGTTCTGCATAGTGGGTCATGTTGAAGTGCAAGTTGTGGGTCATGTTGTTGAGGTCAACGTAGTGGGTCATGTTGTTGAGGTCAACGTAGTGGGTCATGTTGTTGAGGTCTCTGTAGTGGTTCATGTTGTTGAGGTCTACGTAGTGGTTCGTGATGAAGTCTACGTAGTGGGTCATGTTGTTGAAGTCTGCGTAGTGGGTCATGTTGTTAAGGTCTACATAGTGGGTCATGTTGTTGAGGTCTACTTAGTGGGCTATGTTGTTGAGGTCTGCGTAGTGGGTCATGTTGAGGTGTAAGTAGCGGGTCATGTTGTTAAGGTCTACGTAGTGTGTCATGTTGAGGTCTATGTAGTGGGTCATGTTGAGATCTATGTAGGGGTCATGTTGAGATGTATGTAGTGGGTTATGTTGTTGAGATCTATGTAGTGGGTCAGGTTGTTGAGGTGTACATAGTGGGTCATGTTGGGGTGTACGTAGTGGGTCACGTTGAAGTGTACGTTGTGGGTCATATTGTTGAGGTCTGTGTAGTAGGTCATGTTGTTGAGGTCTACGTAGTGAGTCATGTTGCTGAGATCTACGTAGTAGGTCATGTTGTTGAGGTCTACGTAGTGGGTCATGTTGTTGAGGTCTACATAGTGGGTCATGTTGTTGAGATCTACATAGTTGGTCATGTTGTCGAGGTCTACGTAGTGGGTCATGTTGTTGAGTTCTACGTAGTGGGTCATGTTGTTGAGGTCTACGTTGTGGGTCATGTTGAGGTCTGTGTAGTGGGTCATGTTGTTGAGGTCTACGTAATGGGTCATGTTGTTGAGGTCTGCGTCGTGGGTCATGTTGAGGTCTACGTAGTGGGCCATGTTGTTGAGGTCTACTCTACGTAGTGGGTGATGTTGTTGAGGTCTACTCTACGTAGTGGGTGATGTTGTTGAGGTCTACATAGTGGGTCATGTTGAGGTCTATGTAGTGGGTCATGCTGTTGAGGTCTACGTAGTGGCTCATGCTTTTGAGATTACGTAGTGGGTCATGTTGTTGAGGTCTCTGTAGTGGTTCATGTTGAGGTCTACGTAGTGGTTCGTGTTGAAGTCTACGTAGTGGGTCATGTTGTTGATGTCTGCGTAGTGGGTCATGTTGTTGAGGTCTACATAGTGGGTCATGTTGTTGAGGTCTACTTAGTGGGCTATGTTGTTGAGGTCTGCATAGTGGGTCATGTTGAGGTGTAAGTAGTGGGTCATGTTAAGGTCTGCATGGTGTGTCATGTTGTTGAGGTCTATGTAGTGGGTCACGTTGAGGTCTATGTAGTGGGTCATGTTGTTGAGATCTATGTAGGGTGTTGCAACCCCTGAATGGGTTGCAATGTATATTATTTATATATAATACATGTATATTACCTTTTCTTTTAATTTTATATTGCTTATATTTGCGATAATAGCTAAATCGTAAATATATGACTTTATATTATTATTTGACTTAGTTTCCTTTTGTTAGGTAGGATGTAACACATATATGCTCATAGTTCAAGTTTTGATTGTCTAACTACTGTAATTATCACTTGTGGCTCATTACTCTGCCGGCTTCTGTTGCTGAGCTACAGCTGTCCACGGAGTTATCACGTGATCGAGGGGGGTGTTCTCACCTCGCCTGAAGTATTCAGTCTGGTCTAGACTCGCTGGGTGGTTGGACGTATTCAAGACAAGATGTGCCTTAATCTCCCTTATTGGCTCTTGTTGGAAGATCGTCTCTTGTATCATTATTGTTAGTTCTAGAGACTCTGTTCACAGAACATTGTATAGACTTAGTGATTTTCGACATTGTACTGAGGTTGTGTGTCGCATAGACACTCTAAACAACTCAGGTCCTGAGCTGTAGCTTCTGACCTAACTTGTACTGGTATCTGTGTATTGTCACAGTCGGGGATTTTCTTATGCTGAACTTAGATTCAGTAGTATGGGAGTTTTGTGACTTTTGTGAAGGATCTGCTGACAAATCTTCCTAACAAATCGAACACAAAGAGTAGTGGTCAACAGAGTTAAATCGGAGGCTGCCATAGTGAAGAGCTCTGTTCCACAAGGCACAGTACTCGCCCCCATCTTATTCCTTATCCTCATATCAGACATAAACAGAGATATACACCACAGCACCGTATCATCCTTTGCGGATGATACTAGGATCTGCATGAGGCTGTCATCTGCTGAGGACGCGGTTAACCTCCAAGAAGATATAAACAAAGTTTTCCAGTGGGCAACGGTAAACAATATGATGTTCAATGAGGACAAATTCCAACTACTCTGTTATGGAAAAATGGAGGAGATAATAACTAGAACAGAGTATACTACTGACTTCCGGCCATACAATAGAGTGGAAAAATAATGTAAGGGACCTGGGAGTAGTAATGTCTGAGGATCTCACTTTCAAGGATCACAACAGTGCCACGATCGCACGTGCAAAGAAAATGATAGGATGGATAATGAGAACTTTCAAAACGAGAGATGCCAAGCCCATGATGATCCTTTTCAAATCACTTGTTCTCTCTAGGCTGGAATGCTGCTGTACATTAACATCTCCATTCAAAGCAGGTGAAATCGCAGATCTAGAAAGTGTACAGAGATCCTTTACTGCACGTATAATTCTGTCAAGCACCTTAACTACTGGGAATGCTTGGAAGCACTTGACTGTACTCGTTGGAACGCAGGAGGGAGAGATATATCATAATCTAACACTTAGAAAATCTTGGAAGGAATGGTCCCAAATCTGCACACAGAAATCACTCCTACGAAAGTAAAAGACTGGCAGGCGATGCAAAATGCCCCCAATAAAAAAGTAGGGGCGCCATTGGTACACTAAGAGAAAACACCATAAGTGTCTGGGGCCCAAAACTGTTCAACAGCCTTCCATCAAGCGTTAGGGGAATTGCCAATAAACCCCTGGCTGCCTTCAAGAGAGAGCTGGACAGATACCTAAAGTCAGTGCCGGATCAGCCGGGCTGTGGCTCATACGTTGGACTGCATGCGGCCAGCAGTAACAGCCTAGTTGATCAGGCCCTGATCCATCGGGAGGCCTGGTCATGGACCGGGCCGCGGGGGCGTTGATCCCCGGAATAACCTCCAGGTCCCTACTTATTGTCGTTATATTATCTCCTTGTTCCTGATTCTGTGTCGCAGTTGCTTGTTATATTGCTATTGGGCTTAGCATTCTTTTTGTTGTTCAAGCAGACTGTTCTGGTTGCCAGTCGGTCAAGAAGTTAGTTTATTTGAGGACTTTGTCAGTCATTTGTTTAAGTCTAGTCGAGTCGTGAGACATAGCGAACTACTTAGAGCACTTACACACATACACACAAACTTACTTGTACATATTTGTAATATCTTATTAAATGTTAATGTACCAGATGGTACTTAAGACTTATATGTGATATGTGCTTTCAGCACAATAATACTGTACCCGAGAGAAGTGATTAATATTATTTTGATTACTGTGATTAATTTAATTTAATATGATATACCTCTAGACGATAATTAATAAATTTATTAAATTTTAATTTATCTAGTTAGTAGCTTACCAGTTTTAATCCTGAAGCACTATTGAATCATACTGAATTCTAATGGACAATTGGACAAGGATGCTGACTAATTGTTACGAAAACCCAGTAACAGGCTGGATGCTAGAAGGGCAGTCCTTTCTAGTATTCACTGGAGATCTCTAAGCTTTTAGAATCGCATTTTTTGTAACAAATGGGGGCCTGTCCGGGAGGCTCTTGATCCAAGGTGTTGGAGAAATTGTCCAGTTTGACATACTAGTAACTCTATGATCAAACACTTTCCTAATCTGAAGACTTTGAGTTTAGTCTTGTACAACATACCAGGTGGATGTATGTACCTGACTGAGTCTCTTGATCCAAGGAGATGGAAATACTGTTTATGAGTTCTAGCTCTAAGACCACCAACACTAAAATTCCTATTAGGATTATAGTTTCCCATAATCACTCTCTCGTAGTACACTTATTTTCGTGATGTATGCCAAAGTGAAACAGTTAATTGATACTCTGACTCTGTGAGTTGAGTACATTAAAACTTCAGACGTGTTGGCAAGTAGCTAAATATCTCGGTGTGACGTATAACAGGAATTACACCACAGAAACTGTCAGAGCGTTAATTAAAGATATATTGTTTCCTGCTCATACAGAGATGTCTGATTATGATTCAGATTCAGAAAGCCTAGTGTCACAATTAGGAAGTATGACTATTTGATTACTTAGAAGAAAGAGCAACTATGGCAGAAGTGTCTGAGCCTAGTGAACCTCCGCTCACACCTTCCCGCCTCACTGACACAATAGTACAGAGTGTAGCTGGTAGGATGACTCAGCCTCATACTAGTACCATGTATGCTACACCTGTATCTACTTATCCTAGACAAGATCTAGACTCTCTAGGGATGGCTGGACGAAGTTTCCGACCTAAGGACAGTCCAGAAAGACATGTTAATTTCCCTACTCCTCCATTACCCACTGGCCCTATCTCTCAGGAACAGTTTGAGAGGTTTGAATGCCTCATTATGTTGCAGACTGCACAAATAGAGGCACAGAGGAAATTGAACAAAGATTTCCAGAGAGAAAATGTTCGTCTGGAAAGACAACAGACTGATAGATCACAGGACACATTTAATGTGCAGAAAGCTGCATCCTTGGTTCCTAAGGTTTTTGAGAGTGACTTAGACACCTATTTTGATGTGTTTGAGAACCAGGCACATGCTATGAACTGGCTGCGTAAGCACTGGGCTACCTTGTTGCACACAGCTTTGACAGGAAGGGCTCAAACTTGTACTGCTGCTTTACCATTTGCCAAGTACATTAGTTATGACGCTGTCAAGCAAACTATTCTAGAGACGTAAACTTGTTACCTGTAAGTTATCAAAGCGCATTTCGTACGTTACAACGACGACAAGATCAAACTTGTGTAGAGTTTGCTCGTGAGAAAAAAGTTACATTTGAGAGGTGGTGTAGGTCTGCCAAGTGTAACAACTATGACAGCCTTGTTCAGTTGTTACTACACGAAGAGTTTAACAACTGTATGTCTGCTGACATACAAGAATATCTGATCGATAATACTACCTCGGATATTCTGGAAACTGCAGCATTAGCAGACAATTACGAGATTTCTCAAAAACTTGTACGTACTAAAACACACAGAAACAAGGTAACTAAAAGTTGTCCTAGAAGTTGGCAACCTAAATCAGCTGCTCATTGCCGGCCTGATGTATCTACTACTGTAACTTCTCATACCTTTACCAGGAAAACTCACAATCCTGTATCTGTCTCTGTGGCTAGACAGAAATCTGATATCGAGAAGAAGAAAGCTAAATGTACCTATTGTAACAGAAAAGGACATGCTAGAGAGTATTGCTATAAGTTAGAAAGAGATACGAGAAGCAGAAGCAGTCGTGCGGCTGGCGCCCCCACTCAAGTTGTATCTTCTTCCAAGCAACAAAGGCACCAAAATCCTAGTAATACCTCTGATCCTACTGTTTTAGATAATGTTACTCAGGATAGATGACTAGCGTCAGAGAGTGTATCTGACGAAAAGATTCGTTCAGCGATGAGTCCTTACTTTTCGAGAGGTAAAGAAGGATTTGACGAATCACATCTGAGATAATTACTTTCAGAGACACTGGCAGTTATCTCACCTTATTGAGAGAAGATGTACTGCCCATAACTGATGATACCTATTGCAAGATAGATGTATTGTTAGAAGCCTATGGTGGGGCTGTTATAAAAGTACCTCTTCATAAAGTTTACATTGAAACAAGCTATTATACTGGTTATATTTCAGTGGGTATATCCAGTGGTGTATTTCCCATCAGGTCAGTGGACTTGTTGATAGGGAACGATATCCTTCATGCTGGTATATGTAAAGAACCACTTGTGATTGATAATAACACTGATGATAATTATGCCATTGAAGCTTGTAAAGAGAAACCTATTTTATTTCCTCTCAGCGCAATTACTAGAGCTATGTCAAAGATTCAAAAACCATCCTTGTCTCCTGTAGAGTTAGTGGATGACAATGATTTGGGCTTGAATATGTTGTTTAGTGACGCTCTGTGCCCAGGGTCCTTAACACTAACTCCTCCCGGTCATCAACCTAGTCAGGACACAACTGACGATAAATTTCTAACTCATGATGATTTAATCAAGGATCAGTTTGTTGATCAGTCACTGGAAAGACTGAGAGATATAGCAGTTACTGAGAGTGAAGCAAAGGATCTCGATAATTGTTACTATTATAGTAACGGTGTACTGAGGGAGAAAAATACATGTAAGTTGTCAGCTGATAGTGTTTCCACCACAGTCAAGCATCTCGTAGTGTTACCAGTTACATTTCGTGAACAAGCCATTGATTTTGCTCACAATAGTCCCATTGGAGGACATTTGGGTGTCAAGAAGACACTCGGTAAACTGGTAAAACATTTTACTTGGCCAAAGATGAAGGAAACAGTAGCTGATCATGTGCGACGTTGCCAGGTGTGTCAAGTGACAGGCAAGCCAGCACACACACCTCCTCCTACACCTCTCACTGTGTTCACTAGTAGCAAAGTTCAGTTCATCTGGACTAGTGATTGTTCAGATTTCTTCAAAAGGTTGAAGCATCTGCTTTCCTCTGCTCCAGTGTTGAGTCCTAATTTCAATCTTCCCTTTTTACATATAGATGCGAGTGTTATGCACTGGGTGTTGTGCTGCTCCAACAGTCAACATCAACTGATATTCTCCATCCTGTATGTTACTATTCATCTAAGCTTAAACGACACCAGAAAAATGATGCTACTATTGAGAAAGAGGCTCTAGCTCTTGTGGTGTCCTTGGAACATTTTGACGTGTATTTGGGCACTTCCCAATTTTAAATTAACGTGATTTTAATGCCCAAATACCTTTTGTTACTTGCTATGTCAAATTCAGTAAAGTAACGTAATCCCTCCAGCCCATATTAACTATATATATTTATGTTTAATTAATCCATTTATATATTCACAGTAGTGGTGATATGTGTGAGAGTTGGAGACAGAAGCTGAGTGATGAGTGGTTAGTGTTGTGTGGGCGATGTACTGCGTGACGGAACACAGTCCTGCCGCAGACCCCCCCTCCCCTCACTACACACCTTAAGCTGTTTAATACTCAGATGTCTATACAGCATAGCATTCCACAACCAATACTTAAGAGTGGAATGCAGTCTCCTCTACTATGATCGAGCCTCAACGTGTCATGCTTGTCTACGCTATCCTGTCTCTACACTGATGTACATAACCACAAGTATGCAGAGATACGATACTGTGTACTGCCCTAGTACTAGGGGCATAACTTAGCAATATAGACACTAAAAAATTATAGAAGTGTTTGGCACAAGAGTGACTCTGATTAATGTTTATATTAAATTGTGTTAGTAAAGTAACCTGAGTATTCAGTAATAATGTGAAAGACATTAATGCAACTCCTAGTGCGACCGTTTGTTGTGTTGGGGGGGGGTGTTGCAACCCCTGAATGGGTTGCAATGTATATTATTTATATATAATACATGTATATTACCTTTTCATATAATTTTATATTGCTTATATTTGCGATAATAGCTAAATCGTAAATATATGACTTTATATTATTATTTAACTTAGTTTCCTTTTGTTAGGTAGGATGTAACACATATATTATATGCTCATAGTTCAAGTCTTGATTGTCTAACTACTGTAATTATCGCTTGTGGCTCGTTACTCTGCTCGTTACTCTGTTGCTTTCTGAGTTATCACGTGATCGAGGGGGGGTGTTCTCACCTCGCCTGAAGTATTCAGTCTGGTCTAGACTCGCTGGGTGGTTGGACATATTCCAGACAAGATGTGCCTTAATCTCCCTTATTGGCTCTTGTTGGAAGATCGTCTCTTGTATCATTATTGTTAGTTCTGGAGACTCTGTTCACAGAACATTGTTTAGACTTAGTGATTTTCGACGTTGTACTGAGGTTGTGTGTCGCATAGACACTCTAAACAACTCAGGTCCTGAGCTGTAGCTTCTGACCTAACTTGTACTGGTATCTGTGTATTGTCACAGTCGGGGATTTTCTTATGCTGAACTTAGATTCAGTAGTATGGGAGTTTTGTGACTTTTGTGAAGGATCTGCTGATGGTCCCTACTTATTGTCGTTATATTATCTCCTTGTTCCTGATTCTGTGTTGCAGTTGCTTGTTATATTGCTATTGGGATTAGCATTATTTTTGTTGTTCAAGCAGACTGTTCTGGTTGCCAGTCGGTCAAGAAGTTAGTTTATTTGAGGACTTTGTAAGTCACTTGTTTAAGTCTAGTCGAGTCGTGAGACATAGCGAACTACTTAGAGCACTTACACACATACAAACAAACTTACTTATACATATTTGTAATATCTTATTAAATGTTAATGTACCAGACGGTACTTAAGACTTATAAATGTGATATGTGCTTTCAGCACAATAATACTGTACCCGAGAGAAGTGATTAATATTATTTTGATTACTGTGATTGATTTAATTTAATATGATATACCTCTAGACGGTAATTAATAAATTTATTAAATTTTAATTTATCTAGTTAGTAGCCTACCAGTTTTAATCCTGAAGCACTATTGAATCATACTGAATTCTAATGGATAATAGGACAAGGATACTGACTAATTGTTACGAAAACCCAGTAACAGGCTGGATGCTAGAAGGGCAGTCCTTTCTAGTATTCACTGGAGATCTCTTAAGCTTTTAGAATCGCGTTTTTTGTAACATAGGGGTCATGTTGTTGAGATGTATGTGGTGGGTTATGTTGTTGAGATCTATGTAGTGGGTCAGGTTGTTGAGGTCTACATAGTGGATCATGTTGTTGAGGTCTACGTAGTGGGTCATATTGCTGAGGTCTACGTAGTGGGGCATGATGTTGAGGTCTACATAGTGGGTCATGTTAAGGTCTACGTCGTGGGTCACGTTGAAGTGTACGTTGTGGGTCATATTGAGGTCTGTGTAGTGGGTCATGTTGTTGAGGTCTACGTAGTGAGTCATGTTGCTGAGATCTACGTAGTAGGTCATGTTGTTGAGGTCTACATAGTGGGTCATGTTGTTGAGGTCTACGTAGTGGGGCATGATGTTAAGGTCTACATAGTGGGTCATGTTAAGGTCTACGTCGTGGGTCATGTTGAGGTCTACGTAGTGGGCCATGTTGTTGAGGTCTACGTAGTGGGTCATGTTGTTGAGATCTACATAGTTGGTCATGTTGTCGAGGTCTGCGTAGTGGGTCATTTTCAGTTCTGCGTAGTAGGTCATGTTGTTGAGGTCTACGTTGTGGGTCATGTTGAGGTCTGTGTAGTGGGTCATGTTGAGGTTACGTAGTGGGTCATGTTGTTGAGGTCTACGTAGTGGGCCATGTTGTTGAGGTCTACGTAGTGGGCGATGTTGAGGTCTAGTAGTGGGTCATTTGTTGAGGTCTTAGTAGTGGGTCATGTTTGAGTTATGTAGTGGGTCATGTTGTTGAGGTCTACTAGTGGGTCATGTTGTTGAGGTCTACGTAGTGGTCATGTTGTTGAGGTTCTATGGTAGTTGGGTCACTGTTGTTTAGGTCTACGTAGTGGTCATGTTGTTGAGTCTAGTAGTGGGTCATGTTGTTGAGTCTGGTAGTGGTCATGTTGTTGAGGTCTACGTAGTGGGTCATTGTTGAGGTCTACTAGTGGGTCATGTTGTTGAGGTCTACTTGTGGGTCATGTTGTTGAGGTCTATGTAGTGGGTCATGTTGTTGAGGTCTACGTAGTGGGTCATGTTGTTGAGGTCTACTAGTGGGTCATGTTGAGGTCTATTAGTGGGTCATGTGTTGAGGTCTACGTAGTGGGTCATGTTTTGAGGTCTAATAGTGGGTCATTTGTTGGTCTAAGTAGTGGGTCATGTTGTTGAGGTCTAGTAGTGGGTCATGTTGTTGAGGTTTTATGTAGTGGGTCATGTTGAGGTCTACGTAGTGGGTCATGTTGTTGAGGTCTACGTAGTGGGTCAGTGTTGAGGTCTATAGTGGTCATGTTTGAGGTCTACATAGTGGGTCATGTGTTGAGTCTACGTAGTGGGTCATGTTGTTGAGGTCTACTAGTGGGTCATGTTGTGAGGTCTACGTAGTGGGTCATGTTGTTGAGGTCTACGTAGTGGGTCCTGTTTGAGGTCTATGTAGTGGGTCATGTTTGAGGTTACTTGTGGGTCATGTGTTGAGGTCTACGTAGTGGGTCATTTTGAGGTCTACTGTAGTGGGTCATGTTGAAGTCTACGTAGTGGGTCATGTTGTTATAGGAGTCATGTTAGTCTAAGTAGTGGGTCATGTTGTTGAGGTTTACGTAGTGGGTCATGTTGATGAGGTCTACGTAGTGGGTCATGTTGAGGTGTACGTAGTGGGTCATGTTGTTGAGGTCTACGTAGTGGGTCATGCTGTTGAGGTCTATATAGTGGGTCATGTTGAGGTCTGCGTAGTGGGTCATGTTGAGTCTTATTTGTAGTTGGGGTCATGTTGTTGAGTCTATGTAGTGGGTCATGTTGTTGAGGTCTTGTAGTGGGTCAGTTTTTGAGGTCGTACGTAGTGGGTCATGTTGTGAGGCTACGTAGTGGGTCATGTTGATTACGTGTGGTCATGTAGTTGGGTCATGTGAGGTCTAGGTGTGGGGTAGTATGTTGTTGAGGTCTTTGTAGTGGGTCATTTGTTGAGGTCTATGTAGTGGGTCATGTTGTTGAGGTCTACGTAGCGGGTCATGTTGTTGAGGTCTATGTAGTGGGTCATTTGTGGTTATTAGTGGGTCAGTTGTTGAGGTCTAACGTAGGGTCTGTTGTTGAGGTCTACGTAGTGGGTCATGGTTGTGAGGTCTATGTAGTGGGTCATGTTGAGGTCTACATAGTGGGTCATGTTGATGAGGTCTACGTAGTGGGTCATGTTGAGATCTGCGTAGTGAGTCATGTTGATGAGGTCTACGTGGTGGGTCATGTTGTTGAGGTCTATGTAGTGGGTCATGTTATTGAGGTCTACATAGTGGGTCATGTTGTTGAGGTCTCCGTGGTGGGTCATGTTGAGATCTACGTAGTGGGTCATGTTGTTGAGGTCTACACAGTGGGTCATGTTGAGGTCTATGTAGTAGGTCATGTTGTTGAGGTCTGTGTAGTGGGTCATGTTGTTCAGCTCTACATAGTGGGTCATGTCGTTCAGCTCTACATAGTGGGTCATGTTGTTGAGGTCTGTGTAATGGGTCATGTTGTTGAGGTTTATATAGTGGGTCATGTTGAGGTCTACGTAGTGGGTCATGTTTTTGAGGTCTACGTAGTTGGTCATGTTGTTGAGGTCTACATAGTGGGTTATATTGAGGTCTACGTAGTGGGTCATGTTGTTGAGGTCTACATAGTTGGTCATGTTGTTGAGGTCTACATAGTGGGTTATGTTGAGGTTTACGTGGTGGGCCATGTTGTTGAAGTCTACGTAGTGGATCGTGTTGTTGATGTCTATGTAAAGGGTTATGAGCTGTGAGAAGATTGTTAACCCCAAGTCTAAGATACTACCCCGTCAAGAGAGGTTTCTGGATGTTACTGAGGAGCTGTTCATCTAAGATACCTCCCCGTCAAGGTTCCTTGATGTTACTGAGGAGCTTATCATCTAAGAAATATGCTCTGTGCTCGAATTCTTTGAATCTAGTCTGAATGCCTTCCATTCTCCCAAGACGCTGTGTATTCCGCTACGGGTTTTGCGCTCCCTCATGAATGTAATAGTAATCTAAGGTACTGCAGTACGCCAGGGCTACCGGACATAACCCCTCAGCTTTTTATTTCGTTATTGTCAATCATTTATACGAAAATGTAAGATAATGTAAGTTAACCTAACCTAACCTAAGAAAATAAATATTGCAGTTTATATAATATTTCAAGCATTCAGAAACGAACGAAAAACAAATGGGAAAAATTATATGCTAGAGTTGGAGACGAGATTGAGTAGAGAGAAAGAGAGGATATATGAGGATACGGCAACTGTGATAATTGCACAGACTCCGGGAAACACACACAGAGAGAAGAGCTAAAAGCTGTGTAAACACGGATCCACCCACGGATTGTCAGCGCTGTTTACACACTAACCACCCACACAGACAAAAATCGTCATGGAACCTCCAAGCAACCACCTAACAAACACCAAGAAATCACCAGGTAACCACCAAACACCAAGCAGCCACTAAACATCAATCCACCACCAAGGGATCTCTAAGGAACCATCTTTAAATTTTGAGTAACTCGTAGTAATCACGAAAGTATCTGATTTTAAGAAGTCTGCGAGAAGCTACTGGATTACTGAAGCAGAGGAAAGAGGACACTGAAGGTTACAAGGCAGGAGGCAGCCGGGTGCTCACTTCCGCTTCAAACTGCAGAATGAATCCTGACACCAGGTTCTGTAAGATGATTAAGTAACCACTGGTGTACTGAACCCTTGTATGGGAAACTCGGTAAAAGTATTTCCAACTATAATAGCTAAGAAGTGCAACACATTGCCCTTAGATTAGTCATGTGCTGCTGCTAATGATATGTAGCAATATGAACCAACAATGCTTAGTGAATACTTAATAGATAGTGCCTAAGAATACTTTATATGCCAGGTTCTCTATGGAACTTCTCGTTTTTATGCATGAGTAAATCATAATGTTGTTGACGCATAGCCAACATAGTACCCTAACATTGCTGTACTTGGTGAGAGTATTGAGGAGAGAGTAGCGCCCACACTAGACGGCAGACAGATGTACAAGGAACTGAGCAGAAGAGACATTAATAGTGGCAGACAACATGGGTGGAAATACTAACCAACAGAAATTGGACAACATTCACACATTAAGGGAGATGGTAAGGAGACTAATTAAAGCTCCTGACAGGATAAAAAGGATAGGGCCTGAGAGCGTATTCCTATACGTACTGCAAAAAGGAGTGGAGGCACTCGTTGAACAGGTAACCAGAAACTTATAAAAGGCTGCAAATATTGGTCCCAGTACACAAGCATGAGGAAAGGCAAGAGGCACTGAGCCACACGACATTTTGGGTTTTTCTTTATTTTTGGGTCACCCAGCCTCGGTGGGAAATGGCCGACTTGTTAAATAAATAAATTAAATAAATAAATTATATATATATATTATATATATATATATATATATATATTAAATATATATATATATAATATATATATATATATATATATATATTTTTTCTTCTTTCAACACACACACACACACACACTCATGTATAGATATTTGATATACTACGATATATTGGAATATATATATACTTCTCTTCTTAAACCACACTACACACACGACACACTACCTTATATATCGTATAATTATATATACTATAGTATATATATATGTGTTGTGTGGGTTGAGAACAGAGAAGTTTATTATTATATATATATTATATTTTATTAATTATTACAAAACTAATCCTGGTCGAAGGAGACTTGAACCTACGAACCTTGGGAAAGGTACGCAGTGCTCTAACCACCGTCCACACTGACATACCTTGGGTCCAGCCATCGCTAGATTGATCAAGCAGCAGCATCGGCGGTGCGGTAGCTATTTCATTCATCCCTGTTGCATCGACTGACGGGAGATTTAGTGTTTAGAATTCACAGTGGTACGGTACGATACGCAGTGGTACGACCAGAGATTAGTGTTTGTGAATATTTCGCCTGTTCTGCGAATTCTAAACATTGTAAATATCTCCTGTCGGTCGATGCATGCAGGGAATGAGATGAAATAGCTAACGCCACCTGCCTGAATGCTGGCTGTCTTGGATCAAAACGTCTAGCGTTGGCTGGACGCTAAGGTGTTGTCCAGTGTGCCTGGGTGGTTAGAGCACTGCATACCTTGTATCAAGGTTCGTAGGTTCGAGTCTCCTTCGACCAGAGATTAGTGTTTGTGAATATTTCGCCTGTTCTACGAATTCTAAACATATATATATATATATATATATATTATATATATATATATATATATATATAATATATATATATATATATATATATATATATATATATATGTCGTGCCGAATATGTAAAACTGGTCAATTAGCAAGAACTCATTTAAAATTAAGTCCTTTCGAAAATTTTCTCTTATAGGTTTAAAGATATATTTTTTCATTAATGTTAATGTAAAATTTTTAATTTTGCTCCAAAAGGATCTTAGAAAACTTACCTAACCTTATTATAACAAGAACAATTTATTTTAGCCTAACCCAACTAAATATATTTTAAATACGTTTACAATAATTTAGTACTAAACAAACACAATCAAGTATATTTTTTTCGTTAGGTTCAGAATGATTTTGGCGAAATTATTGCATACACAAATTTTCACTTGTCTTATATGGCAAGATGAGCGTTGCTATTTAAGCCAAGATCGCAAGTTCTGCCTATTCGGCACGACATAATATATATATTATATATATATATATATATATATATATATATATATATATATATATATATATATGATGAGCCAAGCTGTTGCTGCTACTGCTACTAGGAAGTTTACATAACCATGACAATCTCAGTAATGACAGTACCTGAGCAGATGGAGCAGCATTCTCCCTGGTCTGGTCCGCCACTGCAACCTTCAGGACACTGCTCACTCGTGCAATCGTAGTCGAAGCGACCTTGTTCGTCCTGCATGAAGAAAGCAGACGATGAAGAATTAGGGTAGTTTAAATTTGCACTTATCTATTCTGACATGGTAAAGTAGATTAGCCACTGGTTGCTTAATACTCAAATAACCCGCACATAGGAGAAAGGGGCTTACGACGACTTTTCGGTCCGACTTGGACCATTAACAGAGTCATCTCCTCTCTCCTGTGTACAGGTTATTTGTATATTGTTCCAGTCACTGTAATGCGTCTTTTTGTTCTTTATTGATTAGATGTTAATATTAGCAGACAGGCATGGGCCAGCAGGTCTACTACAGTTTTCTCTATACTTATGTAAAACATCATACATCACAAGTTTGGTGTATAGTGTAGGTTATTTAACCATGCTCCAAGTTCATGCTCAATAATTTATTTGATCTATTCGCAAAAACTGTAGATTAAAAAGATACCACTGTTTTAAATAGTTTACAGAATATATTTATATTGTATACTTGTCACTGAGATTGATGTTTTAATAATATCTGGCTTACTGATTGGTTTATTACCTTATAGTTGGTGATTTATTTATTTATTAGGTTTCAAGCCTAGCGAGTACACGAGGGTCATTAAGGCTGCATATCGCCTGTACTCTACCAATCGGGGATATTTAATCTGTTAAACCGAGTTTTAAATAAATCCTAAGTGCCTAAGTGTGCATATGTATATTGAGAAATATACAGTAATTGTACTGACACTGCTGCCCTCAGTGGATATACAGCAAGAGAGATGTACCTCCTCCCAGAATGTATACAAAGTGAATAGATGTAAATTGTATTACACATTATGTAATAGTAATGCAGCAGTTCACTAGTGGCTGAGGAAAAAATAGCAAAGCTACTACTTAGCTGTGTGACTTGAGTAATTATTTATAAATGTATTCACACAGAAAGCGAAACAAACTTCAAGACGTACAGACTAAGGAAGATGACCCTGGAGTTACTAACCTTGGAGAGTTAAAAGACCTGTATATCACAATAAAGCCAAGTATCAAAGCTTATTTCCCTTGAGGTCTTTAGGTAATCTTCCCTAGGATGAAACCATGACAGCTGATTAGCTCTTAGGTACCTAATTATTGAAACAAGTGAGAGGAGATTTGCTCCTATGTCTCTCAGCTAGAGGAAAGTTTATTCTGTTATGCTAGAACGCAAATCCAATTACCATAAGTTCAACTTATGAATAGAGAAAATAAGCTAGCCGTTGTCTTGTTAAGTCATACTTCGAATCATAATGAAAACCTCAAGAAAATAAAAATATCTACTTTTTAGTCATGGCAATAAGTGAAAATGCATAAAGTAGTTCTAGGCATAATTTACAGGCTGGCAGCTCAGTGATTTAAAATTGAAGTGACGGTATACAATCAAACACCAAAAGTCGGCAATGAATGTTCTGTGATGATAGTTGTTAGGTAGTGAGTTATCTTGATTAACACACACACACACACACACACACACACACACACACACACACACACACACACACACACACACACACACACACACACACACACACACATGCACGCACACTCCACTGCAATGCTGAGAAGGAAAAAAAGGCAGACCACTAAGCACAGGGACATCAACGAGAGAAGAGACTGAAGGAAGGAACGCTTCGATGGAAGGAACTAAATCGTCTCAAGGGATGCAAAGGGAAATACAGTGGGAGGACGAAAGGGAGAGATAGGTTCTTGTCTGTGGGCTCCAGGAAGTCGAAGCAAGAAGACAGGAGGAGAAAGAAACGATTGAAAGTATCATGAAAGCAGTAGGAGAAAACGACATGACCCAATTGACAAATTTTCTGAGAATTGGATGATTTGCAAGATGGAAAAACCGGCCAGTCAAAGTGATTTTCAAGGCAGAATCAGCTCAAAACAGGATTCTGCAGAAGAAAGCATGACTAAGGGACATGTTGAAGTACCGGAGGATGTACCTCGATCGAGACAGAACACAAGAAGAAAGGCAAAAACTGAAAGAGAGGGTACAAAGATGTAAGGAGGAATGAGAGGCAATGACGAAGATAAACAGGAGAACCCAGACTCATGAGGAAGAGCAACCACAACCTTCAGAACCACCCACAAATGGACCCCAATCACGACAACCCCCATGCAACCACACAATCTAAACCAAAACCAACACACTGTACCCTCTAACCCACTCATCACAAACTCCACCTACACAGCAACCCCCATGGGTCCCTGCCAGGGCTCCCGCTCCCCCTACCCCAACATTCTCCCCAGACCACAGTTTTAGAAAAGTTGAAGGCTTTGTATATGAATGCAGATGTAATAAATGTGAGGAGTGACATGAAAGAATCAAGGAGATATCACCAGACATCGTAACAGTCACAGAAGGGAAACTCACTGGGATAACAGATGCAATCTTCCCACCTGGATATCAGATCTTGAGGAAAGATAGAAGGAGCAGAGGGAAAGGAGGAGTTGCACTGCTAATTAAAAACCAATGGGGGTTTGAGTAATTGGAAGGAATGGACGAAATTGGCGAAGGGGATTACATATAGATACATTCAGTCTGGGGGACATTAGGTAGTCATTGCAATGATGTATAACTCACATAGAACTGCAGGAGGCCAAGAGAATATGAAGAGAGCAACAGAGCAATAGTGGACACACTAGCTGAGGTGACCAGAAGAGCTCACACGGGTAGAGCAGAGTTACTAGTTGTGGGCAATTTCAGTCACAAGGAGATTGATTGGGAAAACCTGGAGCCACACAGGGGTCCCAAAACATGGAAAGCCAAGGTGATGGATGTACTGGAAAACCTCATGCATCAACATGTTAGGGACACTGCCAGAGAGAGAGGGGAGGATAAACCAGCAAGACTGGACCTCATGTTTATCCTGAGTAGCTCAGACATTGAGGACATCACACGTGAAAGGCCCCTTGGAGCTAGTGATCACATGATTCTGAGCTTTGAATACATAGTAGAGTTACAAGTGGAGAGGGTAACAGGAGTAGGATGGGAAAACCAAGCTACAAAAGGGACTACTGCATAGGTATGAGGAACTTCCTGCAGGAGGTTCATTGGGAAAGAGAATTGGTGGGAAAGTCAGTTAACGAAATGATGGACTATGTAACAACAAAATGCAAGGAGGCAGAGGAAAGGTTTGTTCCCAAGGGCAACAGAAATAATGGGATGACCAGAACGACCCCTTGGTTTACCCAAAGGTGTAGGGAGGCAAAAACAGAATGCAGTAGAGAATGGGAAAAGTACAGAAGACAAAGGACCCAGGAAAATAAAGAGATCAGTTGAAGAGCCAGAAACGAGTATGCACAGATAAGGAGGGAGGCCCAGAGACAGTACGAGAACGACATATCATCGAAAGCCATGTCCGACCCGAAGCTTTGTGTAGCCACATCAGGAGGAAGACAACAGTCAAGAACCAGTTAATCAGGCTGAGGAAAGAAGGTGGGGAGCTCACACGAAATGACAAAGAAGTATGTGAGGAGCTCAATGTGAGATTTAAGGCCATACATACAGTGGAGACAGAGAGGTCTCTGGGAGGTCAGAACAGAAGGGTACATCAACAAGGGATATACCAAGGGGTGTTGGATAAAATACACACAACCGAAAAGGAGGTGAAGATGTTGCTAAGTGACCTTGATACCTCAAAGGCGGTGGGACCGGACATCTCTCCGTGGGTCCTTAGAGAGGGAGCAGAGATGCTGTGTGTGCCAATAACCACAATTTTCAACACATCCATTGAAACTGGGCAACTACCTGAGGTATGGAAGACAGCAAATGTAGTCCCCATTTTTAAGAAAGGAGGCAGACAAGAGGCATTAAACTACAGACCAGTGTCACTGACGTGCATAGTATGCAAAGTCATGGAGAAGATTATCAGGAGAGTGGTGGAGTACCTATAACAGAACAAGCTATTGACAGTAAGCACGGATTCATGGAAGGCAAATCCTGTGTCACAAACCTACTGGAGTTTTATGACAAGGTAACAGAAATAAGACACAAGAGAGAGGGGTGGGTAGATTGCATTTTCTTGGACTGCAAGAAGGCTTTCGACACAGTTCCTCACAGGAGATTAATGCAAAAGCTAGAGTATCAGGCGCATATAACAGGAAGGGCACCGCAATGGATCAGAGAATACCTGACAGGGAGGCAACAACGAGACATGGTACGTGATGAGGTATCACAGTGGGTGCCTGTGACAGGCAGGGCTCCACAGAGGTCAGTCCTAGGACCAGTGCTATTTCTGGTATATGTGAATGACATGACGGAAGGGATAGACTCAGAAGAGTCCCTGTTTGCAGATGATGTGAAGTTAATGAGGAAAATTAAATCCGATGAGGACCAGGAAGGACCACAAAGAGACATGGATGGGCTGGAATACTTGGTCCAGCAACTGGCTCTTCGAATTTAACCCCGCCAAATGCAAAGTCGTGAAGATCGGGGAAGGGCAAAGAAAACCGCAGACAAAGTATAGGCTAGGTGGTCAAAGACTGCAAACGTCACTCAAGGAAATGGATCTTGGGGTGAGTATAATACTGAGCACATCTGAATCGCACATCAACCAGATAACTACTGCAGCAAACCTGAGAATAGCGTTCCGATACTGCAGTAAGGAATCATTCAAGACTTTGTACACCATGTACGTCAGGCCCATACTGGAGTATGCAGCACAGGTTTGTAGCTCACACATGCTCAAGCACGTCAAGAAATTAAGAGAAAGTACAAAGGTTGGCAAGAAGACTAGTTCCAGAGCTACGGAGATTTTCCTACGAAGATAGGTTGGAACTCGGCCTGACGACACTGGAGGACAGGAGGGTTTAGGATGACATGATAACGACATATAAAATACTGCGAGGAATTGACAAGGTGGATAAAGTTGTCCGGATATGGAATAGTCTGGCAAGTGATATAGTGGAGGCAGGATCCATAAATAGTTTTAAGACGAGGTTTGATATAGCTCATGGAGGAGGGAGAGAGAGGACCTATTAGCAATCAGTGAAGAGGTGGGACCAGGAGCTATGTATCGACCCCTGCAACCACAAATAGGTGAGCGCGCACACACACACACACACACACACACACACACACACACACACACACACACACACACACACACACACACACACATACACACGCATCCACACGCACACACACGCATACACACACGCATACACACACGCATATACACACGCATACACACACGCATACACACACGCATACACACGCATACACACACGCATACACACGCATACACGCATACACACGCATACACACGCATACACACACGCATACACACACGCATACACACACGCATACACACGCATACACACGCATACACACACGCACACACACACAACACACACCACACACACACACACACACACACACACACACACACACACACACACACACACACACACTAGGACAAAATGGTAACTAACTAACACACACACACACACACACACACACACACACACACACACACACACACACACACACACACACACACACACACACACACAGGAGAGCAATCTGAGACGAAGCTGTTATACAGCCACATCAGGAGGAAAACAACAGTCAAGGACCAGGTAATCAGGCTAAGGAAGGAAGGATGGGAAACAACAAGAAATGACCATGAAGTATGTGAGGAACTCAACAAGAGATTCTAAGAAGTGTTCACAGAGGAGACAGAAGGAAGAAGTGAAGAGGCTTCTGAGTGAGCTAGATACCTCAAAGGCAATGGGGCCGGATAACATCTCTCCATGGGTCCTGAGAGAGGGAGCAGAGGCGCTATGTGTACCCCTAACAATAATATTCAATACATCTATCGAAACAGGGAGATTGTCTGAGGCATGGAAGACAGCAAATGTAGTCCCAATCTTTAAAAAAAGAGACAGACATGAAGCACTAAACTACAGACCAGTGTCACTGACATCTATAGTATGCAAAGTCATGGAGAAGATTATCAGGAAGAGTGGTGGAACACCTAGAAAGGAATGATCTCATCAACAGCAGCCAACATGGTTTCAGGGACGGAAATCTTGTGTCACAAACCTTCTATGACAGGGTGACAGCAGTAAGACAAGAGAGAGAGGGGTGGGTGGATTGCATTTTCTTGGACTGCAAGAAGGCGTTTGACACAGTTCCACACAAGAGATTAGTGCAAAAACTGGAGGACCAAGCAAGGATAAAAGGAAAGGCACTACAATGGATCAGGGAATACTTGTCAGGAAGACAGCAGCGAGTCATGGTACGTGGCGAGGTGTCAGAGTGGGCGCCTGTGACCAGCGGGGTCACGCAGGGGTCAGTCCTAGGACCAGTGCTGTTTCTGGTATTTGTGAACGACATGACGGAAGGAATAGAATCCGAAGTGTCCCTGTTTGCAGATGACGTGAAGTTGATGAGAATTCATTCGATCGAAGACCAGGCAGAATTGCAAAGGGATCTAGACAGGCTGCAGACCTGGTCGAGCAATTGGCTCCTGGAGTTCAACCCCACCAAGTGCAAAGTCATGAAGATTGGGGAAGGGCAAAGAAGACCGGATACGGAGTACAGTCAAGGGGGCCAGAGACTACAAACCTCACTCAAGGAAAAAGATCTTGGGGTGAGTATAACACCAGGCACATCTCATGAAGCGCACATCAACCAAATAACTGCTGCAGCATATGGGCGCCTAGCAAACCTCAGAACAGCATTCCGACATCTTAATAAGGAATCGTTCAGGACCCTGTAAACCGTGTACGTTAGGCCCATATTGGAGTATGCGGCACCAGTTTGGAACCCACACCTAGCCAAGCACGTAAAGAAACTAGAGAAAGTGCAATGGTTTGCAAGAAGACTAGTCCCAGAGCTAAGGGGTATGTCCTACGAGGAGAGGTTAAGGGAAATCGACCTGACGACACTAGAGGACAGGAGAGATAGGGGGGACATGATAACGACATACAAAATACTGAGAGGAATTGACAAGGTGGACAAAGACAGGATGTTCCAGGGATGGGACACAGCAACAAGGGGACACAGTTGGAAGTTTAAGACACAGATGAATCACAGGGATGTTAGGAAGTATTTCTTCAGCCACAGAGTAGTCAGGAAGTGGAATAGCTTGGGAAGTGATGTAGTGGAGGCAGGAACCATACATAGTTTTAAGCAGAGGTATGATAAAGCTCACGGTTCAGGGAGAGTGACCTAGCAGCGACCAGTGAAGAGGCGGGGCCAGGAGCTTGGACTCGACCCCTGCAACCTCAGCTAGGTGAGTACACACACACACACACACACATACACACACACACACACACACATACACAACACACACACACAACACACACACACAACAACACCAAACACATAACACGACAACACACATACATCACCCACACACACACACACACACACACACCACACAACACACTACACACACACACACACACACACTCATACTCTCACGCACACGTCAAGCACGTCAAGAAATTAGAGAAAGTGCAAAGGTTTGCAACAAGGCTGGTTCCAGAGCTAAGGGGAATGTCCTACGAAGAAAGGTTAAGGGAAATCGGCGCGACGACGCTGGAGAACAGGAGGGTCAAGGGAGACATGATAACGACATACAAAATACTGCGTGGACAGAGACATGAAGTTCCAGAGATGGGACACAGAAACAAGGGGTCACAATTGGAAGTTGAAGACTCAGATAAGTCAAAGGGATGTTAGGAAGTATTTCTTCAGTCACAGAGTTGTTAGGAAGTGGAACAGTCTGGCAAGTGACGTATTGGAGGCAGGAACCATACATAGTTTTAAGACGAGGTATGATAAAGCCCATGGAGCAGGGAGAGGGAGGACCCACTGAAGAGGAGGGGCCAGGAGCTGAGTTTCGACCCCTTCAACCACAATTAGGTGAGTACAAGTAAGCGAGTACACACACATAGACGTCTGGGGAATTCATCCATACTGCCTGGTAAAAAAAACGACCTACTTACTGTGGAGTCAGTAACCTCTCATCAGCTACCTATATTTCACTTCCATACTTCTCTCACTTAAGACTAAATGTTTTTTGCCGTTATTAAAGCACCATTAGTTTTCTTTCCTAAGATTCTTGGCGAAGGTTTTCGTTGTATGAAGCTCTTGGCGATATTCTTGAAGTCTGTGTATTATTAGCTTTATCAAACTCTCATTAACTGTGTTGATTGTAAGACTGGTTGTCATTGTTTTACACACACACACACACACACACACACACACACACACACACACACACACACACACACACACACACACACACAAACACAAACACACACACACACACTTCAGTCACAGAGTTGTCAGTAAGTGGAATAATCTGGGAAGTGATGTAGTGGAGGCAGGATCCAAACATAGCTTTAAGAATAGGTATGGAAAAGCTCATGGAGCAGGAAGAGTGATCTAGTAGCGACCAGTGAGGAGGTGGGGCCAGGAGCTGTGAATCGACCCCTGCAACCACAGCTAGGTGAATACAAATAGGTGAGTACACACTCACTGGTAATAACAGTAACATAAGGGGGGTAATGCATCAGGAGCGAGAGGGACAATTTAGGGCCATTTCTTTTTCTAATATATGTTAATTACTTTTCTGAAGGGTTTAAGTTCTGTATATTTCTGTTTGCTGACGATGTAAATCTGTGAATAGGAAATAGGCTCCAGATGGATTGAAACAGGAGTTCAGTCCAAATGAATGCAAAGTCGTGAAGACTGGATAAGTTGTGGGATGACCAGACATGTTACAGCCTAGGAGGAAAAGGGCTAGGTCCTAGCCTTTTATATTCGGTAATATTCCAAGCTTTTCTCCTAGGTTGTACTCTCAGGGATGCATCTCAACTTATCACCGGAGGCACTCACCTCGCATAATTTCAGCAGCAATAGCCAGTTAGCGAACCTCAATATAGCATTCAGGAATCTGAACAAACAATCCTTGTTAACTCTATACACATTATTTTGTTAGGCCAGTCATCGAGTATGTGGTTACAGTGTGGAGTCCTTTCCTACTCAAGCACACACACAAGCTTGAAGAGGTCCAGTGATTTGTGACCAGGTTAGTCCTATGACTGGGAGGAATGTACTAAGAGGTAAGGTCGAAAGAACTGAACTTGGCGACCTACCTAAGCAGAGAGAAAGAAAAGGGATACATGAATTCAACGTACAACATTTTAAGTGAAATTGATAGGGCAGATAAGGGATAGAGTGTTTGAAAATAAAGGCCAAAGGACAAAGGGACATAGGTGGAAGTTAGAGAAGTAGAGGAGACAAGCGCGTTAGAAAACACATTTTCATACTCTTGGCAATAAGTGGAACACAATTAGACAAAGTGGTATTCATTTGATGAATTTCGAGAGATTTTCTATTCCCGGAGCCCGGGCCTGGGCCAGGCTTATCTGGTCATCCAGGCTGTTGCTGCTAGTGGCTCTCTCGTTCACATATCCATCACAGCTTGGTTAATCTTGCACTTGGTGGAGATACTTGTCCAGTTTCTCTTGAAGACTTCTACGCTTGATCCAGCAGTGTTTCTGATCTTTTTTGGTAAGATGTTTAATAGTCTGGGACCACGAATGTTTATGCAGTATTCTCTAATGGTGTTTACGGTGCCCCCGCTTTTCAGTGGATTATTTCACACGTCCTCTCATATCTTTTACTACAGCTTGTTATGACAGTGTGCAGATCTGAGACTAGGCCTTCAAGTGCTTTCCACTTAATATATACTCCTCTCCAGCTAGTACATATTTACGACTATGAGGCATTATCATAAATTTAAATGCTTTATTGGCTCTGGGCAGGCTGTAAATGATCTCTGTATCTGTTCCAGTTCTGATATCTCTCTTGCCCTGAACGGGGCCGTCAACACTAAACAATACACTCGTGACACTTGCCGTATTGTGTTCCTTAAAAGAAAGGTCAGTTGACATAATTACTTTCAGGTCTTTCACGTGTTCCTTTCGTTCTATGTGATGATCCTCGTGGGTTTTGTATACAGTGTTCCTTTTGAATTCTTCATTCTTTCCATATGTAATACGTATTTTAAGAAAAAGAGGATAAATAAGTATAAAAGATATGATGTAGGACGTAATGACAGTAGTTTGTTGGACTATGTTCTGGTAGATAAAAGACTGTTGTGTAGACTTCAGGATATACATGTTTATAGAGGGGCCACAGATATTTCAGATCACTTTCTAGTTGTAGCTACAGTGAGAGTAAAAGGTAGATGGGATACAAGGAAAAAGGAAGCAGCAAGTAAGAAAGAGGTGAAGGTGTATAAACTAAAAGAGGAGGCAGTTAGGGTAAGATATAAACAACTATTGGAGGATAGATAGATAGGCTAGTGAGAGTATAGGCAATGGGGTCGAAGATGTATGGGGTAGGTTTAAGAATGCAGTGTTAGAGTGTTCAGCAGAAGTTTGTGGTTACAGGAAAGTGGGTGTGGGAAGGAAGAAGAGCGATTGGTGGAATGATATAAGGGAGAAAAAGTTAGTATATGAAAGGTTGTTACAAAGTAGAAGTGATGCAAGGAGGGAAGAGTATATGAAGAGAAAAAGAGAGGTTAAGAGAGTGGTGAAGCAATGTAAAAAGAGAGCAAATGAGAGAGTGGGTGAGATGTTATCAACAAATTTTGTTGAAAATAAGAAAAAGTTTTGGAGTGAGATTATTAAGTTGAGGAAGCCTAGGGAACAAATGGATTTGACAGTTAAATATAGGAGAGGAGAGTTATTAAATGAAGAGTTAGAGGTATCGGGAAGATGGAAGGAATATTTTAAGGAATTGTTAAATGTTGTTGAAGATAGGGAAGCTGTGATTTCGTGTATAGGGCAAGGAGGAATAACATCTTGTAGGAGTGAGAAAGAGCCAGTTGTGAGTGTGGGGGAAGTTCGTGAGGCAGTGGGTAGAATGAAAGGGGGTAAGGCACCTGGGATTGATGGGATAAAGATAGAAATGTTAAAAGCAGGTGGGCATATAGTTTTAGAGTGGTTGGTGCTATTATTTAATAAATGTATGGAATAGGGTAAGGTACCTAGGGATTGGGCAATGTGGCAGATGTTGCAGGTATATGGTATAGGAGGTAGGTTACTGAAAGCAGTGAAGAGTTTTTATGAGGATACTGAGGCTCAAGTTAGAGTATGTAGGAAAGAGGGAGATTATTCCCAGTAAAAGTAGGCCTTAGACAAGGATGTGTGATGTCACCGTGGTTGTTTAATATATTTATAGATGGCGTTGTAGATGCGAGGGTCTTGGCAAGAGGTGTAGAGTTAAAAGATAAAGAATCAAACGCAAAGTGGGAGTTGTCACAGTTGTTCTTTGCTGATGACACTGTGCTTTTGGGAGATTCTGAAGAGAAGTTGCAGAGGTTGGTGGATGAATTTGGTAGGGTATATAAAAAAAGAAAATTAAAAGTGAATATAGGAAAGAGTAAGGTAATAAGGATAACAAAAAGATTAGGTGACGAAAGGTTGGATATCAGATTGGAGGAAGAGAGTATGGAGGAGGTGAATGTATTCAGATAATTAGGAGTAGACGTGTTAGCAGATGGGTCTATGAAGGATGAGGTGAATCATAGAATTGATGAGGGAAAAAGGGTGAGTGGTGCACTTAGGAGTCTGTGGAGACAAAGAACTTTGTCCGTGGAAGCAAAGAGGGAAATGTATGAGAGCATAGTTGTACCAACACTCTTGTATGGGTGTGAAGCATGAGTGATGAATGTTGCAACGAGGAGGAGGCTGGAGGCAGTGGAGATGTCATGTCTGAGGGCAATGTGTGGTGTGAATATAATGCAGAGAATTCGTAGTTTGGAAATTAGGAGAAGGTGTGGGATTACCAAAACAATTATCCAGAGGGCTGAGGAGGGGTTGTTGAGGTGGTTCGGACATGAAGAGAGAATGGAACAAAACAGAATGACTTCGAGAGTGTATAAATCTGTAGTGGAGGGAAGGTGGGGTAGGGATCGGCCTAGGAAGGGTTGGAGGGAAGGGGGTAAAGGAGGTTTTGTGTGCGAGGGGCTTGGACTTCCAGCAAGCATGCGTGAGCGTATTTGATAGGAGTGAATGGAGACAAATGGTTTTTAATACCTGACGTGCTGTTGGAGTGTGAGCAAAGTGACATGAAGGGATTCAGGGAAACTGGCAGGCCGGACTTGGGTCCTGGAGATGGGAAGTACAGTGTCTGCACTCTGAAGGAGGGGTGTTAATGTTGCAGTTTTGTAACTGTAGTGTAAAGCACCCTTCTGGCAAGACAGTGATGGAGTGAATGATGATGTAAGTTTTTCTTTTTCGGGCCACCCTGCCTTGGTGGGAATCGGCCGATGTGTTAATTAAAAAAAAAATTCTTTCCATATATAAGCAGCTAGAGCTTATCATCATGGAGGCGTACACAATACACAGCTTGAGGAGCTCATATATTATGAACACAGGTGTAGTCTTGACCACGAAGCCAGTTCCCATCCGTGGTAAAGTACTGTGTACTCTGATACAATGTGTGCGGGTTCGAGTCCTGCTGTGGGCGTGGAGAAAATGTTTATATATATGTGTATATATATATATATATATATATATATATATATATATATATATATATATATTTGTGTGTGTGTGTGTGTTGTGTGTGTGTGTGTGTGTGGGGTGTGTGTGTGTGTGTATACAGGTAAAATTTACGATTTTAGCTTATATAGCAATGCTCTTCTTGCCGAATAAGGCACGCAAAAAATTGTGTATGCAATAATTTCGTAAAAATCATTCTGAACCTAACTAAAAAAATATTTTATTGTGTTTGTTTATTATTAAATTATTGTAAACTTATCTAAAATATATTTAGTTGAATTAGGCTAAATTAAATTGCGCTTCGTGTAATAAGGTTAGGTAAGTTTTTTAAGGTTCTTTTGGTACAAAATTATTAATTTTTACATTAACTTAAATGAAAAAATATATCTCTAAACGTATAAGAGAAAATTTTAGAAAGGACATAATTTTAAATGAGTTCTTGCTGACTGACCAATTTTACCTATTCGGCACGATATATATATATATATATATATATATATATATATATATATATATATATATATATATATATATATATATATATATATATATAACAACATGTCCGATGAAAAAGCTTTGATCAAATTGGACTTTGTCAGCGCTTTCAACTCAGTCAGAAGGGATGCTGCTCTCTAAGCAGTTTATAGAAACTTCCCTTCCCTCTGTCCTTTCATAGAATTGTGTTATAGTGTGACTTCCAAACTATTGTTTGGGGACCATGAAATTGACTCGTGTGAGGGTGTGCAACAGGGGGACCCTCTCGCCCCCTTTCTATTCTGTTTTGTCATCAAGGACGTCACAGAAGCACTCTTCAATGAGCTCATGTCTGGTTCTTGGATGATGGTACCCTAGCTGGCACAACAGAATCTCTCCTAGAGGACATCAGAAAAATTAAAGAGATGGGAGAAAACCTGGGCCTTTAAACCCCACCAAATGTGAAATAGTTTGTGCCAATCGACAGATGATCCAGAATATTAGTGCTGTTTTACCAGGAGCACGAGCTATTGATCCAGCCAATAGCACTCTTCTTGGCGCTCCTCTTGGGTTCAATGCCATCAGTCTGATCCTAGAAAAAAAAGTCTCAGACCTCCGGACGATGGAAGGCAGGATGAAAGACATTGATACACATGATGCCTTCTACCTACTCACCAGCCTTCAGCAGTCCAAAACTCAAGGAATATGACTCTCCTTAAGACCATGCTAGAGAGTGTATTGAATTTTTCCCTTGAAGATGGACAGTGTTTGCAAGCCTAACTTCCGGTCAGGCTTGGAGGGCTAGGAGTACGCAGATCCTCCCAGATTGCTCTACCAGCTTTCCTATACTCTTCCACAACATCAAACGAGTTGAGACAAATTCTTAGTGATAACCTCAGTGACAGCAGGAATACAGGACCCTAGCTATGCCAGTGCCATCACTGAATGTGAGACTCTTGCTGCTCCAGCACCAACCCTAGTGCAGCACTGGCTCACAAACAGTCAAGCTGGGATGGCCCGATCGCTGAAAAGGTGCTTGCCAACATGCCCAGGGCTGTAACATCAGACTGGGAGACCACCCGTCTCCAGGCTGTGAGCGCACATCATTCCGGGGACTTTCTCCAAACAGTTCCAATATCGGCAGTGGGAACGCGCCTCGACCCCCCTAAGACCCTCCGTATTGCAGTGGCTCTGCACCTTGCTGCCCCAGTTCACACGGAATATACGTGTATTTGCGGCAAAGCGCAAGCCGACCAATATGTTCTAAATGGTCTTAACTGTTCCAAAACCAAGGGCTGGCATGCAAGGCACAATGAGGTCAACGACATCATAAAAAGAACCCTTGCTACAGCTGGATGCCCAGCCGAGAGGAAGCCCCGATCACTAGCAACCAACAATACCCACAACCCAGCAAACCGCCCCGATGGGATCACCATCTATCCTAGGAAGAATGGCAAGCTCTTAGCATGGGACTATACCTGTGTGTCCACACTGGCTGACACCTATATCCGTCACAGTGTCGGACGGCTGGCAGGAGCTGCTGACCACAGGGAGGAGTACAAGATCAGCACGTACAGGGACATAAGCCAACAGTATCAGTTTGTCCCAGCAGGATCAGAGACTTTGGGATCCTGGGGAAAACATGCCACACGTTTCCTTAAACAATTGGGTTCCAGACTCATCGACACCACCAGGGACCCAAGGGCAGCCACTTTCATGTTCCAGCGCCTCAGCGTGGCCATCCAGAGGGGAAATGCTTGCTGCATAATTGGCTCACGTTCAGCTTCGGAAGAGCTGGAGGAAATTCATAATCTTTAATATATTGTACCATTGTATTCATGTTTGTGTTTTCTGTAAATGTATTCTGTCTATTAATAAATTTTCCCATTGAATATAAAATATAGGGGGTGGAGGAGAACGTTGAGTTTTCCCTGAGGTATGTTTATTGTCTTTTTTATAGAGGTGGTACCTATATATATATATATATATATATATATATATATATATATATATATATATTTATATATATATATATATATATATATATATATATATATATATATATATATATAATATATATATATATATATATATATATATATATATATATATATATATATTATATATATATATATATATATGTTATCTGGTATCTTTCTCGTCTCCTTTCCAGAGAGAACAATCTAAGTGCTTTGAGTCGTTCACAGTATATAGATGTTTTATTGATTCTTTGCGGTAGTATACGACCATCACAGGTTTTAGCTGTCTTCACCCTCTCCTGCCTTGAATGGCGATATGACCACATAATTCGACGCATGAGAGCACAGATGTTTTGTAAAATACTGTAACTGGTATTGATTCTCTTGTTTTGAAGGTTCTCATAATCCGCCTTGTATTTTTTTCTGATTGCTGCTGCATTTGTATTATCTAAATGTCAGATTATCTGAAATTATATTCCTGAGTCTTTTACTTGTTCGTTACGTTCTGTGGGATGGCCGGCCCGCACTCTAACACACACACACACACACACACACACACACACAACCACACACACACACACACACACACAGCATGAGATTCAAAGAAGTGTTCACAGAGGAGACAGAAGGGGCTCCAGAAAGACGGAGAGGAGGGGTACGCCACCAAGTGCTGGACACAGTACACACAACGAGGAAGAAGTGAAGAGGCTTCTGAGTGAGCTAGATACCTCAAAGGCAATGGGGCCGGATAACATCTCTTCCATGGGTCCTGAGAGAGGGTGCAGAGGCGCTATGTGTACCCCTAACAACTAATATTCAATACATCTATCGAAACAGGGAGATTGCCTGAGCATGGAAGACAGCAAATGTAGTCTCAGTCTTTAAAAAAAGAGACAGACATGAGGCACTAAACTACAGACCAGTGTCACTGACATGTATGGTATGCAAAGTCATGGAGAAGATTATCAGGAGAAGAGTGGTGGAACACCTAGAAAGGAATGATCTCGTCAACAGCAGCCAACATGGTTTCAGGGACGGGAAATCCTGTGTCACAAACTTACTGGAGTTCTATGACAGGGTGACAGCAGTAAGACAAGAGAGAGAAGGGTGGGTAGATTACATTTTCTTGGACTGTAAGAAGGCGTTTGACACAGATTCACACAAGAGATTAGTTCAAAAACTGGAGGACCAGGCAGGGATAACAGGGAAAGCACTACAATGGATCAGGGAATACTTGTCAGGAAGGACAACAACGAGTCATGGTACGTGGCGAGGTGTCAGAGTGGGCGCCTGTGACCAGCGGGGTCCCACAGGGGGTCAGTCCTAGGACCAATGCTGTTTCTGGTATTTGTGAGCGACATGACGGAAGGAATAGACTCCGAAGTGTCCGTGTTTGCAGATGACGTGAAGCATCCATTCGGTCGAAGACCAGGCAGCACTACAAAGGATCTGGACAGGTTGCAGACCTTGTCCAGCATTGGTTCCTGGAGTTCAACCCCACCAAGTGCAAAGTCATGAAGATTGGGGAAGGGGAAAGAAAACCGCAGATGGAGTACAGTCTAGGGGGCCAGAGACTACAAACCTCACTCAAGGAAAAAGATCTTGGGGTGAGTATAACACCAGTCACATCTGAAGCGCACATCAACCAAATAACTGCTGCAGCATATGGGCGCCTAGCAAACCTCAGAACAGCATTCCGACATCTTAATAAGGAATCATTCAGGACCCTGTACACCAGTGGTTACCCAATTGGGGTAATTACCCCTGAGGGTAATTTGAACCATTTGGGTCAATGGAGTGTGACAGAAAAGAGAAAGTCATGATTTGAAAACAGAAACAAGCGGTATCCGTACGAGGATATGTTAACTGTCTGATATAACGTGAAAGTAAACCCATGATGATAGGAATATAAAGTTACAACCAAATACTGAACAATGAACAAGTCAAAAACTAGATTCAGTATTGAAAAGAAGAAAATAGTGAAGTGTGTGGAAACCAAAGATATTGACAGTATGTTCAGGAAACTTCTTAGCCCAGATCGACCGTCAGGACGGTGCACTATTCTGGGCTGCTATGTTCAATGTCAGTTCTGTGAGCAGTCACCGAGGTAGACATAGCTTGGTAGATGTGTATGCCTGTGCAGTTATATAGTTAGTATTTACCCACTGTTACTGTGAATTTGTAGCTATTATATCCTTTTATATAATGTATGTGTGGTTCTTACGTTTTCAATGGTTTTGCTAGGATTATCAGAGTATGCGAGGCTGTATACGTTCACGTTTAGCCATATATATCAATAATAACAACATTTTGTGAAAGGGGTAACATGCTTTATGTGGCATGTTAAATTGGGTAACAAGCTGAAAAAGTTTGGGAACCACTGCTGTACACCGTGTACGTTAGGCCCATATTGGAGTATGCGGCACCAGTTTGGAACCCACACCTAGCCAAGCATGTAAAGAAACTAGAGAAAGTGCAATGGTTTGCAACAAGACTAGTCCCAGAGCTAAGGGGTATGTCCTACGAGGAGAGGTTAAGGGAAATCAACGTGACGACACTAGAGGACAGGAGAGATAGGGGGGACATGATAACGACATACAAAATACTGAGAGGAATTGACAAGGTGCACAAAGACAGGATGTTCCAGAGATGGGACACAGCAACAAGGGGACACAGTTGGAAGTTGAAGACACAGATGAATCACAGGGATGTTAGGAAGTATTTCTTCAGCCACAGAGTAGTCAGGAAGTGGAATAGTTTGGGAAGCAATGTAGTAGAGGCAGGATCCATACATAGCTTTAAGCAGAGGTTTGATAAAGCTCACGGTTCAGGGAGAGTGACCTAGTAGCGACCAGTGAAGAGGCGGGGCCAGGAGCTCGGACTCGACCCCTGCAACCTCAACTAGGTGAGTACAACTAGGTGAGTACACACATACACAGTAATGTAGTAGCGACCAGTGAAGGAGCCAGGAACTGTGAATGGACCCCTGCAACCACAATTAGGTAAGTACAGTTAGATGAGTACACACACACACATATTTAACCCCTTGCTTGTTTTTTTCACTCTTCCCATGTCTAAGGAGTTGAAATTTGTCAACTTGAAGCGTCATGTTCTTTTTATTTGCCAAATGGAAGACTTCGTTAATATCTTTTTTATCGTTTTTTTCTGTTTCTTGTAGCGAGGTTACTGCCCTGCTTGTTGTGGTGTCGTCCACAAATGATAGAAAGCTGAGGCTAATGCTTTATCTGTGTTTGTTATGAGGATAAGATAGGAAGATAGATATCTTACCCTGGTTAAAGGTTCTTCATCTAAGGAAATGAATTTGATCTCTTTTCTTGGATCCAAGGCGATTGCCTCTCATCCCCTGCGTGTTATATGTCCTCTTATTAGTTTAGAGTTTCCCATTAATAATTATAATAAGGGTATAAGAAACAGTAAACGTGCTAAGGACACTGTCTTAGGATACTCACTTCTTTTCTTTGACGAGACTGAAATTTTGTTTTGTGTATTCTCTCTGTGATCTATCTGTTAAAAACTTAAATATTCATTTCATTTTTTTTCCTGTTGTACCTATTGCCGTCATTTTATGAGCTATTATTTTATGGTTATATTTGTCAAATATTTTTGCAGAAATCTTGCAGGTCACATCAGCGTTATATTTTCATTCCAAAGCTTTCGTAATTTTGTCATTATAATCTAATATTTGTGATAGGTATGATATCTCTGCTGTAAAGCCATCTTGTTTTGAGTTGTGTAGCTCATGCTTATTCATAAAACCATCAATTTCGTGTCTCAGCATACATTATTTTTTTGTATGATAAGAACATAAGAAAAGAAATGAACACTGCAACAGGCCTACTGACCCATGCGGAGCAGGTCCATCCCCCCCCCCGGATTAGCCCAATGACCCACCTCCCCGGATTAGCCCAATGACCCACCCAATCTGGTCACCTCCACTCAAGGAAGGAGCACGGCACCAGTCCCAGTAGCACAAGCTAGTCAGGTCCAACTCACACCCACCAACACCCACTCATGTATTTATCTAACCTATTATTAAAACTACACAACGATATGTGATATGTGATGTTAGTGCTACTGTTGTGTAGTGTTTTGCCTCTTCTCTGTTGCTTCCTTTGTGAAGAGGAGGTATGTGTGTACTTTTTAAGGCCTCTCGGATTTTACCTGAATCTAAGCTTCTTATCCAAATAACACTGAGTACTCTTGTTAATTGCACTTTACATTTCTGGTTAATTACCACACTTCAAAAAATACGCCCACCCAGGTGTTGGGTGCGTGGACACGAGGTCTATTTTTTTTTTCTGTTCGATAGATTTGTG
Organism: Cherax quadricarinatus; assembly: GCF_026875155.1. Lineage (NCBI taxonomy): Eukaryota > Metazoa > Arthropoda > Malacostraca > Decapoda > Parastacidae > Cherax > Cherax quadricarinatus. Next base: position 39,810,490 of record NC_069420.1, read on the forward strand.
CAGAGAATGCAGCATTTGTGATAACACTGTCTGGGTCTTCAACTCTTATTGTATTGATAGCATCGCTGATCATTGCTGTTCTTGGAAGATTTCGCTTTTTTCTTTACTTTTGTCTTGTGGATGAATCTCCTTTGAGTAGAGATCCAATAATGGCAAAAGTTTTTCTCTGGAATTTTGCATATACGAGTATATTTTTCAGATTTTTACCAATTTCTCGATTTTTTTTTTTTGGCTGGCTTATTGTCTGGTATGGACGCTTTAGTTTATCTGGAGAGTTTATCTGGAGAGAGTTCCGGGGGTCAACGCCCCCGCGGCCCGGTCTGTGACCAGGCCTCCTTAGGTCAGTGTCCCAGGATGCGACCCACACCAGTCGACTAACACCCAGGTACCCATTTTACTGATGGGGAACATAGACAACAGGTGGAAAGAAACACGTCCAATGTTTCTACTCTGGCTGGGAATCGAACCCAGGCCCTCACCGTGTGAAGTGAGAGCGTTAACCACCAGGCGATATTTGATATTTTTGAAGCAATTTAGAAAGTATTTTCCTTCTTCTGTGAAGTCTTCTACGTTCTAGTTCTCTTTATAAATTCATGTTAGGATTTCTGAGTAACATATATATTTGTAGTCCTTGAACGCTTCTGCATTCAACTTTGTAATTGGGTTTCAAGTAGTACTTACAACAGTCGTCCCGGTAAATTCTCTAATTGCTCAAGCTGAGTTTACTAAAATCATCTCATGTTGATTGTTTCTCACGAGTCTCAGCACATTGTAATTACGCATGTTTCCAGTTTAAGCAGACTGTTATATGAGTGCTTTGTGTTGGAGATAATGACTAATTTTTTTTTGTCATTGTCTGTGAAGATCAAATCTTGCGCATTTTCGTTTCTAGTAAGTTCTCTTACCTGGTGGGTCAAAGTAAATCTTATGCAGTCTCAAAAGATATATGGTGCGTACCTGTTAAGCTAGAGTACTTCCCAGTACCTCCTGGCATGACTAGGAGCTCTGAATCAACCTTGGCAAATACATCTACTGTAGACGCTATTACAGGCGAGCCCTTATGTGTATATTAATAATTACAAAGACCGGAAAAAGATAACCATATTGACTCATACATTCAGACGCTTCATTTGGATGTAGCTTCTTATCCTTTATTTTGTGGCTTATCTGTAGTCTATAATATTTAATGTATAACTTGTTGGATTTTTTTTTATGTTGACGTGTTAGGATCCTGTGACTGCCTCCAGTAACCTACGCAATAGGAAACCTAGGGAATCTATATGCAGCCCTTTAACCAACTTATGTTTCACTCTCTTAGTAAATTTTCCAGCCCTTCAGTCAACTTATATCCAGCCTCCTGCCAACCTACACCCAGCTTCTAGCCAACCTATACACAGGTTTTCGGAGAACTCATCCCCAGTCTGTATTCAGCTCTGTAGAGAATAAACATCCAGCTTATACCCAGCCACCTAGAGAAATTATATCCAGCCTATATCCAGACCTCTAGCCAACCTATATCCAATTTTATCACTATTATTATGTGCCATCTATCCCTCTCTGTAGCCTAGTATGGCCAATAAATTCCAACGAATGGTGTACCCTGCGTAGCATGGTGTTGTACCATAACGTAACTTGCGTAGGGTGTTTTATCAAAGTGTACCCTGGGTACACTTGTACTATGGTGTACATTGCGTAATGTGTTTTACCATAGTGTACCCTGCACAGTGTCTCTTACCAGAGTGAACCGTACGTAGTTTATATTTGTCATAATGTAACCTAGTTACTCTACTGCTATGTAAATCAGCAGTCACAACTTTCCCATCAGTTCAAAGACCATCTATTTAAACTCGAAAATTGTCCTCAAAAATCACCCAGACCCGGCCCCAAATATCTTGTTGCTTGACGATTTCAATTAAAGGCATGTATCCTGGAAAATGTAGCAAATACCGTGGTAGCAGAGAAACTCCCAGGAGTTAGTTTGGATGAACATACACAACCAAATTAAATGTTAAGTTTCTGTAACCAACTCGCCTTAAGCCAGCAAATAGCACAACCGACCAGTCTAGAGAATACCGTGACCTCAGTGAAACCATGTTGGGAAGATAGTATGAGTAGCATGGATTCGAAATAGTGTCTCTAGAGGATTATCTCAGTGGCAGCAGAAGTACACTCAAGATGCATACCAGTAACTGAAAAGAAGATACTTCCTTTACAAGCCAAGACGAGGAATCTTAACCCTCAAAAGTTCCAGACTGTCTTAAGAACGAAAAAAAAATTGGCGGGAGAAATGGAAAACATTGATCACAAATTTATTGAATTATACAGAGTTCAGGAGAGACAGAGGGAAGCATAAAGCCATCGTTGAAACTGAAAGAAATTAAAAATATTTTTTCTCGTATTAGAAATCCAGGGCAAAATCGACATCCAGTATCAGACTCTTGCTCAAAGGAAACGGAGCATACATTAGCGACAACAAAGACATGTGTGAAGTACTGAAGTCACCATACGACTCCGTGTTTAGTGAGCCATTAATCTGGCCATAAATCTACAATCCAAATAAACTTTATATTAGTGAGACTCGAAATTCTGTCTAGGCCTCCAAAATTTTCGACATGATCCTAATTCCACTCGACTTCCAAGAACTTATTAATAGCATGACCACGCACTCTGCCCCAGGCACAGATTTAAGCAACTCTGTTTTCATCAAGAATTGCAAAACACCACTATCACATTCCTTGGATATTAAGCATTTCATGTACATGTAGATAGTCTGGACACAGGGTTCATTCCGTAGTCATTAAAAGCAATGTATGTAGCCTCCACTTCACAAAGGTGGTAACGAAACACTCAAAATACTATGAACTGAAATCTTTGAAAGAGTTTTATGAAGCAATGTTTACCACACGGATTCACAACAGTTATATAACGTAGAGCAACAGGCACTACTACGATATGGTTTTGGGTGCACTGGAAGACAAACAAAATGACGATGCAGTGTAGAGGGAATTTTAACTTTCCAACATATAGAACGAAAAGAGTAAAAGTGAACAAGGTAATATCAGTGGTTGCCACAATGAAAAGCTCTGTTCTCCAAGGTACAGTACTTGCCCCTACTCCTTATCAACCTCATATCTGACATAAATAGACATAAATCATAGCATCGTATCATCATTTTCAGACAATACTAGAATTTGGAGAAATAGTGCAAAGGCAGCAAGTGGTGAAGAAGATACAACTGCAGAGGGAAAGTGTATATGCTTGTTCCAGGGTCGAGAGTCGCAGTAAAGCTACTCTCTGCAATTATGTCATTTTAACATCGGTACTAGAATTTGTATGAGAGTGGCATCCAGTGCAGACAGCAAATCTTCAACCTATATAAACCAAGTTTTTAAGTGGGCTACAGGAAACAATATGATGCTCAGTGAGGACAAATTTCCCTTATTCCTCTGATAAAAAAAAGCTGGAATAGAATACAAAACGAACTCAAACTCAGTAGCGTGCAAGGCTAATGTAATGGACTTAGGAACAGTGTCAGAAGTGCTCACCTTCGAGGTTCTCAAGAGTGTCATTATGACAACCACAAGGAATATTATAGACCAAATGACAAGAACCTTCAAAACGAGAAATTCCAAGCCAGTGAGGATACTCTTCAAGGCACGTGTTCTCAATAGACTGGAATGTTGTTTCACTCTTATAGCCTCTTTTTAAAACAGGCGAAATTGTAGCTCTGGAAAATGTACAGATAATCTTCACTAGTTATATAAATTGAGCCCAACTCCTAAATCTGCGGAAGGCTTAAATTATTGCCAATACCGACTTAGGAACAACACCAGCTCAGTGACAAAACCAGCCCAAGAACAACTCTAGCCCTGATAACAAATAAAAAGGTACAATCCTGTGACTGGAACAATACACAAATAACCCACACACAGGAGAATGAATCTTATGACGATGTTTCTCTCCGACTTGGACCTTTGACTAACTGCACAACAGCAAGCTAGGGACAACACTAACCTAGGGACAACACTAACCTAGGGACAACACTGACCTAGGGACAACATTAACCTAGGGACAACTCTAACCTAGGGACAACACTAACCTAGGGACAACACTAACCTAGGGACAACACTAACCTAGGGACACCTTTAACCTAGGGACAACACTAACCTAGGGACAACACTAACCTAGGGACAACTCTAACATAGGGACAACACTAACCTAGGGACAACACTAACCTAGGGACAACACTAACCGAGGGGCAACTCTAACCTAGGGACAACACTAACCTAGGGACAACACTAACCTAGGGACAACACTAACCTAGGGACAACACTAGCCTGGGGACAACTCTAACCTAGGGACAACACTAACCTAGGGACAACATTAACCTAGGGAAAACACTAACCTAGGGACAACACTAACCTAGGGACAACACTAACCTAGGGACAACTCTAACCTAGGGACAACACGAACCTAGGGACAACACTAATCTAGGGCCAACACTAACCTAGGGGCAACTCTAACCCAGGGACAACACTAACCTAGGGACAACACTAACTTAGGGACAACACTAACCTAGGGACAACACTAACCTAGGGACAACTCTAACATAGGGACAAAACTAATCTAGGGACAACACTAACCTAGGGACAACTCTAACCTAGGGAAAACACTAACCTAGGGACAACACTAACCTAGGGACAACACTAACCTAGGGACAACTCTAACCTAGGGACAACACTAACCTAGGGACAACTCTAACCTAGGGACAACACTAACCTAGGGACAACTCTAACCTAGGGATAACACTAACCTAGGGACAACTGTAACCTAGGGACATTATTATTATAATCAAGGGGGAAGCGCTAACCGGGATTCATACACGCCTGAGACTGGGGAAACATATCAGCTAACTAGGGAACTAACACATATCACAATTCTCTAAATCAGAGCCTCACCAACACAAACCTAGGGAGTAACCTAGGGACAACACTAACCTAGGGACAACACTAATCTAGGGACAACACTAACCTAGGGGCAACTCTAATCCAGGGACAACACTAACCTAGGGACAACACTAACCTAGGGACAACTGTAACCTAGGGACAACTGTAACCTAGGGACAACACTAACCTAGGGAAAACACTAACCTAGGGACAACACTAACCTAGGGATAACGCTAATCTAGGGACAACACTAACCTAGGGACAACACTAACCTAGGGACAACACTAACCTAGGGAAAACACTAACCTAGGGAAAACACTAACATAGGGACAACACTAACCTAGGGAAAACACTAACCTAGGGACAACACTAACCTAGGGACAACACTAACCTAAGGACAACACTAATCTAGGGACAACACTAACCTAGGGACAACACTAACCTAGGGACAACTCTAACAGGGACAACACTAACCTAGGGACAACACTAACCTATGGAAAACACTAACCTAGGGAGAACACTAACCTAGGGACAACACTAACCTAGGGACAACACTAACCTAGGGACAACTAACCTAGGGACAACACTAACCTAGGGACAACAATAACCTAGGGACAACACTAACCTAGGGACAACTCTACCCTAGGGACAACACTAACCTAGGGAGAACACTAACCTAGGGACAACTCTAACCTAGGGACAACACTAACCTAGGGAAAACACTAACCTAGCGACATCACTAACCTAGGGACAACTCTAACCTAGAGACAACACTAACCTAGGGACAACACTAACCTAGGGACAACACTAACCTAGGGAAAATACTAACCTAGGGACAACACTAACCTAGGGACAACTCTAACCTATGACAACACTAACCTAGGGACAACACTAACCTAGGGACAACACTAACCTAGGGACAACCCTAACCTAGGGACAACACTAACCTAGGGACAGCACTAACCTAGGGACAACACTAACCTAGGGACAACACTAACCTAGGGACAACCTAGGGACAACACTAACCTAGGGAAAACACTAACCTAGGGACAACACTAACCTAGGGATAACTCTAACCTAGGGAAAACACTAACCTAGGGACAACACTAACCTAGGGACAACACTAACCTAGGGACAACACTAACCTAGGGACAACTCTAACCTAGGGACAACACCAATCTAGGGACAACAATCTAGGGACAACACTAACCTAGGGACAACACTAACCTAGGGACAACACTAACCTAGGGACAACACTAACCTAGGGAAAACACTAACCTAGGGACAACACTAACCTAGGGACAACACTAACCTAGGGAAAACACTAACATAGGGAAAGTACTAACCTAGGGAAAACACTAACCTAGGGAAAACACTAACCTAGGGACAACACTAACCTAGGGAAAACACTAACCTAGGGACAACACTAACCTAGGGAAAACACTAACCTAGGGACAACACTAACCTACGGACAACACTAAATTGGGGACAACACTAAGTTAGGGACAACTCTAAGCTAGGGACAAAACAAACCTAGGGACAACACTAACCTAGGGACAACATTAAGCTAGGGACAACACTAAGCTAGGGACAAAACAAACCTAGGGACAACATTAAGCTAGGGACAACACTAACCTAGGGACAACACTAAGCTAGGGACAACACTAACCTAGGGACAACATTAAGCTAGGGACAACACTAACCTAGGGACAACACTAAGCTAGGGACAACAGTAACCTAGGGACAACACTAATCTACCTGGAGTGTACCTAGAGGGCATTCCGGGGATCAACGCCCCCGCGGCCCGGTCCACGACCAGGCCTCTCGGTGGATTAGGGCCTGATCAACGAGGCTGTTACTGCTGGCCGCACGCAATCCAACGTAAGAACCACAGCCCGGCTGATCCGGCACTGTCTTTAGGTATCTGTCCAGCTCCCTCTTGAAGACAACCAGGGGTCTTCCCGTAATGCCCCTTATTGCTGGTTAGAGGCTGTTGAACGGTCTTGGGCCCCGGACACTTATTGTGTTTTCTCTTAGTGTACTACTAGTGACGCCCCTACTTTTCACTGGGGGTATGTTGCATCGCCTGCCAAGTCTTTTGCTTTCGTATGGAGTGATTGCTGTGCGCATATTAGGGACCAGTCCCTCCAGAATCTTCCAGGTGTAGATTATGATATATCTCTCTCGCCTGCGCTCTAGTGAGTACAAGTCAAGTGCTTCCAGGCGCTCCCAGTAATTAAGGTGTTTGATGGAACTTATACGCACAGTAAAGGTTCTCTAGCTCTGCAATTTCACCTGCCTTGAATGGGGATGTTAATTAATGTACAGCAGTATTCCAGCCTAGAAAGAATAAGTGATTTAAAAAGAATCATCATTGGCTCAGCATCTCTTGTCTTGAATGTTCTCATTATCCATCCTATCAGTTTCCTAGCAGATGTGATAGTGGCATTGTTGTGATCCTTGAAGGTAAGGTCTTCGGACATTACCACACCCAGGTCCTTCACATTACTTTTCTGCTCTGTTGTGTGACTGGAGTTTGTAGTATACTCAGTTCTAGCTATTATTTCCTCCAATTTTCCATAACGAAGTAGTTGGAATTTATCTTCATTGAACATCATATTGTTCTCCGTTGCCCATTGGAAAACTTGGTTTATATCTTCTTGGAGCTTTGCCGTGTCCTCAATGGATGACACTCTCATGCAGATCCTAGAATCGTCTGCAAAAGATGATACAGTGCTGTGGTTTACATCTCTGTCTATGTCTGATATGAGAATAAGGAACAGGATAGGTGCGAGTACTGTGCCTTGTGGGACAATGCTCTTCACTATGGCAGCATCTGATTTAACTCTGTTTACCACTACTCTTTGTGTGCGATTGGTTAGAAAGTTGAAGATCCATCTGCCTACTTTGCCGGTTATCCCGTTAGCACGCATTTTGTGTGCTGTTACACCATGGTTGCACTTGTCAAAGGCTTTTTCAAAGTCTGTTTATACTACATCCGCATTCTGTTTGTTTTCCAGTGCATCTAGGACCATATCATAATGGTCAAGCAGTTGCGAAAGGCAGGAGCGACCTGCTCTGAAACTATGTTGCCCTGGGTTATGCAATTTTTGGGAGTCCAGGTGGTTTGCTATCCTGCTTCTTAGAACTCTTTCAAAGATTTTTATGATGTGGGACGTTAAAGCTATTGGTCTATAGTTCTTAGCTATTGCTTTGCTGCCACCTTTATGGAGTGGGGCTATATCTGTTGTTTTTAGTGGAATCTCGCCTGTGTCTAAGCTCCTTCTCAATAGCATACTTAGGGCCCGTGAGAGGGGTTTTTGGAGTTCGTAATGAACACCGAGTTCCACGAGTCTGGGCCTGGGGCTGAGTGCATGGACATGTCGTCGATGGCTTTCTCAAAGTCTAGTGGAGTTAGGGTTATGTCATAAATCTAGCCTACATTGGCAGGGTTTTGAGGCTCATTCGTGAAAAAATTGTTTGGATTGTCTATCTTTAAACTGGTTAGTGGCTCGCTGAACACTGAGTCACACTGCAATTTCAGTATCTCGCTCAATTCTTTGTTGTCGTCTGTGTAGGATCCGTCTTGTCTGAGCAGGACCCCTATACTAGAAGTGGTTTTTGCCTTGTTTTGGGCATATGAAAAAAATATTTCGAATTTCTTTCAATTTCATTAATCGCTTTTAGCTCCTCTTGTCTCTCCTGGATCCTGTATGAGTCCTTTAACTTCAGCCCAATATTTTCCACTTCCCTGGTTAGGACTTCCTTCCGTGTATCAGGGACAACACTAAGGACAACACTAACTTAGGGACAACACTAACCTAGGGAAAACACTAACCTAGGGACATCACTATTGCGACCCCTGAATGAGTCACAATGTATATAATGTATATTACCTGTTCATATAATTTTATATTGCTTATATTTACGATATTAGCTAATCGTAAATATATTGCTTTATATTATTATTTGACTTAGTTATATTATTAGGTAGGATGTAACATTTATATATTAATCAGTGCTCATAGTTCGAGAGTATTAAGTAACTGACAGCATTGTCTAACTGCTGTATTTATCTCTCTGCTCTTTTTGCTGCCGGCTTCTCTGTAGTTGCTGGGCAGCAGCAGTCCACGGGGAGTCACGTGATCAGGGTGTTTACCTGGAGAGAGTTCCGGGGGTCAACGCCCCCGCGGCCCGGTCCGCGACCAGACCTCACGGCGGACCAGAGCCCGATCAACCAGGCTACCACAACTGGCCACACGCAATCCAATGCACGAGCCACTGGTGGGGTGAACATGCCTCACCTGGGGGAGAGTTTGCCTGGGCTGCACTAGCTCTGGTCTGTTTGACGTTGCTTCCAACAAGACCTGCCTCTCCAGCTCCATTGCTGGCCCTTGTTGGAAGATCGTCTCTCTCGCTTTCTTGTTGTTGGTTCTGTGTAACTCTGTTCACAGAACGTAGCCTAGACTTAGTGATTTTCGACGTTGTACTGAGGTTGTGTGTCTCATAGACACTCTAAGAAACTCAGGTCCTGAGCTGTAGCTTCTGACCTAATTTGTACTGGTATCTGTGCAGTGTCACAGTCGGGGATTTTCTAATGTTGAACTTAGATTCAGTATTACGGGAGTTTTGTGACTTTTGTGGAGGATCTGCAGATGGTCCCTACTTAGTGTCGTTATATTATCTCCTTGTCCCTGGTTCTGTGTCGCTGTTGCTTGTTATATTGCTGTTCGGCTTAACAGTCATTTTATTGTTTAAGCAAGCTGTTCTGATGGCCAGGTTGGTCAAGAAGTTAGTTTATGTGAGGACTTTTAGTCAGTCACTGGTTAAGTCTAGTTGAGTCTTGAGACCTAGCGAACTACTTAGAACATTACACACAAACTTACTTGTATACATATGTATTATGTTAGTAAATACTAACAGTGTACCAGACGGTACTTGAAAGCCATAAAGATGTGATATGTGCCTTCAGCACAATACTACTGTACACGAGAGAAGTGTAGAAACTTGTATCCTATATTATATTCAATTGATTACTTTAATTTACTTTGATCTTATACGCCTAGACAACTTTATTGTTATTAATAAACTTACTAAATTTTAATTTCTTAAGTTAGTAGCCTACCAGTTTTAATCCTGAAGCACTACTGAATCTTATCTGAATTCTAATGGATAATTGGACCAGGATACTGACTACTTGTTACAAAAACCCAGTAACAGGCTGGATGCTAGAAGGGCAGTCCTTTCTAGTATTCACTGGAGATCTCTATGCTTATTAGATATCGCGTTTTTTGTAACAAGTACTAACCTAGGGACAACACTAACTTATAGACAACACTAATTTACGGACAACATTAACCTAGGGGCAACACTAACTTAGGGACAACACTAACCTATAGACAACACTAACTTACGGACAACATTAACCTCCTAGGGGCAACACTAAGCTAGGGACAACACTAAGCTAGGGACAACACTAACCTAGGGCCAACACTGAGCTAGGGACAACACTAAGCTAATGACAACACTAAGAAAGGGACAACACTAACTTAGGGGAAACACTAACATAGGGACAACACTAAGCTAGGGACAACACTAACCTAGGGACAACACTAACCTAGGGACAACACTAACCTAGGAACAACACTATGCTAGGGAAAACACTAACCTAGGAACAACACTATGCTAGGGAAAACACTAACTTAGGGACAACACTAACCTAGGGACAACACTAAGATAGGGACAACACTAACCTAGGGACAACACTAAGCTAGGGACAACACTAACCTAGGAACAAAACTAAGCTAGGGACAACAGTAACCTAGGGAAAACACTGACCTAGGGACAACACTAACTAGGGACAATAAAAAAAAACACTAAGCCTTAGGGACAACACTAAGCTAGGGACAACACTAACCTAGAGACAACACTGAGCTAGGGAAAACACTAAGCTAGGGACAACACTAAGTTAGGGACTACACTAAGATAGGGACAACACTAAGCTAGGGACAACGCTAACCTAGGGACAACACTAAGGTAGGGACAACACTAAGGTAGGGACAACACTAAGGTAAGGACAACATTAAGCTAGGAACAGCACTAAGCTAGGGACAACACTAACCTTGGGACAACACTAAGCTAGGGACAACATTAACCTAGGGACAACATTAAGCTAGGGACAACATTAACCTAGGGACAACACTAAGCTAGGGACAACACTAACCTTGGGACAACACTAAGCTAGGGACAACATTAACCTTGGGACAACATTAAGCTAGGGACTACACTAACCTAGGGACAACACTAACCTAAGGATAACACTAAGCTAGGGACAACACAAACCTAGGGACAACACTAAGCTAGGGACAACAGTAACCTAGGGACAAGACTAACCTAGGGACAACACTAACCTAGGGTCAGCACTAACCTAGGGACAACACTAACCTAGGAACAACACTAACCTGGGACAACACTAAGATAGGGACAACACTAAGCTAGGAACAACGCTAACCTAGGGACAACACTAACCTAGGGACAACACTAGCCTAGGGACAACACTAACCTAGGGACAACACTAAGCTAGGGACAACACTAAGGTAGGGTCAACAATAAGCTAGGGACAACACTAACCTAGGACTAGGATAGGAACAACACTAAGCTAGGGCAACACTAAGCTAGGGACAACACTAAGCTAGGGACAGCACTAACCTAGGGACAACACTAACCTAGGGAGAACACTAGGATAGAGACAATACTGGGCTAGGGACAACACTAGGCTAGGGACAACACTAAGATAGGGACAGTACTAACCTAGGGCCAACACTAACCTAGGGCCAACACTAACCTAGGGCCAACACTAACCTAGGGCCAACACTAACCTGTTGACAACACTAAGCTAGGGACAACACTAAGCTAGGAACAACTCTAACCTAGGGATAACACAAACCTAGGGACAACACTAACCTAGGGAAAACACTAACCTAGGAACAACACTAACCTAGGAACAACACTAACCTAGGAACAACACTAACCTAGGGACAACACTAAGATAGGGACAACACTAAGCTAGGAACAACGCTAACCTAGGGACAACACTAACCTAGGGACAACACTAACCTAGGGACAACACTAACCTAAGGACAACACTAAGCTAGGGACAACACTAACCTAGGACTAGGATAGGAACAACACTAAGCTAGGGAGAACACTAAGCTATGGACAACACTAACCTTGGGACAGCACTAAGCTAGGGACAGCACTAACCTAGGGCCAACACTAACCTATGGTCAACACTAACCTAGGGACAACACTACCCTAGGGACAACACTAACCTAGGGACAACACTAAGGTAGGGACAACACTAAGCTAGGAACAACTCTAACCTAGGGACAACACAAACCATGGGACAACACTAACCTAGGGAAAACACTAACCTAGGAACAACACTAACCTAGGAACAACACTAACCTAGGGGCAACACTAAGCTAGGGACAACACTAAGCTAGGAACAACGCTAACCTAGGGACAACACTAACCTAGGGGCAACACTAAGCTAGGGACAACACTAAGCTAGGAACAACGCTAACCTAGGGACAACACTAACCTAGGGACAACACTAGCCTAGGGACAACACTAACCTAGGGACAACACTAAGCTAGGGACAACACTAAGGTAGGGTCAACAATAAGCTAGGGACAACACTAACCTAGGACTAGGATAGGAACAACACTAATCTAGGGACAACACTAAGTTAGGAACAACACTAACCTAGGAACAGCACTAAGCTAGGGACAACACTCACCTATGGACGACACTAACCTAGGGACAACACGAATCAAGGGGCAACACTAACCTAGGAACAACACTAACCTGGGGACAACACTAACCTAGGGACAACACTAACCTAGGGACAACACTAACCTAGGGACAACATTAACCTAGGGACAACACTAACCTAGGGACAGCACTAACCTAGGGGCAATACTAAGCTAGGGCCAACACTAGGAAAGGGACAACACTAACCTAGGGACAACACTAACTTAGGGGCAACACTAAGCTAGGGAAACACTAGGAAAGGGACAACACTAACCTAGGGACAACTCTAAGCTTGGGACAACACTAACATGGGGTCAGCAATAAGCTAGATATAATACTAACCTAGAGACAACACTAAGCTAGGGACAACACTAAGCTAGGGACGACACTAGGCTAGGAGCAACACCAGGCTAGGGACAACACTAGGCTGGCGACAACACTTGAATAGGGACAACACTAAGCTACGGACAACGCTAGGATAGGGACAACACTAGGGTTGGGACAACACTAGGCTAGGGAAAGCACTAGGATAGGGATAACACTAGTGTTGGGACAACATTTGGATTGGGACAACACTAGGATTGGGACAACTCTAGACTAGGGACAACACTAGGATACGGACAACACTAGGCTAGGATCAACACTAGGATAGGGACACCACTAGGGTTGGGACAACACTAGGCTTGGGACAACACTAGGATAGGGACAACACTAGAATAGGGACAACACTAGGCTAGGGACAACACTAGGCTTGGAACAACACTAAGCTAGGGACAACACTAGGATAGAGACAACACTAGGATAGGGACAACAGTAAGCATGGGACAACACTAGGATATTGACAACATTAGGATAGAGGCAACATTAGGCTAGGGACAACAATAGGATAGGGAGAACACTAGGCTAGTGACAACACTAGGATAGGGACAACACTAGGCTATTTACAACACTAGGATAGGTAGAGCTCTAGGATAGGGACAACACTAGGATAGGGAGAACACTAGGCTAGGGACAACACTAGGCTAGGGATAACACTAGGCTAGGGACAACACTAGGATAGGCACAACACTAAGATAGGGACAACACAAGGCTAGGGACAACACTGGGCTAGAGACAACACTAAGCTATGGACAACACTAACCTAGGGACAACACTAACCTATGGACAACACTAACCTAGAGACACCACTAAACTAGGGACAACACTATCCTAGGGACAATACTAACCTAGGGACAACACGAACTAGGAACAACACTTACCTAGGGACGACACTAACTTAGGGACAACAATAAGCAAGGGACAACACTAACCTAGGAACAACACTAAGCTAGGGACAACACAAACCTAGGGACAACTCTAAGCTAGGGACAACACTAGGCTAGGAACAACACTAATCTAGGGACAACATTCAGCTAGGGACAACACTAAGCTAGGGACAACACTAAGCTAGGGACAACACTAACCTAGGGACAACACTAACCTAGGGACAACACTAACCTAGGGACAACACTAACCTAGGGACAACACTAACCTAAGGACAACTCTAACCTAGGGTTAACACTAACCTAGGGACAACACTATCCTAGGGACAACACTAAGCTAGGAACAACACTTACCTATGGACGACTCTAACCTAGGGACAACACTAAGCAAGGGACAACACTAACGTAGGAACAACACTAACCTAGTGACAACACTAACCTAGGGACAACACTAACCTAGGGACAACACTAACCTAGGGGCAACACTAAGCTAGGGACAACTCTAGGAAAGGGACAACACTAACCTAGGGACAACACTAACCTAGGGGCAACATTCACTGGGACAAACTGGAAGGGACAACACTAACCTAGGGACAACTCTAATAGGCACAAACTAACCATAGGGTCAGCAATAAGCTGGGGATAACACAAACTAGGGTAACACTAAACATAGGACACACAAAGCTGGGAAAAAACCTGTAGGACACACTAGGCGGGAAAACACAGGTAGGGCAACACAGGTGGGCAAAACTAGGCTGGGACAATAGGATAGGGAAAAACTATTAGGGAAAAACATGAGGGGGCAAAACTAATTGGGACAACTTGGGCTAGGGAAACCTGGGATAGGGAAACACTAGTTGGGACAACATTTGGATTGGGGCAACACTAGGTTTGGGAAACTTTAACTAGGAACAAAAATAGGACCCCTACTAGGGCAACACAGGAAAGGGCAACACTATTTGGGAACAACACAACTAGGGACAACACAATAGGGCAAACTAATGGGGCCATACTTCCTGGGGCACACTAACCAGGACAACACTAGAAAGGACAAACTAACGTAGGAACAACAAACCTAGGGACAACATAACCTGGGAAAAACAACCCTAGGGACAAAAAACTAACCTGGGGGAAACATAAGCAGGGACAACACCTGGGAAAGGGGACACACAACCTGGGGAAAACCCAACCTGGGCAACACTCCTGGGAAACATAGGAAAAGGACAAATAATTTGGGAAAAAAGGGTGGGGACAAAACTAAACAAGGGTAAAAAGCTAGGATAACACAAAACCTAGGGACAAACTAAGCTAGGGAAAAACACTGTAGGGCCCACACTAGGCTATGCACACTGTTAGGAAAAACCCCCAGGTTGGCAACACTAGGCTGGGAAAAACATTTGGATGGGGACAAACTGGGAGGCAACATAGGATAGGGAAAAACACGGGGGTTGGGCAAACAACTGGGAAAAAAATGGAAGGGAACACTATGTTGGGAAAACTTTGGAGGGGAAACACTAGGATTGGGCTCTTTAAACTAGGGAAACCATTAGGTGGGACAACCTACTGGCCCAACCTGGGATAGGGGCCCATGGGTTGGCAAACTGGCTAGGGACAAATGGTAGGGACAAATAAATAGGGAAAAACACTAGGTTTTTTGGGAACAACACTAGGCGGGGAACAACAAAAAGTAGGGACACCAAGGATAGAAAAACACTAGGATGGGGACAACGAAAAGCAGGGGAAAAATCTAGGAATGGTGCAGAATTTGAAATAAAAGGAAGAATTAAAAAACAATAGTGAGAGAGATGACAACACTGGGAAAAAAGGTCAAAAAGGGTGAGTTTAAAAGACACGTATGAACATTTTGTGGAGCTTTATTGGGGAAAAACTTTCACCACACAGTAGGCTTTTTCAGTCAATATAAAGGCAGCGGAGTTTGTGAAATGAAATGAATCAGTCCCTCAGCCTTGGGAAAAGGGATTTGAGGGGGCAGCCCTCAACCTGGAGAAGGGTTTTGCTCCCTGGTCTCGAATATATGAAGCGTCCCCTTCAATCATTCCAGCGTCGTATCATTGATATGAAGTTCACTTCATATCACTTACGGTATTTTATACCAGGGCCCTAAAAAGGTGTAGGTGTGGTGTGGGCTAGGGGGTGTAGTGCGAGTGATGAGTTGTTACATGGGTGTGCATAGGAAGGAACACAATTATTGCTGCAATGACGAGGGTGAAAAAACATTAGACGGGGAGAAAAAGTTGGCATTGACAAATTATTACAATAAAAATTATAAAAACAGGGATATGGTGGAGAAAAAGAAAAAAGAGTGGCGAAGGAGTGTAAAAAGAGCAACGGGAATAGGAGAGTCATTATCACAAAATTTTTTGAGAAAAAAAAAAAAGTTATGGAGAAAGTTAAAAATGTGAAAAAACTTTTGGGGCAAATGATCTTGTATTAAGATGAAAGCGGGAAATTTGGATAAAGGGGACGGAGAAAAATTTAAAGGGAAAGAAGAAATTTTTGAAAGTTTGTTGAAATGAATATCAACAATTTATTGTTGGGACACGTGGAAAATGATATTACAGATGGAAGGTTAGTAAGAAAAGTGATGCATTTTTAAAAGCACGTTGCACCCCTCTCTTTTAATAATATGTTTTTTTTCCACTATAAACTACCTTGTCCATAATTATTATCGCATTTGCTTTGTCTGCTTTCGTAAGGTGAAGTCCAGGATCTTTATTTAATTCATGGTATAACTTAACAAATATTTGATGACAACTATGTTGTAGAGGTCTGAGATTTGTTAAGTTATACCATAAATTAAGGAAAGATCCTGGACTTCACGTTACGAAAGCAGACAAAGCAAATGCGATAGTAACTATGAACAAGGTAGATTATAGTGGAAAAAATAAACATGATTTTGGGAGACAGGGAAACTCAGGCGCCATTTAAGAAGGTAAAGGAATAAGATCAGTGATGAATTAGAGCGAGATGCTTCAAGCAGCCAGGGATACAGTCTTGCAGTAATTGCTCACTTTATTTCATATATGGCAATATGGAAGTATCTGAGAGAGTTAGAGCAAAGGAAGGGGTAGCAGTAATGTTAAATGATCAGTTATGGAAGGAGAAAAGAGAATATGAATGTGTAAATTCAAGAATTATGTGGATTAAAGTAAAGGTTGGATGCGAGAAGTGGGTCATAATAAGCGTGTATGCACCTGGAGAAGAGAGGAATGCAGAGGGGGAGAGAGAGATTTTGGGAGATGTTAAGTGAATGTATAGGAGCCTTGAACCAAGTGAGAGAGTAATTGTGGTAGGGGACTTGAATGCTAAAGTAGGAGAAACTTTTAAGAGGGTGTGGTAGGTAAGTTTGGGGGTGCCAGGTGTAAATGATAATGGGACCCTTTTTGATTAAACTTTGTATAGAAAGGGGTTTAGTTATAGGTAATACATATTTTAAGAAAAGAGGATAAATAAGTATACACGATATGATGTAGGGCGAAATGACAGTAGTTTTTTGGGAAATTATGTATTGGAGATAAAAGACTGTTGAGTAGACTTCAGGATGTACATGTTTATAGAGGGGCCACAGATATATCAGATCACTTTCTAGTTGTAGCTACACTGAGAGTAAAAGGTAGATGGGATACAAGGGAGAATAGAAGCATCAGGGAAGAGAGAGGTGAAGGTTTATAAACTAAAAGAGGAGGCAGTTAGGGTAAGATTAAACAGCTATTGGAGGATAGATGGGCTAATGAGAGCATAGGCAATGGGTCGAAGAGGTATGGGGTAGGTTTAAAAATGTAGTGTTAGAGTGTTCAGCGAAGTTTGGGGGTTCCCAGGAAAGTGGGTGCAGGAGGGAAGAGGAGCGATTGGTGGAATGATGATGTAAAGAGAGTAGAAAGGGGGAGAAAAAGTTAGCATATAAGAAGTTTTTACAAAGTAGAAGTGATGCAAGGAGGGAAGAGTATATGGAGAAAAAGAGAGAAGTTAAGAGAGTGGTGAAGCAATGTAAAAAGAGAGAAATGGGGAGAGTGGGTGAGATGTTATCAACAAATTTTGTTGAAAATAAGAAAAATTTTTGGGAAGTGAGATTAACAAGTTAAGAAAGCCTAGAGAACAAAGGGGATTTGTCAGTTAAAAATAGGGGGAGGAGAGTTATTAAATGGAGAGTTAGAGGTATTGGGAAGAGGGAAAGGGAAATATTTTGAGGAATTGTTAAATGTTGATGAGATAGGGAAGCTGTGATTTCGTGTATAGGGAAAGGGAGGAATAACATCTTGTAGGAGTGAGGAAGAGCCAGTTGTGAGTGTGGGGGAAGTTCGTGAGGCAGTAGGTAAAATGAAAGGGGGTAGGCAGCCGGGATTGATGGGATAAAGATAGAAAAGTTAAAAGCAGGTGGGGATATAGTTTTGGAGTGGTTGGTGCAATTATTTAATAAATGTATGGAAGAAGGTAAGGTACCTAGGGATTGGCCCGAGAGATGCATAGTTCCTTTGTATAAAGCAAAGGGGATAAAAGAGAGTGCCCAAAAATTATAGGGGGATAAGTCTGTTGAGTGTACCTGGTAAAGGTATGGTAGAGTTATAATTGAAAGAATTAAGAGTAAGACGGAGAATAGGATAGCAGATGAACAAGGAGGCTTTAGGAAAGGTAGGGGGTGTGTGGACCAGGTGTTTACAGTGAAACAAATAATTTAACAGGTTTAGATAAGGCTAAAGAGGTCTTTGTGGCATTTATGGATTTGGAAAAGGCGTATGACAGGGTGGATGGGGGCAATGTGGCAGATGTTGCAAGTGTATGGTTTTAGGAGGTAGGTTACTGAAAGCAGTGAAGAGTTTTTACGAGGATAGTGAGGCTCAAGTTAGAGTATGTAGGAAAGAGGGAAATTTTTTCCCAGTAAAAGTAGGCCTTAGACAAGGATGTGTGATGTCACCGTGGTTGTTTAATATATTTATAGATGGGGTTGTAAGAGAAGTAAATGCGAGGGTCTTTGGCAAGAGGCGTGGAGTTAAAAGATAAAAAAATCACACACAAAATGGGAGTTGTCACAGCTGCTCTTTGCTGATGACACTGTGCTCTTGGGAGATTCTGAAGAGAAGTTGCAGAGATTGGTGGATGAATTTGGTAGGGTGTGCAAAAGAAGAAAATTAAAGGTGATACAGGAAAGAGTAAGGTTATGAGGATAACAAAAAGATTAGGGATGAAAGATTGAATATCAGATTGGAGGGAGAGAGTATGGAGGAGGTGAAAAGTATTCAGATATTTGGGAGTGGACGTGTCAGCAGATGGGTCTATGAAAGATGAGGTGAATCATAGAATTGATGAGGGAAAAAGAGTGAGTGGTGCACTTAGGAGTCTGTGGAGACAAAGAACTTTGTCCTTGGAGGCAAAGAGGGGAATGTATGAGAGTATAGTTTTACCAACGCTCTTATATGGTGTGAAGCGTGGGTGATGAA
>NC_069420.1:39834968-39849968 GCF_026875155.1 Cherax quadricarinatus
GAATACAGGAAAAAGTAAGGTTATGAGGATAACAAAAAGATTAGGTGATGAAAGATTGAATATCAGATTGGAGGGAGAGAGTATGGAGGAGGTGAACGTTATTCAGATATTTGGGAGTGGACGTGTCAGCGGATGGGTCTATGAAAGATGAGGTGAATCATAGAATTGATGAGGGAAAAAGAGTTGAGTGGTGCATTAGGAGTCTGTGGAAACAAAGAACTTTGTCCTTGGAGGCAAAGAGGGGAATGTATGAGAGTATAGTTTTACCAACGCTCTTATATGGGTGTGAAGCGTGGGTGATGAATGTTGCAGCGAGGAGAAGGCTGGAGGCAGTGGAGATGTCATGTCTGAGGGCAATGTGTGGTGTGAATATAATGCAGAGAATTCGTAGTTTGGAAGTTAGGAGGAGGTGCGGGATTACCAAAACGTTGTCCAGAGGGCTGGGGGAAGGGTTGTTGAGGTGGTTCGGAATGTAGAGAGAATGGAGCGAAACAGAATGACTTCAAGAGTGTATCAGTCTGTAGTGGAAGGAAGGCGGGGTAGGGTCGGCTAGGAAGGGTTGGAGGGAGGGGGTAAAGGAGGTTTTGAGTGCGAGGGGTTGGACTCCAGCAGGCATGCGTGAGCGTGTTTGATAGGAGTGAATGGAGACAATGGTTTTTAATACTTGACGTGTGTTGGAGTGTGAGCAAAGTAACATTTATGAAGGGATTCAGGGAAACGCAGGCGGACTTGAGTCCTGGAGATGGGAAGTACAGTGCACTGCACTCTGAAGGAGGGGTGTTAATGTTGCAGTTTAAAAAACTGTAGTGTAAAGCACCCTTCTGGCAAGACAGTGATGGAGTGAATGATGGTGAAAGTTTTTCTTTTTCGGGCCACCCTGCCTTGGTGGGAATCGGCCGGTGTGATAATAAAAAAAATATATATTATTGTAGAATGAATGTGTGTTGAATGTAAATAGAGTGTGGTAAAGTTAGAGACTAAGGAGGTAGACGTAGCGTAAAACATGGAAGAAACAGCAGACACCGGAGACAATGATTAATGTGAAGAACATAGTGGAAGTAAGTTTAAGATTCACTAGGGTGAAGCACCGCCTCTCTCACACAAGCTCTGAGAGAGAGAGAGAGAGAGAGAGAGAGTGGTAGCACTGGACATTGCTGGCGCTTTCGACCGGGTGTGGCACCAGGGCCTCTTAGCAAAACTTCAAGCACTGGGAATTGCAGGCTCTACGCTATGTCTCCTCAGTGACTACCTTCATGGTAGATCTCTAAGTGTAGTTCTCAATGGAATGGAATCAGCAAGACATCCTAGTGGGGCAAGTGTTCCACAAGGAAGCGTGCTGGGTCCATTGTTATGGAATGTCTACTTCAACGACCTTCTTCATCTCATCCCAGAATCACATGCATATGCAGACGACTGTACACTGACATTCACTTATCCAAGAGAAGAAATGCCAGCTGCTCTAAGCTACATCAATCACCAGCTGAGAGCTGTATCAGCTTGGGGAAATAGATGGCAAGTAAGATTTGCACCTGAGAAAACGCAAATGATGATCGTCTCTAGGCACCACGATGGTAATGCTGGGGCAGTAGTAAGGATGAATGGGAGGGTGTTGGCACCTGGAGAAGAAGTTGATATCCTTGGGGTGAAATTTGACTCCAAACTAACCATGAAGAACCATGTTGTAAATCTTGCAAACAAGGCAGCCAGGAAGCTTACAGCACTTCGCGGTATCTCGCATCTGCTTGACAGTAGGGGTTGCAAGATCCTGTACGAGGCACAAGTACGCTCACACCTTGAGTATGCTCCACTTTCTTGGTTTGCCTGCCCCCCCCCTCTCATCTGCGACTGCTTGACAGAGTAGAGAACAGAGCAAGACGTCTCATCTCTCGCCTGGACCCATCCTGGATAGATCTGTCATTTCAGCAGAGCCTTCAACATAGGAGGGATGTGGGTGGCCTTACTGTTATGTACAAGGCCAATATTGTCAAAATACCACACTTGGATCCACTTCGAGGACAGCGTGAAACAAGCTTTTATGCCACAAGACGGGCAGAAAGCAGCAACTTCACTCTGGCTGTACCCTTCTCCATAACATCACTCCATTTGAGATCATACATACCCAGGATGACTCGAGTATGGAACACATTTGTACAGCATAATGATGTCAACGAGATAAAGTCAGTTGATCAAATGAAAATGCTGGCCCACAGATGGCTCCAACTTCATCCTGTTCCCTACTTGTATGTCTCATAACAATAAAAATGCTTTCAAATGAGCTGATGTAGGTAACAGCTCTTAGCTTGCCAATAAAGTTAGGAATCTTTAACCTGTAAATAGCTTGTCAATAAAGTTAGGGATCCTTAACCTTGTCAAACCCTGTGTAAAAAAAAAAAAAAAAAAAAAAAAGAGAGAGGAAGAGAGAGAGAGGAAGAGAGAGAGACAGAGAGAGACAGGGAGAGAGAGAAAGAGAGGGGAAACAGAGAGAGGGAGACAGAGAGAGAGAGAGGGGGAGATAGATGGGGAGAAAGAGAGTGGAGAGAGAGAGAGAGAGAGAGAGCGCATCCCCAACAAATTCAACATTTGTGCTCTTGTATACTATATGAAGAGAGAGAAAATGAGACACTCTTAAAAGGGTATCTGCGTGAGTAGAATTAAGGGAGCAAAAAATAGAGGCAGAAATTATATGGAAAGAAAAAAAAATAGATGAAATATAATGAGAGAGACAGAAAAAAGAAAGTGCTGCAAAATCTTTAGAAAAATGTCTCAACATTTTTTGGCAGACAATTTGTATCAACAAGAAACAAAAAATAATACTGATTGTAGGAGTGAAGCAGTTTGTCTGGTGTGTAGTATTGTGGCAGTCACCGTATTGTTCCTTTGTTTACCAGTATCTCCATAATTATTACAGAGCAGACTTAAACCCCGCTCACTACCTTCCTTGATGCTCTCAAGGGACTTAAGAAAACCCCCCAACATACCCCCTTGATGCTCATCAAGGGGGCTTTTGAACCCCCGCACACAACCTTCCTTGATGCTCATCAAGGGGATTAAAAACCCGATCACTACCTTCCTTGATGCCATCAAGGGGGCTTAAAACCCACATCACATCCTTCCTTGGCTCATCAAGGGGATTAAGAACCCAGCATCACATACCCCTTTATGCTCATCAAGGGGATTTAAACCCACATCACATACCTTCTTGATGCTATCAAGGGGCTCAAGACCCAGCATCACATACCTTCCTTGATGTCATCAAAAAACTCAAACCCCAGCATCCGCCCCCTTGAGTAAACAAGGGACTCAAAAAACCCAGCATCAAAACCCCCTTTGAATTTTATAAAGGGGCTCAAAACCCCGACACATCCCTTTTCCTTGTGCTCATCAAGGGACTCAAGAACCCCATCAATACCTTCCTTGATGCTCTCGGGGAATAAATAACCCAACATCAATACCTTTCCTTGATGCATAAAGGGGGACTCAAAAAACCCACTAAATATTTCCCTTTTGAGTCATAAAAGGGACTCAGAAACCCACATCACATACCTTCTTATGCAAACAAGGGGACTCAGGAACCCGCATCAATACCTTCCTTGATGCTATCGGGGGACTCAAAACCCGCATCAATACCTTCCTTGATGCCATCAAGGGATAAAGAACCCAGCATCACATCCCTTCCTTGATGCTCTTAAAGGGGTCTTTATCCAAAAAAAAAAATTGACTCCCTTGTTTCCTTTGGGATATATTTTTATAAATTTTTGGACAATAAGAGTTGCGTTTTTTTTTGACATCAGTTTTTAGCAAAATGAAATGCGCCTTTTAATCAAAATAGTTTTTTCGTATTTTGGGAAATTTTTTCACTACCAAAAAATTTAAAATGTTTCCCCCAAAAACCCCAAAGGTAAAATCCCCCCTAGGGGTTTATTAATTTCCGGGGGGTCCCCGAGACCTGTGACCAAGAGTTTGACCCCTTACCGGGGGGACAAAAAAACCCTTCCCCCAAAAAAATGAGAGTTTAGTGGGGGAGGGGAGACTGTTTTGGAGACCGGGGTAATGGGGGGGGTTTGGGGGGAGGGTTATGATGGCATGGATTTTAAAGGGGAGAAAGGGAGGGAGGAGAAAAAGGGGGGGGGGGCAGGTTACGTCACGGGTTTAATATCGAGGCCATTAGTCATGAGCAGTTATCGTGTTCTATGCTATTGCTGCGCTGCTGCTCTTCATTAGGATTGTGTTTTTTTTGTTGACCTCACTCCCCCCTCCACCATAATTGTCCCCACCTGTTTTTCCCCAACACACACCACACACACAACACACAACAACCACACACAACACACACACAACACCCACCACACACACAACCACACACGTATTGAATCGCTCAGGCCTGACCAGTGTACGGGCCCAAACTGAGTATGCAGCACCAGTTTGGGAAATCCACTTAGAGAACCCCGGTTGAGAAAGTCAAAGGTTTGCAACGGCTAGTCCCCGGGGCTAAGAGGCATATCCCACGAGGAGGGGTTGAGGGGAAATCGACCTACGGAGTGGAAGACAGAGAGGGGCACCCTGATAACGGGAAATAAATACTGAAAGGAATTGAAAAAGGTGGACGTAGACAGGGGTTCCAGAGATGGGACACAGCAGCAAGTCACAATTAGAAGTTGAGGACTCAGATGGCTTACAGGGATGTTAAGAAGTATTTCTTTAGTCACAGAGTTGTCAGGAAGTGGAACAGTCTGGAGAGTGATGTGGTGGAGGCAGATCCAAACATACCTTTAATTAAGAAGAGGTTTGATGAAGCTCATGGAGCAGGGAGTAAGTAGCGACCAGTGAAGAGGCGAGGCGCACATCAACCGAATTACTACCGCAGCAAACATGGGTCTGGCAAATCCAAGGTTAGCTTTCAGAAACGTAATTACTGTATACTGAATACGTTAGATACATATTGAAGTATGAATCATCAGTATGGAGCCCACATTGGTGCTGGAGAAAGTGAATGTGTTTGGAACGAGACTAATCCTGCAGTTCATGGGTATGTGCTATCAGGAGAGATTAAGGGAGCTAAACCTAATGACATTAATGGGATGGACTATGGGGTGATATGATAACAACGTACAAAATACTGAGAGGAACTGATAGGTCAGATTGTTCTTAAGACGGAAAACCGGAACACGAGGGGGCACAGCTGGAAGATGAAATTACAGATGAGACAAAAGGATGTTAGGAAGTATTTCTTCAGTCTTAAGAGTGTTCAGGAAGTGGATAGAGGAGTGGTAGAATCAAGCTCTATACATAGCTTTAAGAAGGGGTACGATAAGGCTGTCGAAGCCTCGAGGGTGAGCCCAGTAGCATCCAGCAAAGAGGCGGTACCAGGAGCTAAGATACGACCCCTGCAGCAGCGTATACTTGATTACTTATAGGTGAGTACACACGTGCCTACCAGTCTTATCACAGAGGTATTTTTAATTTCTTTACATGCATGATGAGGTATCTGTTTCATGTTAACGCCGCGTGTTCTAAGCTGGGCCTAACTTACATTGTGTGTGTTCTGAAGGTGGATGTACTTACCAAGTTGTGGGTGCGAGGGTCGAGCCTTCACCCCTTATCCCCACATCTCATCCTGAAATCGATCGACGTGAATTCCAGCCTCTGGGTCCCTATCATATTTACTCTTTCCCTTATGTGTGTCTTCCTATTTTATTATCTTCTTTTCTGGCCTTCTGCCATTTTTTTCAGTATTTCTCTTCCTCTGAACATTCTTGCCAAGTTATTTTCGACTTTTTCTCCCTCACTTTTTCCATCTTTTTCCTTTTGCTGTCTCTTACGTTGATGTTTATTGTATTTCTCTGTCTTGGTAGTCAACATCAATGATTGTTGTCAGTGGTTCTCTGGCTCTCTCACCCTCCTTTTGCCATACTTCAACTTCTCCACTACTACCCCCAGCCACAAACACTATTTAAGCATATCTTGTCACACATAAATTGCTTTCTAGTTTTAACACATAATAATACTAATACTAATAATAATACATGCGTTTGTGGGTATCACATTACGTTTGTTGGTCTTCAGTTAAAAGCTTTATATATGTATGTATTATGCAGATATCACGAACAAGCGATACAAGATGCAAAACAACCACGGGGGGGGGGGGTAGAATGAGAGCTCTAGGCCTTTCGTGTTGCAATCAACACATCATCAGGAACTTGCAGTGTTGCAGAAAAGAGGAGGAGATCCAGGCAAATACGACCACTTGCTGGAGTGAGGGAGAGAGAAGGGAGGCAGGACGCAGGAAATGCCCTCAGGCATACCAATACCCATAGTCAGAAAGGTTGAATATTATAGCATTAGAAAAACAGCCAGCCCACAAGTACTGATATTGTAATTGTAGCCTGACGAACGTGACATGACAATTATCAGAAATTTGGTCAGACTATGCTGTGATATGTATATACTTATGAACTTTTTTTATTGACACATCGGCCGTTTCCAACCAAGGCAGGATGACCCTGAAAAGAAGAAACACTTTCATCGTCATCATTCATATATCACTGTCTTGCCTGAGCGTGCCCATACTACTGTTCAAAAACTGCAACATATCTCCAATCCTCCTTCAGGCCGGACTCGAAGTCCGGCTAACTGGTTTCCCTAAATCCCTTCATAAATATTACTTTGCTCACACTCCAACAGCATGTCAGGTTATAAAAACCAATTGCCTCCACTCGGTCCTGTCTAACACATTCATGCACGCTTGCACACAAAACCTCCTTTACCCCCTCCCTCAACGTTTCCTAGAACGATCCCCTACCCCACCTTCCTTCCACTACAAGTGCATACGCCCTCCAAGTCATTCTATTTTGTTCCATCCTCTCTAAATGTCCAAACCACCTCAACAACCCCTCCTCAGCTCTCTGGATAATGCTTTTTAGAAACCCCGCACCTCCTTCTAATCTTCAAACTATGAATTCTCTGCATAATATTTGCACCACACATTGCTCTCAGACACTACATCTCCACTACCTCTAGCCTTCTCCTTGTTGCAACATTCACCATCCATATTTCACACCCATATAAGAGCGTTGGTACAACTATACCCATACATTCCCCTCTTTGCTTCCATAGATAACGTCCTTGTCTCCACAGACTCCTCACTGTACCACTCACTTTTTCCCATTCGCCAATTCTGTGGTTCACCTCGTCTTTCATAGACCCATCTGCTGACAAGTCAACTCTCAAATATCTGACCACATTCACTTCTTCCCTACTCCCTTCCTTCAATCTGATACCAATCTTTCGCTAACTAACTTTTTTGTTATTCTCATCACCTTGCTCTTTCCTATGTTCGCTTTCAATTTCCTTCTTTTATATACCCTCTCAAATTCGTCCTCCAACCCCTGCAGTCTCTCTTCAGAATCTCCCAAAAGCACAGTGTCATCAGCAGAAAGCAACTGTGACGACTCCCACTTTGTGTTAGATTTCTTAACTTTCAGTCCCACACCTTTTCCCAACACCCGACCATTAACTTCTCTTACAACCCCATCTATAAATATATTGAACAACCATGGTGACATCATGCATCCCTGTCTAAGGCCTATTATTACTGGGAAATAATCTCCCCCTCTCCCACATACCCCAACATGAGCCTCACTATCCTCATAAAAACTCTTAACTGCTTTCAGTAACCTACAACCTATTCCATATACTTGAAATATCTGCCACATTCCTTTCCCTATCCACCCAATCATATGCCATATCCAAATCTATAAATGCAACTAGAACCTCTTTACCCTTACCTAAATAGTGTTCACCTATATGCTTCACTGTGAACACCTGGTCTACACATCCCCTACCCTTCCTAAAGCCTCCTTGTTCATCTGCAGTCCTGCTCTTACTCTTAATTCTTTCAATAATAATTCTACAATACACCTTAACAGATATACTCATGAGGCTTATTCCATTATAATTCTTACTCTTTTGCCCCCTTTGCCATTATACAAAGGAATTATGCATGCTCTCTGCTAATCCATAGGTACCTCTCCTTTGCTCATACATATATTAAATAAGAACACCAGCCATTTTAAACCTTCTTTAAGCATTTCTGTCTTGATCACATCAGTCCCAGTTGCTTTACCCCGTTTCATCCTACCCACAGCTTCACGTACCTCCTCCACACACTTCTGGCTCTTACTCATTCCTAAAAAATTCTATACCTCCCTGGCCAATGGGCGAAATCAGCTTCCTTATCTTCATCAACATTTAGTAGTTCCTCAAAATATTCCCTCCATCTCAATACCTCCAACTCTCTAATAACTCTCCGATTCTATTTTTAACTGTAAAATCCATTCGTTTCCAAGGCTTTCTTAACTTATTAATCTCACTCCAAAACTGTTTTCTTATTCTCAGCAAAATTTGTTGACAGCACCTCACCCACTCTCATTTGCTCTCCTTTTACATTCCTTCGTCACTCTCTTAACCTCTTTTATTCTCTCCACATACTCTTGCCTCCTTATATCACTTCTACTTTGTAAAAACCTCTCATACGCTAACTTTTTCTATTTTACTACTGTCTTTAACGCACCCACCCTTCTATATCCACAAACTTGTGCTGAACACTTTAACACTGCATTCTTAAATCTACCCCATACTTCTTTAACCTCATTGCCTATAGGAAATTTTAGACACATGTGCAACATCTGGGTACCTTTATTGTAGACGTTTCGCCATCCAGTGGCTTTATCAATACAGATTCTAGGACATAATTAGAAGACAGTAGAACTATATACAAAAGATGAGGTAATCAGTCCCTCAGCCTTGGAGTTAGTGCTCACAGCATTGTGGTGGAGGAGAATCTGGAGCAAAGGCAAGAAGACTGCCTTTGCTCCAGTGTCGTGAGTGTGTGCTGTCATGTATCATTATAGCTTCGTCAGTGTCGTGAGTGTGTGCTGTCATGTATCATCATAGCTTCGTCAGTGTCGTGAGTGTGTGCTGTCATGTATCATTATAGCTTCATCAGTGTCGTGAGTGTGTGCTGTCATGTATCATCATAGCTTCGTCAGTGTCGTGTGTGCTGTCATGTATCATCATAGCTTCGTCAGTGTCGTGAGTGTGTGCTGTCATGTATCATCATAGCTTCGTCAGTGTCGTGAGTGTGTGCTGTCATGTATCATCATAGCTTCGTCAGTGTCGTGTGTGCTGTCATGTATCATTATAGCTTCGTCAGTGTCGTGAGTGTGTGCTGTCATGTATCATCATAGCTTCGTCAGTGTCGTGTGTGCTGTCATGTATCATCATAGCTTCATCAATATAGTGAGTGTGCCACCATATATCATCATAGCTTCATCAATATAGTGAGTGTGCCACCATATATCATCATAGCTTCATCAATATAGTGAGTGTGCCACCATATATCATCATAGCAATATGGTGTGCTACCTTTCCCTTATACATTTGTCTTGTGATCTACATTATTTTTTTCTCTCACTCACCAAAATTTCTGGAAATTCCTTACTGAATATTTACGTTCAGTCTTTGTAGGTTAACTTACGAGGAGTCTGGCCTTTTATTCCCGGTGGCAGTCATTAAGCAATTCTCTCTGGCAAATAAAAGTGGGATTGATTGCACGGCGAAAGAGTCTTAAGATTGCTCCTGTGTGCCTTACAACGCCATCTTTAAAACCTTATTACCCAGAAGCTGGCGCTGCAGGTTGGTGACCCTTGCGGAAGGGCAAGGTAAGGTTGAGGTTGGTGTGCCCTTGGCAGGGGTTCCAATACTCTTGCAGGGTCGGTCGAACTACACTCTAACACAGGCTTGGATTTTATGATATGCGTCTTGTTATCAATGTGGAGGTTCCTCTCAGTAACTGGGCAGTTTTGTTCCTCGTGAAACGTCTCAGAATAGGCACCACGCCTGCCCATACTCATCTCTGTCTTAACCACTGTACGGGTGAGGCTCGAACTCATGGCGGATGAGTCGTAAAATTCCAGGCCAATGCGTAAGCCACTGGACCAGCTGGCTACAATAAGATTCATCCAACTAGGAATAATTTATACCATAGGGAGGTTAACATTGGTTCATAGTGGAGCCTATGCTAACCACTGTAGCCAGCTGGCCCAGTGGCTTACGCACTGGCTTGCAGTTTTACGACTCACTTGCCATGAGTTCGAACCTCACCCGTACTGTGGTTTGTTTGCAATCTTGTCATTACGATTTCGTGAGTCACCTGTATCTTTCCTCAATTCCCCCTCCCCATCTCTCTCTCTCTCTCTCTCTCTCTCTCTCTCTCTCTCTCTCTCTCTCTCTTCTCTCTCTCTCTCTCTCTCTCTCGATCATTACATAGCAAGTGGTGTAATAAAGTGTCTGAAATCCTCCTGGCTTTGTGTGTGCTACAGTGGGTATCACACTTTCGTCGTAACACTGTGAAAGATGCACCCATCGCTGGCTCATTTAGGTTACACTCTACTGGTTCTGGCTAGTAAATGGGTGGATGACCGCGGCACATCTTCACAGTCTGGCTAAGAGCTTCTATTCATGTATTAATGTTGGGAGAATTACCGAAAATATGTTAAGTAAAAGGACGCAAGTGCGACTAATGCGACATTTTATTGTGGCAACGTTTCACTCTCCAAGAGCTTCGTCAAACCATTATGGCTTGACAGAGCTCCTGGAGAGCGAAACGTCGCTACAGTAAAATGTCACATTAGTTGCACGTGTGTCCTTTTACTTAACAGCTTCTATTCACTGTGGTTATATTGATTCACAAACATGGAAAAGAGTTCCATTACTTTGTTAGATGGTGCATGCTTTGAAAGACAGAGAGAGAGAGCTCGCCTTTTAGCTGTGAGTGCACATCTTTCAGGTAATTGTCTCCCAAAAGTTCCTATCTCTGTGACTGGCACAAGTCTTGACATACAGATTCTTTGCATTGTGGTGGCTCTCCATCTTACTGCCCATATTCACACTGGACCAATATGTTTCACATGATGTCACCTGTGTAGGTTCCTGAGGAAGCCATGTCACACATAATGAATTCAACGAGATCACGAGGAGAAAGCTTACCACAACGCTGTGTCCATCCCAGTGGGAACCTTCATCTTTATTTCCTAGAACCCAGATAGGCCTACCAACCGTCCTGATGGGCTCACGCTATATCCTTAAAAGAGTAATGGACAGGCGATGTCCATCTACCCTTGTGAACATCTACATGCCTTGGTGCTGCTTGTCATAGGTAGGAACACAAGTTCAACAGGTATAGAGACTTGGCCCACCAGTACTGTTGTGTTCCAGTAGGATTAGAGACCCTTGGTTCCTGCCATGAGTTTCTAGGCTTATTACTGTCAATGAGCCTGGAATCCA
Organism: Cherax quadricarinatus; assembly: GCF_026875155.1. Lineage (NCBI taxonomy): Eukaryota > Metazoa > Arthropoda > Malacostraca > Decapoda > Parastacidae > Cherax > Cherax quadricarinatus. The sequence continues at coordinate 39,846,312 of NC_069420.1, forward strand.
GCCTCACTGAAAACTCTTCCAGCGCCTCAGTATGGCGATCCAGAGGAAAAATACGTACTTCATCTTGGCTTCCCGGTCCACGACTGACGAGCTCCAGGACCTCCGAAACTTAAATTTGTAATTCTCTAATAATTTCGCAAAAATCATTCTGAACCTAACGAAATATATATATTTCATTGTATTTGTTTATCATTAAATTATTGTAAACTTATCTAAAACATATTTAGTTGGACTAGGATAGATTAAATTGAGCTTGCCATAAGGTTAGGTAAGTTTTCTAAGTTCCTTTTGGTGCAAAATTATAAATTTTTGCATCAACATTAATGAAAAAAATATATCTTTAAACGTATAAGAGAAAATTTTAGAAAGGACTTAATTTTAAATGAGTTCTTGCTAATTGACCAGTTTTACATATTCGGCACGACATATATATATATATATATATATATATATATATATATATATATATGTGTGTGTGTGTGTGTGTGTGTGTGTGTGTGTGTGTGTGTCGTGCCGAATATGTAAAACTGGTCAATTAGCAATAACTCATTTAAAATTGTCCTTTCTGAAATTTTCTTTTATACGTTTAAAGATATATTTTTTCATTAATGTTAATGGAAAAAATTTTTAATTTTGCACCAAAAGAATCTTAGAAAACTTACCTAACCTTATTATAAGAAGAACAATTTATTTTAGCCTAACCCAACTAAATATATTTTAGATTTGTTTACAATAATTTAATACTAAACAGACACAGTTAAATATATTTTTTTCGTTAGGTTCAGAATGATTTTGGCGAAATTATTGCATACACAAATTTTCACTTGTCCTATATGGCAAGATGAACGTTGCTATTTAAACCAAGATCGCAAGTTCTGCCTATTCGGCACGACATGTATATATATAAAGGAGGCAAGTAAATAATGAGTGTGAATGTTATAGGAATGCAGTTAGAACCAACCTGAGTATATCTATAACTCAATGTTAAAATAAACGTACCTAAACATACTGATGGATCAACTTGCAGTGTGAACAGACTGACTAAAGTTGTATTAACCAGGCTGAGGGTTCCTTACAGGTACTTCTTACATTTTGGCGGACTATTGTAAATGCAAGGTATGTGGTGAACCTTATGGTCACTTAAGCACTGTGTGCTGCAATGTTCACATATTGAGGAATATAGAGAGATATCGTAATAACTTATGTGATATGTCAAGATATTTTATTAATGAAAATAAGATATCGAGATATATTAAGCAAATATCTTTAATTTCCTTGCAACAGATAAGACAAATTTGCAGATATAAATTTGGATATACTACTGTTAATGATTTAGGGGCCTAGTTCCTAGTCCTTTTGTGTATCCATATACTCTTGCGCTACTGTCCACAGGATGGATATAGGATGCACCATAAACTACCGTTTAGGCGGCAAAATAAAATATCTATGTATTTAAAGTCTCAACAAAACTAATAATAAACATGTACTTATGCTCTTATAAAAATGTTGGGGTGCACTAGAAAAAATACTCAAACAGCTTCTAGGAGAAATCTGAAGATTTCAAGATTTCTTCCTAGAAGCTATTGTACTTAATCCTCCATAATTCTTAGTGTAGCTGAACTCCACACACACACACACACACACACACACACACACACACACACACACACACACACACACACACACACACACACACACACACACACACACACACACACACACTCACACACACACACACACCGATTTTGGCTTAAATAACAGAAATCATCCTGAACCTAACGAAAATAAATATATTTAATTGTGTTTGTTCATTATTAAATTATTGTAAACTTCTCTAAAATATATTTAGTTAGATTAGGCTAAATTAAATTTCGCTTAATATCATAAGGTTAGGTAAGTTTTCTAATTCATAAGGCATCTAGATATGAAAATGTGTTAATGGGAGATTTTTAACTTTAGACAAATTGAATGGAACAATGTGACAGGAAGTCTTGAGTCTAGTGACTTTCTTGATATGTTTCAGGATTGCTTTTTAGAACAGTTTGTGACAGAACCAACTAGAGGAAACAATCTGCTTGACTTGGTTCTTGCCGACAAAGAATCACTAATTAATAATGTTGAGGTTAATGATGAGCTTGGGGAAAGTGATCACAAATCACTTAGTTTCAATATATCATGGAATTACACAAATAACTTCAATCAAATCTCTGTCCCAGACTTTTGCTTGGTCGATTTCATGGGACTGAAAAATTACCTGGGTGGGCTAAATTGGGATGACCTGACTATGGGTCAGGGAGGTGATCTTGGTTGCCAATATGCCGTTTTCCAGGGCATAGTTCTAACTGCTCAGACAACTTTTGTTCCGAGTAGGGAAATTAGATCTAACAAAAATGATCCCAAATGGATGAGCAATAGATTAAAACATCTCATTGGTCAAAAGAGAGGCATATATAGGCGTATCAAAAGACGGGATGGGCAGTTAAGAAATCAATATATTCAATTAAAGAGAGAAATAAAAAAAGGAATAAGAACAGCAAAAAAGGGATTATGAAGCTAAGGTCGCAAGGGATTCGAAGACTAATCCAAAAGGTTTCTTTCAGGTATACAGAAGTAAGATTAGGGACAAGATAGGCCCACTTAAGAGTAACTCTGGTCAGATCACTGACAGTGATAAGGATGTGTGTGAAATTTTCAATACTTACTTCCTCTCAGTTTTTACCCAGGAAAAAATTAGCGAAATTCTTGAAATAATAGATTATGTAGAACAGGACTATAATAAACTATGCACGATTGCGGTAACTAGTGACATGGTCCTCAGATAAATAGAGAAATTAAAAGCTAACAAATCCCCAGGCCCTGATGAACTGTTTACAAGGGTGTTAAAAGAATGTAAAGAGGAACTTAGCATACCTTTGGCTAATCTTTTCAACATATCACTACAAACTCTTACAGAGTAACTTACGTGTAAATAAACCTAGAATAACTGAACAATATCCAACAAGGAAATAAGTAGGAGTGTTTGATTTCATAAAACTAGGTTAGGGAAGTATATTAGTGAGAAGGGTTGGATTAGAGGAGTTGAACAGTATAGACGTTAGAGACATGTAATGAGTGAGGAAGGCTGGATTAAAGGACCTAACCATTATGGGCCAGTAGACCTATGTCTGTGTTCCTAACCGGAATTAAGAAGACGTTATTCTGAATTTATTTACACCTAAGCTACTCCTTAGAATAACTTACAGTTTATATAGTATACTTGAGAGGCTTCTCTTTTGATTGCCTTTTTAACCGGGCTGTTGTTGTCAGTAGCCCACTGGCCCACATAGCCATCACAGCCTGGTTGATCTGCACTCGACCTAGGTAGCCGTCTAGTATCTTAAAAACTTCTGTATGTGTTCTGGCAATATTTGAAAAATCTCTTAATAGCAAGATAAAGAATGTTGGCCCACAAATGTTAATACGGTAATCTTATGTTGTTGCCATGGCGACACTGCTCTTCGCTGAGTTTGTTTTACGCTTCCTTCCATATTTCTCACTCAGATAAGTTATGGTACTGTGTAGACTTAGGACCAAGCCCTAAAGTGTCTTCCATTTATATATCAGGAATCTCTTCTCTCCAGAGAGTACATTCCAGTAATTTGAAGATTTCGTAGTTGC
>NC_069420.1:39854968-39927468 GCF_026875155.1 Cherax quadricarinatus
GTGCGTGTGTGTGTGTGTGTGTGTGTGTGTGTGTGTGTGTGTGTGAGTGTGAGTGTGAGTGTGTGTGGAAATAAATGGTATAAAATACCGACACAATGGAAATATAAACACAAATGCAGTATAATGTGATCCTTTATTGACAACGTTTCACCCACACAGTGGGCTTTTTCAAGTCACACACGGATCTACCTGGGGTTGGAAGGTACGGGACTATTTATAGTCATGTTCAGAATGTTGAGGTCAGGTGGAGAATGCTGCATCTGATGATCTACCGGGTGGGGTTATAGAGTCTTGGGTAGCTAGGCAGGGGTATTGGACAAGTTGTGAGTAGACCTTCTGCAGTGTTCTATGTTCTTATGTGGGATAGCGATGAAGAAGTTTCTTGGCGAGTGGTTCAGCTATGTTATAGAAGCCATTGTTCTGGTTGAAATTGTTGGTTATAGAGATAAGCGATGATTCCAGGATTCTTCTGTATTGAGTGTTGTCTTGTCTTCTGTGGCTATAAGTCTTGAGTTTCTGTAGTTAATTAAATGGTTGTGTGAATTGCGATGTTGTACACAGGCATTCCTTGTATCGTCAGTCCTGCTTGCATATTGGTGTTCTGAAATACGTGTTTGGAGGTCTCTTGATGTTTCGCCCACATATAATTTGTTGCAGTCATTACAAGGGATTATGTATACCCCTGCAGAGGAATTACGAAACCAAAACAAGACCTCAATAAATGGTCTTACCAAGATCTACTCCTCCTCAAATTGCCAACATCAAACCACCTTTCTCCGCTACAGCTCGGACCTACCTTGAAGAGTGTGCAGATGACTTAAACAATGCTACAAAGGAAGCTTTTCTCCAAGCCAGAACACTAGGCACAACACTCCGGGGCAACATGAACAGACGCACCGCCGAAATCATTCGCAGCAGAGTTACCACAGCGAATGTTCAACAGAAGATCAGACTTACTAGGAAACTACAAACACTCTGCGATAATAGTAATTGGAAAAGTTTAGGAAGACCTGAAATTATTCAAAATCTTTCATCTCGTCCATTGTCAACCACAGAAACTGAAGCCCTCAGCTTAGGCCTCAAATTCGCAACAGGAATTACGAAACCAAAACAAGACCTCAATTTCATCGCCAAAAACTACAGACACAATGACTCCGACTTCCAAAAAGGCTATCTTCAAGGCATCATCTCAGCAGCCATCTCAACACGCAGCTCCCCAGTCATACCTCGACGTTACATCAATGCACTCAAAGGTTTAGCAGAAGACACGACCATCAGGGTTACCACCGCTGATAAAGGAGGTGGTGTTGTTATCATGAACACTGACGATTACAGGAACAAAATGCTCAATCTGCTTAATGACCCAGATACCTACAAACCTCTCACAACTAACCAAGTGGACAACCTTACTAAAACTTTTCTTCAAAGGACTCGCCGCATTCTGAGGGGCTCAGAACAAGGGAAGAAACTTCTGCACACCATGCCCAGCAACCCCAGACCTGCCAGAATGTATGGCCTGCCAAAGACTCACAAGCCTGGTATCCCACTGAGGCCCATATCCTCGGGAATAGGCAGTGCTCCCCACCAGCTCTCAGGAATTCTCGCCAAACACCTCTCTAAACTCTTGGGCACTATCAGTCCAGCACATCTCAAACACTCAGGTGATCTTCTCAATCGCATTCGCAACATCAACATCAGGAACAAGAAACTTTCCAGCCTTGACGTGACTTCCCTATTCACCAAAGTACCTACTACACAAGCCATCGATCTCTTGAGCTGGAAAATTGACAATTCACTTGATCTTCCCATTCCAGCCAGCGATTTCATCGACCTTGTTGAACTATGTGTTGGCTTTACGTGTTTCTCTTTCGAAAATCACCTCTTTCAGCAGACTTTTGGACTACCCATGGGTTCGCCACTCAGTGCAGTCCTGGCGAACCTATACATGGAACATCTAGAAGCCGAACGTTTCTCCACCATTATTCCTTCGTCTATCACCTGGCTCCGTTATGTTGACGACATTCTCCTCATAACTCCTAAACGCTTCAACGTTCAAGCTCTCCAAGACAAGCTCAACCAGGTCGAGCTTTCAATCCAGTTCACACTTGAAGAAGAAGTCGACAACACTCTTCCTTTCCTTGATGTTCTGCTCTGCAAAGCTGACCACGAACTTCGTTTTAAAGTCTATCGAAAACCCATCAACCAAAACGATCTTCTCCACTTCTACTCTCACCACGACACCAAAACCAAACGTGGTGTAATTATAGGCTTCTTCCTGCGTGCACTCAGAATCTGCAGCAACGAGTTCCTTGAGGAAGAATGCACTATAATTGAACAAGTATTTTCTAAACTCCACTATCCTCGTCACTTCATCAGAGACTGCAGACGGCGGGCATTAAACATCTTCAACACACCCAGAGAAGACACTGCCGAGAAGAGATACATAGTCCTTCCCACCAACTCCATTGCCAAACATGTTTCCAACATCTTTGCCAAAACATCATTCCAAGTATCTACCTCCACAACCACGACCATCAAGGACATCACCAGTAGTAGACAGGACAAGCCTCCATCCTCTGCAGGGGTATACATAATCCCTTGTAATGACTGCAACAAATTATATGTGGGCGAAACATCAAGAGACCTCCAAACACGTATTTCAGAACACCAATATGCAAGCAGGACTGACGATACAAGGAATGCCTGTGTACAACATCGCAATTCACACAACCATTTAATTAACTACAGAAACTCAAGACTTATAGCCACAGAAGACAAGACAACACTCAATACAGAAGAATCCTGGAATCATCGCTTATCTCTATAACCAACAATTTCAACCAGAACAATGGCTTCTATAACATAGCTGAACCACTCGCCAAGAAACTTCTTCATCGCTATCCCACATAAGAACATAGAACACTGCAGAAGGTCTACTCACAACTTGTCCAATACCCCTGCCTAGCTACCCAAGACTCTATAACCCCACCCGGTAGATCATCAGATGCAGCATTCTCCACCTGACCTCAACATTCTGAACATGACTATAAATAGTCCCGTACCTTCCAACCCCAGGTAGATCCGTGTGTGACTTGAAAAAGCCCACTGTGTGGGTGAAACGTTGTCAATAAAGGATCACATTATACTGCATTTGTGTTTATATTTCGTGTGTGTGTGTGTGTGTGTGTGTGTGTGTGTGTGCGTGTGTGTGTGTGTGTGTGTGAGAGACTCGTGCTTGTAGGGAACTTGGACGTCGCCCAAGAAGGAAAACTAAATATTTTTCGTAAACGTAACTCAAAGGTGAAGGTCAAAATTGAACCCAACATGACCGTAGTACTATAAGGTCAGGAATAATAGTAGTAGTAGTAGAAAAGTATTTATTATTATTATTATTATTATTATTATTATTATTATTATTATTATCATCATCATCATCATCATCATCATCATCATCATCATCAAATATGGGTTTTCGTAGCGCCTCTATTTACGCAATACCACATAACAAGTGCCCTAGAAAAATGTCTTCACTGGAAGATGCAGTCTCTCTTCACTCTCTATTTCTCTTTCTCTCTCACTCTCGCTCTCCCGCTTTCTAAAGAAAACTGTGAAGCTAGCAGAAAAGATGGGAAGGAATATGCATGGGTATGAGAGGAAGCTGAGAGACACTTTGAAAAATGACATCGCAGAAAGGGCTAAAAAACAAGAGAACTGCTTCATAGCAACAAAAGGAGGAAAGCTGGTGTAAAGGAGCAAGTGAAGGAGGAGGAGGAGGAATCTCAGTGCACAACGGAGAGGCATGTGAGGAACTAAACACAACATTAAGCCAAGTAATCATAGAGGAACAAGACAAGAGAGAGAGAGAGAGAACAATCCACGCTAGGTAATTCAGTGACATTTTAATCAGGATTGTCTTGTTTTGTACGATGTTTCACCCACGGTGGATTAAAAATAGAGAAAGAGAAGTTTTCTTCTCATTAAAGCGATTTTAAATGATCATTTGTTTGTTCACGCCACTGTCTGCTAACCCACACAAGAAAGAAAAGCTACACGTCAAAATAGAAAGTAATAGAGATTATGAATGAATTGGGCACAGTGTCATCAAATCTATTGGCACTATATCCCTGTGAACACTGACAAATGGAACAGAACTAAACACGGGTCAACTACCGGATATCTTATTTAAATACCGGATATCTTATTTTTTAGTTTGGGCGAATATTTTTTAGTGGATTTGGGTTTGATAAGGATGTACCAAGTATGGGCCGGTAGACCTGGTGCAGTGTTCCTCCTTTCTTATATTCTTTATTTAAAGAAGGGCTGAAATACAGGCGGGTATTACTGAACTGCATCGTTTGCAAACTACTGGAGATGTTTGTCCGGAGGATACTGAAGTACGTGGAGAGTAGTGGTTGTGTCAATGTGAACCAGCAGGAGTTCACGGACGGAAGATTCTGTCTGAGGAATCTTCGTGAATTTTACTATAAAGTTGCCTCGATAAAACCCAAAAGAAATGCTTCGAATTAACTGTATCATCCTGGACTGCAATAAATAAATAAATAAATAAAAAGTGTTTGACATTGTTCCCTACCCAGACTAATCCATAAGCTATGAGAGCAAGCAAGGGTGACAGTAAGTTGATAAAAGAACAGCTGAAAGACAGAAGACAGCGTGACTGCTTGGAAGAAAGTGACAAAATTAGCGAGGGTACAAAATAAGTGTCCCGCAAGGATCACTGTACTAGGGACACTGCTGTTCTTGTTATATGAAAATGAAATACCAAAGACGATCGAAAGCTATTTGTCTGCAGACGATGTAGAACTGTTGAATAAATACGAACTGGAGAGAACGGAGACGGCCTTCAGTGAGACTGAGACAGGGTACGGGGGGTTTGAAAAAAGTGGTAATTCAATCCCAACAGGTGTTAGGGCAATTTAGTGGAAGTAAGAGGACACCAAGACGCAGTAGAAACTTGTAGGAGAGACACTACACACAAAGATCTGGGAGGAGCCATTAAACTAATTATATCACAGATAAGAGACTAACTTAGCTAACTAAGTTAGCTAATCTCGAAACAGAATTTAGTAGCTTCGATAAAAAAATCCTTAGGCCTCTCCACACAACTTGTGTCAGCACCAGCGTCAAGCCCCCCACCGCAGGGACTACCCCTGACAGTCTTAGAAGAGAAGATTGCGGGGTACAAGATGCTCCTGAGGGCGTTAGAAATAAAAGAAAAATAATCTAAGGGTAGTAAGGGACGAGATATAAACTAGACGTGGAAGTAATGTAGGTCAGTTCTATATACAGCTTTAAGAACAGGTATTAGAGAAATCAGGACATCGGAAAGCAACACTAAGAGTCGACATAGTAGGTGGGGCCAGCAAGGAAAAGTAGACCTCTGCAGTCACAGTTCAGTGAACAAACAACACACACACACACACGCACACACATACACACACATACACACACACACATTATCTTTAAGGAGAGATATAACAAGACTCTTGAAGCGGGGAGAGAATGGGCCTAGTAGCGACCAGCGAAGAGGCGGGACCAGGAGCTGTGAATCGATCCCTGCAACCACATATAGGTAAGTACCAGCAAAACACACACACACACACACACACACACACACACACACACACACACACACACACACACACACACACACACACACACACACACACACAGGGAAGGCGCCGATGTATCACTAGTCGACCCGGAAGGAGACAGACGGAAGGAGGAACGACGCCACCCAAAAACTTCTCCCCTCACTCCCCTACCCTAATTCCCTCACCCACTCCACTCTTCCCCACTGCCCTACCCCGCTCTCTCTCTGTCTCTCTCTCTGGCATCAGTGGGGTGGCCTCAGTGGCAAGCAGCAACAACAACCACACCAGCAGAAGCAGGAAGTCACGGCTATCCTTCACGTCTGAGATTCCTGCTAACCAGATTACAGGCCAGTGATGGCTACCCTCGCTCCCTCCCACTACCCTCTATATTCCCCATTTTCCTCACACACTACCCATTATCCCACATCCACCCCTTCCCTAGCCTTTCTTGAGCCCGCTGTCTCTTCTGAAGCCACTGTCCTTCCTGGAGCCACTCTATCCTTCCTGGAGCCACTCTGTCCCTCCTAGAGTTACTCTGTCCTTCCTGGAGCCACTCTAGCCTTCCTGGAGCCACTCTTTTCTTCCTGGAGCCCAGGTACAGCCTTCCAGCCTTTCCTCCATCCCTAACTTTCCCTCCAGCACTGTTCCAGCTCTCGAACTGTTCCTCCAACACTGTTCCAACCCTCTAAATCTCACTCCAGCAGTCTTGCAGCCCTCCCTCCAGCAGACTTAAGCATTCCAGCTATCTGTCCAGCAATCCTACAGCCCTCCCTCCAAGAGTCTTCCAGTCCTCCCTCCACCAGTCTTTGAGCCCTCTAGTAGTCCTTCAGAGCTCCATCCTGCAGTCATCAACCCTTCAGCCCTCCCTCCAGCAAGCTTCCATCCTTAGAGCAATCTTGCTTCTTTTCCTCCAGTGGTCTTCCAGTCATCTTACCCTCACTCCGGCAGTCTTCCAGTCCTGCCATTACTCTAGCAGATTTCCAGTTCTTCTCTCTACGAGTCTTCTAGTCCTGCCCTCAGTCCAGCAGTCTTCCAGTCCTGCTATTACTCTTAGCAGTCTTCCAGTCCTGCTATTACTCTAGCAGTCTTCCAGTCCTGCTCTCCAGCAGTCTTCTAGTCCTGCCCTTACTCTAGCAGAATTCCAGTCCTGCACTCCCTTCAGCAATCTTCCAAGCCTGCTGTCTCTCCAGCTGTTTTCCTGTCCTGCTCTTCCTCCAGCAGTCTTCCAGTTCTGCCCTCACTCCAGCAGTCTTCCAGTCCTGCTTTCTCTCCATCAGTTTTCCAGTCCTGCTCTCTCTAACAATCTTCCAGTCCTGCTTTTTCTCTAGCAGTTTTCCAGTCCTGTTCTCTCTCTCCAACAATCTTCCAGTTGTCTAGTACTCTCTCCAACAATCTTCCAGACCTTCAGCCCTCCCTCCAGCACCCTTCCAGCTCTCCCTTCAGCAGACCTCCAGCACACTTCCAGCCCTCCTTTCAGCAGACCTCTAGCCCTCTCTCTAGCACACTTCCAGCCCTCCCTTCAGCAGACCACCAGCCCTCCCTTTAGAAGACCTTCAGCGACCCTCCAGCACACTTCCAGCTCTCCCTTCAGCAGGCCTCCAGCCCTCCCTGCAGCACACTTCCAGCCCTCCCTCCAGGACACTTCCAACCCTCTCTCCAGCACACTCCCAGCCCTACTTCTAGCACACTTCCAGCCCTCCAGCACACTTCCAGCCCTCTCTCCAGCACACTTCCAGCCCTCTCTCCAGCACACTTCCAGCCCTCTCTCCAGCACAGTTCTAGCCCTCCTTTCAGTAGACCTCCAGCCCTCCCTCCAGCACACTTCTAACCCTCCCTCCAGCACACTTCCAGCCCTGCCTCCAGCACACTTTCAGCCCTCCAGCATATTTCCAGCCCTCTCTCCAGCACATTTCCAGCGCTCCCTCCAGCGCACTTCCAGCTCTGCCTCCAGCACACTTCCAGCCCTGCCTCCAGCACACTTCCAGCCCTGCCTCCAGCACACTTCCAGCCCTGCCTCCAGCACACTTCCAGCTCTGCCTCCAGCACACTTCCAGCTCTGCCTCCAGCACACTTCCAGCTCTGCCTCCAGCACACTTCCAGCCCTGCCTCCAGCACACTTCCAGCCCTGCCTCCAGCACACTTCCAGCTCTGCCTCCAGTACACTTCCAGCACACTTCCAGCTTTGCCTCCAGCACACTTCCAGCTCTGCCTCCTGCACACTTCCAGCTCTGCCTCCAGCACACTTCCAGCTCTGCCTCCAGCACACTTCCAGCTCTGCCTCCAGCACACGTCCATCCCTCCCTCCAGCATGCTTCACAGGTTATGAAATCATATGAAAAGTACAATAAAATCAAAGAGATTAGGAAGTTTACCTCTAAAGTCATAGATTTTTAGTAAAAAAATTAATTTTAGTGGTAAGAAGGAAATAAATAGTCCGAAAAATCTAAAATTATAATAAATTTTCCTCACTCCTTCCAGCGGTCCTCCTTCCAACCCTCCTTCCAGTGCTCTTCCAGCCCTCCCACCAGCGGTTTTCCAGCTCTCTAGCCCTCCCTCCAGCAATCTTACAGCTTTTCATCTCTCCCTCAATGCTTCCAGTCCTCCCTCCAGTTGTCTTCAAGTCTTCCATCCCTCCCTCCAGTAGTCTTCAAGCCCTCCCTCCAGTAGTTTTCAATCCCTCCCTCCAGTAGTCTTCAAGCCCTCCCTCCAGTAGTTTTCAATCCCTCCCTCCAGTAGTCTTCAAGCCCTCCCTCCAGTAGTTTTCAACCCCTCCCTCCCGTAGTCTTCAATCCCTCCCTCCAGTAGTCTTCAAGCCCTCCCTTCAGTAGTCTTCAATCCCTCCCTCCAGTAGTCATCAAGTTCTTAATCCAGTAGTCTTCAAGCCCTCAATCCAGTAGTCTTCAAGCCCTCAATCCAGTAGTCTTCAAACACTCAATCCAGTTGTCTTCCAGTCTTCCAGTCCTCCATCAGTCTTCCAGTCCTCCCTCCATCAGTCTTCCAGTCCTCCATCAGTCTTCCAGTCATCTGTATTTTCTACAATCTCCCATGTTTTCCTCCATCTCTCCGCTATCCCTCCTTTATTTCTCTTCCACCTCTCTATCAATCATCCGTTTATTTCTTCTCATTCACCTATTTTTTCTGCATCTCGATCTTTACTGTGTCCGTACATATCTTTTTCATTCTTCATTTATCAGTCTTCCATTCCTCCATTTATCTTCCATACCTACTTCATATCTCTTCCGTCCGTCCATCCCACTTCCATTCCTCCTTTATCCATTTTCCATCCCTTCTCCATCCCACTTAAGTCCTTCATTCCTCTTCCATTCCTCCATGCCCCCACCATTCCAGTGTCATCCGTCCATTCTTCTTCCATTCCTTTTTATGCCTCTTCCATAGGTACACTCTTTTTCATTCCTCTTCCATTAATCCTTCATCTCTTCCATCCCTACTTCATCTCTTCCATCCCTCCTTTATCTCTTCCATCCTTCCTTCAACTCTTCCATCCCTACTTCATCTCTTCCATCTCTCCTTTATCTCTTCCATCTCTCCTTTATCTCTTCCATCTCTCCTTTATCTCTTCCATCCTTCTTTCATCTCTTCCATCCTTCCTTCATCTCTTCCATCCTTCCTTCAACTCTTCCATCTCTCCTTCATCTCTTCCATCCCTTCTTTATGTCTTCCATCCTTCCTTCAACTCTTCCATCTCTCCTTCATATCTTCCACCCTTCCTTCAACTCTTCCATCTCTCCTTCATCTCTTCCATTCTTCCTTTATCTCTTCCATCCCTCTTTTATCTCTTCCATCTCTCCTTTATCTCTTACATCCCTCCTTTATCCCTTCCATCCCTCCTTTATCTCTTCCATCCCTCTTCCCTCTGATGTAAAGAGCAGTCGACGTCATTTGGTTGTTGGTGTAAAAGAATTAGCTTCAGTGGTTTCTCTCTGGCTTGATGGATGGTGCAGCCTCACACAGGTTATCTCTCCTTCCTCTATCACCAATACTTCCTCTTACACCCCTGCTGAGGCTGGGGGAGATGGTGGGTGAGGCTGTGGTGGGGAGAGCTTGGTGAGGGTGTCGTTGGTGAGGGTGTCGTTGGTGAGGGTGTCGTTGGTGAGGGTGTCGTTGGTGAGGTTATGGTGGAGAGGTTGGGTCAGGGGTGTAGTGGGGAAAAGGTTGGTAAGGGTGGGGTGGGGGAGAGGTTGGTGAAGGTGTGGTGGGGGAGATGTTGGTTAAGGTGTGGTGGGGGAGAGGTTGGTGAAGGTGTGGTGGGGGAGATGTTGGTTAAGGTGTGGTGGGGGAGAGGTTGGTGAAGGTGTGGTGGGGAGATGTTGGTTAAGGTGTGGTGGGGAGAGAGGTTCTGTGGGGGGTGTTGTGGGGAGAAAGTTTGGACAGGGGTGTGGTGAAGAAGAGTGGATGTGATGTGGGAGAGATTTTGGTAGGGGTGTGGCGGGGAGAGGTGCTGGGTGAGGTGAGGGAGACACTATATGAGAATAATGGAGGGAGGGAGAGAGGGAGGTGATACAGAAAAAAAGAAGTAATTGGAATAGCATTTACAATCAGGTAAAGGTAAAGATGATTACAATATTTTTTACAATCAAGTGATGGTAATTGGAATATCAGTTACAATCAGGTGACTGTAGAGAACCGAGTACACACGCGCTTCTTCACCTTGAAGTGTCTTGTGTCACTCTAGCCTCCACCACTCCACCTTGAAGTGTCTTGTGACACTCTAGCCTCCACCACTCCACCTTGAAGTGTCTTGTGACACTCTAGCCTCCACCACTCCACCTTGAAGTGTCTTGTGACACTCTAGCCTCCACCACTCCACCTTGAAGTGTCTTGTGTCACTCTAGCCTCCACCACTCCACCTTGAAGTGTCTTGTGACACTCTAGCCTCCACCACTCCACCTTGAAGTGTCTTGTGACACTCTAGCCTCCACCACTCCACCTTGAAGTGTCTTGTGACACTCTAGCCTCCACCACTCCACCTTGAAGTGTCTTGTGACACACTAGCCTCCACCACTCCACCTTGAAGTGTCTTGTGACACTCTAGCCTCCACCACTCCACCTTGAAGTGTCTTGTGACACTCTAGCCTCCACCACTCCACCTTGAAGTGTCTTGTGACACACTAGCCTCCACCACTCCACCTTGAAGTGTCTTGTGACACTCTAGCCTCCACCACTCCACCTTGAAGTGTCTTGTGTCACTCTAGCCTCCACCACTCCACCTTGAAGTGTCTTGTGACACTCTAGCCTCCACCACTCCACCTTGAAGTGTCTTGTGTCACTCTAGCCTCCACCACTCCACCTTGAAGTGTCTTGTGTTACTCTAGCCTCCACCACTCCACCTTGAAGTGTCTTGTGACACACTAGCCTCCACCACTCCACCTTGAAGTGTCTTGTGACACTCTAGCCTCCACCACTCCATCTTGAAGTGTCTTGTGACACTCTAGCCTCCACCACTCCACCTTGAAGTGTCTTGTGACACACTAGCCTCCACCACTCCACCTTGAAGTGTCTTGTGACACTCTAGCCTCCACCACTCCACCTTGAAGTGTCTTGTGTCACTCTAGCCTCCACCACTCCACCTTGAAGTGTCTTGTGTCACTCTAGCCTCCACCACTCCACCTTGAAGTGTCTTGTGTCACTCTAGCCTCCACCACTCCACCTTGAAGTGTCTTGTGTCACTCTAGCCTCCACCACTCCACCTTGAAGTGTCTTGTGTCACTCTAGCCTCCACCACTCCACCTTGAAGTGTCTTGTGACACACTAGCCTCCACCACTCCACCTTGAAGTGTCTTGTGTCACTCTAGCCTCCACCACTCCACCTTGAAGTGTCTTGTGTCACTCTAGCCTCCACCACTCCCCCTTGAAGTGTCTTGTGTCACTTTAGCCTCCACCACTCCACCTTGAAGTGTCTTGTGTCACTCTAGCCTCCACCACTCCACCTTGAAGTGTCTTGTGTCACTCTAGCCTCCACCACTCCACCTTGAAGTGTTTTGTGACACTCTAGCCTCCACCACTCCACCTTGAAGTGTCTTGTGTCACACTAGCCTCCACCACTCCACCTTGAAGTGTCTTGTGACACTCTAGCCTCCACCACTCCACCTTGAAGTGTCTTGTGACACTCTAGCCTCCACCACTCCACCTTGAAGTGTCTTGTGTCACTCTAGCCTCCACCACTCCACCTTGAAGTGTCTTGTGACACTCTAGCCTCCACCACTCCACCTTGAAGTGTCTTGTGACACTCTAGCCTCCACCACTCCACCTTGAAGTGTCTTGTGTCACTCTAGCCTCCACCACTCCACCTTGAAGTGTTTTGTGACACTCTAGCCTCCACCACTCCACCTTGAAGTGTCTTGTGTCACACTAGCCTCCACCACTCCACCTTGAAGTGTCTTGTGACACTCTAGCCTCCACCACTCCACCTTGAAGTGTCTTGTGACACTCTAGCCTCCACCACTCCACCTTGAAGTGTCTTGTGACACTCTAGCCTCCACCACTCCACCTTGAAGTGTCTTGTGACACTCTAGCCTCCACCACTCCACTTGAAGTGTCTTGTGACACTCTAGCCTCCACCACTCCACCTTGAAGTGTCTTGTGACACACTAGCCTCCACCACTCCACCTTGAAGTGTCTTGTGACACTCTAGCCTCCACCACTCCACCTTGAAGTGTCTTGTGACACACTAGCCTCCACCACTCCACCTTGAAGTGTCTTGTGACACTCTAGCCTCCACCACTCCACCTTGAAGTGTCTTGTGACACACTAGCCTCCACCACTCCACCTTGAAGTGTCTTGTGACACTCTAGCCTCCACCACTCCACCTTGAAGTGTCTTGTGACACACTAGCCTCCACCACTCCACCTTGAAGTGTCTTGTGTCACTCTAGCCTCCACCACTCCACCTTGAAGTGTCTTGTGCCACTCTAGCCTCCACCACTCCACCTTGAAGTGTCTTGTGACACTCTAGCCTCCACCACTCCACCTTGAAGTGTCTTGTGACACTCTAGCCTCCACCACTCCACCTTGAAGTGTCTTGTGTCACTCTAGCCTCCACCACTCCACCTTGAAGTGTCTTGTGTCACTCTAGCCTCCACCACTCCACCTTGAAGTGTCTTGTGTCACTCTAGCCTCCACCACTCCACCTTGAAGTGTCTTGTGACACTCTAGCCTCCACCACTCCACCTTGAAGTGTCTTGTGACACTCTAGCCTCCACCACTCCACCTTGAAGTGTCTTGTGTCACTCTAGCCTCCACCACTCCACCTTGAAGTGTCTTGTGACACACTAGCCTCCACCACTCCACCTTGAAGTGTCTTGTGTCACTCTAGCTTCCACCACTCCACCTTGAAGTGTCTTGTGACACTCTAGCCTCCACCACTCCACCTTGAAGTGTCTTGTGTCACTCTAGCCTCCACCACTCCACCTTGAAGTGTCTTGTGACACTCTAGCCTCCACCACTCCACCTTGAAGTGTCTTGTGTCACTCTAGCCTCCACCACTCCACCTTGAAGTGTCTTGCGTCACTCTAGCCTCCACCACTCCACCTCAATCACCAAAAATAAAAAAATATTCCTCAAAGTTGTTAAGAAGAGCAAAATTATCAAATATTTTCATTGAAAAGATTATTGCTCAAAAGTTTTTTTTAGTCTCTCTTTTTCCCTGTTTCTTTATTTCTGTTTCTACCATCTCTCTCTTTTACTGTCCCTTAACACCTCTCTTCCTGTCCCTCTGACCTTACTTGTCTTCCTGTCCCTCGACCCGATCTTTCTTCCTGTTCCACAACACCTTTCTTCCTGTCCCTCTGACCCAGTCTTTCTTCTTGTCCCTCTTGCCTTATATTTCTTCTAGTCCCTCTTACCTTATCTTTCTTTCTGTCCCTCTGACTTTGTTTCTTTCTGTCCCTGTCACCTTTCTTCCTGTCCCTCTGACCTTTCTTTCTGTCCCTCTGGCCTTTCTTCCTGTCCCTCTGACCTTTCTTCCTGTCCCTCTGACCTTTCTTTCTGTCCCTCTGACCTTTCTTCCTGTCCCTCTGACCCGATCTTCCTGTTCACCAACACCTTTCTTCCTGTCCCTCTGACCTTTCTTCCTGTCCCTCTGACCTTTCTTCCTGTCCCTCTGACCTTTCTTCCTGTCCCTCTGACCCGATCTTCCTGTTCACCAACACTTTTCTTCCTGTCCCTCAACGATTCTCTTCTTGTCACTCCGCTGATCTCTCTGCCTGAGGCCAAGAATTTGGGTGGAAATATTATAATCTTCTAACATTACTTGCTTTGTAAGCTTTAAAGAACATTAATGTTAGAAGTAGAGCTAAGAATGCTGAAGAAAAAGTTTGCATTTCTCAAGAAAGAGGATAAGAATTTAAAAATTATTTTGGATAAGTGAAGCAACATGTAAGAGGTAGTTGAGGACAGTAAGGGACACTTATTAACAGTAAGGGCGGGGATAATATTAGTCGTAGTGAATGGAATGTGGTTTGTAGAAACTGGAGAAGGAGATTGAGGAGACTTCAAGAAGCGGTTTCGAGGAGTGGAAATCTCTTCTGTTGCACTTCAGGACTGAGTATGCTGTGCTAGACAAGAATAGAAGTACGACTAACCTCCCTACAAAGAAAGGTAAAAATATATTCATTGGCAGGGATACACAAAATCAGATATATGGCCCGAGCATTCTGTAACATTAAGAGATGGGTGAGACAGACTGTTTTCCTGGAGCTAGTTTGGAAGATACAGTTAGGTAGTGAGTTATCAAGACAGGTAATGGCAAGAAACCCTTCACCCTCAGTTCTCTAGGACTAGGTAATTATACTGGGAGATGCGCGAGAGAAAACTTTGTCAAATATAGGACAGGTATTGATTTAATCAGTTCATAGGAAGGAATCTTGATCATTTGTTGCAGTCTACCAAGAACAACATTGCAATGAGTGATTGATGTAACTTACTTGCTACATAAGTATTCTAAGGAATTTGCAGTTCCGTTCATTGACATCCGAGATCATTTTTTAATAGCAAACATGATATGTATGCAAGGGATGGGTGCATCTTTCTGGGGCATCTTTGTTGGAGGTCGTTGCGGAATTATATAGGAGGCACAGATGTGTAGGGAACACAAGGGTTACAGTACTGGGGATGGTAGGAGCAACAGCTGCCAAGGTAAATATTGTAAAATAACGTTCAGACAACATGATTACTCACAAAGTACTCACTAATAAAAATAAAGGAATTGGTCCACAAACAGAGACAATGCGAGAGGCAGAGCAATACTTCCTTAGCGTGTATTATACAAGTAGCTGGATCCCAGGAAATAAAATAGACGAGATAAGACTAATTCCATATTTACGAAACAGATTTTAATGCAGTAATCGAGAGTTAGTTTAGTCTGAAAAATAGGGACATGCCTGCTGAATGTCATATAAAGAGGTTTAAATTATTCCATGGTGATAGTGTCAACACGAAAGACTGCAAAATTGCTATGTATGTTAAAGGTATTTCAAGGTGGACGGGACAAACACCGAATATGTTTGAATGTAGCTTCTTAAAGAGTGTGGAGCTTATCTTAGACGTGATCTACATGTTTCTAAACTTGGACAGTGATCACTGTAATATCTGTGCGATAAAATTGTTAAGATATCTAGATACGAGTGTGGTTTTAGTGAGACATTTTAGACTTTAGTCAAATTGACTGGAACAATCTTAAGGACTTTCTAAAGGTTATCCAGGACTGTTTTTTAAAAAATAGTTTGTGTCAAAAGCAGGTAGAGGAAATGATTTGCTTGACTTGATTCTGGAAAACCAATGAATCTCTGAAAAATAATCTTGAGGCTTATGAAGACCTTAGAGAAAACAATCACATATCTCTGATTTTCGCACTGCAGATTGTATGGGCCTGAGTAATTATTTTGATAGTTTACAGTCTGGGGTAATTTGACTAAACATTATCCTGAAGAGGAAGACGGTGGAGATAGTTACCAATATGACATTTTCTGAAACGTTGTACACACTGCCTAAGATGCATATATTCCTAGTAGAGAAGTTATATCAAGTATTAATGACCTGAAATGGATAATCACTAGACTAAAATATCTCGTGGATAAAAAAAGAAGCATTTACAAACGGATCAAAGGAGGATACTTAATGGACCATTATTCTCAGTGTAATAGAGAGCTATCAAAGGAATAAGAGGAGCCGAAAGAGATTATGAAATTAAAGTCCCGGGATAATCAAAGACCAATCCGAAGGCTTTCTTTTAGGTTAATGGGAATAATATTAGGGAAACGATAGGGCCACTTAAATGCAACTCACGTCACCTTACTCTTAGTGATTAACAAATATTTTCATAGTTTAATCATTATTTTCTCTGTGTTTTTTACAGTAAAGATACAATCGAAGTTTCAGAAATCAAGAATATACAGATCACGACGAAAATAAATTATGCAAGATCAGAGTCACTAGTGATATGATTCACAGACAGATTAAACTGGAGTTAGGAGAAGAATTGGGAAGGTATGGTTGAGGTTTTCAGTCCCTCAGCCTTGGAGAAATTATTTAGTCTATAGAGAAGTCATTTAAAGTGTCATGTGGATGTATCCAAGATGAGGTACTGGGCACCTTAAAATGACTTCTTCAAGGTTGATGAATAAGATATATGTGCAACACCTGAGTTTCTTTATTTTGAATACAGATACCCAAGTGTTGCATGTACTTATTCATCAACTTGCCGGTAGTGCATACCATTACTGCTATCATTCTTCAAGACTGAGAGACAGAACACTTATGATGATCTTCAAGACTGAGAGACAGAACACTTATGATGATCTTCAAGACTGAGAGACAGAACACTTAAGATGATCTTCAAGACTGAGAGACAGAACACTTAAGATGATCTTCAAGACTGAGAGACAGAACACTTAAGATGATCTTCAAGACTGAGAGACAGAACACTTAAGATGATCTTCAAGACTGAGAGACAGAACACTTATGATGATCTTCAAGACTGAGAGACAGAACACTTAAGATGATCTTCAAGACTGAGAGACAGAACACTTAAGATGATCTTCAAGACTGAGAGACAGAACACTTATGATGATCTTCAAGACTGAAAGACAGAACACTTAAGATGATCTTCAAGACTGAGAGACAGAACACTTAAGATGATCTTCAAGACTGAGAGACAGAACACCTCAAACTTACGTCTTCAGTTCTTCTCCTGTCTCTGGGTTAAATGTCGCCTCTGTATTCAACTGAAGACGCTTTTTGCACAGACGAAACATTTCGGCAGTACAGATATTGAAATATCGTACATGTGTCCTATGCATGACCGATAAACAACAGAACTTGTTGCATAATGGGAAGAAATCAAAATGGGGGACCCGTTACAAGTGGTGTTCTACAGGTGCCAGTATTGGGCCTCATAATGATTTACAATCTACATAAACGGCATAGGTGAAGGAATAAATAATGACAGAAGAAAGTTTGCTAATGACACTAAAAGAGGCTATTAAAAAAATTTCCGATGAGGACATTGGTCGTAGAGCTACAGGTTGATGTGATGGGAAAGTGACAGGGACAGGTCATTGTAGATAAATGTAAGATTTTAATCATGGGGAAACGAAAGTAACTTTGGCACTTATAAACTAAACAGTGTAGAGCTTAATCTAACTGAATGTGAATTTTTGTTTAGTTCTGGATATCTGGATATCTAAAGCCAAGACCACATTGCGTGAGTATCTGCAAGAAGTATGTACAATAAAAGCCCTAATGTTATATTCCAGCTTTATATATCTCTGGTAAGGCCTCGTTTAGCTTATGCTGCTCAATGTTCTCCATTTTATAGAAGTGACATAAATGCACTGGAAAATGCACAGAAAAAATGGACAAAATTGGTTCCATGTATCAGAAATCTTTGCTGTGAAGATAGGCTAAAGGCACTTAATTTACACTCTCTTCACAAGCGTAGAATTAGGGGAGATATGAGTTAAGTGTATAAATTGAAACCTGAAATAAATAAAGGCGATATAAATAACATGCTGAAAATATCTGAGCAAGACAGGACTCGCAAGAATGGATTCAAGTTGGACGGAATTAGATTTAAAAAGGATATAGGGAAGTAATGATTTGGCAATAAAGTTGAAAGTGTGTGGAACAGACTAACAAGTAGTGTTTGCTATTGAAGTGAGAACTTTGTATAGCTTTAATACAAGATAGATGGGTATATAAGGGAGTGTAGTTGGGTGTGAGATAGACCTGCCTAGCACACGCCAATAGGCCTACTACATTGTTCCACTTTTCTTATCATTTGTTTTCTCTCCCTGTCCCGATGTATCTTTTTGTACTCATCTTTCATTGCTCCTAACCAACTGTCTCTCTCTCTCTTCCTGTTCGTCTGCCTCTTTTTCTTCATATCCTTCCCTCTTTCTTTTTTCTACGTCTTGTCCCTCTTTGTTAGTCTCTCTCATAGTATCTGTTCATCTGTCTGCGTTTCTTTCTCCCTGTCTTTCTCACTGTATTTCTGTCTGCTTCTTTTTCCATATGTTCCTCTCTCTCTCTCTCTCTCTCTCTCTCTCTCTCTCTCTCTCTCTCTCTCTCTCTCTCTCTCTCTCTCTCTCTCTCTCTCTCCTCTCTCGCTCTGGGGTTTTCTGCTATTTTCTTTCTAGTTCTTGTTCTTGTTTATTTCCTCTTATCTCCATGGGGAAGTAGAACAGAATTCTTCCTTCTTAAGCCATGCGTGTTGTAAGAGGCGACTAAAATGCCGGGAGCAAGGGCTAGTAACCCCTTCTCGTGTATAAATTACTAAATTTGATAAGAGAAACTTTCGTTTTTCTTTTTGGGCCACCCTGCCTCGGTGGGATACGGCCGGTGTGTTGAAAAAAAGATATATATATATATATATATATATATATATATATATATATATATATATATATTATATATATATATATATATATATATGTATATATGCAAGGAATTCGCAAGAGCAGGCGAAATATACAAAAACACTGATCTCTGGCTGAAGGAGACTCGAACCTACGAACCTTGGAACAAGGTACGCAGTGCTTCACCAATCTACCCACACTGGACAAATACCTTGGAGTCCAGCTTGCGCTAGACTTTGATCCAAGGCAGCCAGCTTTCAGGGAGAAGGCTTACAGCTTTTCATCTCATCCCCTGCATGCATCAGCCTTGCTAAAGATATTAACAATACAAGGAATTCGCAAAAGCAGGCGAAATATACACAAACACTGATCTCTGGCTGAAGGAGACTCGAACCTACGAACCTTGGAACAAGGTACTCAGTGCTTTACCAATCTACCCACACTGGACCAATACCTTGGAGTCCAGCTTGTGTGTGTGTGTGTGTGTGTGTGTGTGTGTGTGTGTGTGTGTGTGTGTGTGTGTGTGTGTGTGTGTGTGTATGTGTCATGCCTAATAGATAAAACTGGTCAGTTAGCAAGAACTCATTTAAAATTAAATTCTGTCTAAAATTTTCTCTTATATATTTAAAGATATATTTTTTCATATATGAAAATGTAGCAATTAATAATTTTGTACCAAAAGAGCCTTAGAAAACTTACCTAACCCTATTATAACAAGCGCAATTTAATTTAGCCTAATTCGACTAAATATATTTTAGATAAGTTTGCAAATATTTAATAAACAAACACAATTAAATCTATTTCTTTCGTTAGGTTCAGAATGACTTTTGCGAAATTATTGCATACACAAATTTTCGCTTGCCTTATTCGTCAAGAAGAGCCTTGCTATTTAACCCAAAATAGCAAGTTTTACCTATTCGGCACGATAATATATTCATATATATATATATATATAATATATATATATATATATATATATATATATATATATATATATATATATATATATATATACAGTGTGGATGATGCAAAAAATCTTTTGCCAAATATTTAATATATATGACTCTGTATCTCTGCACAATGACAAATTTAACAAATAGAAGGAATGTTGGTTGGCTGTATTAACTGGAGATACATGTGATTGTATTAACTAGAGATACATGTGATTGTATTAACTGGAAATACATGTGATTGTATTAACTAGAGATACATGTGATTGTATTAACTGGAAATACATGTGATTGTATTAACTAGAGATACATGTGATTGTATTAACTGGAAATACATGTGATTGTATTAAATGGAGATACATGTGATTGTATTAACTGGAAATACATGTGATTGTATTAACTAGAGATACATGTGATTGTATTAACTGGAAATACATGTGATTGTATTAACTGGAGATACATTTGATTGTATTAACTGGAAATACATGTGATTGTATTAGCTGGAGATACACGTGATTGTATTAACTGGAAATACATGTGATTGTATTAACTGGAGATACATGTGATTGTATTAACTGGAAATACATGTGATTGTATTAACTGGAGATACATGTGATTGTATTAACTGGAAATACATGTGATTGTATTAACTGGAGATACATGTGATTGTATTAACTAGAGATACATGTGATTGTATTAACTGAAGATACATGTGATTGTATTAAATGAAGATACATGTAATTGTATTAACTGGAGATACATGTGACTGTATTAACTGGAGATATATGTGATTGTATTAACTGGAGATACGTGTGATTGTATTAACTGAAGATACGTGTAATTGTACTAACTGGAGATACGTGTGATTGTATTAAGTGGAGACACGTGTGATTGCAATAACTGGATACATGTGACTGTATTAACTGGAGATACATGTGATTGTATTAACTGGAGATATATGTGATTGTATTAACTGGATACATGTGATTGTATTAAATGGAAATACATGTGACTGTATTAACTGAAGATACATTTGATTGTATTAACTGGAAACACATGTGATTGTATTAACTAGAGATACATGTCATTGTATTAACTGGAAATACATGTGATTGTATTGACTGAAGATACATATGATTGTATTAACTGGAGATACATGTGATTGTATTAACTGAAGATACCTGTGATTGTATTAACTGGAGATACATGTGATTGTATTAACTGGAGATACATGTGATTGTATTAACCGGAGTTACATGTGATTGTATTAACTGGAAGTACATGTGATTATATTAACTGGTGATACATGTGATTCTATTAACTGGAAATACATGTGATGGTATTAACTGGAGATACATGTGATTGTATTATCTGGAGATACATGTGATTGTATTAACTGGACATACATGTGATTGTATTAACTGGAAATACATGTGATTGCATTAACTGGAGATACATGGGATTGTATTAACTGGAGATACATGTGATTGTATTAACTGGAGATACATGTGATTGTATTAACTGGAGATACATGTGATTGTATTAACTGAAGATACCTGTCATTGTATTAACTGGAGATACATGTGATTGTATTAACTGGAAATTCATGTGATTGTATTAACAGGAGATATATGTGATTGTATTAACTGAAGATACATGTGATTGTATTAACTGGAAATACATGTGATTGTATTAACTGGAGATACATGTGATTGTATTAACCGGAGTTACATGTGATTGTATTAACTGGAAGTACATGTGATTATATTAACTGGTGATACATGTGATTGTATTAACTGGAAATACATGTGATGGTATTAACTGTAGATACATGTGATTGTATTATCTGGAGATACATGTGATTGTATTAACTGGACATACATGTGATTGTGTTAACTGGAAATACATGTGATTGCATTAACTGGAGATACATGGGATTGTATTAACTGGAGATACATGTGATTGTATTAACTGGAGATACATGTGATTGTATTAACTGGAGATACATGTGATGTATTAACTGGAGATACATGTGATTGTATTAACTGGAGATACATGTGATTGTATTAACTGGAGATACATGTGATTGTATTAACTGGAAATACATGTGATTGTATTAACTGGAGATACATGTGATTCTATTAACTGGAGATACATGTGATTCTATTAACTGGAGATACATGTGATTGTATTAACTGGAGATACATATGATTGTATTAACTGGAGATACATGTGATTGTATTAACTGGAGATACATGTGATTGTATTAACTGGAGATACATGTGATTGTATTAACTGGAGATACATGTGATTGTATTAACTGGAGATACATGTGATTGTATTAACTGGAAATATATGTGATTGTATTAACTGGAGATACATGTGATTGTATTAACTGGAGATACACGTGATTGTATTAACTGGAGATACATGTGATTGTATTAACTGGAGATACATGTGATTGTATTAACTGGAGATACATGTGATTGTAATTAACTGGAGATACATGTGATTGTATTACTGGAGATACATGTGATTGTATTAACTGGAGATACATGTGATTGTATTAACTGGAGATATGTGTGATTGTATTAACTGGATATACATGTGATTGTATTAACTGGAGATACATGTGATTGTATTAACTGGAGATACATGTGATTGTATTAACTGGAGATACATGTGATTGTATTAACTGGAGATACATGTGATTGTATTAACTGGAGATACATGTGATTGAATTAACTGAAGATACATGTGATTGTATTAACTGGAGATACATGTGATTGTATTAACTGAAGATACATGTGATTGTATTAACTGGAGATACATGTGATTGTATTAACTGAAGATACATGTGATTGTATTAACTGAAGATACATGTGACTGTATTAACTGGAGATACATGTGATGCATTACTGAAGATACATGTGATTGTATTAACTGAAGATACATGTGATTGTATTAACTGGAGATACATGTGATTGTATTAACTGAAGATACATGTGATTGTATTAACTGGAGATACATGTGATTGTATTAACTGAAGATACATGTGATTGTATTAACTGAAGATACATGTGATTGTATTAACTGGAGATACATGTGATTGTATTAACTGAAGATACATGTGATTGTATTAACTGGAGATACATGTGATTGTTATTAATTGAAGATACATGTGATTGTATTAACTGAAGATACATGTGATTGTATTAACTGGAGATACATGTGATTGCATTAACTGAAGATACATGTGATTGTATTAACTGGAGATACATGTGATTGTATTAACTGAAGATACATGTGATTGTATTAACTGGAGATACATGTGATTGTATTAACTGGAGATACATGTGATGAAGTAGAAATCAAACTGTGGCCACTCGAAGAATGAAGAGAGAATTATACAGTTATTACTTTAAAAAAGTTTGTCACCGGAAGATGATATAAAGCAGTATGTTATGTTGGCAACGAGTATGTTATGTTAGCAACGAGTATGTTATGTTAGCAACGAGTATGTTATATTAGCAACGAGTATGTTATGTTAGCAACGAGTATGTTATGTTAGCAACGAGTATGTTATGTTGGCAACGAGTATGTTATGTTAGCAACGAGTATGTTATGTTAGCAACGAGTATGTTATGTTAGCAACGAGTATGTTATGTTAGCAACGAGTATGTTATGTTAGCAACGAGTATGTTATGTTAGCAACGGGTATGTTATGTTAGCATCAGGTATGTTATGTTAGCAACGGGTATGTTATGTTAGCATCGGGTATGTTATGTTAGCAACGGGTATGTTATGTTAGGAACGAGTATGTTATGTTAGCATCGGGTATGTTATGTTAGCAACGGGTATGTTATGTTAGCAACGAGTATGTTATGTTAGCATCGGGTATGTTATGTTAGCAACGGGTATGTTATGTTAGCAACGAGTATGTTATGTTAGCATCGGGTATGTTATGTTAGCAACGGGTATGTTATGTTAGCAACGAGTATGTTATGTTAGCATCGGGTATGTTATGTTAGCAACGGGTATGTTATGTTAGCAACGGGTATGTTATGTTAGCAACGAGTATGTTATGTTAGCATCGGGTGCGTTATGTTAGCAACGGGTATGTTATGTTAGCAACGAGTATGTTATGTTAGCATCGGGTATGTTATGTTAGCAACGGGTATGTTATGTTAGCAACGAGTATGTTATGTTAGCAACGGGTATGTTATGTTAGCAACGAGTATGTTATGTTAGCAACGAGTATGTTATGTTAGCATCGGGTATGTTATGTTAGCAACGGGTATGTTATGTTAGCAACGGGTATGTTATGTTAGCAACGGGTATGTTATGTTAGCATCGGGTATGTTATGTTAGCAACGAGTATGTTATGTTAGCATCGGGTATGTTATGTTAGCAACGGGTATGTTATGTTAGCATCGGGTATGTTATGTTAGCAACGGGTATGTTATGTTAGCAACGGGTATGTTATGTTAGCAACGGGTATGTTATGTTAGCAACGAGCATGTTATGTTAGCAACGACTATGTTATGTTAGCATCGGGTATGTTATGTTAGCAACGGGTATGTTATGTTAGCATCGGGTATGTTATGTTAGAAACGGGTATGTTATGTTTAGCAACGGGTTATGTTATGTTAGCATCGGGTATGTTATGTTAGCAACGGGTATGTTATGTTAGCAACGAGCATGTTATGTTAGCAACGACTATGTTATGTTAGCATCGGGTATGTTATGTTAGCAACGGGTATGTTATGTTAGCAACGGGTATGTTATGTTAGCAACGGGTATGTTATGTTAGCAACGGGTATGTTATGTTAGCAACGGGTATGTTATGTTAGCAACATAACTTAGGAAGGATAAGTAACACTCACTCTGTGGTAAACATCTTACATTAAACATCCAAACATCTTCATCAGTCATCCAGACGTTTCGGAGTATCAAGGTTCAGCATTGTAATTGTTCCAGCAGTTTGATACTGATAGATGATGTTTGCTTACTAAGATGATAGATGAAGATGTTTGCTTACTAAGATGATAGATGATGATGTTTGCTTACTAAGATGATAGATGAAGATGTTTGCTTACTAAGATGATAGATGATGATGTTTGCTTACTAAGATGATAGATGATGATGTTTGCTTACTAAGATGATAGATGATGATGTTTGCTTACTAAGATGATAGATGAAGATGTTTGCTTACTAAGATGATAGATGAGATTGTTTGCTTACTAAGATGATAGATGAAGATGTTTGCTTACTAAGATGATAGATGATGATGTTTGCTTACTAAGATGATAGATGATGATGTTTGCTTACTAAGATGATAGATGATGATGTTTGCTTACTAAGATGATAGATGATGATGTTTGCTTACTAAGATGATAGATGAAGATGTTTGCTTACTAAGATGATAGATGAAGATGTTTGCTTACTAAGATGATAGATGAAGAGGTTATAACAACTGTTATAACAACGGTAGAAGCTTACATTAGGTCAGCACTGTCTACACTGTGATGTGCAGGAACCAGTACTGTCTACACTGTGATGTGCAGGAACCAGTACTGTCTACACTGATGTACAGGAACCAGTACTGTCTACACTGTGATGTACAGGAACCAGTACTGTCTACACTGTGATGTGCAGGAACCAGTACTGTCTACACTGTGATGTGCAGGAACCAGTACTGTCTACTCTGTGATGTACAGGAACCAGTACTGTCTACACTGTGATGTGCAGGAACCAGTACTGTCTACACTGTGATGTGCAGGAACCAGTACTGTCTACACTGATGTACAGGAACCAGTACTGTCTACACTGTGATGTGCAGGAACCAGTACTGTCTACACTGTGATGTGCAGGAACCAGTACTGTCTACACTGTGATGTGCAGGAACCAGTACTGTCTACTCTGTGATGTACAGGAACCAGTACTGTCTACACTGTGATGTGCAGGAACCAGTACTGTCTACACTGTGATGTGCAGGAACCAGTACTGTCTACACTGTGATGTGCAGAACCAGTACTGTCTACACTGTGATGTGCATGAACCAGTACTGTCTACACTGTGATGTGCAGGAACCAGTACTGTCTACATTGTGATATGCAGGAACCAGTACTGTCTACATTGTGATGTGCAGGAACCAGTACTTTCTACACTGTGATGTGCAGGAACCAGTACTGTTTACACTGTGATGTGCAGGAACCAGTACTGTCTACACTCTGATGTGCAGGAACCAATACTGTCTACACTGTGATGTGCATGAACCAGTACTGTCTACACTGTGATGTACAGGAACCAGTACTGTCTACACTGTGATGTGCAGGAACCAGTACTGTCTACACTGTGATGTGCAGGAACCAGTACTGTCTACACTGTGATGTGCATGAACCAGTACTGTCTACACTGTGATGTGCAGGAACCAGTACTGTCTACACTGTGATGTGCAGGAACCAGTACTGTCTACATTGTGATGTGCAGGAACCAGTACTGTCTACACTCTGATGTGCAGGAACCAGGACTGTCTACACTGTGATGTGCAGGAACCAGTACTGTCTACACTGTGATGTGCAGGAACCAGTACTGTTTACACTGTGATGTGCAGGAACCAGTACTGTCTACATTGATGTGCAGGAACCAGTACTGTCTACACTGTGATGTGCAGGAACCAGCACTGTCTACACTGTGATGTGCAGGAACCAGTACTGTCTACACTGTGATGTGCAGGAACCAGTACTGTTTACACTGTGATGTGGAGGAACCAGCACTGTCTACACTGTGATGTGCAGGAACCAGTACTGTCTACACTGTGATGTGCAGGAACCAGCACTGTCTACACTGTGATGTGCAGGAACCAGCACTGGCTACACTGTGATGTGCAGGAACCAGTACTGTCTACACTGTGATGTGCAGGAACCAGCACTGTCTACACTGTGATGTGCAGGAACCAGTACTGTCTACACTGTGATGTGCAGGAACCAGTACTGTCTACACTGTGATGTGCAGGAACCAGTACTGTCTACACTGTGATGTGCAGGAACCAGTACTGTCTACACTGTGATGTGCATAAACCAGTACTGTCTACACTGTGATGTGCAGGAACCAGTACTGTCTACATTGTGATGTGCAGGAACCAGTACTGTCTACATTGTGATGTGCAGGAAGCCAGTGACTGTCTCCACTGTGATGTGCAAGAAACCGTACTGTTTACACTGTGATGTGCAGGAACCAGTAAAAAGTCTAAACTGTGATGACAGGAACAATACTATCTACCTGTGATGGCATGAACCATTACTGTCTACACTGTGATGTACGAGGAACCGAGGACTGTCCTTACACTGTGATGTGCAGGAACCTAGTCTGTTTACACTGAGATGTGCAGAACCAGTACTGCTACACTGTGAGTCAGGAACCAATACCATCTACACTGTGATGTGGCTGAACCAGTACTGTCTACACTGTGATGTACAGGAACAGTCTGTCTACACTTGTGATGTGCAGGAAACCAGTACGTCTACACGTGCTGTGCAAGAACAGTACTGTCTACACTGTGATGTGCATGAACCAGTACTGTCTACACTGTGGATGTGCATGAACCATACTGTCTACAACTGTGATGTCAGGACAGTACTTCTACACTGTGATGTGCAGAACCATAACTAGTCTACACTGTGATGTGCAGGTACCATACTGTCTACACTGTGAAGCAGAACCAGACTGTCTACAGCTGTGATGTGCCGGAACTCAGTAACTGTCTACACTGTGATGTGCAGGAACCATAACTGTTTACAACTGTGATGTGGCAGGAACCATACTTCTACACTGATTGCAGGAACCAGTACTGTCCTACACTGTGATGTGGCAGGAACCAGCACTGCTCAAAGTGATGTGCAGGAACCTGTACTTGTCTACACTGTGATAGTGCAGGAACCAGTACTGTCACAACTGGATGTGCAGGAACCATACTGTCTACACTATTGCAGAACCAGTACTGTCTACACTGTGATGTGCAGGAACCAGCACTGACTAACACTGTGAATGTGCAGAACCAGTACTGTTTACACTGTGAAGTCAGAACCAGCACTGTCTACACTTGATGGCAGGAACCAGCCTGCTACACTGAATTGCAGGAACCAGTACTGTGTACACTGTGAATGCAAACCAGCACTTCTACACTGTGATGTGCAAAATCAGTACTGTCTACACTGTGAGGTGCAGGAAACGAGTACTGTTTACACTGTGATGTGCAGGACCAGCACTGTCTAACTGTGATGTGCAGGAACCAGTACGTCCTACCTGAATTGCAGGAAACCACACTGTCCTAACATTTATGTTTCTGTAATGTGCAGTAACCAGCACTGTCCTACACAGTGATGGCCAGACCAGTACTCTGTCACACTGGGGATGTGCAGAACCAGCACTGTCTACACTGTAAGTGCAAACCACACGTGTCTACCCTGTTGATGTGCAAACCAGCACTGCTGTAATGTGCAGGAACCAGGCAATGTCTACACTGTGATGTGACAGGAACCACACTGTCTAACACTGTGATGTGCAGGAACCAGCACTGTCTAATCAGTGATTGTGCAGGAACCAGCACTTTCTACACTGTGATGTGCAGAACCAGTACTGTCTATACTGTGATTTGTGAGGAACAAGCCCTGTCTACACTGTGATGTGCCAGTAAAGCCAGTACTGCTACACGGGATGGCCAGAACCATGTAACTGTCACACGGTGATGTCAGGAACCAGCACTGTCTACACGATATGCAGAAACCAGCACTGCTCCACTGGATGGGCAGACCCCAGCACTGTCTACACTTGATGTGCAGGAACCACAACTGTCTACAGCGGTATGTTGCAGGAACATACTGTTTACACTGTGATAGCAGGACCATTACTGTCTACACTGTGAAGTGCAGAACCACACTGTCTACACTGTGATGTGCACGAAACCGCACGGTCTACACTGTGATGTGCAGGAACCCAGCACTGTCTACACTGTGATGTGCAGTACGACACTGTCTACACTGTGATTGCAGGAACGAGCATGTTTACACAGTGATGTGCAGGACCACACTGTCTGGCACTGTGATGTGCAGGAACAAGCCACTGTCTACACTGGAGGTGCAGAACCAGCACTGTCCTAACACACTGTGATTGCAGGAACCAGCACTGTCTTCTACCCTTGATGTGGGGGAACCAGCAACTTCTAACGACAGTGGATGTGCAAACCAGCACTGGCTACACTGTATGTGCAAGGAACCAGCACTGTGTACACTGTGATTTTTCATGAACAAGTATCTCTACATTGTGATATTGCAGAAACTAGAACTGTCCTAGACTGTGTTGTACAGGAACCACACTGTCTACACTTCATGTGCAGACCCAGCGTCTACAACGTGATGTGCAGAACCAGCACTGTCTACACTGTGATGGTGTGGGATCCATAACTGGTCTACACTGTGTGTGTCAGAAACCATACTGTCTACACTAAATGTGCAGTAGCCAGTACAGTCTACACGTTATGTCAGGAACCAGTATGTCTACAAGGTGATGTGGCAGAGCCAGTAACGTCCTACACTGTGATTGTTGCAGGAACCCAGTAGCTGTCTACAACTGTAAATGTGCAGGGGAACCAGTAACGGTCTACACTGATTCTGTAGCCATAGTGTCCAACACTGTGATGTGCCTTAACTGTACTTTCTACACTGTGATGAGCAGGAGCAAGTACTGTCTACACTGGATGTGCAGGATCCAGTACTGTCTACACGTGATGTTCAGGAACCAGTACTGTACACTGTGATGGCGGGAACCATACTCTATACTCTATGTTGTGCAGCAACTGCACTGACTACACTGTTGATGTGCTGAACCAGTAATTATACACTGTGATGTGCAGGAACCATACTGTCTACACGTGATTGCAGGAGCCAGTACTGTCTACACTGTGATGTACAGGACCCATATGTCTACACTGTGATGTGCAGGAACAGTAGCTGTCAACACTGTGATGTGCAGAACCGTATTTTTTTTTTTTTTTTTTTTTTCAGGTCTACATGTGATGTGCAGGAAACAGTACTGTCTAGTCTTTGAATGCTGGAACCAGTACTGTCTACACTATGTTGTGAAGCCACTACACTGTCTACACTGTGATGTGCAGAACCAGTACTGCTACACTGATTGTAGGAACCAGTACTGGCTACACTGTGATGTCAGGAACCAGTACTGTCTACAACTGTGATGTGCAGAACCATAACTGTCGTCAACTGGGATGTGAAGAAACATGCTGTCTACACTGTGATGTGCAGGAACCATACTGTACCAACACTGTAAATGTTGCAGGACCATACTGTCGTACAACTGTGAGTGCAGGAACCAGTACTGTCTACACTATGTAGTGCAGCAAATAGCACTGTCTACATTCGTTGTGCAAGAACCAGTACTGTTCTACAAACTGGATGTGCATAACCAGTACTGTCTCACACTGTGATGTGCAGGAACCAGTACTGCCTACACTGATGATGGCAAACCAGTACTGTGGTACACTGTGATGTGCAGGAACCGTAGTGTCTACACTGATTTTGACAAGAGCAGTACTGTCTACACTGTGATGTGCAGGATCCAGTACTGTCTACATGTGATGTGCAGGAACCAGTACTGTCTTCACTGTGATTGCAAGAACCAGTACTGTCCTAACACTATGTTTGCAGCAACTTTGCCCTGACTACACTGTGAGGTGCAGGATCCAGACTTCTACACTGTGTGTGCAGATCCATACTGCTACACTGTGAGTCAGGAACCAGTAACTGTCTACACGGTTGTGCAGCAACTTCACTGTCCCCTACACTGTATGTGCAGAACCATTCTGCCTACACTGTGATTGCAGAACAGCACTGTCTACACTGGGACGTGCAGGAACTAGTACTGTGTAACACTGTAATATGCAGAACTAGTACTGTCAACACTGTAATATGCAGGAACCAGTACTGTCTACACTGCAATATCCAGAACTAGTACGGTCTAAACTGTAATGTGCAGACTAGTACTGTCTACCTACCTGTAATATGCAGAACTAGTACTGTCTACATGTATATGTAGGAACAGACTGTCTACACTAATGGCGGGAACTAGGTACTGTCTACACTGAAATTGCAGAATGTACTGTCTAACACTGTAATATGCAGGAACTATACGTCTACACTGTAATATGCAGGAACTAGTACTGTCTACCCTGTATATAAGCAGGAAATAGTACTGTCTACTACACTGTATTATCAGGAACTAGTACTTCTACACGTAAATATTGCAGGAACTAGTACTGTCTACACTGTAATATGCAGAACAGTACTGTCTACACTGTAAATGCAGAACTATACTGTTACACTGGTACATATGCAGGTACTAGTAGTCTACAACTGTAATATGCGGGAACTAGTACTGTCTACACAGTAATATGCAGAACAGTCTGTCACACTGTACTATGCAAACGACACTGTTACACTGTGATGTGCATGAACCAGCACTGTCTGTCTGCACTGAGTTGAGCAGGAACCAGCACTGTCTACCCGTGATGTGGAGGAAACCAGCACTTCTTACACTGTGAAGTCATGAACCACACGTCTACAACTGTATGGTGCAAGAACCAGCACGTGTCCTACACTGTGATGTTCAGGAACCTAGCACTTCAACCCCTGGATTGGGAACAGCACTGTCTACACTGTGATGTGCAGGAACCACACTGTCTAACTCGGTGTTGTGCAGGACCAGCACTGTGTACACTGTGATGTTCATTAACCAGTACTCTACATTGTGATATTCAGAACCTAGAACAGTCCTAGACGGTGTTTAACAGGAACCAGCACTGTCTACACTTTCATGGCTGAACCACAACTGTCTAAACAGTGATGTGCAGGAGACCAGCACTGCTACATACACTGTGATTGTGGGAACCAGTACTGTCTACACTGTGATGTGCAGGAACCATACTCTACACTAAGATTGCAGTAGCCAGTAACCTGGTCTACAACTGTGATGTTGCGGAAAACCATAATGTCCTACAATGTATGTGCAGAGCCCAGTAACTGTTCTACACTTGATGTGCAGGAACCAGTACTGTTTACACGTGTAAGTGCAGAAACCAGTACTTCCCTACACTGGGATGTGCAGGAACCAATACTATCACCTGTAGATGTCAATGAATCCATTACTGGTCCCTACACTGTGGATTACAGAACCAGTACTGTCTACACCGTGATGTGCAGAAACCAGTACTGTTTACAACTGTGATGTTGCAGGAACCAGTACGGTCTAACACTGTGATGTCAGGAACCAATACCATCTACACGTATTGCTGAACCAGTACTGTCTACACTGTGAGTAACAGGTACCAGTACTGTCTACACTGTATGTGCAGAACCATACTGTCTACTCTGGATGTGGCAGGAACCAGTACTGTCTAACACTGTGATTGCATATGAACCATAACTGTCAACACTGTGATGTTGCATGCAACCAGTACTGTCGACTCGGTGATGTGCAGAACCAGACTGTCCTACAATGTGATGTGCAGGAACCAGTACTGTCTACACCGTGATGTGGCAGAACCAGTACTGTCCTACCTGTATTGTGTCAGGAACCCACTGTCCCACACACACTTGATGTCAGAAACCAGGACTGTCCTACACGTGAGTCCGGCACCATTACTGTTTTACACTGTGATGTGCAGAACCTCAGTAATGTCTAACACTATGTGCAGAAGTCCAGAACTGTCCTACACTGTGATGTGCAGAACCAGCACTGTCTACACTGTTGTGCAGGAACCTGACTGTCTACACTGTGATTTAGCAGGTACAGTACTGTTTACAACTGTGATGTCAGGAACCAGTACTGTCTACACTGATGTGCAGAACCATACTGTCTACACTGTGATGGTGCAGGAACCACACTGTCTACACTGTGATGTGCAGAACCAGTAACTGTTTACACCGTGTGATGTGCAGGAACCATCACTGTCTACACAGTGATGTTCAGCACACACTGGCTACACTGTGATGAGCCAGGAACCAGTACGGGTACACTTGTGATGTGCAGGAACCACTCGTCAACATGTGTTGCAGGAATCAGTACGGTCTACAACTGTGGAATGTGCAGAACCATACTGTTTACACTGTGATGTGCAGGAACCAGCACTGCTTCACAGCAACTGTATGTCAGGAACCATACTGTCTTACCACTGTAATGTGCAGGAACACACTGTTCTACACTGTAATGTGCAGTAACCACACTGTCTACACTGTGATGTGCGGGAACCAGTACTGTCCTACACTGTGATGTGCAGAAACCAGCACTTTCTACACTGTATGTGCAGGAACCACACTGTCTACCCGTGATTGGCAGGAACCCAGCACTGTCTGTAATGTGCAGAACCAGCACTGTCTACACTGTGATTGTCAGGAACCAGCACTGTCTACACTGTAGTGCAGTAACCAGCACTGTCTAAACATGATGTGCAGAACACAGCACTTTCTACACTGTGATGTGCAGAACCTACTGTCTATACTGTGTTGTGCAGGAACCAGCACTGTCTTACAATGTGATGTCAAGAACCAGTACTGTCTACACTGTATGTGCAGAACCATAATTCTATACACTTGATGTGCAGAAAAAACCAGCACTGTCTACGCAGATATGCGAACCAGCACTGCTCCACTGTGAGTGCAGGACCCATCACTGTCTACTCTGTGATTTGCAGCGAAACCAGCACTGTCTAACACTGTGATGTGCAGAATCAGTACTGTTTATACACTGTGATGAGGCTGGAGCCATTACTGTCTACACTGTGATTCAGAAAACCAGCACTGCCTACACGTGATGTGCACGAATACCTGCATTGTCTACACTGTGATGTGCAGGAACCAGCACTGTCTACTCACTGTGAGTCAGGAACGATGCACTGTCTACACTGTGATGTGCAGGAACGAGCACCTGTTTACTAACGTGATGTGCCGGAACCAGCACTGTCTGCACTGTGATGTGCAGGAACCAGCACTGTCTACCCTGTGATGTGGGGGAACCAGCACTGTCTACACTGTGATGTGCAGGAACCAGCACTGTCTACACTGTGATGTGCAGGAACCAGCACTGTCTACAAATGGAGTGCAGGAAGACCAGCACGTCTAACCCTGTGATGGGGGAACAGCACTGTCTACACTGTGATGTGCAGGAACCAGCACTGTCTACACTGTGATGTGCAGGAACCAGCACTGTGTACACTGTGATGTTCATGAACAAGTACTCTACATTGTGATATGCAGAAACTAGAACTGTCTAGACTGTGTTGTACAGGAACCAGCACTGTCTACACTTTCATGTGCAGGAACCATCATGTCTACACTGGATTCAGGAACCAGCACTGTCTACACTGTGATGTGTGGGAACCAGTACTGTCTACACTGTGATGTGCAGGAACCAGTACTGTCTACACTAAGATGTGCAGTAGCCAGTACTGTCTACACTGTGATGTGCAGGAACCAGTAATGTCTACAATTGTGTTGCAGGACCAGACTGTCCAAACAAGTGATGTGCAGAACCCCAGTACTGTCTACACTGTAATGTGCAGGATCCAGTACGTTCTACACTGATGTGCTTGGACCAGTATGTCGACACTGTGATGTGCCTGTAACTAGTACTGTCTCACTGTGATTGCAGGAGCAAGTACTGTCGACACTGTGATGTCAGGATCAGTACTGTCTACACTGTGATGTGCAGGCACCAGTACTGTACACTGTGATTGCAGAACCATACTCTCTACTCTATGTTGTGCATCAACTAGCACTGTCTACACTGTGATTGTGCAATGAACCAGTAATATACACCTGTATGTGCAGGAACCAGTACTGTCTACACTGTAAGTGCAGGAGCCAGTACTGTCCCCAAACTGTGATGTACAGACCCAGTACTGTCTACACTGTATGTGCGGAACCATACTGCGTTACACTGTGATGTGCAGGAACCATACGTTCTACAGTTGATTGTCAGGAAACAGTACTGTCTAGTCTGTGATGTCAAGAACCAGTCCTGTCTACCTAATGTTGTGAAGCAGCTAGCACTGGACTACACTGTGATTGCAGGCACCAGTACAGTCTACACTGAGTGTAGGAACCGTACTGCCTAACACAGTGATGTCAGTGCACCATACTGTCTACACGTGATGTGCAGAACCAGTACTGTCTTCAACTGTGATGTGTAGGAAACATGCTGTCTACACTGTGATGTGCAGAACCAGTTCTTCAACACTGTAATGCAGAACCATACCTGTCTACACTGTGATTGCAGGAACCATAACTGTCTACACTATGGTAGTGCACAAATACACGGTCTACATTCTGATGTGCAGGAACCATACTGTCTCAAACTGTATGTGCATGAACCATACGGTCTACAACGTGATTGCAGAACCATACTGCCTACACTGTGATGTGCAAGGAACCATACTGTGTATCTATGTGATGTGAAGACCAGTAGTTCTACACGATTTGAAAGAGCCAGAACTGGTCTACACTTTGATGGCAGAGCCAGTACGGGTCTACATTGTGATTGCAGGAACCAGTACTTGTCTTCACTGTGAAGTTCAGAACCAGTACTGTCTAACACTTGTTGTGCAGCAACTTGCACTGTCTACACAGTGATGGCAGGATCAGTACTGTCTACACTGGATGTGCAGATCCAGTACTAGTCTACACTGTGATGGGCAGAACACATACGTGTCTACAACTGTTGTTCAGCAACTTCACTGCTACACTTTGATGTGCAGGAACTCAGTACTGCCTACACTTGAGTCAGGATCCAGCACGTCTACACTGTCACGTGCATGAACTAGTACAGTGTACACTGTAATATGCAGGAACATACTGATCTAACACTGTAATATGCAGGAACTTGTACTGTCTACACAGTAATATCCAGAACAGTACTGTCTACACTGAATGTGCAGGAACTATTACTGTCCTACACTTAAAATGCAGAACTAGTACGGTCTACACTGTAATAGGCAGGAACTAGTACTGTCTACACTAATGTGCGGGAACGAGTAACTGTCTACAACTGTAAATGTTCAGGAACATGCACTGTCTACACGTTAAAAGGCAGGAACTAGTACTGTCTACACTGTAATATCAGGACTATACTGTCTACACTGTAAATACAGGAAATAGTACGTCTACACAGTAATATGCAGGAACTAGTAAACTGTCCTACACTGTAATATGCAGGAACTGTACTGTCCTACACTGTAAATGCAGGAACTAGTACTGTCTACACTGTAAAAATGCGAGGAACTAGTACTCGGTCCACTGTAATATGCAGGAACCTATACTGTCTACACTGTATATTGCAGGAACTAGTACTGTCCTACACTGTAATATGCAGAAACTAGATACTGTCTACACACTGTAATATGCAGGAACTAGTACTGTCTACACTGTAATATGCAGATCTAGTACTGGTCTACACTGTAATATGCAGAACTAGTACTGTCTAGCACTGTAAATGCAGGAACTAGTACCGGTCTACACGTAATCTGCCAGGACCTATAACTGTCTACACTGAAATGGCAGAACTATACTGTCTACACTGTAAATGCAGGAACTATTACTGCTACAACTTAATATGCAGGAACAGTACTGTCTACACTGTAATATCAGAAATAGTACTGTCAACACTGTAATATGCAGGAACTAGTACTGTCTACAATGTATATAATGCAGAACTAGTACTGTCTAACCCTGTAAATATGTGCAGGAACTAGAACTGTCTACAGCTGTAATATCAGAACTAGTACGTGTACACAGTAATATGCAGGAACCTAGACTGTCTAACCACAGTAATATGCAGGAACTAGTACAGTCTAAACTGTAATATGCAGGAACTAGTACTGTCTACACTGTAATATGCAGGAACTAGTACTGTCTACACTGTAATATGCAGGAACTAGTACTGTCTACACTGTAATATGCAGGAACTAGTACTGTCTACACTGTAATATGCAGGAACTAGTACTGTCTACACTGTAATATGCAGGAACTAGTACTGTGTACACTGTGATATGTTGAAGTATTGAAACACTTTACAACACATGGGAATCTTTATTAAAGAAAGGTTTCTTCAATAAAGATTCCCATGTGTTGTATAAGTGTCTCAATTCTTCAACTTGTCGGTTTTCAAAACCATTCATTACACTGTGATATACAGTAATTTGTTCCACCTACACTGTAGTGTACACGAACTAACTTGCTCTACCTACACTGTAGTGTACAGGAAGTTATCCCACCTACACTGTAGTGTACAGGAACTAATTTGTCCTACCTTCACTGTAGTGTACAGGAACTAGTTCCACCTACACTGTAATGTACAGAAACCACATTGTGCTCGTCTGCGTCTTAACTCTGACATGAACAGTAACTGTTGGTCATTTAAAGTAGCTTCTATACCGATAGATCATCTGTGATGAATAAGATGTTGCAGTGTGTGTGTGTATGTTTTATTCATTATCTCTGATGAGTAACGTGTCTGTATTTCTCTACTTATGTAAAGAAATACAGACATATATGGTAAGACATATCTCGTTGTATCGACTCACAGTAGGAAATATATTTCGTTAATCACATTAAAAAATCAAGCTGACAGTTACCAGGTCTTCCACTGGGCCACAGGAGACAAAATGATGTTCAACGTTAACAAATTTCAATTAATCGGCTAAGGAAGGACTGAGGAATTATGAATTAGAATGGAATATACAAAACATTTTCAAATCACTCAGTAGAGCGAAAGACTAATGTATATGATGTAGGCGTGATAATGTTAGATCTTATATTCTAGGATTATAAAATGTTTTTAGCACAACTGCAACTAATATGATAGATTGAATAACTAGAAGTTTCGAAAAAGTTATACCAAACCAATGATTATCTTTCCGTCATTTGTTCTCGCCAGAATGGAATGTTGCTGTGCTGTGACAACCCCTTTTTAAAGTAGGCGAAATCGCAGATCTAGAGAATGTACAGACAACCCTCATTGCCCATATAAATACAGTGAAGCAACTAAATTACTGGGAGCGCCCGAAGTCAATTGAACGGCACTCCTTGGCAAGTAAGCGAAAAAAGATACATCATGTTAATTTACACCTGAAAATTCTGGAGGCATTGGTCCCTAACCTGGACACCGGAAACGTTCCATATAAAACCATAAGGCTCGCCATACGGTGCAAAATATCCACAAAAGGACTAAGACTTTTAAACAGCCTCCCTTCACACAAGAGAAATTACGAAGAAGAAATTTGATAAGTTCCTCATCAACTGGGCTATGGTTGACATGTTGGACGGCGTGCGGCTAGGCATCAACAGTGATTGATCAGCCCGTCAACTGGGAGGTCTGATATGGGATCAAGCCGCGGGGGCATTGACCCCCACAGTTGCCTGTAGGTAGTGTAGGTGTCTGTAGCTGTGTTGGTGATAAGTTAAATAGTCCAACATTTATGACATTTCTGTAGCTTAGCTACAAAAATGCTATGGGTATTAAGTATTCTTGCTGGGGTAAACTAAATGTAATATTTGCTAAAGTAAACCCCTCACAGGAGTACCCTCAGTGGAAGTGAATGGCTCTTAATCCAATGAATTGTATCTACTCTAACCATTCCCCAAGCGATGTATGACTCCTATGGGTGGTTTAATGTTGTCCCATAAATATAATAATAATGTTAAAGTTACACAGGTTTTAGTATAGAGAAAGTTATCATGTAAGACTAATGTTAAAGTGAGTCTATGAGGGGCTGGCTGATTGGCTGGCTGGATGCCTGGCTGGCTGGCTTGCTGGCTGGCTGGCTGGCTGCCTGGCTGGCTGGCTGGCTGGCTGGCTGGCTGGCTGGCTGGCTGGCTGGCTGGCTGGCTGGCTGGCTGGCTGGCTGGCTGGCCGCCGCAGTATCACCTCCCTCTCACCAGTAGCATACGCACTAGCCAGCCGCAACCACTCCTGCTGAATGATCCACACGGGTTTACCGCCTCACAATAATAATAATAATAATGTAATAACAGTGCCCTCGGTATTGTATACCTGTCTTGCACAATAATAAGGTTACTTGCTTCAACTAGTATGTGGGAAAGACAGACAGCAGAGTACTTGAAAGTGCACACTGAGGCTACCTGCTGAGAACTATCTATCCATGTGTTTGTGAGTCAAAGATACACAAGCAAAAAACTCCCCACCCTCTGCTCGTCCAGGCACTGCTGGCATAAAACTGGGAGAAGTATACTACACCATACTGGAAACATTGGCATTGAATTTACAAGAGAAATGTAACCGGATGGAAGACATGGGCTACAACTACCTCTACTAAATTAGTACTGTTACTATTCTTAATATCTTAACTATTCCTGTTACTTTACTGCCACCCACAGAGCTGTGTACCCATGATTTTACATTTGGTTACCACCAGTTCTGCTATGACTATCACAACTCTTTACTTCTACCGCTACCACTATTATTGACTCGCTTCCCCTGCTGTCAACTGATCGTCCTGGTGCAGTTGCTGAACAAGCAACAGAAATTTGCTGACATCAGACTGTTTTTTCTTTTGAACGTATATGACAGTTTGTGTAGGTTTAGTGGAAGTTTAGTGTTTAGTTTAATAAGTAGTTGAGTGAATTATTGAATGTACTAGGCAACATCTTCCTGTCCTCCCTCACCATGCCATATACTTTGCTGGTCACTGTAACGTAT
The DNA here is from genome assembly GCF_026875155.1 of Cherax quadricarinatus. Classification (NCBI taxonomy): domain Eukaryota; kingdom Metazoa; phylum Arthropoda; class Malacostraca; order Decapoda; family Parastacidae; genus Cherax; species Cherax quadricarinatus. Next base: position 39,894,187 of record NC_069420.1, read on the forward strand.
CATCACATTTTCTAACATAACAATTTGCGCTGACCCAGTAATCTTGACTGATCGATTTATCACGAGCATATAGGTCCTGAAAGCTCTGACAACTCCTCCCTCTGTGGTGTGTGCAGTTGAGTCCTATACTTGTAAAGTGCTTGTCCAGCTGCTTATTGAACGACTGTATTTGTCTTCGCGCTTACAACATTAACGGACCACTTTATTCCATTGTGTTATGATTATGTTTGCATAAAAACCTTTTCAAATGTTCCTATTGCATCTTCTGCCTCAAAGTTTCATTCCGTTGTTTCAGGTGATGGACTCATTCAGCACTTCATATAGTTCTCTCTGTTTGAGTGTGTCAGAGCCATTCACAATCTTAAAGGTCTGAATGAGATCTCGTAGTCTCCTTTTCCTGCGATGAAAAAGATTGAATGCTTTGACTCTTTTTTTATCATAAGGACTGCTTCTGAGTGATGGTATCTCTTATGTGCGCCCTTTTCTGTATATCTTCAGCTTTTACACAATTTGGAGATGAAAACTTGGCAGTATATTCAAGATGCGGTCTTAGAAGTGAATTATGGAGAACCAGTTTCTTGCTATGACTAATGTCTTATCTGCGCACAGAGAGGCATTGCTTGGTACTTTCGACGATGTTACTTATAATTACTCCAGTGTCTCTTTCCTTTTTTGTTTCAGTTAGTTTTTTGCAAAACATTTTATGTTCTTGTTTGAGATTGTTACATCGTCTACGTTGAAACTCATCTTCCACGACTTTGACCACAGCGTCAACCTGTCTGGATAATTGAATACTCAGTCTACTTCAAATGCTGAATTTTTTCCCAGTCTGGTGCCATCCAGAAATTTTGCTATCTTGGTTCCAAGCTTTACCTGGAGATCATTTATGTACATCATGAAGAGGATTGGACCGATCTCTGGGAAAGCCCAGTCTTCACGGTAAGCCATTCGACACGTCTTCGTTGAGCACCACTCACTACTTTCTGTCCGTGAGCCAGTCACTTTTTTTTTTTACACAAGACATGAAGTTTGTCTGCCATACCACATACTTTAATGTTGAGGCTCTTTCATCACAGTTTTTGTATATATTATTGAAAAATTCGAGTATGTTAATCAAACATGTTTTGTTGCGAAATTCATGTTGGTTTCAGGTTATCAAGTTATGTTCCAGAAAATTAAGTAGTTGAGGGCACGAGTCTTATTCTCCTTTTTAATTATGGCAGTAACGTTTGCTAGTGTCCATTAGCATATTCCCTTCTCTAATGACTTGTTAGATATTATCGATAATGGCTAAGAGATTTTGTATCCACAACCTTGATTTTGTATCCATATTTTTTATTTTTGTATCCACAGCATTGATTTTATATCCGTATTCTTGATTTTTGTACCCACAGTCTTGATTTTATATCCATATTCTTGATTTTGTATCCACAGTCTTGTTTTGTATCCACATCTTCGTTAATGTTCGTCTTCTCCAAGTATTGTTTTATGTCTTAGTTATTTATTTCGTCAGCACTTAGTCTGTCGGTTTCAGTCTATGAAAAAAAAAAATTGTCTCAGGAAGTTGGTGTTCAGCTGTAAATGTCATGTATAGACATGACATCCTTATTGTTGTGTGATATTCTGTCATTATCGCTAGTTAAAGGCTCCATCGTTGCTTTTACCTCTTGTCCCACTGACGTGTTTGAACAATTCTTCTGGGTTATTTTTGATGTTTTGTGCAGTTCATGTTTAACATTTCTGATTCTTTTCTTGTATTCTTTCTGTAATCGTATGTAGTTAGTATGGTCTTAGAGAAAACCAGTAGGTTTATATTTCTTATATGCATTATGCGTTTTTTTGTGTGTGTGTCTATGATCTTGTCAACCAGCCTGACTTTCATCGTTTTGCATGTTTTATATTCGGAATATTTTGATTCTTAGAATTGTTATTTTGAATTTGCTCTACATTTCCTCTGCATTATCTGAATTTAATAGTTGGATTCCGTTTCCGTTATTAATATATGTAATCCAAGTTAGCTGTTATGTAAGTGGGAACCGTGTTAGTGTTATTGTTTATTACATATTTACCGTTTATTTTGACTCGAAAGATGTGATCTCTGTTCTCTAGTCTCTCTCTCTCTCTCTCTCTCTTACTTCGCATGGTTGACTGAGGGCACAATCTGTGGTCTGAACTAAGTACAAATTATTGCTGCCCCAAGTAGCTGAGGTGATAGTTTGAGTTAAGGTAGTCCTCAATCACGTTGTTGAGTGTGGCAGCCTCTAAGTTAGCGGATAGAGTTCTCCAGTTCACATTTAGTGCATTTAGTCACCAACTCCTACAGTTTACCTTAATTTCATCATACGAAAGGACATCTTCTTCCTGGCTTTCTCTGTCGGGACGATATTCAGCACTGGATATAATGTTATTTTGTTTCATTGGTTTGTATTTGTACCAGAGGCATAACCAGCCAAACTGGGCCCGGCACTAGGCACACTCTCGGCCCGGCACTAGGCACACTCTCGGCCCTTCCACTCCTCCTCTACCGAAAATAAATACCCACAGTGTCTTTCCAACTTTCTTTTTAATGAAATAAAATAAAATGTAATAATTTTTCGAATTTATATTGCTGATCACAACACTTAAATAATAAAAAGTTGTAAACCCGGAGATTTGAAAAGTAAAATATTTAGCAAATAATTGTGACACTAACAAAAAAAATTGACTCATAAGAAGACTTGAAATTAGTAACATGTAAAAACCACAGTAATATAACAACAGGCTGTTAAACTGTTTAATATAAAGACAGCTGAGTTTAGCGACAGCTCAAAAAGTATTCTTCGTACTTCATGAATAATAAACAGATCAGTCATGTTATTAAAATTAAGTTGCTTGCCAAACAAGCTTCCACAGCAAGAACACTTTTATGTTTAGTTATCTCTTACACAGAGTTGACCTAAGCACAGAATACTTCAACAGTGTTATACCTCAGCAACAGTAACTGGAAGACTGATAAATATTCTCAGTATAAGGTGTACATTTGGAAATAAAATATCAATATTTGAATGATATCATCTGTTGAGTAATTGATACCTTGGTAAGTGTTTTTCCAGATTTGGTAAATGAATACGTTTTTAAAGGCTGTAAATCCTTTGCAAGATCCTCAGACACATCTGACTTGTGACACAGTCTGTGTAGAAATTTGTATGTGTTTTACCTAAGTGTTTTATTTAATTAGCCGCGTTAAAAGCGTTTCTTTGACAGAGCTGGTCCATGTGACAACAATCTATCATCAGCTTAGGATTTCATATAAGCAAGAAAAAAGCACATTCATCTTCTTGTGTCTAAAATTTGTTTTAAAGTGGTTCAGTGTCATGAAATTATCAGTTGCAATTATGTATCACAACATAGTGTGAGAGATGAGAGTGTGAGTGTGAGGGCGAGTTTGAAGATGAGTGTGATAATGCGAGTGCGAGAATAAGAATGTAATGGTAATAATGGAGAGTGTGAGAGTATGAACTTGATGGAGAGTGTGAGGGTCAAGAGTGTGCGAGAGTAAATGTGAGAGACTAAGAGTAACATGCTATCACACAACGACAGGTGACACATGAGCCACACATACCATGACACAGCGACAGTTGACACATGAGCCACACATACCATGACACAGCGACAGGTGACACATGAGTCACATATACTCACCATGATACAACGACAGGTGACACATGAGCCACACATACCATGACACAACGACAGGTGACACATGAGCCACACATACATCACCCCATGACCAACGACAGTTGACAACATGAGCCACACATACCATGACACAACGACAGTTGACACATGAGCCACACATACTCACCATGACACAATGACAGGTGACAAATGAGCCACATATACCATGACACAACGACAGGTGACACATGAGCCACACATACCATGACACAACGACAGTTGACACATGAGCCACACATACTCACCATGACACAATGACAGGTGACAAATGAGCCACATATACCATGACACAACGACAGTTGACACATGAGCCACACATACTCACCATGACACAACGACAGTTGACACATGAGCCACACATACCATGACACAACGACAGTTGACACATGAGCCACACATACTTACCATGACACAACGACAGGTGACACATGAGCCACACACACTTACCATGACACAGCGACAGTTGACACATGAGCCACACATACCATGACACAGCGACAGGTGACACATGAGCCACACATACTTACCATGACACAGCGACAGGTGACACAGTAGTTGGAGTTAGCATTCTGGAGGCGTGGATGCCACACGTCACCCGCCTGGTACTCGTTGCCCGTCATCCGACATCCACATTCAACTGTGTACCATCACCGAAGAGGGTGGTGGGAAAAGAAACACATACACATCTTAGTAACAACATCCCCATTAAATGTGAGGAGCTAAACCCGTGTGGGTCATAGCAAAACATGCTGAAGGCTCAAGCCAGTGTCCAGCCTTCCTAAGTGACACTAATACAATAATATGCAGCTTTAAATACATTATTTTATAAAAAAAAATAACACGGGACGGGTGGGGTTTGAACATGGCGAGTGAGTCGTGAAACTCCAGACCATGGTTTCAAACCTCACCCGTTCCGTGATTTGGTTCCAATCGTATTATTACGATTTCGTGAGACATAATTGCATAATCATAATCAGGTATCATCGTTATGGAGATACTTCCCTACTGACTTGCAGTATTTTGTGAAGAATAATTTTCAAGTTTTTGTTTTCAGTGAAACACTGGAATAACGCCACACTCATCATGAGTTATGTGTCACGTAATGCTCTAGTTACTAATTAAGCAACATTGCTTGAGTAACTCTAGTTATGAGTTAGGTAACTCTCTAGTTATAAGTTAGGTTACACTAGTTATTAGTCAGCAAAACATTAACTAAGAACTATAGACCAATAGCTCTAACGTCCCACAACATTAAAATCTTTGAAAGAGTGCTGAGAAGCACTCTTGAATCCAAGTGCTAAGAAGCACTTGGATTCCCAAAATCTGCACAATCCAGGACAACATGGATTCAGAGCAGGTCGCTCCTGCCTCTCGCAACTAATGGATCACTATGATATGGTCTTGGATGCACTGGAATAAAAACAGAATGCAGACATAATATACACAGACTTTGCAAAAGCCTTTGACAAATGCGATCATGGCGTAATAGCGCACAAAATACGTGCTAAAGGAATAACTGGCAAAGTGGGGAGATGGATCTTCAACTTTTTAACTAATTGAACACAAAGAGTAGTGGTAAACAGAGTTAAATTGGAAACTGCCATAGTGAAAAGCACTGTTCCACAAGGCACAGTACTCGCCCCCATCCTGTTCCTCATCCTCATATCAGACATAGACAGAGATATAATCCACAGCAGTGTCATCCTTTGCAGACTATACTAGGATCAGCATGAGACTGCCTTCTATCGAGAACACGGTTAACCTCCAAGAAGATATAAACCAAGTTTTCCAATGGGCGACTACTCCATTGTGGAAAACTGGAGGAGATAATAATTTGAAATGAGTGTACTACAAACTCTTATCATACATTAGAGCGAGAAAATAATGTGAGGGACCTGGGAGTGGTAACGTCTGAGGATCTCACTTTCAAGGATCACAACAGTGCCAAGATCACAACTGCAAAGAAAATGTTAGGATGGATATTGAGAACGTTCAAAACAAGGGATGCCAAGCCACTGATGATCCTTTTCAAATCACTTGTTCTCTCTAGGCTGGAATACTGCTGTACATTAACATCTCCGTTCAAAGCAGGTGAAATTGCCGATCTAGAGAGTGTATAGAGAACCTTTACTGCACATATAAGTTCCATCAAACACCTTAGCTACTGGGAACGCTTGGAAGCACTTGACTTGTACTCGCTGGAACGCAGGCGAGAGATATATATCATAATGTACACTTGGAAAATCCTAGAAATAATGGTCCTGAATCTGCACGCGGAAAGCACTCCCTACGAGAGTAAAAGACTGGGCAGGCGGTGCAGAATACCCCCAGTGAAAAGTAAGGGCGTCATTGGTACACTGAGAGAAAACACCATAAGTGTCTGGGGTCCAAGGCTGTTCAACAGCCTCCCACTATGCATAAGGGGAATTACCAATAGGCCCCTGGCTGCCGTCAAGAGGGAGCTGGACAGATATTTCATGCTGGTGCCGGATCAACCGGGCTGTGGTCCGTACGTTGGACTACGTGCGGCCAACAGTAACAGCCTGATTGATCAGGCCCTGATCCACCGGGAGGCCTGATCGTGGACCGAGCCACGGGGGCGTTGATTCCCGGAATACCCTCCAGGTAGACTCCAGGTAGGTAGCACTCTAGTTATGAATCAGGTAATACTAGTAATTAGTTAAGTAACACTTTAGTCATTAGTTAAGTAACACTAGTTATTAGTTTGGTAACTCCACTAGTTATTAGTTAAGTAACACTAGTTATTAGGTAACACTCTAGTCATTAGTTACGTAACACTAGTTATTAGTTAGGTAACCCAAGTTATTAGTTAACTCCACTAGACATTAGTTAAGTAACACTAGTTATTAGGTAACACTCTAATCATTAGTTACGTAACACTAGTTGCTAGTTAGGTAATACTCAAGTTATTAGTTAGGTAACTCCACTAGTTATTAGTTCAGTAACACTCTAGTTATCAGAGATCAAGATTCATCACACCAGCATCTTTCCTTCTTGCACAAAAATGCTCCTTACGTTACATGCACAGTCGTCGTACTGACGCTAAGCAAAGTTAGGTTAGGTAAGATTGGTCAGGAAACATGATAAACGTCTCCTGACGCGGGTCTTAGTCATAGGATGACCCGTCACTGGAACTTTTGGTCATCTGGCCGAGGCATACCGTTGGCTTACCAGTCCATCCCTGTAAAAAATATTATTAGTCATATTAATGTGGGACAGCACTGAGTTGCAGAGCAAGACATCATTCTGACATCATTCTGACATCATTCTGACATCATTCGGTTCCAGGTGGAGCTTTGTCTTAACGTTTCGATTCCAGGTGGAGCTTTGTCTTAACGTTTTGGCTCCAGGTGGAGCTTTGTCTTAACGTTTTGACTGTACCCAGTACTCTGTATCAACGTTTCATTCATCATAGAGCTTTACATGCTGCAAGTGATGATGTGACTGCAGGTGCTGGTGTGACGCAGGTCACTGCAGGTGCTGGTGTGACGCAGGTCACTGCAGGTGCTGGTGTGACGCAGGTCACTGCAGGTGCTAGTGTGACGCAGGTCACTGCAGGTGCTAGTGTGACGCAGACCACTGTAGGTGCTGGTGTGACGCAGGTCACTGCAGGTGCTGGTGTGACGCAGGTCACTGCAGGTGCTAGTGTGACGCAGACCACTGTAGGTGCTGGTGTGACGCAGGTCACTGCAGGTGCTGGTGTGACGCAGGTCACTGCAGGTGCTGGTGTGACGCAGGTCACTGCAGGTGCTGGTGTGACGCAGGTCACTGCAGGTGCTGGTGTGACGCAGGTCACTGCAGGTGCTACTGGTGTGATCCCTGAGCTGCTGGTTAACCTAGATGCTATCAAGATTACTCGTTCTATAAATACAGCGAAGGAGCATTATGCTTGTGTGACTTCTTAACCCATGCAAGCAAGTTTAATTATCACACTTGTTGATGTTAGGAATAATTGTTGCAGTACCATGATTATAACAAGTTACTGTACCATGGTTGTAACAAGTTACAGTACCATGGCTGTAACAAGTTACAGTACCATGGCTGTAACAGTTATAATACCATGGTTGTAACAGTTACAATACCATGGATGTAACAGTTATAATACCATGGTTGCAACAGTTATAATACCATGGTTGTAACAGTTACAATACCATGGTTGTAACAGTTATAATACCATGGTTGTAACAGTTATAATACCATGGTTGTTACAGTTATAATACCATAGTTGTAACAGTTATAATACCATGGTTGTAACAGTTATAATACCATGGTTGTAACAGTTATAATACCATGGTTGTAACAGTTATAATACCATGGTTGTAACAGTTACAGTACCATGGTTGTAACAGTTACAGTACCATGGTTGTAACAGTTACAGTACCATGGTTGTAACAAGTTGTAACATCATTACACTTGCTTGATAACATCAGTACACTTGCTTTACCACTTGCTTGATAACATCAGTACACTTGCTTTACCACTTGCATGGTAACATCAGTACACTTGCTTTACCACTTGCTTGATAACATCAGTACACTTGCTTTACCACTTGCTTGGTAACAACAGTACACTTGCTTTACCACTTGCTTGATAACATCAGTACACTTACCTTTACCACTTGCTTGATAACATCAGTACACTTGCTTTACCACTTGCTTGATAACATCGGTACACTTGCTTGATAACATCAGTACACTTGCTTTACCACTTGCTTGATAACATCAGTACACTTGCTTTACCACTTGCTTGATAACATCAGTACACTTGCTTGATAACATCGGTACACTTGCTTGATAACATCAGTACACTTGCTTTACCACTTGCTTGATAACATCAGTACACTTGCTTTACCACTTGCTTGATAACATCAGTACACTTGCTTTACCACTTGCTTGATAACATCAGTACACTTGCTTTCCCACTTGCTTGATAACATCAGTACACTTGCTTGATAACATCAGTACACTTGCTTTACCACTTGCTTGATAACATCAGTACACTTGCTTTACCACTTGCTTGATAACATCAGTACACTTGCTTGATAACATCAGTACACTTGCCTTACCACTTGCTTGGTAACATCAGTACACTTTCTTTACCACTTGCTTGATAACATCAGTACACTTGCTTTACCACTTGCTTGATAACATCAGTACACTTGCTTTACCGCTTGTTTGATGACATCGGTACCCTTGCTTTACCAAGTGCTTGATAACATCAGTACACTTGCTTTACCACTTGCTTGATAACATCAGTACACTTGCTTTACCACTTGCTTGATAACATCAGTACACTTGCTTTACCACTTGCTTGATAACATCGGTACACTTGCTTGATAATGTCAGTACACTTGCTTTACCACTTGCTTGATAACATCAGTACACTTGCTTTACCGCTTGTTTGATGACATCGGTACCCTTGCTTTACCAAGTGCTTGATAACATCAGTACACTTGCTTTACCACTTGCTTGATAACATCAGTACACTTGCTTTACCACTTGCTTGATAACATCAGTACACTTGCTTTACCACTTGCTTGATAACATCGGTACACTTGCTTAATAATGTCAGTACACTTGCTTTACCACTTGCTTGATAACATCAGTACACTTGCTTTACCACTTGCTTGATAATATCAGTACACTTGCTTGATAACATCAGTACACTTGCTTTACCACTTGCTTGATAACATCAGTACACTTGCTTGATAATATCAGTACACTTGCTTTACCACTTGCTTGATAACATCAGTACACTTGCTTGATAACATCAGTACACTTGCTTTACCACTTGCTTGATAACATCAGTACACTTGCTTGATAACATCAGTACACTTGCTTTACCACTTGCTTGATAACATCAGTACACTTGCTTGATAACATCAGTACACTTGCTTTACCACTTGCTTGATAATATCAGTACTCTTTCTTGATAACATTAGTACACTTGCTTTACCACTTGCTTGATAACATCAGTACACTTGCTTTACCACTTGCTTGATAACATCAGTACACTTGCTTTACCACTTGCTTGATAATATCAGTACTCTTTCTTGATAACATTAGTACACTTGCTTTACCACTTGCTTGATAACATCATTACACTTGCTTTACCACTTGCTTGATAACATTAGTACACTTGCTTGATAACATCAGTACACTTGTTTTACCACTTGAATGAATTAGGCGACCTGTTTTGGTGTCATCAGCAAACTTGCATATGTCGCTATTTATTCCCTCATTAACGTAGTTTATATAAATTGTTAACAACAAAGGGCCCAACACTGACCCCTGTGGTACACCACTCGTGACGCGCCTCCACTCTCATTTCTTCCCATTGATGCAAACACTCTGCTGCCTATCTGTCAGCCACGCCTCTGCCCAGGAAAAAAATTCTCCTATTCCGTGTGGAACTCTTATCAAAAATTTTACTGAAGTCCATATACGCAATATCATATTCATTACCATGATCTCCCTCCTCAGATACCTTGGTGAAAAAAGTTAGTAAATTCGTAAGGAAGGAACACCCTTTTGTTAAACCGTGCTGAGATTCATTAATCAATTTATGTCTTTCAATATGGCTACGAATTGCCTCAGCAATTATTGATTCCATAAATTTTCCCACTATGGAGGTAAGGTTTATTGGTCTATAGTTCGAAACTAAGGACCATTTTGTTTTGATATGTTGAAAAGACTAGCCAAAGGTTAGCTAAGGTCCTCTTTACATTCCTTTAAAACCCTTGCAAACAGGTCATCAGGACCTTGGGATTTATTCGATTTTAATTTCTCTATTTGTCTGAAGACCATGGCATTAGTTACTCTAATTGTGCATAGTTTATTATCGTCTTGAAGAATTGAGACACTTATGCAACACATGGGAATCTTTATTGAAGAAACGTTTCGCCACACAGTGGCTTCATCAGTCCAATACAAAGTAGAAATGGGTAAGGAGAGTAGAAGTATGAGGTAATCAGTCCCTCAACCTGGATTCGATGTGTTCAGTCCATCACTCTTGTAAAAGTGCAGCATAGGGCCAGAGAGGTGGCTTATATACTGCGGTGAGAAGAGTTGAAGCAGGAGGAGGCGGGATCTTAGTGGGACCTGCCACTAATGTAAGTAGGTCATCGTCCAAAGGTTTGGGCAAGCGTTGAAGTCTTTGTACCAAGATTCCATGATGTTGCAGTGTCTGACAGATGTGATGAATTGGATTTGTATTGGACTGATGAAGCCACTGTGTGGCGAAACGTTTCTTCAATAAAGATTCCCATGTGTTGCATAAGTGTCTCAATTCTTCAACTTGTCGGTTTTCAAAACCATTCATCACATCTGTCAGACACTGCAACATCATGGAATCTTGGTACAAAGACTTCAACGCTTGCCCAAACCTTTGGACGATGACCTACTTACATTAGTGGCAGGTCCCACTAAGATCCCGCCTCCCCCCTGCTTCAAACTCTTCTCCACCGCAGTTATATAAGCCACTCTCTGGCCCTATTTCTGCACTTTTTACAAGAGTGATGGACTGAACACATCGAATCCAGGTTGAGGGACTGATTACCTCATACTTCTACTCTCCTTACCCATTTCTACTTTGTATTGGACTGATGAAGCCACTGTGTTGCGAAACGTTTCTTCAATAAAGATTCCCATGTGTTGCATAAGTGTCTCAATTCTTCAACTTGTCGGTTTTCAAAACCATTCATCACATCTGTCAGACACTGCAACATCATGGAATCTTGGTACAAAGACTTCAACGCTTGCCCAAACCTTTGGACGATGACCTACTTACATTAGTGGCAGGTCCCACTAAGATCCCGCCCCTCCGCTTCAACTCTTCTCACCGCAGTATATAAGCCACCTCTCTGGCCCTATGCTGCACTTTTTACAAGAGTGATGGACTGAACACATCGAATCCAGTTGAGGGACTGATTAACCTCATACTTCTACTCTCCTACCCATTTCTACTTTGTATTGGACTGATGAAGCCACTGTGTTGCGAAACGTTTCTTCAATAAAGATTCCCATGTTGCATAAGTGTCTCAATTCTTCAACTTGTCGGTTTTCAAAACCATTCATCACATCTGTCAGACACTGCAACATCATGGAATCTTGGTACAAAGACTTCAACGCTTGCCCAAACCTTTGGACGATGACCTACTTTACATTAGTGGCAGGTCCCACTAAGATCCCGCCTCCTCCTGCTTCAACTCTTCTCACCGCAGTATATAAGCCACCTCTCTGGCCCATGCTGCACTTTCTACAAGATGTGATGGACTGAACACATCGAATCCAGTTGAGGGACTGATTACCTCATACTTCTACTCTCCTTACCCATTTCTACTTTGTATTGGACTGATGAAGCCACTGTGTGGCGAAACGTTTCTTCAATAAAGATTCCCATGTGTTGCATAAGTGTCTCAATTCTTCAACTTGTCGGTTTTCAAAACCATTCATCACATCTGTCAGACACTGCAACATCATGGAATCTTGGTACAAAGACTTCAACGCTTGCCCAAACCTTTGGACGATGACCTACTTACATTAGTGGCAGGTCCCACTAAGATCCCGCCTCCTCCTGCTTCAACTCTTCTCACCGCAGTATATAAGCCACCTCTCTGGCCCTATGCTGCACTTTCTACAAGAGTGATGGACTGAACACATCGAATCCAGGTTGAGGGACTGATTACCTCATACTTCTACTCTCCTTACCCATTTCTACTTTGTATTGGACTGATGAAGCCACTGTGTGGCGAAACGTTTCTTCAATAAAGATTCCCATGTGTTGCATAAGTGTCTCAATTCTTCAACTTGTCGGTTTTCAAAACCATTCATCACATTATTATCGTCTTATTCTGCATAATTTATAATTTCTGTAATTTTGCTAGTGTCTTCCTGCATATAAACTGAGAGGAAATAAGAGTTAAAAATTTCACATATTTCCTTATTGCTCTCAGTGATAAGGGTTAGTCTTCGAATCCCTTGCCACTTTAGCCTCATAATCTCTCTTTAATTGAATATTAATTTTTTAACTTCCCTCTCCTCTTTTGATACGCCTATATATGTTTCTCTTTCAACCAGTGGCTTGTTTTAATCTATTCTTTATTCATTAGGGATCATTTTTGGTTGATCTAATTTCCCTACTCGGAACATTAGTTATCTGGGCAGCTAGAACTATGCTCTGAAAAACTTCATATTGGCAGCCAAGACCACCTACATGACCCATAGTCAGGTCGTTCCCATTTAGCCACCCACGTAATTTCTCAGTCCCATGAAATCTGCCAAGCGGAAGTCTAGAACAGAGACTTGATTGAAGTTATTTGGGTAATTCCATGATATATTGAAACTAAGTGATTTGTGATCACTTTCTCCACGCTCATCATTAACTTCAAGATTATTAATTAGTGATTCCTTGTTGGCAAAAACCAAGTCTAGCAGATTGTTTCCTCTAGTTGGTTCTGTCATAAACTGTTTTAAAAAGCAATCTTGAATCATATCAAGAAAGTCACTAGACTCAAGATTTCCTGTTGTACTGTTCCAATCAATTTGTCTAAAGTTAAAATCTCCCATTAACACGATATTTTCATATCTAGACTCCTTATGAGTTTCATCCCATAGCAGCTTACTGTACTCCCTATCAAGATTTGGGGGCCTATAAATCACACCCAAAATTAATTTGTCATGACCCTCGAGAAACTGTAGCCAAACAGATTCTGTGTCCGATGTTTCTAAACTTATATCTTGTCTAAGACAACATTTTAAATTATTTCTGACATACATCACCACTCCACCACCCTTCCTGCTGACCCTATTAGTGTGGAATATTTTATAGCCGTGTATGTTGCATTCAGAAGGCATTTCTCTATCTTTCAGGTTGAACCAGGTCTCCGTTATAGCAATAATATCTATATTATCTGCATGTGCAGTTATTCTTAGCTCATCTGTCATGTTTCTTAGACTCCTACTATTAGTATAGTAAACCTTAAGGGACCTAGTCACTCTCTTCCCTCTACTGCAGCTTGACTGTTTCCCACACAATCCTAAACCTCAATAATCTATCACTTTTAAAGTCCTAGACAAGTCAGCAATGGCCCCCTCAATCAAGTTGGCTAATGTAACCACTCCGGCCCCTTAGCGATATACCACATCCCTTGCATACATGCCACGTCTGCCATAAAATTTGTCCCTGCTATCAGTGAATGCAATTGCAAATTCCTTGCAGTACCTGTCTAGCCAGTAATTTACACCAATTGCCCTAGACATCCATTCATTGCCCACTCCACTTCTAGGCAAGATGCTACATATGATTGGGACACCTCCCTTAGACCTAATTACATCTATGGCTGACTTGTACTTATCCAGCAGCTATTGTCTCCTGCCCTTCCCAATATCATTTCCACCAGCAGTAGGACTTGTTCCCATTAAATGACATAATATTATTCAACCTGTTGACTATATCATCAACACCAGCTCCTGGGAAGCACACTTTCTGTCTAACATTCCTATCTTTGTTACAGAAAGCACAGTCTATATATCTTACCTGTGAGTAACCTACAACCAGAATATTCTTACCTTGATTAGCAGGGGAGTTAGTGGTACCTTTAACCTCGCTAACCACTTTAGTACACTCATCCTGGAGAACAGAGAATCGATTTCCTACCTTCAGATCTTCTCTATTAACTTCCTTATCTTGATACTTCTACCTTTAGTAGAGACCACATTCCACTTGAAGCGGTCGCCACTCTTCAACTCACTGTCGGTAACCTTTTCCTCCACACCGACTCCACCCTTCGCACACTCACTCCCAAATCCATCTAGGCGATTTTTCAGCCTCCTATTTTCCTCTTGGAGAAGTAGAACCTCCTCCTTCAACAATTTAACCTGAGATTCCAAAACACTACAGCAAGCCATGGTGCTCTATAACGCTCCACATTAATCCCCCAGACAGCTAGGACAGGATGACATTTCGTAACCACTGACCTCAGCTTAACCACTTGTTTGGTAAGATCAGTACACCAGTTTAACCACTTGTTTGGTGGTAAGTTCAGTACACTTGCTTAACCACTTGTTTGGTAAGGTCAGTAAACTCGCAATACATCTTGCAATACCAGCAAGGTGATGAATAAGACACATGTTGCACATTTCATACAGTTTTGCAAATGTGCCTTAATCATTAGCAAAGTGGGTGTTTGAACGATCAGTAAAGTGGGTGTTTGAACCATCAGCAAAGTGGGTGTTTGAACCATCAGTAAAGTGGGTGTTTGAACCATCAGTAAAGTGGGTGTTTGAATCATCAGTAAAGTGGGTGTTTGAACCATCAGTAAAGTGGGTGTTTGAACCATCAGTAAAGTGGGTGTTTGAATCATCAGTAAAGTGGGTGTTTGAACGATCAGTAAAGTGGGTGTTTGAACGATCAGTAAAGTGGGTGTTTGAACCATCAGTAGAGTGGGTGTTTGAATCATCAGTAAAGTGGGTGTTTGAACCATCAGTAAAGTGGGTGTTTGAACCATCAGTAAAGTGGGTGTTTGAACGATCAGTAAAGTGGGTGTTTGAACCATCAGTAAAGTGGGTGTTTGAACCATCAGTAAAGTGGGTGTTTGAACCATCAGTAAAGTGGGTGTTTGAACGATCAGTAAAGTGGGTGTTTGAACCATCAGTAAAGTGGGTGTTTGAACGATCAGTAAAGTGGGTGTTTGAACGATCAGTAAAGTGGGTGTTTGAACCATCAGTAAAGTGGGTGTTTGAACCATCAGTAAAGTGGGTGTTTGAACCATCAGTAAAGTGGGTGTTTGAACCATCAGTAAAGTGGGTGTTTGAACCATCAGTAAAGTGGGTGTTTGAATCGTACACTTCCATCATCACCTTCATTATTATGGAAAAACTAACATGAGCTAAATTCACATCAAATATGCATGCTTGAAAGAGCTCTGCATGACATTACCGAGGGAAGGCTATGGGGAGGGGGGAGATAAATGCTCATAGAAATGCTAATAGTCTCGCCCACTTGTGTTTTGCTGCAGTAAGACAGAGGCTTCAATAAGCACTGATAACACTCCTCTTATAAAACTCATCTATATTCAGTCAGCTCTTTTATAAACGTGTTCTGTATAGTCACGTCTTATGAACTTCCTCAAAACAACAACAACAACAAAAAAGTGGATTTCGGTGTTTTAGTGATGGGAAGAAAGTATGATCCCAGTATTGCATAACCAGAGTCACTTGTACCTAACAACAGCACACCATCACTGGTGTAAATACTGAAATTAACATCGTCACTATACCATCATAGGTGTTAGTGATCCAGTACCACTTACACCACCACTGACCCAGTACGAGCTACACCACCACTGACACAGTACCATCCACACCACCACTAACACAGCACCAGCCACACCACCACTGAAACAATACCAGCCACACCACCCTTGTCATAGTACCAGCCACACCACCACTGATACAGTACCACCCACACACCACCACTGACACAGTACCACCCACACACCACCACTGACCCAGCACCACCCACACACCACCACCCACACACCACCACTGACACAGTACCACCCACACATCACCACTGACCCAGCACCACCCACACACTACCACTGACCCAGCACCACCCACACACCACCACTGACCAACACCACACCACACACCACCACTGACCCAGCACCACCCACACACCACCACTGACCCAGCACCACCCACACACCACCACTGACCCAGCACCACCCACACACCACCACTGACCAAGCACCACCCCACACAACCACCACATGACCCAGCACCACCCACACACCACCACTGACCCAGCACCACCCACACACACCACCACGACCCCCACCACCAACCCACACACCACCACTGACCAAGCACCCACCCACAACACCACCACGACCCAGCACCACCCACACACCACCACTGACCCAGCACCACCCACACACCACCACTGACCCAGCACCACCCACACACCACCACTGACCAGCACCACCCACACACCACCACTGACCCAGCACCACCCACACACCACCACTGACCCAGCACCACCCACACACCACCACTGACCCAGCACCACCCACACACCACCACTGACCCAGCACCACCCACACACCACCACTGACCCAGCACCACCCACACACCACCACTGACCCAGCACCACCCACACACCACCACTGACCCAGCACCACCCACACACCACCACTGACCCAGCACCACCCACACACCACCACTGACCCAGCACCACCCACACACCACCACTGACCAAGCACCACCCACACACCACCACTGACCCAGCACCACCCACACACCACCACTGACCCAGCACCACCCACACACCACCACTGACCCAGCACCACCCACACACCACCACTGACCCAGCACCACCCACACACCACCACTGACAGTACTACGCCCATTCCTTCATCCTCTTCCCTACTCCCTCTTCCTATTCCTCGTGTCCTCATCCTCATCACTTCTTCATCCTCTTCCTCACCCTCTCCTTGTCTTTACTACTCTTCGACTCATACATACTCACGTTGTTGCATCATTTCCTCATCTTTTGTGAGGGTTGTGTGTACATTTGGTGGTGGGGCCAGCCAATGATTTATCTACATTAACTTGTGGCCACGAGCAACACAAGACAAGCATGAGATTTATGAGCTCACTCTCTTGTTGTCCTCTTATGCCAGAGATGTTATTGTGCTCTCCTTGGCTCTCTCTCTCTCTCTCTCTCTCTCTCTCTCTCTCTCTCTCTCTCTCTCTCAGTGAGGGATGTTATTATGCTCTCCCAGTTCCTCTCTCTTCCTCAACCTTCTTTCCCGTCTACACTGTCCTCTCTCTTCCACACACTCCTCGTTCTTTCATAATCTTCCCTCCCTTTCAGACTCTTCTTTTTCACACTCTCCTCTTCCACTTGTTCTTATGTATAGGAGCCATTAATGTGAAATTTAACTGCTCAGAATATCTTTACACCGCTGAGCATAAGCACGCGTACACACATATAAAATACACAGACACACACTGAGAGAGAGAGAGAGAGAGAAAGAGAGAGAGAGAGAGAGAGAGAGAGAGAGAGAGAGAGAGAGAGAGAGAGCCACTGCAGTTGCATGTTAATAAGTATAAACGCTATACTGAGCGAGCCATTGAAACATCTTGAAGAAAATCCTTAATGGTTGATAGGGTAGCAGATGAGAGTAAGATAGCAACTGTGACAGCAATACTGAGGCGACAAGCAGAGGCAGGAACAGCAGAACTACCGACTAGTGTTCGTGACGAATGGAAAGTCGTGTGCTGAAAATCTTGTGAATATGTTTGATAGATGAAGAGAAGCCAGACAGGAGAGAGACGGATGAGTGGAGTGCAAAATTCTAAACTTTAAGAAGGTTTTCGATTCAGTGCCATTTAGCGATTCATGCTGGAGTAACACGATGTGTTAGTATAGATAAAGGATTACGCGAAGAATGGAAAACAGATTAACTATTAAACCTGAAGGTCCCAGCATACAAACCTTATGGAGTTCCACAGGGATCTGTGTTGATCTCTGTAGAGTTCCACAGGGATCTGTATTGATCTCTGGAGTTCCACAGGGATCTGTGTTGATCTCTGTAGAGTTCCACAGGGATCTGTGTTGATCTCTGTAGAGTTCCATAGGGATTTGTGTTGATCTCTGTGGCGTTCCATAGGGATTTGTGTTGATCTCTGTGGAGTTTCACAAGGATTTGTGTTGATCTCCCTGGAGTTCTACAGGGATCTGTGTTGGGAGCTATATTTTTCGTGGTGTTTATTAATGACCCAGTTACAAGAATTAACGATAATGGATCTTTGTTTGAAAATTATAAGAAGAAAACAAATTAAATATAATGAGAGAGAGAAGTACAGGAACACTGGGACGGATTTCAAGAACTTTCGAATGTATAGTTACTGAATTTTTAACTTTAGTAAAAGACAAGTTAATAGTTTCTTCAATAAAGTTTCCCATATGTTTCATAAGTGTCTCAATCTCCAACTTGTCGGTTTTAAATCATTTATCACATCTGTTAGACACTGCAGCATCATGGGAACTTGATACAAAAAAATCATCAACCTTGTCCAACCTTTGGACGAAAACCTACTTCAACTAGTGGACAGTTCCACTATGACCCCGCCTCCTCCTGCTTCGCCTCACCTGACTACAGTATATAAGCCACTTCTACGGCTCTATGCTGTACTTTCTACACGATTGATGGACTGAACACATCGACTCCAGGCTGAGGGACTGATTACCTCAAACCCCTCCCCTTACTCCCTTCTGACTTGTATTAGACTGATGAAGCCACTGTGTGGCGAAACGTTTCCTCAGTAAAGATTCCCATATGTTGCATAAGTGTCTCAATCTTCACAAGTTAATAGAGTGAAGGATGGAGGAGAACTAAGAGCGGAGACAAAATACCATCATGAAGGGAAGGGCAAAGAAACTTACAGAACAAGTTAAAAAAAAAAAGGATCTTGTAATAACCATTATCCAGAGACTTTCAACCCAAGCAGTCATAAATAACATTCCAGCATCACAAATGGAACTCGCAACTAAAACAGTAACATTTAGGAACCTAGATGAAGGTTTGTCCACTTAACTCTTTACCTCGTGTAAATTATCCATTCTTCCCTATGTGGTGCCAGTAGAGAACCTCACCAACCTAAACAAAGCGTGGCACTTAAGTACATAGGAGTACATCAAGTCTGAGGCGTTCCCAGTAGTTCAGATGTTTTGTTGGCTCTCTGCAGGCTGTGAATGGAGCAAAGTCTTAAGTAGATAGAAAAAGTAATCTGATAGTCATTATTGGCATTGTTTCTCTTATTTTGAAAGTTCTCATTATCCACCCTCTCATTTTTCTGACCTTCGTGGCATAACCAAGTGGATATAAAAGTTAGCAGGTGAAGTACCAGATGAGATGCCTACTGCAGGTCCTTTGTCTAAGCACAGAATTTGCGGATGAGGTAAAGCAATCTAGTATGATAGATATTTGATAGCAGTGGAATAAGCACACTTTTTTGTGGTTCACTACGACCGAGTAAGTGGCTGACAGATTCTCCTCTAGTGACAAATGCTCTAAGAATAGGTACCTGTAGTTACCAGTTTTGCCACCAGTCTACAGCGCCATACCCGGTCGATGGAAGAGCGATCCTTATTGCTATACATCTCATCTTGTGGTCATCCAGTGACTGGTGCCACATTGTGAAGAGTTTCAACACGTTACCTGTAGAGCAATCTTTTTTTTGTAGCCATATTGACAGACACATGGCAAATTGCGTTAAAAATTATGCTAATAGTTTTAAGACTATTGTCTAAAGATTTTTAGTGATTGACTGCAGTGATACTAATCTGTAATTGTTGGTTATCATGTTTTGGATTGATATTAAATCTGCCTTTATCTACAAAGACAGGTCACCGACTCAGTGCTACGCAGAGCTAAGGCAGAAGCGGTGCTAACTGGTCACCACATCAACAAAACAACTTGAGCTCACTTTTGCTGCACCCACAGATTTTCTTTTATGCCCAGATATTTAATGAGGAAGTACACCTCTTCCTGTCTCACTGCCACCTCCAATAACTCCGACACAGTTCTTGCAGCTTTCCAGGAAGGTTCACTATGTGCGTATACAACTTGCATTTTATCTGCAAAATATTCTGCAAACCTGTTGGAAAAGAGTCCTGTTCGACTGATTTAGAGCTCAAATTATGTCATCGGATTGTGAGGGAAAAGTTCAATAGATAGGAGTAGCAAGGGAGTGTATAGCAACAATAGTTTCATTGCCGGCTACTTGTTAAGGTAGGGTAAGTCCAGCTCCCGCTATTCCCCCCCCCCGGAAGTGATAGTTTGATTGCCGCCTGCTTGTTAAGGTAGGGTCAGTCTAGCTCCCACTATCCCTTCCCCTCCCTCTTCCCCCCCCCCCCCCGAAAGGTGACGTGTGGGGCTCCGGTCAAACAATAAATCACTCGACTCACAGCTCCCAACACTACTCTTGGAATGACAGAGAGGGTCACCAGCCAACCAACGAGAAGAATAGAAGGAGATGGACTAACGTCCTGAGACGTCCCATGTTTAACCTATTTACCTGTTATGTAAGCCAACACAGGACCTAACCCCTCATCATAGCAGTGGTAACGAACCTGTGTTCCTGTCATCTGAAGTAATTATTCACGGCTACACTCTGTGAAGAACGAGCCGATGGTGGTCACCAACACCTGCTACCCCCCCCCACCATCAGCAACGGCTACGATTTCAACAACACAGTGTCACCAACACCTGACACCCTATTACCACGATATACCTATATTAGCGTTGAGTTCAAATGTAATTTTTTTTCATTTCATTTTTCATTTTTCTTTCAATTAGGACACCCATTCATGTTTTATTGTTTTACATTTTCCGTTTCTAAATAATAAAGTGTTTATCATTGTCTGTTATTATTTCTTTTTCTATTCATTAATTTTCCTGAGGAGGAGCCAGCCTAGGTAATACTGACAGGGCTGAGTAAGCCTTCACAGGGATGAACATCCCTGTCGGCCTTCGATGAGCGATAAGGTTTAGGAGTTCATTCTTCCTGAGATCAGTTTTGTTTTTGTCTTTCTTCCATTTAGAGTGACCCAACACAAGGATTCTAGATGCTTGTCTGGTGATTCTTGAGTCTTGGTGGCAACCAGCACCGAGCGAAGGGCTCCCCAGTTTTCAGCCTCGGGGGCAGTAGTTGTGTGCGTTGAGTCGTGATGCGCCGTTGGGATGGTGAGAACAGTGAAGCCAGTCTTGTGGTCAGACGAGTCCACGTTTCCAAAGGGTAGGCAGCTGCTGCGTCGTGCTATGTGGATCTACTCACTACTGGGTCCACACACCAACTATAGATATGCCCGAGGCAGTTTACCAAGTTTTTCAGATAAGCTGCTACAAGTTCAATAAAATCTCTCTCTCTCTCTCTCTCTCTCTCTCTCTCTCTCTCTCTCTCTCTCTCTCTCTCTCTCTCTCTCTCTCTAATTCTCTTTCACACACGATCTTATGTCTTCTACTTGGATTAATTTACAAAATATTAATTATCTTCAGCCATGATGGCGCCAGCTCCACGCGTCTTACATCACACTTACTCATACAAAGGATACAACGCCGTATTGATGAGCTATGAGATTATTTGATGTATTTCCCTTATAGTGAGGCCCTTCAAAATTAGTGCCTTAATGCTATATTGAAGAGATTTTGATCCAAGGAACTGGAGCTACTCCTCACCTCTGGATCAAACCTGACAATCTTTTATTCCCCGGGCACGTATTACACTTACAAGTCTAGTGCTTCCTATTAGAATGTTGTAGCAATGATAATTATTTTACTGTGAACTATGAAATCCTGGGACCTGTGCATTATGTCACATTATTAAAGTAGTTGAGATAACATCTACAAAATTATACCACATCTACAATATCACATCATATCTACTGGATAACATGACATTTGCAAGATAATATCTACAAGATCAATAACAGCTAAAGGATAACACCGCAGCCGCAACATGATATCACAGATTCAAGATCAAGTACATATTTAATGTTAGAATAGGGGCAGAAGGCGTAAGGAGGCTAGAATTTAGATACATAGTTACTGCTACGTGACCAGGAACAGAAGGTATGTAGATATCTAACTGAATGTCCTTGTAGAAAGTCGACTTAATTCTGCCTCTCTAAAAGCAGAAAGGGAACCGGGGTCTGTCTTCCAGGGTCAATGATCATAAGAAAATCAGCGTGAGTCTTTCTTCCAGTGTCAGTGATAAGAAAAGGAACGTGAGTCTGTCTTCCAGGGTCAGTGATAAGAAAAAGGAACGTGAGTCTGTCTTCCAGGGTCAGTGATAAGAAAAAGGAACGTGAGTCTGTCTTCCAGGGTCAGTGATAAGAAAAAGGAACGTGAGTCTGTCTTCCAGGGTCAGTAATAAGAAAAAGGAACGTGAGTCTGTCTTCCAGGGTCAGTGATAAGAAAAAGGAACGTGAGTCTGTCTTCCAGGGTCAGTGATCATAAGAAAAGGAACGTGAGTCTGTCTTCCAGGGTCAGTGATCATAAGAAAAAGGAACGTGAGTCTGTCTTCCAGGGTCAGTGATCATAAGAAAAGGAACGTGAGTCTGTCTTCCAGGGTCAGTGATCATAAGAAAAGGAACGTGAGTCTGTCTTCCAGGGCCAGTGATCATAAGAAAAGGAACGTGAGTCTGTCTTCCAGGGTCAGTGATCATAAGAAAAGGAACGTGAGTCTGTCTTCCAGGGCCAGTGATCATAAGAAAAGGAACGTGAGTCTGTCTTCCAGGGTCAGTGACTAAGAAAAGGAGTGTCTGTCTCCAGGCCAGTGATCATAAGAAAAGGAACGTGAGTCTGTCTTCCAGGGCCAGTGATCATAAGAAAAGGAACGTGAGTCTGTCTTCCAGGGTCAGTGATCATAAGAAAAGGAACGTGAGTCTGTCTTCCAGGGTCAGTGATCATAAGAAAAGGAACGTGAGTCTGTCTTCCAGGGTCAGTGATCATAAGAAAAGGAACGTGAGTCTGTCTTCCAGGGTCAGTGATCATAAGAAAAGGAACGTGAGTCTATCTTCCAGGGTCAGTGATCATAAGAAAAGGAACGTGAGTCTTCTTCCAGGGTCAGTGATCATAAGAAAAGGAACGTGAGTCTGTCTTCCAGGGTCAGTGATCATAAGAAAAGGAACGTGAGTCTGTCTTCCAGGGTCAGTGATCATAGAAAAGGAACGTGAGTCTGTCTTCCAGGGTCAGTGATCATAAGAAAAGGAACGTGAGTCTGTCTTCCAGGGTCAGTGATCATAAGAAAAGGAACGTGAGTCTGTCTTCCAGGGTCAGTGATCATAAGAAAAGGAACGTGAGTCTGTCTTCCAGGGTCAGTGATCATAAGAAAAGGAACGTGAGTCTGTCTTCCAGGGTCAGTGATCATAAGAAAAGGAACGTGAGTCTGTCTTCCAGGGTCAGTGATCATAAGAAAAGGAACGTGAGTCTGTCTTCCAGGGTCAGTGATCATAAGAAAAGGAACGTGAGTCTGTCTTCCAGGGTCAGTGATCATAAGAAAAGGAACGTGAGTCTGTCTTCCAGGGTCCAGTGATCATAAGAAAAGGAACGTGTGTCTGTCTTCCAGGGCAGTGATCATAAGAAAAGGAACGTGAGTCTGTCTTCCAGGGTCAGTGATCATAAGAAAAGGAACGTGAGTCTGTCTTCCAGGGTCAGTGATCATAAGAAAAGGAACGTGAGTCTGTCTTCCAGGGTCAGTGATCATAAGAAAAGGAACGTGAGTCTGTCTTCTAGGGCCAGTGATCATAAGAAAAGGAACGTGAGTCTGTCTTCTAGGGTCAGTGATCATAAGAAAAGGAACGTGAGTCTGTCTTCCAGGGTCAGTGATCATAAGAAAAGGAACGTGAGTCTGTCTTCCAGGGCCAGTGATCATAAGAAAAGGAACGTGAGTCTGTCTTCCAGGGCCAGTGATCATAAGAAAAGGAACGTGAGTCTGTCTTCCAGGGTCAGTGATCAGTCCATCTCTGAAACATCCTGTCTCTGTCCACCTTGCTGATTCCTCTCAGTATTTTATGTCATCATCATGTACCCTTTATTCCTCTTGTCCTCCTGTGTCGTCAGGTCGATTTCCATGCGTGTACTAACCTAATTGTACTCACCTAATTGTAGTTGCAAAGGTCGAGACTCAGCTCCTGGCCTCGCCTCTTCACTGAACGCTACTAGTGTGTGTGTGTGTGTGTGTGTGTGTGTGTGTGTGTGTGTGTGTGTGTGTGTGTGCGTGTGTGTGTGTGTGTGTGTGCGTGTGTGTGTGCGCGCGCGCGTATGTACTGCTTTGCACAGCAGCAGCTTCAGCATTAATGACAGTGTGTCACAAAAGTCTTAGGGAAACACAACCCACATTTCATTTAAATTACGACCTCGTCGCCCTCTCTATCCTTGTCTGTTGGTCGTAACAGCCAGCCCAGCTGGTCCAGCACTCGTCTGTTGGTCGTAACAGCCAGCCCAGCTGGTCCAGCACTCGTCTGTTGGTCGTAACAGCCAGCCCAGCTTGTCCAGCACTCGTCTGTTGGTTGTAACAGCCAGCCCAGCTGATCCAATACTTGTCTGCTGGCTGTACCAATCAGCCCAGCTGATCCAACACCTACATCTTCCTTCAGGAAAGGTGCTTTCGTCACGGTGAAGAGCTTTTGTTCCAAGGAAGAGCATGAAAGTGGGTGAGGATATTTTGACCAGTTGTTTAATGTTTATGATGAAGGAGAGGCAGTGATTTCATACACGAGACAGAGAGGTTGGTTACCTTAGGAAAGATTCGTTAAGAAACTAGACAAATGTTTCCTGACGCGAGTCTTAGTAATATGATGACCCGCCAGTATAGCTTGTGGTCATCTGACCGAGACCTTCTACTGGTTTACCGGTCTACCTCTTTAAAAATCTTAGAGAAAGGAAATAATTTTTTGAGTTTTAGGGTCTAGAGCATTCAGTAATCTTGTGAGTGTCAGGTTGGACTGAAGGAAGACAAGTAGTTTTTAATGGACGTGTTGATGGAGTGGGTATCAGGAAAACCAGTTTGTCGGACTTGAGTCCTGAAGAAGGGGTAGGGGTAGGGATATTGCAGTCGGAATGAAATATGACTGTGATGTTAGCGCACTTCTGGCAAGACAGCGATTGAATGAATAATGATGAATGTATTTTCTCTTTTTGAGTCACCCTGCCTTGACAGAAGACAGTCAATTCAGGTTAAAAATAATAATAATCGTTGCATATATATTATTATTGTAACTATAATAATATTTAAGGTTTGTGTCAGAGGCAATTTTTGTGGATATTGTCTTAATTCTTCTACTAAACTGTATAAATGTGAGCATTTAATTTGCTCTGTTATAATATAATAATAAGGTAACTTGTTCTCCACCTCTGGAAGCGGTGTCTGTGGAGAACTAAGGACAGCATACTTGTCGACTGGTTTGTCAAGCAGGTTGTTAGTGTTAACAGCCACAAGGCCCCACACAGTGCAGACAGGTGATCAGGCACTTGTACGAGACACTTGTCCAGTTTTGTCTTCAGAATGTAAATAATATTAAATTTTCTCTTTCAACAGGTAAGCCCCGCCAAGGTGATCACTGAGCAGATTTATGATCCAAGAGCTGCAGCTCAGCCTTCCCGCAAGACACATCTAGGTGAGTATATGTGGACATGCAGTAGACTCAGTGTATGTATACACCTAGTTTATTTACATACAATCAGTGTGTATACAGTCGATACATGAATATATTCATATGCGTGTAAAAACACATTTTTTAAGAGAATATCGCCGCAGTACTGATCAATGGCATATATATGTGTTTGGGATAATAGTTAAATATACTGTGTACAACACAGTGTTTATGGTGTTCACATTCCCACCATCAGTATGTGTTGCAAAGTCGTCGGAGATACCGTCATACTGATAAAGGGCTCTTGTTTTAAGGGATTGGAGTTACATTAGCTTTGCTTGCATCACTTATGATTTCCGTTCGTTCTCCAGGCACTGTATGACACCTGTGAGCTCATTGTTTCCTAATAAAAATAATAATGATAGGAAGTTTCATTAAGGGGTACGTAAGTACCCCTGTCTTCTAATAGCATGCGATAGTAATTATGGACAAGGTAGATTATAATGGAAAAGTGAACATGTTATTAGAAGACGGGGGAACTTACGTCGTTCCCCTTAACTTCACATGAGTAATCACTGAACACGTGTGCCAGCAGAGTTACAGTTTCAGTCGTCCGTTTGCTATAGTTCGAGACACAGGTTTGCTATAGCTCTAGACACAGGTTTGCTATAGTTCGACACACAGGCTTGCTATAGTTCGAGACACAGGTTTGCTATAGTTCGAGACACAAGTTTACTGTCAAGTATTACGTCTACGCTCTTCTACCACCTGCAGCTTCTGCTCTTTCCATTGTGTTGCGCTTCTCAGTTCATTCTACGTATTTTGCCCTTCCATAACCATTGTTCTTGTGAATTTTAATGCTAACCTCTGACTGTTACCGTGCTGTAATATCTCTTTGCGACCAACTTGGAGTTTCTTGATGCATGGCGTCATACTTTTAGAAAAAGGTTCTAGTGTATTTAAATAAAATAGCGAAGCTACATTTTGACAGTACAGGTAGTGAAGGACGTCCTCCACTACCTGTACTCTCTTGCAACACAGCAAGAGAGTACAGGTAGTGAAGGACGTAAACTACCAACACAGCAAGAGAGTACAGGTAGTGGAGGACGTAAACCAAGAACACAGCAACAGAGTACAGGTAGTGGAGGACGCAAACCAGCAACACAGCAACAGAGTACAGGTAGTGGAGGATGCAAACCAACAACACAGCAGCAGAGAGCAGGTAGTGGAGGACGCAAACCAGCAACACAGCAACAGGCAGGTAGTGGAGGACGCAACACAGTAACACAGTACAGGTAGTGGAGGACGTAACACAGTAACAAAGTACAGGTAGTGGAGGACGTAAATCAGCAACACAAAAACAGAGAACAGGTAGTGGAGGACGCAAACCAGCAACACAGTACAGGTAGTGGAGGACATAAACCAGCAACAGAGTACAGGTAGTAGAGGACATAAACCAGCAACACAGTACAGGTAGTGGAGGACGTAAACCAGCAACACAACAACAGAGAACAGGTAGCGGAGGACGCAAACCAGCAACAGAGTTCAGGTAGTGGAGGACATTAACCAGCAACACAGTACAGGTAGTGGAGGACGTAAACCAGCAACACAACAACAGAGAACAGGTAGTGGAGGACATAAACCAGCAACAGAGTACAGGTAGTGGAGGACGTAAACCAGCAACACAACAACAGAGAACAGGTAGTGGAGGACATAAACCAGCAACAGAGTACAGGTAGTGGAGGACGTAAACCAGCAACACAACAACAGAGAACAGGTAGTGGAGAACATAAACCAGCAACATAGCAACAGAGGACAGGTAGTGGAGGACGTAAACCAGCAACACAACAACAGATAACAGGTAGTGGAGGACGCAAACCAGCAACAGAGTACAGGTAGTGGAGGACATAAACCAGCAACAGAGTACAGGTAGTGGAGAACATAAACCAGCAACAGAGTACAGGTAGTGGAGGACGTAAACCAGCAACACAACAACAGATAACAGGTAGTGGAGGACGCAAACCAGCAACAGAGTACAGGTAGTGGAGGACATAAACCAGCAACAGAGCACAGGTAGTGGAGGACATAAACCAGCAACACAGCAACAGAGTACAGGTAGTGGAGGACGTAAACCAGCAACACAACAACAGAGAACAGGTAGTGGAGAACATAAACCAGCAACACAACAACAGATAACAGGTAGTGGAGGACGCAAACCAGCAACAGAGTACAGGTAGTGGAGGACATAAACCAGCAACAGAGTACAGGTAGTGGAGAACATAAACCAGCAACACAACAACAGATAACAGGTAGTGGAGGACGCAAACCAGCAACAGAGTACAGGTAGTGGAGGACATAAACCAGCAACAGAGCACAGGTAGTGGAGGACATAAACCAGCAACACAGCAACAGAGTACAGGTAGTGGAGGACGTAAACCAGCAACATAGCAACAGAGTACAGGTAGTGGAGGACATAAACCAGCAACACAGCAACAGAGTACAGGTAGTGGAGGACGTAAACCAGCAACACAACAACAGAGAACAGGTAGTGGAGAACATAAACCAGCAACAGAGTACAGGTAGTGGAGGACGTAAACCAGCAACACAACAACAGATAACAGGTAGTGGAGGACGCAAACCAGCAACAGAGTACAGGTAATGGAGGACATAAACCAGCAACAGAGTACAGGTAGTGGAGAACATAAGCCAGCAACACAGCAACAGAGTACAGGTAGTGGAGGACGTAAACCAGCAACATAGCAACAGAGTACAGGTAGTGGAGGACATAAACCAGCAACAGAGTACAGGTAGTGGAGAACATAAACCAGCAACACAGCAACAGAGTACATGTAGTGGAGGACATAAACCAGCAACATAGCAACAGAGTACAGGTAGTGGAGGACATAAGCCAGCAACACAGCAACAGAGTACAGGTAGTGGAGGACATAAACCAGCAACAGAGTACAGGTAGTGGAGGACATAAACCAGCAACAGAGTACAGGTAGTGGAGGACATAAACCAGCAACATAGCAACAGAGTACAGGTAGTGGAGGACATAAACCAGCAACAGAGTACAGGTAGTGGAGGACATAAACCAGCAACAGAGTACAGGTAGTGGAGGACATAAACCAGCAACATAGCAACAGAGTACAGGTAGTGGAGGACATAAACCAGCAACAGAGTACAGGTAGTGGAGGACGTAAACCAGCAACATAGCAACAGAGTACAGGTAGTGGAGGACATAAACCAGCAACATAGCAACAGAGTACTGGTAGTGGAGGACATAAACCAGCAACAGAGTACAGGTAGTGGAGGACGTAAACCAGCAACATAGCAACAGAGTACAGGTAGTGGAGGACATAAACCAGCAACATAGCAACAGAGTACAGGTAGTGGAGGACATAAACCAGCAACAGAGTACAGGTAGTGGAGGACGTAAACCAGCAACATAGCAACAGAGTACAGGTAGTGGAGGACATAAACCAGCAACAGAGTACAGGTAGTGGAGGACATAAACCAGCAACATAGCAACAGAGTACAGGTAGTGGAGGACATAAACCAGCAACATAGCAGCAGAGTACAGGTAGTGGAGGACATAAACCAGCAACAGAGTACAGGTAGTGGAGGACATAAACCAGCAACAGAGTACAGGTAGTAGAGACGTAAACCAGCAACAGAGTACAGGTAGTGGAGGACGTAAACCAGCAACATAGCAACAGAGTACAGGTAGTGGAGGACATAAACCAGCAACAGAGTACAGGTAGTGGAGGACATAAACCAGCAACAGAGTACAGGTAGTGGAGGACGTAAACCAGCAACATAGCAACAGAGTACAGGTAATGGAGGACATAAACCAGCAACATAGCAACAGAGTACAGGCAGTGGAGGACATAAACCAGCAACAGAGTACAGGTAGTAGAGGACGTAAACCAGCAAAACAGCAACAGAGTACATGTAGTGGAGGACATAAACCAGCAACATAGCAACAGAGTACAGGTAGTGGAGGACATAAACCAGCAACAGAGTACAGGTAGTGGAGGACATAAACCAGCAACAGAGTACAGGTAGTGGAGGACATAAACCAGCAACAGAGTACAGGTAGTGGAGGACATAAACCAGCAACAGAGTACAGGTAGTGGAGGACATAAACCAGCAACAGATTACAGGTAGTGGAGGACATAAACCAGCAACATAGCAACAGAGTACAGGTAGTGGAGGACATTAACCAGCAACAGAGTACAGGTAGTGGAGGACGTAAACCAGCAACATAGCAACAGAGTACAGGTAGTGGAGGACGTAAACCAGCAACAGAGTACAGGTAGTGGAGGACATAAACCAGCAACATAGCAACAGAGTACAGGTAGTGGAGGACGTAAACCAGCAACATAGCAACAGAGTACAGGTAGTGGAGGACATAAACCAGCAACATAGCAACAGAGTCCAGGTAGTGGAGGACATAAACCAGCAACATAGCAGCAGAGTACAGGTAGTGGAGGACATAAACCAGCAACAGAGTACAGGTAGTGGAGGACATAAACCAGCAACTGAGTACAGGTAGTGGAGGACATAAACCAGCAACAGAGTACAGGTAGTGGAGGACATAAACCAGCAACACAGCAACAGAGTACAGGTAGTGGAGGACGTAGCAACAGAGTACAGGTAGTGGCGGACGTAAACCAGCAACAGAGTACAGGTAGTGGAGGACGTAAACCAGCAACATAGCAACAGAGTACAGGTAGTGGAGGACGTAAACCAGCAACAGAGTACAGGTAGTGGAGGACGTAAACCAGCAACAGAGTACAGGTAGTGGAGGACGTAAACCAGCAACATAGCAACAGAGTACAGGTAGTGGAGGACATAAAGCAGCAACACAGCAACAGAGTACAGGCAGTGGAGGACGTAAACCAGCAACACAGCAACAGAGTACAGGCAGTGGAGGACGTAAACCAGCAACAGAGTACAGGCAGTGGAGGACGTAAACCAGCAACATAGCAACAGAGTACAGGCAGTGGAGGACATAAACCAGCAACAGAGTACAGGCAGTGGAGGACGTAAACCAGCAACAGAGTACAGGCAGTGGAGGACGTAAACCAGCAACAGAGTACAGGCAGTGGAGGACGTAAACCAGCAACACAGCAACAGAGTACAGGCAGTGGAGGACGTAAACCAGCAACATAGCAACAGAGTACAGGTAGTGGAGGACATAAAGCAGCAACAGAGTACAGGCAGTGGAGGACGTAAACCAGCAACACGTGAAAGATAGGCAATAAGCTACTCAGGTATTAAATCAGTCTTTATTAAAAATGTTATTAAAACATATACCTATGTGCGAGTTTTTATCAAGTTGCTTAATAAAAACGTTCTGTGAGCGAGACATCGGGATATCAAAGATATGCTTCTTAGCGTATCCCTAATTTATTAGAAGAGATCCATCTCCAGGTTTTGCTCACTCTATGTCTGTCTTCTCAATACAATCCCAGTATTGTTTTTCAAGATATAGCGTTATTTTGCTTACTAAGCGAGTTTGATGTATTGACTCCTGTAAACACAACAAGGCAAGACGATCATTCCTTCCATCACTAATAACAACAAATACTATAATAGTTCATTTAATATACATTTATTGTTATTGCCGATGACCTTCACCGACAGTTTTTGTCTTCTAATTTTATAAAACATATACAGATAAAGAATCCCTTCCTTCCTTCCACACAATATATATATATATATATATATATATATATATATAATATATATTATATATATATATATATATATATATATATATATATATATATAAACTCAGATGAGTGTGTATAAATAAACATGTACATGTATGTTTAGTGCGACCTAAGTGTAAGTAGAAGTAGCAAGACGTATCAAATATGCAAGATTACAGGTACGTCTTGCTACTTCTACTTAGGTCACACTACACATACATGTACATATTTATTTATACACACTCATCTGAGTTTTCTTTGATTTTATCTTAATAGTTCTTGGTCTTATTACTTTTCCTTTTATATCCATGGGGAAGTGGAATAAGAACCTTTCCTCCGTAAGCCATGCGTGTTGTAAAAGTCAACAATGGGCTAGTAACCCCTTTTCCTGTAATAATTACTAAAAAGAATAAGAAGAAGAAGCCTTAAAAGTAGCCCGATTGCTAGCGTACTCAGTCCACACATTGAGGACCGTGGTTCAATCCCCGGTAAGGCTGGAAACATTAAGACGAGTTTCCTTAAGACACCTGCTGTCCCGGATCACCTATCAGAAAAATAGGTACCTTGGAGTTAGTCGACTGATGTGGGTCGCATCCTGGGGGCGAAATTGACCTAATTTTTTATTATGCAGAAAATTCGGAGTGTGGAAATTAGGAGAAGGTGTGGAGTTAATAAAAGTATTAGTCAGAGGGCTGAAGAGGGGTTGTTGAGGTGGTTTGGTCATTTAGAGAGAATGGATCAAAGTAGAATGACATGGAGAGCGTATAAATCTGTAGGGGAAGGAAGGCGGGGTAGGGGTCGTCCTCGAAAAGGTTGGAAGGAAGGGGTAAGGGAGTTGTTGTGGGCGAGGGGCTTGGACTTCCAGCAGGAGTGCGTGAGCGTGTTAGATAGGAGTGAATGGAGACGAATGGTATTTGGGACCTGACGATCTGTTGGAGTGTGAGCAGGATAATATTTAGTGAAGGGATTCAGGAAAACCGGTTATTTTATATAGCCGGACTTGAGTCCTGGAAATGGGAAGTACAGTGCCTGCACTCTAAAGGAGGAGTTCGGGATATTGGCAGTTTGGGGGGATATGTTGTGTATCTTGATACGTATATGCTTCTAAACTGTTGTGTTCTGAGCACCTCTGCACAAACAGTGATTATGTGTGAGTGAAGTGAAAGTGTTGAATGATGATGAAAGTATTTTCTTTTTGGGGATTTTCTTTCTTTTTCGGTCACCCGGCCTTGGTGGGAGACGGCCGACCTGTTAAATATATATACATTATATATATATATATATATATATATATATATATATATATATATATATATATATATATATATATATAGAGAGAGAGAGAGAGAGAGAGAGAGAGAGAGAGAGAGAGAGAGAGATAGATAGATAGATAGATAGATAGGCCAATTTATATTTATTTAATATTACTTAAAAGAAATGTTAAATTTTTCTCGTTATCCTCAGATTGAATTTGGCAGAGTTATGGCTGCAGCAATTTTCACTCTGGCTATTTGACAGAAAACGGCTTTGCCTGGCTTATATGGCACTAGAGAGATAGAGGGAGAGGGGGAGAGAGAGAGATACATTTATATTATTAATTTATATATTAATGCATCCACAGTAAGTGCCTGTTGGGCAGGTTAGGCAAGTTCACCTCACA
>NC_069420.1:39932468-39937468 GCF_026875155.1 Cherax quadricarinatus
CCTGACAGCCAGAGTGAGGTGTGGGCTTGAGGGCTCCTGACAGCCAGAGTGAGGTGTGGGCTTGAGGGCTCCTGGCAGCCGGAGTGAGGTGTGGGCTTGAGGGCTCCTGACAGCCAGAGTGAGGTGTGGGCTTGAGGGCTCCTGACAGCTAGAGTGAGGTGTGGCCTTGACGGCTCCTGACAGCCAGTGAGGTGTGGGCTTGAGGGCTCCTGACAGCCAGAGTGAGGTGTGGGCTTGAGGGCTCCTGACAGCCAGAGTGAGGTGTGGGCTTGAGGGCTCCTGACAGCCAGAGTGAGGTGTGGGCTTGAGGGCTCCTGACAGCCAGAGTGAGGTGTGGGCTTCAGGGCTCCTGACAGCCAGAGTGAGGTGTGGGCTTGAGGGCTCCTGACAGCCAGAGTGAGGTGTGGGCTTGAGGGCTCCTGACAGCCAGAGTGAGTTGTGGGCTTGAGGGCTCCTGACAGCCAAAAGTGAGGTGTGGGCTTCAGGGCTCCTGACAGCCAGAGTGAGGTGTGGGCTTCAGGGCTCCTGACAGCCAGAGTGAGGTGTGGGCTTGAGGGCTCCTGACAGCCAGAGTGAGGTGTGGGCTTGAGGGCTCCTGACAGCCAGAGTGAGTTGTGGGCTTGAGGGCTCCTGACAGCCAGAGTGAGGTGTGGGCTTCAGGGCTCCTGACAGCCAGAGTGAGGTGTGGGCTTCAGGGCTCCTGACAGCCAGAGTGAGGTGTGGGCTTGAGGGCTCCTGACAGCCAGAGTGAGGTGTGGGCTTGAGGGCTCCTGACAGCCAGAGTGAGGTGTGGGCTTCAGGGCTCCTGACAGCCAGAGTGAGGTGTGGGCTTCAGGGCTCCTGACAGCCAGAGTGAGGTGTGGCTTGAGGGCTCCTGACAGCCAGAGTGAGGTGTGGGCTTGAGGGCTCCTGACAGCCAGAGTAAGGTGTGGGCTTGAGGGCTCCTGACAGCCAGAGTGAGGTGTGGGATTGAGGGCTCCTGACAGCCAGAGTGACGTGTGAATGGTCTTGACATCGCGTGTCATATTTCTTTTTTTTTAAGAATAAATAGGAAGAGTACAAAACTAGTACATAAAGTGTGACGAGGACACAACAAGTCTGCCTGGAGTGACACACTGTATATAAAGCATGACAAGAGAGGGAACATTATGAAGACTGAACAAAGAAAAAAAATAGAAGGGAGCGGATGAAAGTTTCGTGTTGGAATTTACTGCTGCCAGATTCCAGCATTCAAGTTTATAATAGGACGCTAACTCGCTACTTGTGTTGTGACGGCAAGTATCTTGATGTGTTAAACAACAACAACAGCGACGTACAATACCTTCACCAACGTACAATACCTTGCACTCTGATCTCGTCCATGTCCAGCTCGCCTATTTATATACTGGTTCTCTGTGTGTTGTGTTACAAGACCCGGCCCGAGACACTACCGGCGAACCTCATATTTATCTCTGCTCTGTTGTGTTAGTGTGACTTTGTAAATGTTCTGAAACTGTGTCTTGGTACTCTTGGCTGACCTTGTACTGTTTCACTCTTCAGGTTGTTGAAGGTTAGTGCACCAGCAGAAAAAACACAGGTAGTGTCAAGTCTAACTAGTCTAGAAGGAATACTTACACTAGGTAAGATCAGGATACGTCTCATCTCAAGGGTAGGAATATGTTCGTTCTTACTACATAAGACTGTCCTAGGTGGGAAGATAGACACAAATGTAATATAATGCGATCCTTTATTGGTTAAGTCTCGCCCACACAGTGGACTTTTATACCACTGTCTCCACTGTCTCCACTGTCTTAGGTTTACTTCACTGTATAGGGAGAGTAAGTGACACCAAATCTGTGATACTTATTATACCTCAAGACCTGACCTCACAGCACATAGTAAACCTTACAACAGGTAACTATGCGGGAGTGTATAACAGTTGTACACAATTCTAAAAAGGTGTAATAAACTAGAAATTCTTCGAGCCAGCTAGTGGTGTGCAGTAGTTGTGTACATGTGTACACATGATTGTGACCTGATTCACGCGCGTACATGTGTATTACAGCGCGTGTGAAAGGGGAGCCTACAGATGAATATATACATGTGACCTCTTCCAGGTAGAATACATAAACTCTTGCTCGAACGCATGCATACACAGACACACACAGACGCACACACAGACACATGCACACACACATACACACACACAGACACACACACACACAGACACATACACACACAGACACATACACACACAGACACATACACACACAGACACATACACACACAGACATACACACACAGACACATACACACACAGACACATACACACGCACATACACACACACACACACACACACACACACACACACACACACACACACACACACACACACACACACACACACACACACACACTTCAGAGAGCTGGAGGCTGCCAAGAATCTGCCAAAAGTAAGGACACACACGATCTGAGGGAAGAGGGGAGAGGGGTAGAGATAAGCGAGTATCTGGGACAAAGTGAGGGAGAGTGTATGGGTGAGGGGAGTAGGGCAGGATAAAGACAATTCCAGGAATGGGAAAAGGAGACAAAAGAGAGAGAGAGAGAGAGAGAGAGAGAGAGAGAGAGAGAGAGAGAGAGAGAGAGAGAGAGAGAGAGAAAGAGAGAGAGAGATGAAGAGTTTTATTTCATTAAAGAAATAGAACTGGGAGAGGAGTGAGCTTGAAAGAGTGAAGTGAGAAGAGAGAGGATCTGGGGAAGAAACATTAAGAGCGAAGAGAGAGTTAGTAATGGTGTGCACCTCTCAGTGATGAATCTTATTCTGTTAAGTAGTAAGTGCGTACACTAATGAGTAGTACTGAGTACACTGTTGAGTACTGAGGAGAGTACTGAGTATACTGCTGAGTACTGAGCACATTGCTGAGTACTGAGCACACTGCTGGGTACTGAGCACACTGCTGGGTACTGAGTACACTGTTGAGTACTGAGGAGAGTGCTGAGTACTGAGCACACTGCTGAGTACTGAGGACACTGCTGGGTACTGAGTACACTGCTGAGTACTGAGGAGAGTACTGAGTACACTGAGTACTAAGAACACTGCTGAGTACTGAGCACACTGCTGAGTACCAAGTACACTGCTGAGTACTGAATACACTGCTGAGTTCTGAGGACGCTTCTGAGTACTGAGTAGTGAGCACGCTACTGAGTACTGAGCACACTGCTAAGTATTAAGAACACTGGTAAGTACTGAGTACACTGCTGCAACACTTCACCGTCCTAGGCGAGTATGGACCTCACTCTCGTGTCATGAAAGTTAACTTCAGCTTCGTCTCTCGTGAACATGTAAGAGCAGGGAAATCTTACAAGTTTGTGTTTAGTTTCGCTGTACCCTTGTCTGTACTTTCTAGTGCGTTTCTTAATAGTTATTACTCTATTAAAACAGCTTTCCCAGAGTCCTGGTCTCAGACCGGGTCGTGGAGGCGATGCCTTCACAGGTAACATAGATGGGTGTGTAATACGTCATTGCCTACACTGGCTACTGCATTGTAATTTTTACTTTGGAAAAAAAATAATGAATACCCTGAGGTTCATTAATCAGTAAGTTTTTTCTGCCTGTGGCTGGTATAGGTGATGGTAAGATGCACTCATGTCTGAGAATAATGATCATCACTAGGACATAGAGGTTAAGAACCCTTAAACTACCTCTGTTCATTTTAAAGCCCAGCTCTATTTAAAGTCTTCTACCTTTTCCTCTTCCTCTCTTGCCACTCCTCTCCTGTGAATGATGAAGCTTTAATGGAATGCTTGACGATATCCTCATTGCTCCATTAAAGTCTCCCATCTCAGTCTGATATATTTCAACATTTTGTATGAGCCCTAACCTGCGTGATGGAATATGACTGTCATATTCTATATGACTGTGTACTGTCATATATAATAGATTAGCAGCACACTGCAGATATATCCAATTTTCCCAAATAAAAATGAAATCACTCCCCGGATGCTCACCACAAGAACTAACTTAACGCCAGGTACCTATTTACTGCTACGTGAAGACGTTGAAACACCTGTAAGGAAACACATAATAAGAGGAGACGTTTATTCATGCTATTGTTAAGGTCTGCTTTAAGTGTTTGTCCTTTTAACTGATAAGCTACGCCCACAAGTATGAGGAAGCATGTCTAGCGTCTTCATCTGACCCAGGATTGAGCCCAGATTCTTAGGGTGTGAGCTGAATATGTTATTACTGACTTAGGAACATGTCAGGTTCCCCCATGAAGATATTTACAGAGCTTGACAAGTTCCTTCAGGCAGTTCATCATCAGTCAGTTGGTATGTGTTACTTACATTAGACCGCGTGTTGCTAGCACTAACAACCTGACTCCTCTTGATCAGTCAGGTGGTGATACATTGCACAGCGTGCTGCTAACACTAACAGCCTGGCCTCTGTCACTTACAGTTACCAAGGCTGCCTTAACTCTAATACTTAATATATTGGAAGAATTTAGGAAGGCAATTTAAGTTTTCTTTTTATCAAGAGTACATATGTAGCGTTTCTCTTAGGAGGCCTGGTCACAGACCGGGCCGCGGGGGCGTTGACCCCCGAAACTCTCTCCAGGTAAACTCCAGGTCTCCAGGTAATAGTAAGGAATGTCTAGCCAACACTATAATTTATTTACACCTATGTATTCTGAAAGCAATTATTATGTTTTGGATTGATATCAAGGACTAATGTAATTATAAAGGACACTAAATATTTTTGGTGCATACTTAAAGTACATCTGGGATTATATAATTTTCTTTTCACCAACACGTTTCGGTCTGAACTATTATCAAGCCATATTGTTTATTTGGCAACCATTTATAAAATGCAAACAACAGGATCTTGAAGACGTGTGACTGCCAGTTATAAGACTCAACAGCAGGATCTTAAAGATAACATCAACAAAGTGTACACGTCAACAGCAGGATCTTAAAGATAACATCAACAAAGTGTACACGTCAACAGCAGGATCTTAAA
>NC_069420.1:39942468-40029968 GCF_026875155.1 Cherax quadricarinatus
TATATATATATATATATTTTTTTTTTCAACAAGTCGGCCGTCTCCCACCGAGGCAGGGTGACCCAAAAAAGAAAGAAAATCCCCAAAAAGAAAATACTTTCACCATCATTCAACACTTTCACCTCACTCACACATTATCACTGCTTTTGTAGAGGTGCTCAGAGTACAACAGCTTAGAAGCATATACGTATAAAGATACACAACATATATATATATATATAAAATATATATATATATATATATATATATATATATATATATATATATATATTGTGTGTGTGTGTGTGTGTAATTATCATTATATAAGTACAGAAGTAGATCTGTGCTCGCGACATTCCCTCTACAATGTTCTCTTCATCATATAAATTTTTAAAATTTCCAATAGTTGCAGCAATTTTTCATTCCTTTTTTAAGACATTCCTCTGGTCACAAAATTTATTTAAGAAGAAAAATCTATCGTTTTCACCGCACTTTTTCTTTTATTTGCAATGTCTTGTTATCCCTGTTGCAGGTACTAATAAATCTTTATTTACTCTTTCAAATCCTTGAAAGACTTTATATGGGGATGTCATGTCTCATGTTTACCGTGTATCAGTCAACATGGGCAACTTTAATGTTTTCAACTTTTCATCATAGTTCATATTGCTCAACTCTGGCAGTTATATTGTAACTCTTCTTTAGATATTTTCTACTTGATGTGTGTGTGTGTTGCTTCAGATGTGGCTTTAGCCGCTCTATATTCCAACTTCGGCTTAATATAAGTAATAAACAACTTTCCTTACATTTTACCATTCATATATTTCAAAGTTATTTTATAGTTTGCCAGTATAACTTATAAAACTCCAGTTTCATTTATATGAGCTTCCAGGGACATTTTTTTTAATAATAACTCCTAGATTTCTTCGTCTTTCTAATACTTTCAGTATCATGTCACATTATATTCCTCATGTGACCTTATTTAACTTTCTCTGATTTAAATTACATGGCATGTATCTACGGTACATTCCATCATCCATCACGACATATCTTCAGTTTATCCAGATCCTCTTGTAAATCTTCACACTCATCTTTTCTTATTAATTTTACTTAAAGATTTTTTGCATCGTCTGCAAACACATTTATATATATTTTTTATTTCTTCTGGTAAATCATTTGTATAAATTACAAACATTATTGGAGCAAATATAGGAGGATGTGTTGCTAGGAGGATGTGGCACTTCACTTTTCACATCCTTCTACCACACATTTATTCCTCTCATAAATATTCGCATTTTCCTCTCAAATAAAAAGTCGCATACATTTAATTCGTCCTGTATTTTGCAGTCTCCAAATTAGTCTTTCATGAGGAGGGAACTTTCTTTAAGTCCAGGTAAATACTTGCTGCTTCACACATTCACTCCCTCCTAGCCTCGGGGGCTCTATTATACTTGCACTTAAAACTATGTGTAGAGGCTGCCTCCCCGTCTTCGTTTAGATCATTCCATTTCCTGACCCCCCCTGAGACTAAAGAAATTCTTCCTCACATCCTTGTGGCTCATATCTGTCTTTAAGCTGTGCCCCCGAATACCAGTTTCCTGCCTCCTAAGTCACCTTATCCATATTTACTCTATAAATTTCTCTGAGTATTTAGTATGTTGTTATCACATCTTCCCTGGTTCTTCTGTCCTCCAGTATCGTTAGATTCAATTCTCGTCAATTTGCAGCCTTTACTATTTTCATCTGTTTTTATTCTCATTTTCATTCTCATGTTCTCACAATTTAGCTGATGAACGTGCAATTAATCGTGACTTATTTCTATTATTTGATAGAAAAAATTTCTGATTCAAATTAGTGAAAGTAATTGCTGCATCAAAAATCATGTAGATAGACTTCTCTTTAAAGTACCTGGTTGTCTTTCAGCATTCCTTATGTTCATTGCACTGTCATCATACCAATCAAAAATGACACATCAACTTCGTAAACATCATTATAAGTCTTATTTTGGCCAGAGAATGTAATATAACAGGAAGTCGCCATCTATAACAAAAATTCAGCTGTCAGGACCAGGTTGCTTTCATGAGTAGTACTGAAAGCACCATAAAGCCTTGACTTATTTGATTTCCGCATTCCTATATCATCAAAGAGAGACGGCGACGCAGGAGACAACTCGCGCCGCACGTTGCTATTAAGGTCTTGGTCATTTTTCGTATAACGGATAATTCTCTGGCGAAGTAGAGTGGTGTTGACACGAACAAGTGTGTCCTCAAATATGATTCCTGAGTGCATGCTCTTGTCTTTTAGCCTTGCTTCCTCAATGTTACTGCTGGCTGATTTGCTACTGATTGTATCTTCCTCTCCATTTCCTGTTCCTTCCCATCTACCTATACATGCAGTGAAAGGATGACGGCATTACAGTGCTTCCTTTCGACATAAACACTGGCTGCAAACTGGGTATAAAGCACTGGTTGTAAACACTGGGGTATAAAACCCTGGTTCGTAAACACCAGGGTGTATAACAATGGCTGTAAACACTAGGAAATATAACACTGATTGTAAACACTGGGGAGTGTAACACTGGTTGTATACACTGGGGATGTAACACTGGTTGTAAACACTGGGGTGTGTAACACTTGTTGTATACACTGGGGGATGTAACACTGGTTGTAAACACTGGGGTGTGTAACACTTGTTGTATACACTGGGGGATGTAACACTGGTTGTAAACATTGGGGTGTGTAACACTGGCTGTAAACACTGGGGTGTGTAACACTGGTTGTAAACACTGGGGTGTGTAACAATGGTTGTATATACTGGGGTGTATAACACTGTTACATCCCCCAGTGTATACACTGGGGGATGTAACACTGGTTGTAAACATTGGGGTGTGTAACACTGGTTGTAAACACTGGGGGATGTAACACTGGTTGTAAACACTGGGGATGTTACACTGGATGTAAACACTGGGGGATGTAACACTGGTTGTAAACACTGGGGATGTTACACTGGATGTAAACACTGGGGGATGTAACACTGGTTGTAAACACTGGGGATGTTACACTGGATGTAAACACTGGGGGATGTAACACTGGTTGTAAACTGGGGGATGTAACACTGGTTGTAAACACTGGGAATGTAACGCTGTTTGCAAACACTAGGGACTGTAACACTTGTTGCAAACACTGAAACATGCAACTAATGACTCTTGACAGGAATCATTAACTATCTAAATTTAAGTTCTAACAGACAAATTTGTTACCTAGTATAGGAATTATAATCTATTAAACCATGGACTAACTGCTGTGACAATTTGTCCCATCACCAGTTGCACTCTTTGCAACAGACGTTCGTTTCTGGTGTGCAACTGGTGGATGTCCCGGCATACATAAGGGAGATTACGAATGGACCTCCTGGCTGTCTTCAAGAGCTGGACAGGCACCTAAAGTCGGTACCTTACCAGCCAGGCTGTGGCTCGTAAGTCAGTTTGACATGCGGTCAGTATTAACAGCCTGGTTGCTCAGACCCTGGTCCACCTCGAGCCTTGGTCATGGACCAGTTCGCGGGGGCGTTGACCCCCGAGCACCCTCCAGGTATACTGACTGCTCTACGTCAGCATCTCTGCATATCTTACACTGTCTTAAATCAACATTATACTTGCTAGTCATAACTTTAACTCTGAAGACTTTCTTCACACTACAACATATATTATGTAAAGTAAAAGGACACAAGTGCAACTAATGTGACATTTATTGTGGCAACGTTTCGCTCTCCAGGAGCTTTATCAAGCCATTACAAACAATACATGGACACAGAGGGTATATAAAGGCTCAGAGTGAGGTGAATACTAGTGAGGTATCATTTCGATGTTCACTAGTGGTAGTAGTAGTAGTAGTAGTAGTGGTAGTGACAAAAGTAATACAATATGGTAGAGCAATTATCGTCACGCACCTTAACCGACTACGAGAAACAAGCACTGAGTCTGGGACTCAAATTTACCACCAACATACGCAAACCTAACTATCAACTCAATCTTGTTACCAGGAACCATAGACACAGTGACAGCAACTTCCAGAAGGGTTATATACAGGGCCTTCTCACTGCAGCTTTATGTGAACCACCTTCTTCTAATCTTCCTAGAAGATACATCACTGCCCTTAAGGACCTCGCCAACGACCCCAACATTATCGTCACCACCGCCGACAAAGGAGGTGGAGTCGTCATACTCAACACCAGTGACTACAACACTAAAATGATGGACCTTTTTTAATGATCAATCTACATACGAACCCATCAGCACTCAACAGTGGGAGACGCTCACCAAAGACTTTCTATACAAAACCAGACAAATACTCAAACGCACTAGAGAAGGGAAGAAACTTCTGTACTTGTTACCAAGCAACCCTAAACCAGCACACATGTATGGTTTACCCAAGACCCATAAACACAATATTCCTCTCAGACCAATCACGTCAGGAATAGGCAGTGCTCCACACAAACTAGCCGGAGTTCTTGCCAAACATCTTTCCTGCCTTCTGGGGACCATCAGCCCCGCTATCTTAAACACTCAGGCGACCTTCTCAACCCCATCCCTAACCTCTCCATCCGTAACAAGAAAATAAGCAGTTTGGATGTGACTTCCTCTTCACAAAAGTACCTACCAAAAAAGCCATCGAGGTTCTACGACGTAAAGTCAACCAGGGCCTTAATCTTCCTTTACCCCGGAGATTTTGTTGACTTGATTGAACTCTGTGTTAACTTCAACTGTTTTTCCTTCAATAACAAGCTCTACAAACAAACCTACGGCATGGGAATGGGGTCCCAATAAGTGCCGTCCTAGCCAACTTTTTACATGGAACACCTAGAGTCCGAACACTTCGCCAACATCATCCCTTCAAGCGTCACTTGGTTACGTTACGTGGACGATGTCCTCGTAATAACTCCAAAACGTTTTGTGTACGGGATCTTCAGGCAGGGCTCCAACGCAGTTGAACCCGCGATTCAGTTTACACTGAAGAAGAGTCCATTGACAAGCTACCTTTCCTCGAGTCCTCATTCACAAAGTAGACAACAACCTAAGATTTCAAGTTTATCGGAAACCCACCAATAAAAAATACTCTCACACACTTCTATTCCAGTCAGATACCAAGACCAAAAGAGGCATCATCATCGGGTTTTTCCTAAGAGCATACCGAATTTGTAGTCCTGAGTTTCTTGACGAGGAATGTACTTACATTCACCAAACATTCACTGAGTTACAATTTCCTTCTTTTTTCATCAAAGACTGCAAGAAAAGAGCTCTTCAGAT
Source organism: Cherax quadricarinatus (assembly GCF_026875155.1). Classification (NCBI taxonomy): domain Eukaryota; kingdom Metazoa; phylum Arthropoda; class Malacostraca; order Decapoda; family Parastacidae; genus Cherax; species Cherax quadricarinatus. Next base: position 39,947,750 of record NC_069420.1, read on the forward strand.
CATCAATTCTCCACGCATCAACACCGCTCCCAACAAAGTTATAATTCTTCCCAACAGCCAGGTTGCACTAAACGTCTCAAAAGTACTTTCACAAGCTAACACCAGAGTCGCCATCGCTTCTACCACTTCAATAAAGGATCTAACCAGGACAAAAACCCAAGCACCACGAACCAGTCAATGCAGGGAGTTTACACTATACCCTGTAGAGGCTGTGACAAGATCTACGTAGGTGAAACAGCAAGAAACCTCGAAAACCGCCTCAATGAACACATATACGCATGTAGGAACGACAACTTAAACAACGCCTGTGTACAACACCGAAATTCCACCAATCATCTTATGAAATTCAGGGGACCAATTAGTGATAAAGAAAACTAATTTCCGCACACGCAAGTGCCTTGAATCAGCACTGATCGCTGTTTCGAATACAATTAAACAAAACAACGGCAGCTTCACCATCTCCGAATTTCTTAGCAAGAATCCTCCTGAAAACAGTAAACCCTGCCATCACATAGTCTCTCCTGTTATACTACACAAAGCACAGAAAAGTGAACACTGAAACAACCTGCCTCATTCCAGTTTATATTTGTCCAACCTATTTTTATGTTACCCAAGTAATAGCTTTTTATATCCTTTTACTCATGTACGAATTAATTGCTCTACCATATTGTATTACTTTTGTCACTACCACTACTACTACTACTACTACCACTAGTGAACATCGAAATGGTACCTCACTAGTATTCACCTCACTCTGAGCCTTTATATACCCTCTGTGTCCATGTATTGTTTGTAATGGCTTGATAAAGCTCCTGGAGAGCGAAACGTTGCCACAATAAATGTCACATTAGTTGCACTTGTGTCCTTTTACTTTACATATTGTCGGTAATTCTACCAACTTTATTACAACATATATTATCACAAGCAGCTGGTGAACCTTGTATTTAACTCGCTAGTAAATTTTCAGTAATTCCCAGATCATGACTGATGCCACTTGAAGAGTCAATGGAAGGCATCGCACTATTGTTCTAAGGTCACTTCATCAACCATTCCAAAGTTTCTTCCAGCTTTCTAACTCTAAAGTGGCCGCTTTCATTGAGGCATGTCAAGTCTGACCATTATTTTGTTTTGAAACAAGAACATACCCAGTAATTAGAGACGGTGTACTTGGCATATGCCAAGTAGCTAGCCGCACGAAAAAAAAAAAAAACATTTTTTAACGCATGTAAGTTGAAGTTGTCAGTCAGCCATTCCTTCTGGCAGCCAGAGTGGAGCAGCGGCGCTCGTGTCTGCCACCTTCACAACACCTTTATCAAACAATAATTTCTTAATATTCAATGATGAGCTTGTAAATGAAACCATTGCAATGAGGAGGCCAACACTGCAGTGTGGTGTGAACCACTGTAGTGTGGTGTGAACCACTGCAGTGTGGTGTGAACCACTGCAGTGTGGTGTGAGTCACTGCAGTGTGGTGTGAACCACTGTAGTGTGGTGTGAACCACTGTAGTGTGGTGTGAACCACTGCAGTTTGGTGTGAGTCACTGCAGTGTGGTGTGAACCACTGCAGTGTGATGTGAACCACTGCAGTGTGGTGTGAACCACTGCAGTGTGATGTGAACCACTGCAGTGTGGTGTGAGCCACTGCAGTGTGGTGTGAACCACTGCAGTGTGGTGTGAACCATTGCAGTGTGATGTAAACTGCAGTGTGGTGTGAACCACTGCAGTGTGGTGTGATCCACTGCAGTGTGGTGTGAACCATTGCAGTGTGATGTAAACTGCAGTGTGGTGGGAACCACTGCAGTGTGGTGTGATCCACTGCAGTGTGGTGTGAACCACTGCAGTGTGGTGTGAGCCACTGCAGTGTGGTGTGAACCACTGCAGTGTGGTGTGAACCACTGCAGTGTGGTGTGAGCCACTGCAGTGTGGTGTGAACCACTGCAGTGTGGTGTGAACCACTGCAGTGTGGTGTGAACCACTGCAGTGTGATGTGAACCACTGCAGTGTGGTGTGAACCACTGCAGTGTGGTGCTATCCACTACAGTGTGGTGGGAACCACTGCAGTGTGGTGTGATCCACTGCAGTGTGGTGTGAACCACTGCAGTGTGGTGTGAACCACTGCAGTGTGGTGTGAACCAATGCAGTGTGGTGTGAACCAATGCAGTGTGGTGTGAACCACTGCAGTGTGGTGTGAACCACACCAGTGTGGTGTGAACCACTGCAGTGTGGTGTGAACCACTGCAGTGTGGTGTGAACCAATGCAGTGTGGTGTGAACCACTGCAGTGTGGTGTGAACCACTGCAGTGTGGTGTGAACCACTGCAGTGTGGTGTGAACCAATGCAGTGTGGTGTGAACCACTGCAGTGTGGTGTGAACCACAGCAGTGTGGTGGGAACCACTGCAGTGTGGTGTGAACCACTGCAGTGTGGTGTGAACCATGCAGTTGTGGTGTGAACCACTGCAGTGTGGTGTGAACCAATGCATTGTGGTGTGAACCACTGCAGTGTGGTGTGAACCACAGCAGTGTGGTGGGAACCACTACAGTGTGGTGTGAACCACAGCAGTGTGGTGGGAACCACTGCAGTGTGGTGTGATCCACTGCAGTGTGGTGTGAACCACTGCAGTGTGGTGTGAACCACTGCAGTGTGGTGTGAACCACTGCAGTGTGGTGTGAACCAATGCAGTGTGGTGTGAGCCACTGCAGTGTGGTGTGAACCACTGCAGTGTGGTGTGAACCAATGCAGTGTGGTGTGAACCACTGCAGTGTGGTGTGAACCAATGCAGTGTGGTGTGAACCACAGCAGTGTGGTGGGAACCACAGCAGTGTGGTGTGAACCACTGCAGTGTGGCGTGAACCACTGCAGTGTGGCGTGAATCACTGCAGTGTGGTATGAACCACTGCAGTGTGGTGGGAACAACTGCAGTGTGGTGTGAACCACAGCAGTGTGGTGGGAACCACAGCAGAGTGGAGTGAACCACTGCAGTGTTGTGTAAACCACTGCAGTGTGGTGGGAACCACAGCAGTGTGGTGTGAAACCACAGCATTGTGGTGTGAACCACTGCAGTGTGGTGGGAACCACAGCATTGTGGTGTGAACCACTGCAGTGTGGTGGGAACCACACCAGTGTCGTGTGAACCACTGCAGTGTGGAGTGAACCACTGCAGTGTGGTGGGAACCACAGCAGTGTGGTGGGAACCACTGCAGTGTGGTGGGAACCACAGCAGTGTGGTGTGAACCACTGCAGTGTGGTGGGAACCACAGCAGTGTGGTGGGAACCACTGCAGTGTGGTGGGAACCACAGCAGTGTGATGGGAGCCACAGCAGTGTGGTGGGAACCACAGCAGTGTGGTGGGAACCACAGCAGTGTGGTGGGAACCACTGCAGTGTGGTGGGAACCACAGCAGTGTGGTGAGACACTGCAGTGTGGTGTCAACCACTGCAGTGTGGTGGGAACCACTACAGTATGGTGGGAACTACAGCAGTGTGATGGGAACCACAGAAGTGTGGTGGGAACCACTGCAGTGTGATGGGACCCATAGCAGTGTCGTGGGAACTAAAGCAGCATGGTGGAAACCACAGCAGTTTCGTGGGAAGGACTGCAGTATGGTGGGAATCACAGTAGTGTGGTGAGAACCACAGCAGTGTAGTGGGAACCACAGTAGAGGGGTGGGAGCCATAGCAGTGTGGCGGGAACTAAAGCAGCGTGGTGGAAACACAGCAGTGTGGTGGGAAGGACTGCAGTGTGGTGGGAACCACAGCAGTGTGGTGGGAACCACAGGAGTGCAGTAGGAACTACAGCAATGCGGTGGGAACCACAGGAGTGTAGTAGGAACTACAGCGATATGGTGGGAACCACAGGAGTGTAGTAGGAACTACAGCAATGTGGCGGAAACCACAGGAGTGTAGTAGGAACTACAGCAATGTGGTGGGAACCACAGCAGTGTGGTGGGAAGGACTGCATAATTGTGGGAACCAAAGGAGTGTAGTAGGAACTACAGCAATGCGGTGGGAACCACAGCAGTGTGGTGGGAAGGACTGCATAATGGTGGGATCCACAGGAGTGTAATAGGAACTACAGCAATGCGGTGGGAACCACAGGAGTGTAGTAGGAACTACAGCGATGTGGTGGGAACCACAGGAGTGTAGTAGGAACTACAGCAATGCGGTGGGAACCACAGGAGTGTAGTAGGAACTACAGCAATGCGGTGGGAACCACAGGAGTGTAGTAGGAACTACAGCAATGCGGTGGGAACCACAGGAGTGTAGTAGGAACTACAGCAATGTGGTGGGAACCACAGCAGTGTGGGGGGAAGGACTGCATAATGGTGGGAACCACAGGAGTGTGATGGCAACCACAGTTGTGCAGTGGGAACAACAGCAATGTGTTGGGAACCACAGTGGTGTGGTCGGAACCACAGTTGTGCGGTGGGAACCACAGTTGTGCGGTGGGAACCACAGCAGTGTGTTGGGAACCACAGTGGTGTGGTGGGAACCACAGTTGTGCGGTGGGAACCACAGCAGTGTGTTGGGAACCACAGCAGTGTGGTGGGAATCACAGCAGTGTGGTGGGAACCACAGCAGTGTGGTGGGAACCACAGCAGTGTGGTGGGAACCACAGCAGTGTGGTGGGAACCACAGCAGTGTGGTGGGAACCACAGCAGTGTGGTGGGAACCACAGCAGTGTGGTGGGAACCAGCATGAACATCTAACCACTAAGCATTGTCATGTGGACTTACTTTGCGGATATAATCGTTACCATGAAAATGTGATTTAACGTCCCACCTCTGTCTCTTTCTCTTTCATATTATTTATCCACTAACCTAAATGTATGACTACCTTCCAACAGTACTTCCCACTATCACCACCACTAACCACCAGTTACCACCACCACCACCACCACCACCCACCTCCACCACCACCACCACCACCACCACCCACCTCCACCACCTATATTCATTACCAAGAATACCCAACATAACAACCACTATCTTCTACCACAAACTCATTCACCTCCTGTTTCACCAACATTAACACTACATACCAATACAAACCACACTCAAACCTTACCACCAACACTAAATACCAACACAACCCACACCGAAACACTACCATCAACACATTCTCCACCCTACTATCAACCCAGCATAGGAATTAAAAGTGAACAGGAAATGAGGTGAGGAGAGAGAGGTAATGGTAGGGAAGACAAGGAAGAATCATCAGAGGATACAAGTTAATGGCGGACCATAAGAATGTAAGGAGGCATACAACTCACGCTCCAGGGCTTCTGAACCAATGATTGGAGTTAAGTTATTAAGTTATGCAAAGGCCAAGGCAAGATCTACACTTATAGTTGGTGGGGTAAGGTAACCACAAAGAAGAGCTGGGTTGTAATAACTACACGAAGATATAATAAGTGTAAAAAATACGAGATTTTTTCAAAATCATCCTTTCAAATATAATGGTAATTACCAGCAAACCTTGTAACTAGGTTGTAAATGGTGTCAAAACACCCTCATGTATGTAAATAATACTTCAAAATAGTATGAAAGAGATGTTTCACCCATCAAGGGCGAAGCAGGCCGCAGGGGACTGACCCCCTGAACTCGAGTACAGGTAGACTCCAAACACTGACACCTGAAGGAGGTCATTCAGGAACCACCAGTGATAAAAGTGTGCACATTTGAACGGTACAAGGCATGGTGCTCCTCAACCACTGCCTTCATACCCATCTTTACCCGGAGTTAATTCCTGTAGTCACCAGCTTCCCCATGGCCCGGTCCCAGATCAGGACTCCTAGTTGCTGGCCAGATCGATCAGGCTGTTACTGCCTGCCTCCCGCAGTCCAGTGTTTACACCACAAGACGGTTGATCAAGACTGGAGCGGCAGCGGCAGCAACAGCAGAGACCTCTAAGCTCCGTACTTTTCTCCAACTATCAGAGCCACCAATGCTCCTATGATGACCTAGTTACAAGCAAAACTGCACTACCCAACGTAGCACCCAGAATGACTAAAGATTACCAACAGTGAAACCTACAAATCGAAAATAATAGAGATCAAAGGAAGACTGCCCTCAAACCCAAAGCAACACCCCACTGCCAGCCGAACAACGTAACCCTAAGCTTTGTAAACAAACCAACTTTTCTTAACTACAACAATTCCTGTAGTATTTGAGGCGCAATCTCAGAGGAAACAGCACCAAGGCCAGCAAAAAAAACACCGAAAAATTCAACTATTCAACAAGTGTAGCCAGAAGGACGCCGGCCCAGCTACCACCCCTCTCACCACCGCTCAAGGCGACACCACAACAATAACAACAAACATGGCTGCCTCCAGCCCATCCTCCCCTCTCTTCCCCGGATTCAACCTACCAAGTAGTTTCTCAGGTATGACCAACGATCCAGATACCCTAAAGTCATGCATCTCCACCTTAGTTATTGAAAATATGAATCTTCGAAAGACGCTAACAAAACAAGACACCAGGATGACACAACTCGAGAACAAAATCCTCAGTCTTGAACAAAAGTTATCAACACCAGGAATGACTAACTATGGCAAGACCATCCAAACAGTCATAGATAGCCATACAGAACAAATAATATCTCTTAATACAAAGGTTGAGGAAGCAGTAAAAGAATGGAAGAACAACTTAGATAACCAGTTCCAAGAAGATAAAACTGAACAAGATAAACTATCGGACGTAGTAATAGTTAACAGTCCACTTTTTCCCAGTGATATGAACCAAACAAACAGTAAAGAAATTACTCTCCAGATCATAAAGGACCAAACAAAAGTTACAGTACCAAAGTCAGAAATAAAGGAAGCCAGGTTACTAGGATCCCATGGTAGAAAAAGTGTTATGCTTAGAGTTATGTTATGTATAGAGTCAGAAAACTTAAGCGGGAGAATAATGACACAATACACCAATGCTTCACACGGGATGGGAAAATTCTAGTTAGGAAAACAAATGTAGGTCAACTGTACACAATCACGAACGAGAATGATCTATCACGATTTCTCAGGGATACTAATCTTACAGAGAATAACTAAACAATGTCCAACCTAAAAGCCTACGTAGTGTAGTGTATGTTTTGCTCCATTATTGTTCAAATTTCATAGTACAATCTCTTAGTAATTAAATAATCAACTACCTCATTTTCTGATTTTACTAGTAAGCATAAGTCACCTTATGTAATTTTCTTATTTACTATTGTTTGCTTAAATATTAGCTGAATTGATACTTTCTCTGTCCATATTACTACCTCATATTTTTTTAAATGCTATTAATTGATATTACTTACTAAAATTAATAATTAATTACCATTTTTACTATCAGTACAATTTACTCTTAACATTTTGGATAGCGGTATACTTATCCAAACCTCCCACCACTACAGAAATCAGTATTAGAACTCATCACATAATACAGGATATAAACAACCACTATCTAAACCTAAAAGATGAATGATCACGTTGACCCTGATCTAAACCTCCATAATCTAACACACAATCAAAACTTATTGGAAAGTAACTGCCTTTATTACACAGCATCACAAGCCAGCACTATCCTGAACACTGCTCAAAGTCTATCAGTTCTTAACTACAACATCAGGTCCTTAAGCAAACACTATGATGACCTCCTGGCACTCCTTGAGTCACTAAAGGCACCCTTCTCCTGCATTATTCTTACTGAGACCTGAGACCTGGCTTAAAGCAGGACACAATTGATATCTACCCCCTACCAGGATATACAGCAATCCACAACTGCAGACCATACCAAGTTGGGGGTGGTTACGGGAATCTATTACTCGAAACCAACTATCTTGTATTAGCACTAATTGCTTTAGTGATGAATATGGGAATACATTTTTGCTAATTTTACTGTAAAAAAACCTCAAGAAAGCCTTTAACAATCGGTTGCCATATACCGGATACCCACACAAACATCCCAAACTTCACTGGAATCTAAAGTCACTAATAACAAACTGGAAAATTTGAGCAAACACCACCTTCTCTTAGCTGGAGACTTCATATCAACCTTGGCCTACCAGTTTGATCAGACTTTTAACTGATTTCATCAAAAATTTATGAACAACCCCACTTCTCATACCAACAATAACTAAACCAACCAGGCTGACTGAGACAAGTGCAACCATAATGGGATCACATATGGACCAATTACTAGCCCCCCCTTAAATCAGGGATAATCACAGACAGCACTACTGCCCCACTACCCAACCTTCCTCTTAACAAACATTAGTAAGCAACCACTCGAATACAACAAAAGTTTCATTTAGACTCCATGACGGGGCCTCAATAAGGAATTTCACAGCAGACCTAGAGACTGTTGACTGGCCTACAGAATTCTCCAATGCCAATGGTAGGGACGATTGGACAGACATTTTTCTTAACAAAATACTTAGACTATCCCACAAACATTGTCCTGTAAAAACGAAACAGATCACGAAAAAAAGGGCTTGGTTGCCTATGGCTAACCAGCACCATTCTGAAATCCATTGATAAGAAACACCAATATGAAAAGCAATATAAACAGGGCTTAATACACAAAGAAAATTCTTAAACAATATTCAACAGTTCTCACCAAATTAATAAAGAAAGCCAAACAACTTTTACTATACAGCAGATTCACTGACACAAGAGGAGATATAAAAAAGACCTGGAAAACACTTTCCCAGATTCGGGGGACCCACAAACTGAAAAATAACCAGAATATTGTTCCTAACTAAACCTCGTGAAAACCCCACTGCATCCCACTGATACAGCTAACAAGATAAACGACTTCTTCTCAAACATAGGATCTAATCTCCCCAGTAAAATCCCATGTACGAATGCCCGTGCTGGGGACTACCTAGATGGGATTTCCCAAATTCCTTCTATTTTGTACCAACGAGTCCACGGAAGTCACCGCGATCATAAAGCCATTTTAAAATAACTTGGGGAATCTGCCTCACGTCCCCCCCTTATTGTATAATGAGAGGGCCTATTTTCCTTTCGCTTGCTATTACATTATTTTTTAAACAAGTTACTAGAAACTAGCATTTTTCCCGACACTACTCAAGACAGAAAGGGTTACACCAATACAAAAAGGTGGTGACTCTACAGACGTAAACAACTATAGGCCAATATCAAACTTACCATTGCTATCCAAAATTTTCGAGAAACTCGTGCACCCGGAGACTATATTCATTTATAACGTCACAAACATACTCAACCCCTGCCAATTTGGATTCAGGAAAAAAAAAGCACTAATGATGCAATTATAAAAATGCTAGACCTGCTTTACACACATTGGAAAACAAGGAATATCCGCTAGGAATTTTTATGACCTAAGAAAAGCGCTTGACACAGTAGACCACGGCATCCCACTCCACAAACTTACCCCTATGGTATAAGAGGCCATGGGGCTTGCATATTTTAAATCCCACCTTTCTAATAGGTATCAGTAAAGGGCACCATTAAAGACACAGCCTCATCATACGGCCCTTTGATACTGGAGTTCCGCAGGGAAGTGTCCTTGGACCCCCGCTCTTCCTCATTTTCATCAGTGATCTTCCAAACATATCCCAACCCTGAAACCCATTCTCTCTGCTGACGGGCACAACTTATGTCATCTCCCACCCTAATCTTTCCACCCTCAACACCATTGTTAAAGATGAGCTGCTCAAAATATCGACTTGGATGACAGCCAAATAAAATTACACTTAACACTGGCCAAACCTACTATATTATGTTTGGTAGCAAGCAGGTGTTGCGCAACTTACATTAAGATCGACAACACTCTAATTACCAGACTTTAAAGAGGGTAAATTCCTTGGCCTATACCTCGACAACAACTTAAATTTTAGCACCCATATTCAACACATAACAAAAAAGTATCCAAAACGGTGGGGGTCATCTCCAAGATACGATACTACGTACCGCAAACTGCCCTTCTCACACTATACCATTCACTTATATATCCATACCTCACCTATGCTATCTGTGCTTGGGGTTCAAACTGCAGCAACACACCTAAAGCCAATAATAACCCAACAAAAAACCGCAGTAAGAATAATCACTAAATCCCATCCCTGGCAACACCCCCCCCCATCCCACTCTTCATAGATCTAAACTTATTCCTGTTCAAAACATCCCCACTTACTACTGTGCAATCTATATCTACAGGACCTTAAATTCCAATATTAACCTTGACCTAAAACGCTTTCTTTATAGTTGTGACAGGATCCACAGGCATAACACCGGACACAAACCCTCTCTTTGACATTCCCAAAGTTCGACTAAACCTTTACAAAAATTCAATGTATTTCAAAAGGACCTAAAATCTGGAACACCCTACCTGAAAACTCTAGAACTGCGACACATTCATCACTTTCAAAACTACAGTTAGAAAACATCTTATCTCCCGATCCACCCCGACAACTAACATGATAACCACCTGGTGGTTCACAATTACACTCACTCACCCACTGACTATAAACCCAGAAATACTAATCTTAATCTTAAAATAATAAATCCTAACTAGTCATAAGTTTGCCTATGATACTCCAATAAAGACACTTTGTATTGTGCCAAAACAAAAGCATTCACATTGCTAAACTCACAAATTATAATGTAGTCACTTAGCCTTAATACCATAATCTGTAAGGATTTAATGTTAAGAATTAATCTAAGTCTGCTCGAAATGCCTAGCCATGCTAGGTGTCCTAGTGGCTCCCTCTGTAATTAGTATTTTATAACATGTAAACCACAAAATACCCAAAACCTGTAAACCCCACATTGTAACCATTATAGAGAATAAACTTGAATTGAATTGAATTGAATTGAACTTTTTTGTGGACTCTGTCGTGATCCCTCTTGAAGATAACTAGGAGTTTGTAGGTGAACCTCCTTATGAATGGAGGGCGTTGAAGAGTTGTGGTCCTTTCACATTTATTGACTTTTCTCTCAGTGTACTCATCGCTTTCCTTTTTTCATTGGAGGTATCCTGCAGCGTCTGCCAAGTCTCTTGTGTTCATAAGTAGTAATTTTGATGTGCAGGTTTGGTACCAATCCCTCAGTGTCTTTCATGTTTAGATTATAATGTATCTTTCTATCCTTCATTCTAAGGAGTACAGTTCTAAGGACTTAAGTGCTAACAGTAATTTAGGTGTTTGACTCTGTGTATACGACATGTAAATGTCTCCCATTTTCTTTAATTTGCTTTCTTGCGGTTAAAATAAAGATTTAATGTATAGGAAACGTTAAAAACTAACGTTTTAACCGTGTTTGGAAATTAACGCGGTAAAATAAGGATAGGTTGGCTGGGGGTCGGGGGATGGGGAGAGAGGAAGGAAAGGCCAAACTCCTAGCAGCAAGAATCCCCCGGGAAGGAAGGGCCGAAGAGAGGAGGCTCAGCTCCTAGCAAGAAGTAGCCAGCTGAAGACGCAGCACGTATCACTCAGCTCTAGTGCTCTTCACAACCTCCTTTTCCCCCATTCCTAAACGATATTACAGCTGCTAGTCTTTATATTATGTGGTAAGACGGTGGTAGTGGTGATGGTGGAGATGTGGTGATGGTGGTGGTGGTAGTGGTAGTGATGAGGATGGTGGTGAGGATAGTGGTGATGGTGGTGGTGATGATGGTGGTTGTAGTGGTAGTGGTGGTGATGGTGGTAGTGGTGATGGTGGTGGTGATGATCGTGGTGGTGGTGGTAGTGGTGGAGATTTTGATGGAGAAGATAGAATGGTGGTTAAGACGAGGAGAGTTAAAGATGCAGAGATTGTTAACTCCCCACATTCTACAATTCATATATTTGACATCAGCACAAATCCTTGACATTAACAAAAAACAGCATGATCATGCACGCAGTACCTGAACCTGATTCCTGGGAATCTGTTTTAGAGTGGCTTAGATTCTAGTGATGTCAGAGAGGCCTTTAAAAGTGCCGACATAGACCTACTTCACGAAGGTTGCAGCAGAGCAACCAGTAGCGCTAATATCACACAACTTACTAATTTTGTGGAAAAGCTTGACTAATGCAACCCGAGTCAAGTTGTATTTAGAGCAGGATGATCTTGCCTATGATACTACTATATTACTACGACAAAAATCACTGAGACTTTAGAAACAAATCCTGAACTACATAGACTTTGCAAAGACATTTGTGTAGATAAATGGTTCAGAGAACCAACAAGTTGATATATTAGAGACAAATGCAACACTTGGGAATCTGTGTTGAATGAACATTTCGCCATACAGTGGCTTCATCAGTCCAGTACAAAAAAGAGTGAAGATCGAAAGATCGAGGTGATCAGTCCCTCGGCCTGGAGTCGGTGTAATCAGTCCATCAGACTTTTTAATACAGAATATGCGCGAAGAAGTGGCAGACAGGTGTGGTGAAGCGGTCGCAGGCGGTGTCGCAGGGAATTCAACGCTTGCCTAACCTACATGAATTGACCTTGACCTACTACCACCTGTGAATTTGTCCAAGTTGACACCACCTACGACTGCTTCACCTCACATGTTTACAGTATATAAGCCCCCTTCTTCGTGCACATGCTGTATTCTTTTCATGACTGATGGACTGATTATATCGACTCCAGACTCAGGAACTGATTACCCTAATCTCCTTCAGATCTTCATCGCTCTTCTTTGTATTAGACTGATGAAGCCACTGTGTGGCGTATCGTTTCCTCAGTAAAGATTCCCAAGTGTTGCACAAGTGTTTAATTTATCAAAGACATAGGCTATTACTCTAGTAATAGCCTATTAACGAAGTCAGTTGGTATAACAAAATAGGGAAATTGATATTGAGATATGTAACACTTCACGCAGAGTAGAAGTAAACAAAAGAAAATCTACAAAGTTCAGTACCACAGGGCACTGTTGCTCATCCTTAATAGACACAGATAAAAATACTAACAACTTCGTATCATATTTTGCGGATGATACAACAAGAAAGCGTGAAAGATGTTTTAGTCAAATGACAAAAAAGTCTTTTAGTGGGCAAATGAAAATAATACCATGTACAGTGCTGGCAAATTTCAACTGCTTAGACATGAAAAGAATGAATAGCTTGAAACGAGCACAGGATTCAAAATGCAGGCAGACCATCTCATAGAACGAAAAGAATATGCAAAAGACTAAAGAATAAGAATAATAAATGATCTATCGTTTAGGGAACACAATAAGGTTAGAAAAGTGAATGTTAATTACGAGAACCTCCCGAAGATATGTCTCGCCACTGATGCTACGCTAGAAATCACTTGTACTCTCACCTCTCTGATAATGTTGTGCTCTCACGGCTCCAGAAGAGAGATCAGAGCTGGAACATGTACAAAGATTGTTGACTGCTACTATAGTGTGTACTAATAGAGTCTCCCACAGGTATGAGCTACAGTGTGACTCGCACAGGTTGAGTGTGTCCCCCTATGATAAGTGGTTGTTTCGTTCATGTTGAGTGTATGATCTCAAGTGTGATTCCCACAGGGTGAGTGCCCCCCCAGTGTGAATATCCCTCAGGGTGAGTCTCCAGCAGGGTGTCTCATCTAGTGTGAAGATTCTCCTAGGTGAGTGCCCCAGGATGTCTACCAGGGAATGTCCTCTAATGTGAGTGTTCCTCAGTGTCAGAAAACGCCTTGTGTGTGTGTGGGGGGGGGGGTCATGCAGCGCCTACAAATGGGAATCAATCAGGTTTCATCCGAGGAAGGGGATGATAACTCCAATTCCTTGGATAAAGAGCCCTTGAGTGGCCTCGAGGCACCGCACCTGAAGGAACACAGGCTAGACAAGTTAACAAGTTCATAACTTAAATGAAGATATTTTTTCATTACATCTTGATACAAGTAGCACTAACTTTAAGAACATAGGGCTATGGTACATATAAATAGGTGCAGCAGCAGCGTGCTCATTACTACCATGAGCACCATGAACTAGGATAATTTAATACCGCTTCGAGGTGGAGCAACGTGGTCAGTCTCGAGTGAGGGAAGGGAAGAGTGCTATCCAGGCTCACTCTACCTCGTAATCAAGGAAAAATAGTGAGGGTTCTTATGTTGTTACCGGGTTAGCTCTCTTCCCTCCCAGTGTCTGCTGACTCCACCGTGACGTCACACCAACTCAAAAAAGCGAGTGGTGGGAGAGTTTGGGGGGAGGGGATTAATGGGAAGGATATTTGGGGATGGGGGGGGGGGGGCGCAGGCATTGTGACGTCATCTTGACTGTGAAGGAGACGTAGATAAAACACTGGATTATGCTCGTGGTTGTTGCTAAGCGCACTCTTGCAGCGTGCAGCTAGTTACGTCAATTATAGAAGTGATTGTTGTGAGTACGTTGAGGTTATAGCCCCTAGCGGCCGCTCATACTCACCCCACAACTTCCACCACTAGAAAAACTTGTGGTTATTAAAACTTGAAAGTACTCCAATCATGGTGTCTTCAGTGTTAGTTAACATGGTGAGTGTGCAGGCAACCTGGCTCCCATGTGCGCACACACACACACACACACACACACACACACACACACACACACACACACACACACACACACACACACACACACACACACACGCACACACACACACCCTGATAGAACAGGCCTAGTGTCTAGTCGACATGTGCCTAGGACAAAATGGTAACTAACACACACACACACACACACACACACACACACGCACACACACACACACACACACGCACACACACACACACACACACACACACACACACACACACACACACACGTATGCCATCCCTGCGACATAATTACGTAATTATAACTGAGTGAGCGTACATACACGCGATTACACACAGACACACGTATGCACATACACAGTTGGAATGCAGAAGCTACTGATAGAGGTGGATATATCAAGTGGATCTGGCAGTGTTTTATTATGGTTCTTAAGAGAGGGTGCTAAAGTGTTATTTGAACCACTAATTAAAATCTACATATCAGGAGAGAGAAAAATTGCCAGAGTAGCGCAAGACGAATGAACAGGTAGCACTGAACTTCACATACAGTGTAAGGTAATTAAGAGAACCGGGGGGAAGCACTTAGAGTAAAGCCGGGTTAAAGATAATGATAGAATACACAAATAACACGCAGAAGAGAGGAGCTTACGACGACGTTTCTGTCCGACTTGGACCATTTACAAAGTCACACTGTTATTTATAATGATAGAATTATCTCAAAATGTTAGATAAATGTACACAGATGCAACTAATGTGACATTTTATTGTGATAACGTTTCGCTCTCCGGTTTGACGAAGCTCCTGGAGAGCGAAACGTTGCCATAGTAAAAGTCACATTAGCTGCATCTGTGTCCATTTCCCTAACGGGTTTAAAGATGACAAAGCCTCTCCCAAAACCATGCTGAAGTTGTATAACAAGACGACAGAAACAAAGCAGGAAAAGAGAGATAGGTGGATTACATATTCTTAGATCGCAAGTTAGCACTTGACACTTCTCCGCACAAGAGACTATCAGAAAACTAGAGGAGGAAGCAGGGAGAACAGAAGAGTGATTACAGTGGATCAGGTACCAATGAGGAGTGAGATAGAGAGTGATGGTCCAGAAAGAAGTATTAGGATGAACGATGTAACCACTGGGGTCCCTAGATAAACACTGGGAGGACCAGGAAAGACTACATTATGACTAGGACAAACGACAATGTATAAGCAAATAACCCCGGCAAATGCAGGTTGTTAGTCCTCGGCAGAGGGACTGACCATCTTTTAACAAGGTTGAGGTACTTAAAACCTCATTACCGCTCCACTTCTTCCACTTTCTTCAGTTTTCTAATCACTTCTGAAGAAGCCTGCTGAGCAAGTGAAACGTTTTGACAATGTAAATATCCAGGGGTTGTATATGTCTTATTTTTCATCGTGTCCATATTCGTCTCTGTGCTGTGATCATCTCGGCTGCAGCCGGTTCTGTTAGCCAACTCAAATTTCCAATGATCTAATAGTCTTCCCTGCTTAATTCCTTTCGCATCCTCCACACGGTATAATGTATACTACGCTGGTCGAAGATTGTGTGTGCTTCTGCGCCAAGATTTTGACTGATGATGAAGAGTTGGCGGTTATTTTGATGTGTTGGTTGTGAAATAGTTTAGCCACATTAGATGCCAGGTTGCCGACCGGTTAAACGATACTTCTGGTAGGTTCCTCTACTGCCGTGTTGGTGTTCACTTTGTAGAGGATATTTGTAGTCCGCTTCTTGCGCTATCGTATGAAGTGTAGAGGGAACTGTGATAAACTGAAAGCAGCTGACTCAGTTGGTAGCGATCTCAGCTCACATATGAGGGGTCCGTGGCTTGATCCCCGGCACAGGTGGAAACGTTGGTCATATTTCCTTACACGTATTGCCCCTGTTTACTTTGCAGTAAATCGGGTGGCATCCTGGGGGTGATAGTATGCCTTTGATAGTACGTAGGATGACAGCTCTTACTGTAGCTTGTGTGAAAAATAGTGATGTACACGCATTAATTACTAGAAATTCTGAAGGCTTTGACTAAGAAACCTATAACTACTTGTGTTATCTTGACGTCGTAGTGAGAGCAGAAGTGTGATATCTCATTTTTATAAGTAGGTTTTCGGTAAACCTTGAAGAGTCTGCAGTTACTTGTGTGGAGGAATGTACTTCTAAAAGGTTGCTAGCTAGCTAGTTATTACTTCTTCTAGTGTGAATTTAATAGTTGCACATTGTTGATGAAGCCCAGGCAGTCATGCACGTCGGTAACTTTGTGTACAATGATTAAACTGTCACTCAGTTCCCACAACCACTGGTTTGACCTGGGAAGTGTAGCTAAGATGGGACTAGATGACAAGTGCTCTGTATCAAAGTTGGCCAGGATCGCGCTAAGGGATGAACCCATGGCCAAGCCGAACAGTTGCTTGTATTTCTGCCATTCGAAGCTGAAGCAGTTGTAACGAACGCAGAGCTCAGTTAGGTTCACAAAATCAAGGGTTTGGGATCCAGCCGCATCTTGGCTATGATCCCTAGGTCAGTCAGATGGTTCATGAAGTATATTTTAGTTATTGTCATTAACAGTCAGCTGCTAGTTTTTCCTCCTTAACAGTCAGCTGCTGCTTCTTTCCTCCTCCTTAACAGTCAGCTGCTAGTTCTTTCCTCTTCCTTAACAGTCAGTTACTAGTTATTTCATCCTCCTTAACTGTCAGCTGCTATTTCCTTCCTTGTTAACAGTCACCTGCTTGTTCCTTCATTCTCTTTAACTGTCAGCTGCTATTTCCTTCATCCTCGTTAACAGTCAGCTTATAGTTCCTTCCTCGTTAACTGTCGGCTGCTAGTTCCTCCTCGTTAACTGTCGGCTGCTAGTTCCTCCTCGTTAACTGTCAGCCGCTAGTTCCTTCATCCTCGTTAACAGTCAGCTGCTAGTTCCTTCCTCGCTAACTGTCAGCTGCTAGTTCCTCCTCGTTAACTGTCAGTCGCTAGTTCCTTCATCCTCGTTAACAGTCAGCTGCTAGTTCTTTCCTCGTTAACAGTCAGCCGCTAGTTCCTCCTCGTTAACTGTCAGCCGCTAGTTTCTTCATCCTCGTTAACAGTCACCTGCTACTTCCTTCATCCTCGTTAACAGTCAGCTTATAGTTCCTTCCTCGTTAACCGTCAGCTGCTAGTTCCTTCATCCTCGTTAACTGTCAGCTGCTAGTTCCTTCATCCTCGTTATCTGTCAGCTGCTAGTTCCTTCATCCTCGTTAACAGTCACCTGCTACTTCCTTCATCCTCTTTAACAGTCAGCTGCTACTTCCTTCATCCTCGTTAACAGTCAGCTGCTAGTTCCTCCTCTTTAACTGTCAGCTGCTACTTCCTTCATCCTCGTTAACAGTCAGCTGCTAGTTCCTCCTCTTTAACTGTCAGCTGCTACTTCCTTTATCCTCGTTAACTGTCAGTTGCTACTTCCTTCTTTTATTCCTCTTAACAGTCAGCTGTCACTTTTCCTCCTCTTGATCCTTAAAACTCAGCAACTAGTTTCTTGTCTTCCTTTATTGTTAGCTGCTGCTTCCTCTTCTTCCTCCTCATCCTCCACCTCCTCCTCCTCCTACATATTATTTAAGCAAAAAGAGTGAGAAAGTTTGTTACAGCAACATAATAGTTAGGCAGAGAAAGCATTGACTTCATCTGCAGTGTTCTCCCTCCTTCTTCCCCTGTCCTGCCTTCCTCCCCATCCTTCCTTCTATCCCATCCTGCCTTCCCCATTCCTCCATCTCCCCGGTGAAGCCACGTCGGGGAGGCTGGCAAGGTTACCATTCGGCCATGAATACGTCAAAAGCTAAGGGAGCCTTATTTGCATTACATGTGCCCGGGCTGGGGAAGAAACACGGCTTATAAACAAGGCTGCCCAGCTTTTGTTGAGGCATCTGTGGCCGAGTGGTCTAGAGCGTCAATTAAGGAATCTTGCCAGCCTCCCTGACGTGGCTTCGAATCCTGCTGACTGCAGGATTTTATATATATATATATATATATATATATATATATATATATATATATATATATATATATATATATATATATATATATATATATATATATATGCAGTAAAATCACAGTAAACAGGTGATATCACAATATGCAGAACAATCACTGTGAAAAAAACAGTGAAATTCCAATCGCTTTCGTGACTTCTCATATTATCAAGGAATTATAAAAATAAAAGGTTAACAGGAAGGCATATGAGGACGAGACTACACCTCGCTGCCACCCCCCAACAACACCTGACTTTTTATGATGATGTAGGTAGGTAGTCAGTGATCCGTGAAACAGAGCTTATATTCTACCCAAAAATTTGTCTAATGAATCTTAACTTCTTCCCAAATTTTATTAATTGTAAGTGAATCCAATTTATATAAACCAAAAGAAATATTCATATTTTCAAAACTACTTTTTATGAAATATGATTCTATTATATTCTTGTCGACCATGGACTTGCTTGATATAACTTTGTCAGCCTTTTGAAAATCAATTGAATGGTTAAAATCTCTCACATGAATAAACAAAGTATTAGAATCTTGTCCACTTTTAATGCTATATTTATGTTGTTTTAATCTTAATTCAAGACTTTTACTAGTTTGACCCCAATAAACTTGATCACATATTTGACAAGGAGTCTTATAGACACATCCGTCAGCAATTTGGGGGGAATATTTATGTCAAAAGATTTTTATCTGTGTCAAGATTTTTAAATACAACTTTGATATTTAAATTCTTAAGTAGAGAAGGCATATCAACCAAGTTTTCATAGTAAGGGAGAACCAACATATTTTTAATTGAATAAGGTTGATTGTCCCTTTTTGAATTGTAAAAAGTATTTCTATCTATTTTAAAGGATTTATCAGTTAAGTTTCTTGGTTATTTTAGATCATTAGTTATTTTATAAATTTTGGAGATCTCTTCATCTATGAACTCTGGACTACAAATACGTAAACCTCGCAAAAACATTGATGAGAATATCGACAGTTTAACTGTCGGTACATAGTGTACATAGGAACAATTATTTGTTGGTTTTCTGTAAATTTAAAATTTAAAATCATTGTTACCCTTAATACTTAAGACACCTAGGAAAGGCAATAAGTTATTTTCTTCGAACTCAACAGTAAAATTTATAGAATAAACTAAACTATTTAATTTAACAAGGAAATGGTTTATGTCGACATTCTTAGGCATAAGACACAAAGTATCATCAACATATCTAAACCACTTAGGTCTGTTAGGAAGGATTGTGTTAAGCAATCTTGTTTCAAAAAATTTCATGTATAAATTACTAAGAACAGGTGAGAGAGGATTTCCCATTGCCATACCAAACTTCTGAGTGTAAAACTCGTCATTAAACATAAATTAAACACATTAAACATATTAAACACAAATTAAATGCATTAAACATTCTTCTTCTTACAAGTGAATGTAATATAAAGGACTGCAATCGTTCTTCATACGGAAGATTTCTAATGTTATGTATTAATTTTGTTATTCTTATCTGAATGTTTTCTAATGAATTAATATCCATTCTATAATATGGAGACTAGAATTGAGCTGTGTAATCTAGGCAAGGCCTTATTAATGATGTATAAAGCTGTAGTATAACAGCTGGACTTCTGTTGCTTATATTTCTTGATAGATCCCAGTAATCTGTTTGCTTTATTGTGTACGCTTAGGCATTACTGTATTGGTTTAAGGTTGCTGCTTACCATAACCCCCAAGTCCTTTTTGCAATCTGTATGGCTAAGGTCTACATTATTTAGTTTATACCACTATTTCTAGTTTAAAGATCTAACATCTCCCTCCACTTCATTGGCCAGTGCCTCCACCCCAGACCTAGATAAGTGAACCCCATCCCTGGCATACATGTCATTTCTGCCATAGGAAAGGTCCCAGTTGTCAATGAATGCTACTGCATTTTCCTTAGTGTTTGTCCAGCCAGCAATTGACACCAATTGCTCTGGACAACCATTCATTTCCAACTCCTCTCCTCATCAAAATGCCACATATCACAGGGTTCCCACCCTCTTCCTAATTATCTCTATTGCTGTCCTATACCTGCTAATCAGGTCCTCACTCCTACGTCTGCCAACATCGTTGCCTTCCGCACTGAGACAGATAATAAGATTGCTCCCATTACCTTTCATGATGTCTAGGCGGCTAACAATATCCTCCATCTCAGCCCCAGGAAAACATACCTTCTGCCTCCTCTACCTATCCCTAAGACAAAAAGTCCTATATATACAGTGCTAGTCACGGCATTATGCCGGGTGAGCACCCCCTGGCATAATACATTGACGAAAATCAAAGGCCTACCATACAGGGGGGTATTTTTTCGTCAGTGCATTATGCCGGGTAGCAGCCATTAGTATGACGTCACACCCTGTTGCCACACTCCTCAGTGCTCACATGGCTGCCATAGTGAGAGGAAGTGTTGCGCTTTTGTCTCTCATCCACCCCATCTTTTGTCCGGTGTTCCCTTTGGTTTTGGGGTGATACATGTTTTATTATGGGTAAAAGGAAGTCTCTAACACCTGGAACTATAGCTCAAATCATAGGGCTTCACAAAGCTGGGCAGCAGACAAAAGAAGTGGAGAATGTTGGTGTGTATGAGCATTCAGTGAGGAACTGGGTGCAGCATTTCAAATTTGCTGGCTTAACTGTGTTAAAGAAGCAGTTAGAGAGTTGAAAGAAAAGATCCCACATCTTCTCTCAGAGGTGTCTGTAAGAACTGTTAGCAAACATGTGTCAGAACTGGGCTACAGTAGTCATCGCCAGGTTAAGAAACCGATCCTCTCCAAGCCACAGAAGAAATGTAGGCTGGATTATGTTAAGAAATATCTTCACTGCAATCCTCAACAGTGGTCTGAAGTACTTTGGAGTGATGAAGCAACCTTCACCGTCACCTGTAGCTGTGGGGGACATGTATACCGGCCAAGAGGTAGTGACCTGCTAGACCTACGCTACACCTGTGGGACCACCAAACACCCATGGTTTGGGGTGTTGGTGAACTCATTGTTCTTCCCAAAAACCTGTTTATGAACCAGTATAATTACCTGGAGTTATTGTGCGACACTTTACCTGGGCGTTTGACAAGTATGGGGCTATGGTTTTTATGCAGGACGGTGCACCATGTCGTACCTCCAAATGTGTATTTCACTGGCTTAAGGACTGTGAAGTGAGTTTCTTTAATGACTGGCCAGGCAATTCCCCAGACCTAAACCCGGTTGAGAACCTCTGGTCAGTAGTGAAACGAAGTTTACTGGGCAAGGATATCAGTTCCATCCCACGGCTGGAGGCTGCTCTACATGAGGCATGGAATAATATACCTCCCCAAACCCTCAAGAATTTGTTTGAGAGTCTTCCTACATGGTTGAGGGACATGATTAAATGTGAAGGATGCAGCACCAGGTATTAAAACCTCGGTAAGTATGCAGATATATATATTATAATCTTTCATGGTATGTGTTTGTGTTTTAGTACGTGTGGGGAGGGGCGGTATAATGCCCTGACTAGGACTGTATATATAATATATAGAGGGTGATAGGAGAAAACATTATTCAGACAGCTTCAGGAAGAACCTCGAGTTTTCCCTGAAGCAAGTTTATTCTTTTCTCCAAGGATGAGGGTCCCCAACTAAGTTCCAGAGGTGGTACCTCCCTATATATATATATATATATATATATATATATATATATATATATATATATATATATATATATATAGTTGATATAAAGGTGGCATATAAGGTACATGTTGTTACGTGTGTATCACTGATTATAAGGCGAAAATCTCATCCAGCTTCTATATTTTTTTTTTCAACAAGTCGGCCGTCTCCCACCGAGGCAGGGTGAACCAAAGAGAAAGAAAATCCCCAAAAAAGAAAATACTTTCATCATCATTCAACACTTTCACCTCACTCACACATAATCACTGTTTTTGCAGAGGTGCTCAGAATACAACAGTTTAGAAGTATATACGTATAAAGATACACAAACATATCCCTCCAAACTGCCAATATCCCGAACCCCTCCTTTAGAGTGCAGGCATTGTACTTCCCATTTCCAGGACTCAAGTCAGGTTATATAAAATAACCGGTTTCCCTGAATCCCTTCACTAAATATTACCTTGCTCACACTCCAACAGTTCGTCAGGTCCCAAATACCATTTGTCTCCATTCACTCCTATCTAACACGCTCACATCGGCCGATTCCCACCAAGTCAGGGTGGCCCGAAAAAGAAAAACTTTCATCATCATTCACTCCATCACTGTCTTACCAGAGGCGTACTTACACTCCAGTTATAAAATTGCAACATTAACACCTGTATACATATACATATGTATAGTGTGTGGAATAATTTTGCAAAAAATAATTCTGAACCTAACGAAAAGATGTATATTTAGTTGGATTAAACTAAATTAAATTACACTTGTTGTAATGTGGTTAGGTAAGTTTTCTAAAGTACTTTTGGTACAAAATTATTAATTTTTACATAAACACAAATGAAAAAATATATCTTTAAACGTATAAGAGAAAATTTTAGAAAGGACTTTAAAAGAGTTCTTGCTGATTCACCAGTTTTACCTAGTCGGCACGACGTGTATATATATATATATATATATATATATATATATATATATATATATATATATATTATATATATATATATATGCAAAACAACCACTGTGGAAGAGTAGTGAAATTCCAAGCGCTTTCGTAACTACTCACATTGTCAAGGAACTATGAAAGTAATACATCAAAGGAAGGCAATTGCCTTCCTTTGATGTATTACTTTCCTAGGCCGACCCCTGCCCCGCCTTCCTTCCGCTACAGACTGATACACTCTTGAAGTCATTCTGTTTCGCTCCATTCTCTCTACATGTCCGAACCACCTCAACAACCCTTCCTCAGCCCTCTGGACAACAATAGTTTTGGTAATCCCGCACCTCCTCCTTACTTCCAAACTACGAATTCTCTGCATTATATTCACACCACACTTTGCCCTCAGACATGACATCTCCACTGCCTCCAGCCTTCTCCTCGCTGCAACATTCATCACCCATGCTTCACACCCATATAAGAGCTTTGGTAAAACTATACTCTCATACATTCCCCTCTTTGCCTCCAAGGACAAAGTTCTTTGTCTCCACAGACTCCTAAGTACACCGCTCACCGTTTTCCCCTCATCAATTCTATGATTCACCTCATCTTTCATAGACCCATCCGCTGACACGTCCACTCCCAAATATCTGAATACATTCACCTCCTCCATACTCTCTCCCTCCAATCTGATATCCAAACTTTCATCACCTAATCTTTTTGTTATCCTCATAACCTTACTCTTTCCTGTATTCACTTTTAATTTTCTTCTTTTGCACACCCTACCAAATTCATCCACCAACCTCTGCAACTTCTCTTCAGAATCTCCCAAGAGCACAGTGTCATCAGCAAAGAGCAACTGTGACAACTCCCATTTTATGTGTGATTCTTTATCTTTTAACTCCACACCTCTTGCCAAGACCCTCGCATTTACTTCTCTTACAACCCCATCTATAAATATCTATAAATAAATAAATATATATATATATATATATATATATATAATATATATATATATATATATATATATATATATATATATATATAATATATATATATGCAATAAGATCACAGTAAACAGGTGATTTCAGAATATGCAAAACAACCACTCTGAAAGAATAGAGAAATTCCAAGCGCTTTCGTGACTACTCACATTATCAAGGAACTATGAAAGTAAAGCATCCAAGGAAGCTATATAAGGGGTCTGGCCAACACCTCACTAACCGTTGTGGGATCTGATAATGAGGTGTTGGCCAGACCCCTTATATAGCTTCCTTGGATGCTTTACTTTCATAGTTCCTTGATAATGTGAGTAGTCATGAAAGCGCTTGGAATTTCTCTATTCTTTCAGAGTGGTTGTTTTGCATATATATATATATATATTATATATATATATATATATATATATATATATATATATATATATATATATATATAAGGGAGGTTTTGTGGGCGAGGGGCTTGGACTTCCAGCAGGCGTGCTTGAGCGTGTTAGATAGGAGTGAATGGAGACGAATGGTGTTTGGGACCTGACGATCTGTTGGAGTGTGAACAGGGTAATATTTAGTGAAGGGATTCAGGGAAACCGGTTATTTTTATATAGCCGGACTTGAGTCCTGGAAATGGGAAGTACAATGCCTGCACTCTAAAGGAGGGGTTCGGGATATTGGCAGTTTGGAGGGATATGTTGTGTATCTTTATACGTATATACTTCTAAACTGTTGTGTTCTGAGCACCTCTGCACAAACAGTGATTATGTGTGAGTGAAGTGAAAGTGTTGAATGATGATGAAAGTATTTTCTTTTTGGGTTCAAGACTGCACCTCACCTTCACATCCTTTGATGTATTGTTTTTATAGTTCCTTGATAATGTGAGAAGTCACGAAGGTACTTGGAATTTCACTATTCTTTCACATTGGTTGTTTTACATATTGTGATATCATTTGTTAACTGTGATCTTATTGGTTCTTCTGCTCAACTCCTTGTGTGTGTGTATATATTATATAATATATATATATATATTATATATATATATATATATATATATATATATATATATATATTATATATATATATATATATATATATAATATATATATATTATATATATATATATATATATATAATATATATATATATATATATACCTATATATATATATATATATATATATATATATATATATATATATATTATATATATATATATATATATATATATATATATAATACCTATATATATATATATATATATATATATATACTATATATATATATATATATATATATATAATATATATTATATATATATATATATATATATATATATATTATATATATTATATATAATTATATATATATATATATATATATAAATATATATATATATATATATATTATGCCGAGGATTCGAACCCATATTGTTTTAGCCCGCCTCTGGTGAGCGAAAATTCACGACGCTCTAACCCATGGGACCATACAATCCTACAAGAATCACGCACCCAGCACAGCTAGGTGTTGTACCATGATCCGAGGACTTACGATGGTGTGGGTGCTTCTGAACTAATTTTACCTTCCTCCCCGTTTGGTGTACTACCCTCTACGAGTAGTACATAGAGTATTATAATCACGAACAAGTCACATTTAATCAATAGCAACACTGTGACTAGTCGAGGATTCGAACCCGTGTTGTTTTAGCCCACCTCATGGCGAGCAAAAATTCACGACGCTCTAACCTACGGGACCATACACTAATACAAGAATCACGCACCCAGCAGAGCTAGGTGTTGTACTGTGATCAGAGGATATACGATGGTGTGGGTGCTTCAGAGCTAATTTCGTCCTCCTCCCTGTTTGGTATACTAGCGTCCAGGAGCAGTATATATATTATATATATATATATATATATATATATATATATATATATATATATATATATATATATACACACACATATATAGTATTGTAACAACTTGTTCGTTGTTAGCTTGGTACATAATGTTGCTACATTAAATATGTATTGTTTCTATATGTACGTCATTTTGGCCCGCCTCGTGGTGAGCGAATATTACACATGACGCTCTAACCCACAGGACCACGCAATCCTACAAGAATCAAGCACCCAGCAGACCTAGATGTTTTACATTGATCCGAGGACATGCGGTGGTGTGGGTGCCTCTGAGGTAATTTCGTTCTAATCCACGTTTTGTGTACTAGCCTTTACGAGCCGTATTTTATATTATTGTAACCACGAACGACTGGTATTGAATCAATAACATCACTGCGACTAGCCGAGGATTCAAACCCACGTCGTTTTGGCTCGCCTTGTGGTGAGCGAAAATCACATGACGCTCTAACCCACAGGACCCAGCTCTGCCGGTTGCTTGATTCTTGTAGGATTACGTAGTCCTGTGGGTTAGAACGTCATGTGATTTTCACTCACCACGAAACGGGCCAAAACGATATGGGTTCGAATCCCCTGCTAGTGGCAGTAATGTTATTGATTCAGTACCACTTGTTCGTTGTTACAATATATATGTATGCATGTATAAGTGTGCTCTTATACATACTGTACAATGTCCAAATTCCTCTCCACCCTTCCTCATTTCTTAGTATATAATTTGTGTTTCCCCTCTCTGTGATGATGGAGTTATCTACATGAAACTCCATTTCTGCTGTGTGCGGTAGGCTAGCCTTAGAGATAACAGTTCTTGAGTGATTGTATCTGCAGCTCTAGTGGAACTAAGCCTATTAAGCGGCCGTAGCTGATGAACCCCTAATTCAATACTTTCCGATGTCCTCATTGTCCCACTGAAGTCTCCCAGCTCAGGCTGACACACTTCACCATCATGCATGAGCTCCCTCCAGCGTGATGGAATATGACAGGGAAACGTAGCTAGCTTGTGTTACCACTGTATAACTGTCATATATAATAGAGTAGCATCAAACTGTGTGTGTGCCTACTGTAACGATCATATAAAATAGATTAGCAGTGCGCTGTTCGTTCCCACTCTGTAACTATCATATAGAGTAACAGCGCACTGCTGATATACCCAGATTGGTTACATAAAAAACAGCATAAGTTTTTAAGACGTCTTATTTCCATATGAAGATGAGAGCAAGAAAAAGTGTTGTGATTGATCTGAGAGGTGTGTTGGGTACGTTGTAGCAGTGGTACCATGGTACGTTGTAGCAGTGGTACCATGGTACGTTGTAGTAGTGGTACCATGGTACGTTGTAGCAGTGGTACCATGGTACGTTGTAGCAGTGGTACTATGGTACGTTGTAGCAGTGGTACCATGGTACGTTGTAGCAATGCTACCATGGTACGTTGTAGCAATGGTACCATTGCTGCAAACCATGTGTAAAAAGCCCACACAGAATTTGCAAGGAAGACTTGAATGGAAACGCAATTGTTGCTTTCCTCTCGAAAGAATAATCGTATAAAAGTGTGTTGACAACACTGTGTTAATTCTTGAGAAACAGAAAGACACAAGGAGAATCTCACAACAGCTTCCAACGAGCAATCTTCCTTCTTGACCTTCCTAATTGTCCAGCTAGGGAGTACGGGGATGGCCCAAGTGCTTGAGGGTGGGGGGAATGAAGGGCCAGATGCATAAGGGAAGAACCAGGCGCGTGAGGGATGAAGGTCAGATACATGAGAGAGGACCGGATGCATAAGAGGGTAAAGGAGGGCAAGATGCATGAGGGGTAAAATGGATATATATATAATGGGGAGGTTTATAAGAACTAAAGAGGGGGAGGATAAGGGGATGTATGAGGATAGGAGGATCTGGATGCATGTATGAAGGGAGGGAGAGCTATAGGGACTTATGAGGTGGTCTAAGTTTGGTCAAGGGAAGTCATACTACTGTTCTGCAGCTGAGCGTTACCTGGAGGTTATTCCGGGGATCAACGCCCCCGCGGCCCGGTCCATGACCAGGCCTCCCGATGGATCAGGGCCTGATCTTTGCTTAGGGAATTTGAACAGAGCATTATAGTTTGCTAACATTTCTTGCTGTGTGTGCTTTGAATCACTGTTATGGTTTAGAAGGAGAGTTAAGAGTGGTAAAAGAGCAGATTCTGCCTCTCAAAGAGAATAAGAAGTTGAAAATTTGTTGGCCGGTAAAATTGTTGTTGATAGCGGAGAGAGGCTTGTTAGCAGTAACAAATGGAATGAATGAAAAGTGGTCATGGAAAAGGGAAGAATGATGAGCTTGAGGAAAGTTGAAGAGGTGGGGCTTGAAGAACTGAAATCGCTTTGCTGTACTCCAGAACGAGTGCACAGTGACCCTTGAGGTAAAGAGGTATGACTAACCCTTCGACTAATGAAGATAAGACTATATACACGGGTAGAGCAGTCTGTAACACAGACAGAAGGCCGACACAGACGGTGTGTTTTCCCAGAGCTGGTACGGATGATATAGTTAGCAGGTTAGATAGCATCATGTCAAATAATGGAAACAATCCCATGATCTGCCTCCGAACTGGAGTTGATGATGCTGACAGACGTAAGAGGGAGGACTTGCTTACCAAATACAGTTCAGCTGTTGAATTAACCAAGTCAAAGCCAGAGATCCCGATCACATGCAGCGTTTTGCCTAGGAGTGGGCAGTGAATGAATGTAGAGCAATTGGTGTAAATTGGTGTAAATTGCTGGCTAGACAAGTACTCTAAAGAATTTGCAGTTCCATCCATTTGTAACTGAGATCATTTCTGTGTCAAACGTGATATGTATTCAAGAGATGGGTGCTGTTTTCTGGGGCAGGGGTGGTTGAAGGGGTTGTTGATGAGCTGTATAAGACTTAAAGACAGAAGTATGTGTGTGTGGGAAGCAAAAGAATTTCAGCACTAGGGACAGTAGGAGCAAGAATTGAAAAATTATTTTAGAAAAAACGTCTAGAAACCATGAAAGTTCGTAAAATAGTTAATGGTAAAAAAATACAGTTTACAAAAAGAGACAAATGGTTCAGTCTGACAAAATAGGGATTTGCCTGCTGAATGTCACATACAAAGGTATAAATTATTCTAGAGTGATAGAGTCAGCAGGAAAAGGGCAAAGTTGCGACGTACAACGTACTAACATGTTAGGGAAAATTTAAACTGTTGCATCAGAAAAAATTTTTAAAGGGGAAAGAGACAGACAGGAAACCTGGTTGCGGTTTCTCGAAGGGCGTGAAAAAATTAGCTTAGGTGGGATATAGAAACTCCAAACTTAGATAGTGATCTCTACAAACTTCCACTTGGTGAAGCTGTTAAGGTATCTAAATACGATAATGTAGTTTTAACGGGAGAGTATGATTTTAGCCAAATTGATGGGAGCAGTTTGAGAAGGTGCCTAGAGTCCAGCGACTTCTTTTGGAAATAGTTCAACACTGCTTTTTAAAACATACTATACTGTGACAGACGCAACTACAGGAAACCTGCTTGTATTGGTTGTTGAAAACAAGGAATATCAGTGATCGGAGGGACGCGCGAGGAGAGGTGTATGGTGTACGGAGGGCTGGAGGGATATACGAGGGGCTGGAGAGATGTATGAGGTGCTGAAGGGATGCATGGGGAGAGCTGGGGCTAGAATGATGTATGAGAGGCTGCAGAGATGTATGAAGAAGTACAAGGAAGTGGAACGACACATTTCGAAGTTCTATTTTGGGACTGAAAAACCGGCACTGTGTGAAAGATCTTTTGTTACTGTCTTGATGCCTTGGAGTCATTATGTGCAGAGGTCGGTTAGAAAGGCGAGGTTTGTAGGAAGGCAGGCGACACCCGCCTCCTTCCTCTTCCTCCTCCACCTCCCCTTCTTCTTCCTCCTCCTCTCTTCCTCCTCCTCCTCCTCTGTTTTCCTTCAAGACAACAATGTGGTCTTCTTCCTTTCAGGCTCACACGCTGCTAAATTGTAGCAGTTTATGCAGGTAGGGAGATCAGTAGTGACAGCCGGCGGGCGCATACATTCCCAGGTGGATCACCAAACAGCAGACGCACTTCCTGTCGCTCCATAACATCACCAATGATGAAAACACGTTACACACTAACCTTTTATTGGGACAATGTTTTTCTCTGTGTAGAACCGCACACAACTCTACACAGAGCCAAAGCTTTTTCTAAAACGTTCGTCTTTTCTTGATTATTGTCGCCAGTAAGTCATCGGTGTTTATAAGAAACGAAAAAAAAGGGAAAACTTTTGTTTTAGATTCGCTGCATCAGTGAGTCGACTCAAGTTTTTGTGAGAAAGAGAAAAAAACAATGAAAGTAATTATATGTTAAAATCTATAAGATGCATCCGTCCCAGACCTCGTTCCGCGCCGTCCAGAAACACGGATATATGACACTGAATTTTATATTGACTTAGGCCCTTCTTAACCCCCCTCCTCTCTCTCTCTCTCTCTCTCTCTCTCTCTCTCTCTCTCTCTCTCTCTCTCTCTCTCTCTCTCTCTCTCTCTCTCTCTCTCTCTCTCTCTCTCTCTCTCTCTCAACACCTTGTATGAGTTCCATCCTACATGATGACAGAAACATAGTTTTCATTCTAAATCTGTAACACTACTATAGTTAGATAAGACAGTTATAGTTACACAACACAATTATAATTACAACACAATTATAGTTACACAGCACCTAACTTGACATCTTCACCCACCTAACTTGATATCAACACGCACCATATTGACATCAGCGCCTACCTAACTTGACATCTTCACCCACCTAACTTCACATCAACATCCACCTAAATTGACATTACCTACCTAACTTGACATCAACACCCACCATATTGACATCAACATCCACCTAACTTGACATCAACATCACCTAACAACTAAATTAGCGTCAGTACCCCCTAAATTGACATAAGTATCCCCTAAATTAACATCACTGTCCCCTAACTTACCATCAATATTCCCCTAACCTAACATCAGAGTCCCCTAACTTAACATCAGTATCCCCTAACTTAACGTCAGTATCCCCTAACTTAACATGAATATCCTATAACTTAACATCAGTATCTCCCTAACTTAACATCGGTATCTCATAACTTAACACCAATATCCCTTAACATCAGTATCCCTTAACATCAATATTCCTTAACATCACTATACCTTAACATCAATATCCGTTAACTTAACATCAGTATAACCTAACTTAACATTAGTATACCCTAACTTAACATCAGTATCCCCTAACTTAACATCAATATCCCTTAAAGTGTTTAAATATCGTCCTGAATATAAAAGGTCCCGCCATACCTTCATGTTTTACCCTGCCGCCTCCCTTTTATCCCTACCCCCCTCCCCACCAATCCCAACAAGCCCCCATCTCTTCACTCTTTGCCTCCCTCCCACTAGCCCCCCCCATCCATTGGTCTGGCAGCCGCTGACAGCCCAGTCGGCGCCAATGATATCGTACCGCAAATACACACTACTCTGAATCGGCAAAAAAAACTGGGAAAGGAAAAAAAAAAAAAGTTTGGTAAGCAGCGTTATACTGGTAGTGGCGGTGCTACCAGAATAATACTGGTAGTGGCGGTGCTACCAGAATAATACTGGTAGTGGCGGTGCTACCAGAATAATACTGGTAGTGGCGGTGCTACCAGAATAATACTGGTAGTGGCGGTGCTACCAGAATACTGGTAGTGGCGGTGCTACCAGAATAATACTGGTAGTGGCGGTGCTACCAGAATAATACTGGTAGTGGCGGTGCTACCAGAATAATACTGGTAGTGGCGGTGCTACCAGAATAATACTGGTAGTGGCGGTGCTACCAGAATAATACTGGTAGTGGCGGTGCTACCAGAATAATACTGGTAGTGGCGGTGCTACCAGAATAATACGAATATCCTCATTATGTCTAATTTATTGCTAGCCAACTCAACAAAATGTAAATTGTGTAAGTGAAGAGTCGTACTTTGTGTGTGTATGTGTGTGTGTGTGTGTGTGTGTGTGTGTGTGTGTGTGTGTGTGTGTGTGTGTGTGTGTGTGTGTGTGTGTGTGTGTGTGTACTCACCTAATTGTGGTTGCAGGGGTCGAGACTCGGCTCCTGGCCCCACCTCTTCACTGAACGGTACTAGGTCCTCTCTCTCCCTGCTCCATGAGCTTTATCATACCTCGTCTTAAAGCTGTGTATGGTTCCTGCCTCCACTACATCACTTTCTAGACCATTCCACTTCCTGACAACACTATGACTGAAGAAATACTTCCTAACGTCCCTCTGACTCATCTGAGTCTTCAACTTCCAAGTGTGACCCCTTGTGTCTGTGTCCCCTCTCTGGAACATCCTGTCTCTATCCACCTTGTCTATTCCAAGCAGTATTTTGTATGTCGTTATCATGTTTCCCCTAACCCTCCTGTCCTCCAGTGTGTCAGGCCGATTTTCCTTAACTGCTCTCTTTATTCTCCTGGGTCCTTTGCCTCCTGTACTTCTTCCATTCTCTAGCACAATTGGTTTTGGCCTCTCTACACCTTTGGGTGAACCAAGGGCTCATCCTGGCTTTCTCGTTATTCCTGTTACCCTTTGGTACAAACCTCTCCTCAGCTTCCTTGCATATTGTTGTCACATATTCCATCATCTCGTTTACTGACTTCCCTGCCAGTTCTCTGTCCCACTGAATTCCGTGCAGGAAATTCTTCATGCCTGTGTAGTCCCCTCTCTTGTAGTTTGGCTTCATTCGTCCTGCCCTTCCTGCTTCCCTCTCCACTTGTAACTTTACTATGTATTTAAAGCTCAGAACCACGTGATCACTGGCCCCGAGGGGTCTTTCATATGTGATGCCCTCAAAATCTGCACTACTCAGTCTTGCTGGTTCATCCTCTCCTCTCTCTCTCTGGTAGTGTCCGTTACGTGTAGGTACATGAGGTTTTCCAGTACCACCTCTATCATCTTAGCCCTCCACATTTCTGGCCCCTATGTGGTTCCAGGTTCTCCCAGTCTTTTACCTTGTGATTGAAGTCACCCATAATCAGCAGCTTTGTCCTGCTCGCAAGAGCCCTTCTGGCCACTTCAGCCAGTGTGTCAACCATCGCTCTGTTACTCTCATCATACTCTTCCCTTGGCCTCCTACTGTTCTGTGGTGGGTTATACATCACTGCAATTATCACCTTTGGACCTCCAGACTGAAGTGCTCTTATTATGCAGTTTGTTGCTTCTCCTCTGTCTCCTCTCTCCAGCTCATCAAAATCCCCTAGGTTTTTGATTAGAAGTGCCACTCTTTCACCCTCTCTGTTTCCTCTAACTTTCCTCAGGATCTGATATCCCGTTGGAAAGATGGTATTTGTTATCATTCCTGGTCTTGGAGCAGGGGAAGAGTGGACCTAGTAGCGATCGGCGAAGAGGCTGGGCTAGGAGCTGTGAATCGACCCGTGCAGCCACCAGCCACATATAGGCGACTACACATACACGCGCGCACACACACCGCACACACACACACACACACACACACACACACACACACACACACACACACACACACACACACACACACACACACATACACACACACACACACATACACACACACACACATACACACACACACACACATACACACACACACACATACACACACACACACATACACACACACACACACACACACACACACACACACACACACACACACACACACACACACACACACACACACACACACACACACAACGCGCATCCTTTCCAATATATTGGAGAGGAGTTTCATCAGTGGACAAAACATACACTGAGAGATTTAAGAAGGTTTAGATTAGATTTTGCCACCGAAGTGGCTAGTTTATTGTGCACCCCATATCCATCCTGTGGACGGTAGCGCGAGAGCATATGATACACAAAAGGCCTAGGAACTAGGCCCCAAAGGGTTAACAGGAATACATATGGATTTATATCTACATATCTATAGTTCACTTATCTGTTACAAGCAAATTTAGGAAATTTGCTTAGTATATCTTGTATCTTATTTTCATTAATAAGATATCTTGACATGTCACATAGGTTATTATACTGTCTGTCTCTGTATTCCTCAGTAAGTGGACAATTAAGCACATAGTGTTCAAGAGAGTGACCATATGCCTGATCACATAATTTACATTTAGTTTGATCATCATCTGTGTGTCTCCCAAACTGCCAGAAGTACTTGTAACCAAGCCTAAGCCTGGCCACTACAACATCAGTCAGTCTGTTCACATTGCAAGTTGCTCCATAAACATACTTATCTACGTTCATGTTATCATGTTAAGAAGGTGTGTTGAACGTTATGCTCTTATATAGTACCAGCAAGTCAATACCACCGACTTGTGTGGTACCATTTACCCCCGACAAAGCGAGTAAGACAAGGATGAGTTGTATGGTACCATTTACACAGATAAAACAAGTAAAACGAGGATCACTTGTATGGTACCAGTTACCTGATAAAGCAAGTAAGACAAGGATGGGCAGTCTGTCTTCCTGGACTGCAAGAAAACATTTGACATTGTTCCCCACCAGAAATTTATCAGCAAGTTTCCACAGGAAGCAGAGGTAAAGAAAGAGAGACTTCAGTGAGTGATAATACTGGAGGAAGTATCAGACTGTTCTAGTGTTACAAGTGGTGTCCTCCAGGGGTAGGTACTACGACCATTACTAATACTTGATATCTGTAAATGATGGCTTTGAATGCTGTGTATTTGTAGGTGATATTAAAATATTTAAAAAGAATGCAACAGCCAGGACCTCCAGGGAAAGCATAAACAGTTACATTGGAGGTCAAACAAGTTGTTAACCCCAAACAAGTGCAAGGTCATGAAATTTATGGACTGGGCGGAGACAGCAGACATGAAGTGCAGATTATGGAGAGAGATGAAAGAAAATGATCTAGAAGTAAGCATCATGCCGAAGATATCACGGGAAGAGCGCATGAAGAGTGACAGGAGGCTAGCAAATCTGACGTCGGTAGCTAGATGGGGCTAGCTATCAAGAATCTCTGGAAGACTGGAGGATCCTCCACCTCCTCTATCCCACGACTATCCGCCTCTGAACCCTGTCTATCCACCTTATGTACCGGTTTATTCATCTCTAGTGCCCGTCTGCCTACCTACCTCTTTTTCTTGGCTATCCATTCCTGGATTCCATCTGTCACTTTTTTTACCTATGTTTATCCGCCTTTTAACTCAATTCACCTCTAATCTCTGTCTGTCCATCTCTGACCCAAACTTGTCCACCTCTAGTCAGCATATGTCTACTTCTGGTCCATTTCTATGTATTGTTGACAAACATTCATCTAAATTTGGTCCACATCTATCCACCTCAGACCCACTTTTACTCCACTCTGGTCCTCGTCTGTATCTCTGACCCCTGTCTGTCCACGTCTATTCCCCGTCTATCCACTTCTAGCCATGATCAGCGGGATGGTGCAGAATGGTGTTATCACCCATGAGGGAGACTCATGAAAAAGGAAAATGTTCGTTTCAACAATATTATGGGTGATTTAAATGCCACAAATAGAAAAAGAGGAATTTTGGTTTGGATGATGGAAATGAAAGTACCGTCCGTCTTTCCTGCCACCACACCATCAAGAATACTATATCGTTAATTCACCCAAAATAACCAAAATTAACCTTTAGAAATAAATTTCGGAAGGGCTCAGCAGAAAGGTATGTGTATAAATATGTATAAGCAGTAGGTTGGTAGATGGCAACCACCCAGGCAGGTACCTTTGTCCTGCCAAATGCATGTGCTATGGAAACCTGTAATTGTTTCACACAATAGTAGGAATGTTGGTGTTTTTTTCTTTCTAATAAACACACAAGAAAACAGGTACGTCTTGCTACTGCTACTTACACTTGGGCACACTACATGTACATGTACACGTATATGTATACACACCGATCTGAATTTTCTCCTATTTTTCTAAATAGTTCTTGCTCTTTAATTTCCTTTTATCTCCATGGAGAAGTGAAAAAGAATCTTTCCTCCGAGAGCCACGGATGTGGCAGGAGGCAGCTAAAACGCCGGGAGCAATGGGCTAGTAACCCCTTCTCCTGCATAAATTAACAAAAAAATAAAGATAAGAAGAGAAACTTTATAAAGCTGGAATGCTTGAACGACGAATGTGCCTGGATATAGAGCTGATGATAAGAAAGAGAGGGTTGCCAATATTATGAAGGAAAAGAAGCTGGATATCCTAACTCTAAGTGAAACAAAGCTGAAGAAGGTAGGGGAGTTTCGGTTGGGAGAAATAAATGGGATTAAGTCAGGAGTATCTGAGAGAGTTAGAACTAAGGAAGGGGTAGCAATAATGTTTAAGGATCACTTATGAAAGGAGAAGAGGGAATATAAATGTATAAATTCAAAGATAATGTGAATTAAAATAAGGGTCAGATGCAAAAAAGTGAGTAATAATAAGTGTGTATGTACATGAAGAAGAATAGAGTGTAGAGGAGAGAGAGAGAGAGAGAGAGAGAGAGAGAGAGAGAGAGAGAGAGAGAGAGAGAGAGAGATGTTAAACAAGTGTTTAGGAACTTTTGAACCAAGTGAGAAAGTAATTGTGGTAGGGGACCTAAATGCTAAAGTAGGAGAGGGTGTGATAGGTAAATTTGGGGTGCCAGGTGTAAATGATAACGGGGAACCTTTGATTGAACTTTGTATAGAAAAGGGTTTTGTTGTAGGAAATATAGATACCAAAAAAAAAGGATAAATAAGTATACAAGATATGATATAAGGCGTAATGACATTAGTTTGTTGGACTATGTATTGGTAGATAAAAGACTGATGGGTAGACTTCAGGATGTACGTGTTTGTAGAGAGGCCACAGATATATCAGGTCATTTTTTTAGTTGTAGCTACAGTGAGAGCAAAACTGAGATGGGATAAAATGAAAATGGAATCAGCTTTAAAAATTAAAGGAGGAGGTAGTTAGGGTAAGATATAAGCAACTACCGGAGGATAGATGGGCTAGTGAGATTGTAGACAATGAGGTTGAATAGGTATGGGACAGATTTAAGAATGTAGTATTAGTGTTAAGAACATAAAAACATAAGCTCAGTGGTGGCGTGTACTTAGCTCAGTGGTGACGTGTACTTAGTTCAGTGGTGACGTGTGTGCTCTCTGTGAATCTGAAAGAAGAGCTTAGGGTTGCTAAGCAGGAGATACTGCGATTAACGGAGAAGAACAAGAGGATTCGTAGTATTCCTCCTGTTGTGAGTCCCCAGGTTAAGAGGGGAACTTGATCAGTGGCTGGGCAACATGGAACCAAGCTGAGGATCAAGAAGACTGTTGGAAAGGCAGAAACAAGGAGGACCCAGAAGACTACTGTGGAAGCTTCCAACCCATTTTCGGTGCTACCTGACGAATTTGGGTGTTCTACTGGGAATGTCACAACGAGCACCAAGGAAGCATTGGCAGACGTGAGTGAGACATCCCTAGAAACCCCGACGAAGACCATCGAGAACGTCTTGACGAATTCCACAAGTGAAGGTGCAGTGCTACCTGACGAATGTGAGTCGACTACTGGGAGCATCACAACGGACGATGCCAAGGAAGGTAAAAGCATTGTTGTTGTTGGGGATAGCCAGATTAGGTACATGGATAGGGCATTCTGCTTGAAGGATAGGAGTAGGAGGCAGAGTGTGTGTTTTTCTGGGGCTGGGATGAAGGATATTGTTAGCCGTCTGGATGACATCATGAGAGGTAATGGGAGCAATCCTATTATCTGTCTCGGTGCTGGAGGCAACGATGTTGGCAGACGTAGGAGTGAGGACCTGATTAGCAGGTATAGGTCAGCTATAGAGATAATTAGGAGGAAGGGTGGGAAACCAGTCATATGTGGCATTTTGCCAAGGAGAGGAGTTGGAAATGATATACTACTACTACCACCTCTACCCACGCGTCGCTTCACCTGACTCCTGCCACTATATAAATGTCCTGAACTGTACATGAGTGTCTTTTCCGTGCCAGGACTATGGTCTTGGCGAACATTATACACATACATGAGTGTCTTTTTCCACATCTTGTCGGTATCACCATACCATTTCCTCCAATTTTTAATGCCATCCAAGAAATAAGCTCTGATAACTCTATGTACTCTCATATGCAAGTCCCACTCAAATCCAACCCCTCTCACTCATGTATTTATCCAACCTATATTTGAAACTACCCAAGGTTTTAGCCTCAATAACCCAACTAGGTAGACTATTCCACTCATCAACTACCCTATTTCCAAACCAATACTTTCCTACATCCTTTCTAAATCTAAACTTGTCTAATTTGAATCCATTACTGCGGGTTCTCTCCTGGAGAGATATCCTTAAGACCTTATGTATATACCCTTTATTAATACCCATCTTAAAGAAAGTCATGGTCACTGGGGGCACGTGTATACTGCAACTGTATCGTAACTGTACATGACTGTAACCGTACCACCCAGCTCCGGACCTCTTTAGATTGCCACAACCACGTACATGTCCGCAGCAAGAGTGACGTTTAGTGCTACTAGACACCTGTTGTAGGCAACATTGCTGGTCCAGTGGATTAGGGTGTGTTGAATTTTAATAGGCTACGAGGATGGCGTGCTAAAGCTCGAAGGTTCGAGGCTCGGCCTGTGCAGTTATTTGCTAAAAAAAAAAACACTTGTTCGTGGATGCAATAATATATATATATATATATATATATATATATATATATATATATATATATATATATATATATATATATATATATATATATATATATATATAATGTCGTACCGAATAAGTAAAACTTGCGATTTTGGCTTAAATAGCAACGCATTTCTTGCCGTATAAGGCAAACGAATATTTGTGTATGCAGTAATTTCGCAAAAATCATTAGGAATCTAAAGGAAAAAATATATTTCATTGTATTTGTTTATTATTAAATAACTGTAAACTTATCTTAAATATATTTAGTTGGATTAGGCCAAATTAAATTGCGCTTGTTATAATAAGGTTAGGTAAGTTTTCTAAGGTTCTTTTGGTACAAAATTACTGATTTTTACATTAACATAAATCAAAAAAATATATAAGAGAAGATTTTAAATAAGACTTAATTTTAAATGAGTTCTTGGTAATTGACCAGTTTTACCTATCCGCCACGATATATATATATATATATATATATATATATATATATATATATATATAATATATATATATATATAGTATATATATAGTATATATATAGTATATATATATATATATATATATATATATATATATATATATATATATATATATATATATATATGTACATATATACAAACACACGTGTGTGTGTGTGTGTGTGTGTGTGTACGTGGGTATACAGAATAAAAAGTCACGATATCTTGGCTGGAACAATACACAAATAATTATTTGTGTGTTTAGTGATTATAATCCGCACATAGGAGACTGAAACTTATGACGACGTTTCGATCCGACTTGACCATTAGCCAGTCACTTGTTAATGGTCCAAGTCGGACTGAAACGTCGTCGTAAATTTCACTCTCGTAAGCCTGAGTTATTCTGTGTGTGTGTGTGTGTGTGTGTGTGTGTGTGTGTGTGTGTTTGTGTGTGTGTGTGTGTGTGTGTGTGTGTGTGTGTGTGTGTACTCACCTATTTGTACTCACCTATTTGTGGTTGCAGGGGTCGAGTCCTAGCTCCTGGCCCCGCCTCTTCACCGGTTGCTACTAGGCCCTCTCTCTCCCCGCTCCATGAGCTTTATCAAACCTCGTTTTAAAACTGTGTATGGTTCCTGCCTCCACTACGTCATTTTCTAGGCTATTCCACTGCCTTACAACTCTATGACTGAAGAAATACTTCCTACTATCTCTCTGACTCATTTGTGTCTTCAACTTCCAATTGTGGCCTCTTGTTTCTGTGTCCCCTCCCTGGAACATCCTGTCTTTGTCCACCTTGTCTATTCCACGCAGTATTTTATATGTCGTTATCATGTCTCCCCTGACCCTCCTGTCCTCCAGTGTGGTCAGGCCGATTTCCCTTAATCTTTCCTCATAGGACCTTCCCCTTAGCTCTGGAACTAACCTTGTCGCAAACCTTTGTACTTTCTCTAGTTTCTTGACGTGCTTTATCAAGTGCGGGTTCCAAACAGGTGCTGCATACTCCAGTATGAGCCTGACATACACGGTGTACAGTGTCTTGAATGATTCCTTACTAAGGTACCGGAATGCTGTTCTCAGGTTTGCCAGGCGCCCATATGCTGCAGCAGTTATCTGATTGATGTGTGCTTCTGGGGACATGCTCGGTGTTATACTCACCCCAAGATCTTTCTCCTTGAGTGAGGTTTGCAGTCTTTGGCCACCTAGCCTATACTCTGTCTGTGGTCTTCTGTGCCCCTCCCCCATCTTCATGACTTTGCATTTGGCAGGATTAAATTCGAGAAGCCATTTGCTGGACCAGGTGTCCAGTCTGTCCAGGTCTCTTTGAAGTCCTGCCTCGTCCTCATCAGATTTAATTCTCCTCATTAACTTCACATCATCTGCAAACAGGGACACTTCTGAGTCTAACCCTTCCGTCATGTCGTTCACATATACCAAAAATAGCACTGGTCCTAGGACCGACCCCTGTGGGACCCCGCTCGTCACAGGTGCCCACTGTGATACATCATTACGTACCATGACTCGTTGTTGCCTCCCTGTCAGGTATTCTCTGATCCATTGCAGTGCCCTTCCTGTTATATGCGCCTGATGCTCTAGCTTCTGCACTAATCTCTTGTGAGGAACTGTGTCAAAGGCCTTCTTGCAGTCCAAGAAGATGCAATCAACCCACCCCTCTCTCTCTTGTCTTACTTCTGTTATTTTATCATAAAACTCCAGAAGGTTTGTGACACAGGATTTGCCTTCCGTGAATCCGTGCTGGTTGGCATTTATACTCCTGTTCCGTTCCAGGTGCTCCACCCCTCTCCTCCTGATAATCTCCATAATTTTGCATACTATACACGTCAAGGACACAGGTCTATAGTTTAGTGCCTCTTTTCTGTCTCCTTTTTTAAAAATGGGAACTACATTTGCCGTCTTCCATACCTCAGGTAGTTGCCCAGTTTCCAGGGATGTGTTGAAGATTGTGGTAAGTGGCACGCACAACATATCTGCTCCCTCTCTAAGGACCCACGGGGAGATGTTGTCTGGTCCCATTGCCTTTGAGGTATCGATGTCCCTTAGCAGTTTCTTCACCTCCTCCTCATCTGTATGTATGTCGTCCAACACTTGTTGGTGTATTCCTTGCTGGTGTCCCCATCTGGTCTGTCCCCCCAGAGTCCTTCCTGTCTCTACTGTAAATACTTCCTTAAATCTCGTGTTGAGCTCCTCACATACCTCTTGATCGTTTCTTGTG
Organism: Cherax quadricarinatus; assembly: GCF_026875155.1. NCBI lineage: Eukaryota > Metazoa > Arthropoda > Malacostraca > Decapoda > Parastacidae > Cherax > Cherax quadricarinatus. The sequence goes on from NC_069420.1 coordinate 39,989,134, forward strand.
AGTTCTCCACCTTCTTTCCTCAGCCTTATCACCTGGTCCTTGACTGTTGTCTTCCTCCTAATGTGGCTATACAGCAGTTTCGGTTCAGATTTGACTTTCGATGCTATGTCGTTTTCATACTGTCGCTGGGCCTCCCTCCTTATCTGTGCATACTCGTTTCTGGCTCTTCTACTAATCTTGTTTTCCTGGGTCCTATGCCTCCTGTACCTTTTCCATTCTCTGTTGCACTTAGTTTTTGCCTCCCTACACCTTCGGGTAAACCAAGGACTCGTTTTGGTCTTCCTATTATTTCCGTTTCCCTTGGGAACAAAACTTTCCTCTGCCTCCTTGCACTTTGTTGCCACATATTCCATCATCTCGTTTACTGATTTTCCTACCATTTCTCTGTCCCACTGAACCTCCTGCAGGAAGTTTCTCATACCTGTGTAGTCCCCCCTTTTATAGTTTGGCCTGTCCCCTTCAGTTCCTGTTACCTTCTCCACTTGTAACTCTACTATATAGTCAAAACTCAGAACCACATGATCGCTAGCTCCAAGGGGCCTCTCATAAGTGATGTCCTCAATGTCTGAACTGCTCAGGGTGAACACAAGATCCAGTCTTGCTGGCTCATCCTCCCCTCTCTCTCTGGTTGTGTCCCTGACATGTTGATGCATGAGGTTTTCAAGTACCACATCCATCATCTTGGCTCTCCATGTTTCGGGACCCCCATGTGGCTGTGTGTGTGTGTGTGTGTGTGTGTGTGTGTACTCACCTAATTGTGGTTGCAGGGGTCGAGACTCAGCTCCTGGCCCCACCTCTTCACTGATCGCTACTAGGTCCTCTCTCTCTCTATGCTTCCTGAGCTTTGTCATACCTCGTCTTAAAGCTATGTATGGTTCCTGCCTCCACTACATTACTTGCTAGGCTATTCCACTTCCTGACTACTCTGTGACTAAAGAAATACTTCCTAACATCCCTGTGACTCGTGTGAGTCTTCAACTTCTAATTGTGACTCCTTGTTTCTGTGTCCCATCTCTGGAACATCCTGTCTCTGTCCACATTATCTATTCCCTGCAGTATCTTGTATGTCGTTATCATGTCTCACCTGACCCTGCTGTCCTCCAGTGCAGTCAGTCCGATTTCCCTCAACCTTTCATCGTAGGACATTCCCCTGATCTCTGGAACTAGCCTTGTTGCAAACCTTTGTACTTTCTCCAACTTCTTGACGTGCTTGGCCAGGTGTGGGTTCCAAACTGGTGCTGCATACTCCAGTGTGGGCCTGAGGTACATAGCGTACAGTTTCTTGAACGATTCCTTATTAAGGTATCGGAGCGCTATACTCAAGTTTGCCAGGCGCCCATATGCTGCAGCAATTATCTGGTTGATGTGTGCCTCCGGAGACGTGCTCGGTGTTATGGTCACCACAAGATCTTTCTCCTTGAGTGAGGTTTGCAGTCTTTGTCCAAATAGCCTATACTCTGTGTGCGGTCTTCTTTGCCCCCCCCCCCCAATCTTCATGACTTTGCATTTGGCAGGGTTGAATTCGAGAAGCCAGTTTCTGGACCACGTGTCCAGTCTGTCTAGGTCTCTTTGTAGTCTTGCCTGATCCTCATCCGATTTAATTCTTATCAACTTCACATCATCTGCGAACAGGGACACTTCAGAGTCTATCCCTTCCATCATGTCATTTACATATATCAAAAATAGCACTGGTCCTAGAACTGACCTCTGTGGGACCCCGCTCGTCACAGGCGCCCACTGTGATACCTCTTCACGTACCATGGCTCGTTGTTGCTTCCCTGTCAATTATTCTCTGATCCATTGTAGTGCCTTCCCTGTTATATATGCCTGATCCTCCAGCTTCTGCACTAATCTCTTGTGAAGAACTGTGTCGAATACCTTCCTGCAGTCCAGGAAAATGCAATCCACCCACTCCTCTCTCTCGTGTCTTACTTCTGTTACCTTGTCATAAAACTCCAGAAGGTTTGTGACACAAGATTTGCCTTCCATGAATCCATGCTGGTTGTCATTTATAATCTTGTTCCATTCCAGGTGCTCCACCACTCTCCTCCTGATAATCTTCTACATGACTTTGCATACTATACCCGTCAGAGACACTGGTCTGTAGTTTAGTGCCTCGTCTCTGTCTCCTTTCTTAAAAATGGGGACTACATTTGCCGTCTTCCATATCTCAGGTAGTTGCCCAGTGTCAAGGGATGTATTGAAGATTGTGGTTAGTGGCATGCACAGCATCTCTGCTCCTTCTCTAAGGACCCATGGGGAAATGTCCGGTCCCATCACCTTTGAGGTATCAAGGTCACTTAGCATCTTCTGCACCTCCTCCATTGTTCGTATGTCATCCAACACTTGTTGGTATATTGCCTGTCGATGTTCCCCTCTGTGCTGTCTTCCCAGAGCCCTTCCTGTTTCTACTGTAAATACTTCCTTAAATCTCCTGTTTAGCTCCTCACATACCTCCTGATCGTTTCTTTTGAGTTCCCCACCTTCTGTCCTCAGCCTGATCACCTGGTCTTTGACTATTGTCTTCCTCTTGATGTGGCTATACACCAGTTTCGGGTCAGACTTGACTTTCGATCTTATGTTATTTTCATACTGTCGCTGGGCCTCCCTCCTTACCTGTGCATACTCGTTTCTGGCTCTGCAACTGATTTCCCTATTTTCATGTGTTCTATGCCTTCTGTACTTTTTCCATTCTCTATTGCACTTAGTTTTTGCCTCCCTACAAGCCTTTCCTCTGCCTCCCTGCATTTCGTTGTTACGTATTCCATCATTTTGTTTACTGACTTTCCTACCAGTTCTCGGTCCCACTGAACCTCCTGCAGGAAGTTCATCAAAGCTATGTAGTCCTCTCTTTTATAGTCTGGGCTTTCCCATTCAACTCCTGTTACTCTCTCCACTTGTAACTCTACTATGTATTCAAAGCACAGAACCACATGGTCACTAGCTCCTACGGGATTCTCATATGTGGTGTCCTCAATGTCTGAACTGCCCAGGGTGAACACAAGGTCCAGTCTTGCTGGTTCATCCTCCCCTCTCACTCTGGTAGTGTCCTTAACATGTTGGTGCATGAGGTTTTCCAGTACCACATCCATCATCTTGGCTCTTCATGTTTCAGGACCCCTGTGTTTCTCCAGGTTTTCCCAATCAATCTCTCTGTGGTTGAAATCGCCCATAACCAGTAACTTTGCTCTGCTCGAGTGAGCTCTTCTTGCTACCTCAGCCAGTGTGTCCACCATTGCTCTGTTGCTCTCTTCATATTCCTCTGTTGGCCTCCTGCAGTTCTGTGGCAGATTATACATGACTGCAATGACTACCTTGTGCTCCCCAGACTGAAGTGTACCTACTATGTAGTCCCTTACTTCAATCTCGTCCATGCCTCCCATTTTCTCGAGTTTCCATCAGTTTTTTATGAGCAGTGCAACCCCTCCTCCCCTTCTGCCCCTTCTATCGTTCCTCATGATTTGATATCCTGGTGGGAAGATTGCATCTGTTATTGTCTCAGTGAGTTTCGTTTCTGTAACTGCGGTGATGTCTGGGGACTTCTCATTGATTCTTTCAGGCCACTCCTTATATTTATTCATTAATCCATCTGCATTCATGTACCAAACCTTCAACTTCTGTTCTAAAACTGTGGTCCTGGGGGAATATTGGGGTTGGGAGAGCAGGAGCCTTTGTGGGGACCTATGGGGGGTTGCAGTGGAGGTGAGGGCAGAATTCCCATAGGGGGTTACTGTAAGGGTAGGGTTCGTAGTGTGGGGAGTGGGGACAGAGGGATCGGTGTGTTATTGTTGGTTTAGATTGTTCAGTTGCCTTGGGGTTGTCGTGGTTGGAGTCCTTCTGCAGGTGCTTCTGGGGGTGTGTTTTCTCTTCCACCTGTGCCTGGGTTATTCTGCTTTTCTTTGTCATTTCCTCCTGTTCCTCCTTTCGTTTTCGCACTCTCTCTTTCAGTACCATCTTTTCCTCTTGTGTTCTGTCTCGATCGAGGTACACACATTTTCAAGGCAGAATCGAGTTGATTCTGCCTTGAAAATTACTTTGAGAGGCCGTTTCCTTCTTGTGAACCACCCAATTCTCCGAAAATTTGTCACCTGGGTCATGACGCCCTTGCCTATCGCCCTCATGATGCCTTCAATCGCTTTTTTCTCCTCCTATTTTATTTCATCATAGGTTTCCCCTTCGGCTTCATGGAGCCCATAGACAAAAACTGATCTCTTCCTTTCTTCCTCCCACTGTGTCTCCCATTGCGTCCTCTGAGGTGTTTTACTTCCTTTCGAGCATTCCTTCAATCCTTTCCCTAGCTGCAACCCTTATGCTCATTGGTTTGTCTTTCCTGCTCACCTGTTCCTGGCCCCCACAAGTGTCTAGTAGTGTCCCTGCATGTGTCCTAGCTCCTTCAATGTCTTCTGACCTCTCATTTGATCCTAGTGTACTCCCTGTCTGTGTCTTGGCCCCATGTGGTTCTGGCAGGACCTTTGCATACAGTATAGCTTCCTTGCTCCTTCCAGTCCCTTTGTCTGTGTCTGATGTAGATATTCCTGATGCTATGTCTGTATAGTTATTTTTTTCCTCTAGGCTGTTTCAGATTTCTCAGCTCCTCTTCTAAGCTCTGTATCTTGGCTTCTGCTACTATGGCATGTTGCTCCCACTTTCTGCTCTCTGCAGCTAACCTCTCTCCCATCTTCCTTTCAAGCTCTTCTAGCTTCCTTCTCTAGTCTTCCTCCCTTTTTTTGAGCTCTGCTTCCCAGTCCTTCCCAGATTTGTTCGTCAGACCCTTTGCTCTCGACCTTGTTCTCAATTGCCCCATTGCACCACAGAATGAAGCTTATTTATTTTTGGAGTGGGTGTTTGTGTGAGGATGGGTGTTGTAGGGAGGGGAGGCAAGGCAAGGGGGAGAAGGATATGGGGGTGGGAGGGGGGTTAGCATCAAGGAGAGTTTTAGGGGTTGCAATAGAGTATAGGGAGGGAGGAGAAAGGGAGTATGAGTGAGGCTAGGGGGAGAAAGACTGGGGAGAGGAAAGATGGAAAGGGGAGAGAGAGAGAGAGAGAGAGAGAGAGAGAGAGAGAGAGAGAGTGAAGCATTCCTGTTATGTAATTGCTTGCTTCTCCGCTGTCTCCTCTCTCCAGCTCATCAAAATTCCATCGGTTTTTGATCAGCAGTGCCGCTCCTCCACCCCCCCTGTTCCCTCTGTCTTTCCTCAGGATCTGGTAACCCATTGGAAAGATGGCATCTATTATCATACCTGTAAGCTTGTTTTCTGTGAGAGCTATGATGTCCGGTGATGCCTCTTTGAGTCTTTCGTGCCACTCCTCCCACTTATTTGTTATTCCATCAGTGTTTGTGTGCCATACCTTCAGTTTCCTCTCCAACACTGTGGTTTGTGGGGCCTGTGAGGGTGGGAGACCTGGCAGCATACTGGGGGATTCTATAGCTGGGTGTTGGGTGGAAGCTGTGAGTATGGATTGTAGATTTTAGTGTTTCGATGGTGTGATAGGTTGTGGGGTTCTGAGGATGGTTCTGTGTGTGCTTGCCCTTGCTGCTCTGTCCTGCTCTGATTGACCTCTGCTGGTTCCATCCTTGTCTCCTTTCCTAGCTCCTTTCACTTTTTTTGCCCTATCCCTCAGCTGCTGTCATTCTGTTTGTGTTCTGTCTCTGTCTAGGAACACCCTCTTGTACTCTTCCGAGTACTTCAACCATGGTTTCTCTTTCAGGATCCCGTTCCACACTATTTCTGTCCTGAGAATCAGCTTGATCAGTCATTTTCTCCCCTTCAAGTACCCCCCTATTCTCTGAAAATTTACAATCTCGTCCATGTCTTTATCACCTACTTCTGTGATGATGTTCTCAATCTCCTTTCTTTCTGCCTGCCGTCTTTCAGTGTGTGTCCTTTCCTCTCTCTCCTGAAGCCCATGGATAAACACTGATTTTGCCCTTTCCTCCTCCCATTGCCTCTCCCTCTTTGACTCTGGTTCCTGTCTGTACATGGTCATTTTCTCCCTTGTTTTTTCCAGTGGCTCTTGGTAGCATGGCTGTGCCTCTGCATTTGACCTATCACCCTCTCCATCTGCACCCAGCTGCTCTCCCCATTCACTCCTTGGCCCTTTCTGGCAGGCTGATATGACCTTAGCATAAGTCATATCTCCTTCCTTTCTGTTTGGCCTCTCAGCTTCATATGCTGTGTCTTCTCTGGTCAGTGCCCCTGTAACTCGCTTCAGCCTGTTTACCTCAGCTTCTAGGACCCTTATCCTGGCTACTGCAGTTTCGACTTGTGCCTCCCAATTCTTCTTCTCCTTCTCCAACCTCTTTTCTAATTTGACAGAAAGCTCTGTCTCCATTTTTTCAGAAAGCTCTCCTAATTTTCTCTCCCAATCTTGTTCCATCCTTTTCCATTGCTCCTCCATCCACTCCTCTCTACCAGAACCCTTCTCATCTGATCCCTGGTTCCTTTGAGTCCCTACCATTTTTTTTCCTTTTTTCCCTTTTCTTCCCTTTCTTTTTTCTTTTTTCTTTTTTTGAAAGAGGAAAGAGTGAGAGAGAGAGAAAGAGAGAGAAGGGAAAGGTAAAAGGAGAGAGGGGGAGAGTGAGAAGGGAAAAGGGGAGAGGGAGAGAGAGAGAGAGAGAGAGAGAGAGAGAGAGAGAGGGGGAGAGAGAGAGAGATAGAGAGAGACAGAAAGAGAGAGGAGAGAGAGAAGAGAGAGAGGGGAGGGAGAGGAGAGGGGGAGAGAGAGGGGAGAGAGAGATGGGAAATGGGAGAGGGGAGAGATAATGAGAGGGGGAGAGATGTTAGAGGGGAGAGATGGGAGAGGGGAGAGATGGGAGAGGGGACTTCTGTCCATAGATCAAGACTGCCCTCTTGGGATGTGTTGTAAAGTTGCAGCTAAGATAATCCATCACAGGGAAGCACTTCATGAGCTCCTCAAATCATTAGATAACCTCCAAGCTATTGTAGAAAGTCAGTGCAAACCTACATCAAGTGACATAAGCTACTCAGCTGATGGTGACACTATTGACAAAGAGTGGAAGTCCCACACTGAGCTTAACTCTGTACTAGCATGTGCAATGTACAGACCTCAGTGGCAACATGCAGACCCTATCAACTTCCTAATGGAAAATATTGACTCCCTTCTGCTACAACACAACTGTCAACATATCATAAGTGTTGGTGACCTCAACCAGCACCTTATACAGAGGGACTTTGATGACCTTCTTGCAGTGTTTGACATGAGAAACTTTGTTGATTTCCCTACTCACATCTCTGGCTCCTCCCTTGACCCAGTAGTGAGTGATCTGGCAGAAGGCATAGTCACTTGTCAACCCCTCGGCTATGTTGGATCGTCTGACCACAAAGCTGTTTTTACGACACTTAAGATCCCAACAGAACGAGGTGAGGAGTCCACACGCACAACCTGGCTATGGGAAAGAGGTAATTGGCCCCCCTTTGCTCTGAGCTCGCCACCACCGATTGAATGCTCTTCTCCAAGGGGATGTTGACAACCAAGTGAAAGCCTTCACTGGACACATCCTTAATCTACAACAAGAACACTTCCTCACCCCGGGAAATAGTGACGGGAAACCTACAGATCAGCCTTGGTTTTTGGGTTTCATTGTAGAGAGGCTGCTACTGCTAAGTACAAAGCATGGCGAAAGTATAAGAGACATCCTACCACCTATAACAGAACATGCACAGGCAAGCCTGTAGGCATATGGGTGACGTTCAAAAGTGGGGGCCATTGCTAAGTGGGAGGTGGACACTGAAAGAAAGCTAGCATCAGGTAGGGTAGGCTCCAAAACCGGGTGGTCCCGGGTTCAAGTACAGACAAGGTTATCTGCCTGTTTGAACTCATTCCACATCTAAATCGACAGGATGGGACCACCTCTACTAGTAGTCAAGAGAAGGGGACCTCTTTGCTGAACACTTTGCTACCAAAATGCAAGTTCCTGATCCAGCAAGGGACCCTCCTTGGCTCGCTGCAAGAACTGTGTCAAAACTGTCAGTGGTGAAAATAAGGCAGGGGGAGGTGCATTTCCTTCTTAAACCGCTTGACCAAGAAGGCGTGGGCCCAGACAAGTTGACCCAAGATTGCTGAGAAGATGTGTAGACCAGCTAGCAGCACCTCTAACTCGCTTTCTTTCAGCACGCCTATTACAGTGTAAATGGCCCTCTCTGTGGAAAGATGCAAATGTAGTCCCTGTTCACAAAAAGAAGAGCAGGCAGAAATCAGCAACTACAGACCAGTGTCACTCCTGTCAATCACTGGTAAGATCCTTGAGACAATAATCTCAAGACAAATGACAGAGTTTTTTGACTATCACTCACTACTTTGTGATCGCATATGGCTTCAGAAAGGGTTTTACTCTGCTGCTGATCTGTTGTTAAACCTCTCCACTAAGTGGCACCAGTCACAGATGAATCCAAAGTCAGATGTGTGGTAGCACTGGACATTGCTGGTGCTTTCGACCGGGTGTGGCACCAGGGCCTCTTAGCAAAACTTCAAGCACTGGGAATTGCAGGCTCTACACTATGTCTCCTCAGTGATTACCTTCATGGTAATCTCAAGTGTAGTTTCTCAATGGAAAAGGAATCAGCAAGACATCCTATTGGGGCAAGTGTTCCACAAGGAAGCATGTTGGGACCATTGTTATGGAATGTCTACATCAACGACCTTCTTCATCTCATCCCAGAATCACATGCATATACAGACGACTGTACGCTGACATTCACTTATCCAAGAGAAGAAATGCCAGCTGCTCTAAGCTACATCAATCACCAGCTGAGAGTTATATCAGCTTGGGGAAATAGATGGCAAGTAACATTTGCACCTGAGAAAATGCAAATGATGATTGTCTCTAGGCACCATGATGGTAATACTGGTGCAGTAGTAAGGATGAATGGGAGGGTGTTGGTACCTAGAGAAGAAGCTGATATCCTTGGGGTGAAATTTGACTCCAAACTAACCATGGAGAACCATGTTGTAAATCTTGCAAACAAGGCAGCCAGGAAGCTTACAGCACTTCGCCGTATCTCACATCTGCTTGACAGTAGGGGTTGCAAGATTCTGTACGAAGCACAAGTATGCTCACACCTTGAGTATGCTCCACTTTCTTGGTTTGCTTGCCCCCCCCCCTCTTATCTGCGACTGCTTGACAGAGTAGAGAACAGAGCAAGACGTCTCATCTCTTGCCTGGACCCATCCTGGATAGATCTGTCATTTCAGCAGAGCCCTTTAACATAGGAAAGGGGGATGAGGGTGGCCTTACTGTTATGTACAAGGCCAATATTGTCAAAGTACCACACTTGGATCCACTTCGAGGACAGCGTGAAACAAGCTTTTATGTCACAAGACGGGCAGAAAGCAGCAACTTCACTCTGGCTGTACCCTTCTCCAGAACATCACTCCATCTGAGATCATATATGCCCAGGATGACTCGAGTATGGAACACATTCGTACAGCATAATGATGTCAACGAGATAAAGTCAGTTGATCAAATAAAAATGCTGGCCCACAGATGGCTCCAATTTCATCCTGTTCCCTACTTGTATGTCTCATAACAATAAAAATGCTTTCAAATGAGCTGATGTAGGTAACAGCTCTTAGCTTGTCAATAAAGCTAGGGATCCTTAACCTTGTCAAACCCTGTGTAAAAAAAAAAGAGATAGGTAGAGAGATAGGTAGTGAGAGATAAGTAGAGAGAGAGATCTGTAGAGAGAGATAGGTATTGAGAGAGAGAAAGAGACGGGGGAGGGGGGAATAGAGGATAGTGGTATGTTAGAGGGAGGGTTATCAGGTCAGTTTACAGGAAGGTGTGAAATCCTGTGTATGTGTGTGCATGTGTACTACAGCTTTTACAAGTGCCTGACCGCTTGTTCCTGTGTGTGTGTGTGCCCCCATTTCTAAGTATTCATACTGCTAATAAATACCAGTAGTAATACCAGTAATTCTAAAACTTACCAATAGTAATTCTAACACTTATCAATTCTACTTATAAAATGCAGAAAGTAACTAGGTTTTAAAATTTAGCTTGTCTCAACTTCAACAAGTGTCTGACGTTATCCCTCGCTAGACCGCTTTACTCCTCACACTCTCGTCAACCCTATCTTCACCTTATCTATGCTATTTCTACTCTAATTCTGGTAATAGCTTGCACGAGTGAGTGACCAGTATCTAACAGTGATGAAGAGACCAGAATCTGACAACATGCATCCTCAGTAGGCGAGCAATACTTGCGCTGGCAGCAACGCGATGACAAATTGCCAGATGCTCATGACGTAGTCGTCGTACATAGGCCATCTATCACTATTTTGAAAATCCTTCACTCGTGATGTTTATAACCATATATGCTCATACATCCCGTTTTTTTCTCAAGTGATTTCACTTTCCACTTATGATAGAATACACTTCACACAGTGAGCATTCCTGTGTGTGTGTATACTCATCTAATTGTACTCACCTAATTGTGGTTGCAGGAGTCGAGTCCTCAGCTCCTGGCTCTGCCTCTTCACTGAGTGATACTAGGTCCTCCCTCTCCCTGCTCCATGAGCTTTATCACACCTCACTTTAAAGCTATGTATGGTTCCTGCCTCCACTACCTCATTTTCCAGACTATTCCACTTCTTGACAACTCTGTGACTGAAGAAATACTTCCTAACATCCCTTTGACTCACCTGAGTCTTCAGCTTCCAATTGTGACCCCTTGTTTCTGTGCCCCTCTCTAAAAACATCCTGTCTCTGTCCACCTTGTTTATTCCACACAGTATTTTGTATGTTGTTATCATGTCTTCCCTAACCTTCCTGTCTTCCAGTATCGTCAGGCCGATTTTTCTTAATGTTTCTTCGTAGGACATTCCCCTTAGCTCTGGGACTAACCTTGTTGCAAACCTTTGCACTTCCTCTAATTTCTTGACGTGCTTGATCAAGTGTGGGTTCCAAACAGGTGCTGCAAACTCCAGTATGGGCCTAAACGTACACGGTGTACGTGTCTTGAACGATTCCTTACTAAGGTATCAGAACGCTGTTTTTAGGTTTGCCAGGCGCCCATATACTGCAATAGTTATCTGGTTGATGTGTGCTTCCAGAGATGTGCTCGTTGTTATACTCGCCCCAAGATCTTTCTCTTTGAACGAGGTTTGCAGCCTTTGACCACCTAGCCTATACTCTGTCTACAGTCTTCTTTGCCCTTCCCCGATCTTCATGACTGCATTTGGCAGAGTTAAATTCGAGAAGCCAGTTGCTGGACCAGGTGCATAGCCTGTCCAGTTCTCTTTGAAATTCTGCCTGATCCTCATCTGATTTAATTATCGTCATTAGCTACACATCATCTGTGAACAGGGGCAATTCTGAGTCTAACCCTTCCATCATGCATTCACATATGCCAAAAATAGTACTGGTCCTAGGACTGACCCCCATGGAACCTCGCTCATCACAGGTGCCCACTATGATGCCTCATCACATACCATGACTCACTGTTGCCTCCCTGTCAGGTATTTTCTGATCCATTGCAGTGCCCTTCCTGTTATACATGCCTGATCTTCCAGCTTCTGCACTAATCTCTTGTGAAGAACTGTGTTGAAGGCCTTCTTGCAGTCCAAGAAGATGCAATCAACCCACCCCTCTCTCTCGTGTCTTCTGCTACCTTGTCATAATACTCCACGTTTGTGACACAGGATTTGCCTCCCATAAATCCGTGCTGGTTGGCATTTATAAATCTTGTTCCGTTCCAGCTGCTCCCCCACTCTCCTCCTGATAATCTTCTCCATGACTTTACATACTATACACGTCAGTGACACTGGTCTCTAGTTTAGTGCCTCTTTTCTGTCTCGTTTTCTAAAAATGGGAATTACATTTGCCGTCTTCCATTCTTCAGGTAGTTGCCAGTTTCAAGGATGTGTTGAATATTGTGGTTAGTGGCACACACAGCATTTCTGCTCCCTCTCTAAGGACCCACGGGAAGATGTCCCGGGCGCATTGCCTTCGAGGTATCAAGGTCACTGGGTAGCTTCCGTACCTCCTCCTCAGTTGTGTGTATGTCATCCAACACTTGTTGGTATAATCCTTGTTGGTGCCCCCCCTGTACTGTCCTCCAGAGGCCTTACTGTCTCCACTGTAAATACTTCCTTAAATCTCATGTTGAGCTCCTCACATACCTCTTGATCGTTTCTTGTGAGTTCCCCACCTTTTCTCAGCCTGATCAGCTGGTCTTTGACTGTTGTCTTCCTCCTGATGTGGCTATTCAGCAGTTTCGGGTCAGACTTGACTTTCGATGCTGTCTTTTTCGTACTGTCGCTGGGCCTCCCTCCTTATCTGTGCATACTCGTTTCTGGCTCTTCGACTAATATCTTTATTTTACTGGATCCTTTGCCTCCTGTACCTTTTCCATTCTCTGGTGCACTTAGTTTTTGCCTCCCTACACCTTCAGGCAAACCAAGGACTCGCTATGGTCTTCCCATTATTTCTATTCCCCCTTGGGAACAAACCTTTCCTCTGCCTCCCTGCATTTTGCTGTTACGTATTCCATCATCTCGTTTACTGACTTTCCTAGCAGTTCTCTGTCCCACTGAACCACCTGCAGGAAGTTCCTCATACCTGTGTAGTCCTCCCTTATATAGTGTGTGTGTGTTGTGTGTGTGTGTGTGTGTGTGTTACTTTTTATTTAGGAAGAAGTACACAATGCCGCCAGCAGGGCACTGAATATTCTCTGGAGAGAAGAGCTCATATCTAGATGAAACCCCAAAGGCCTTAAGAAGTGCAGCCGTCGCCTCTTCATAAAAAATGCAGTAGAACTCTGGGAAAAAAATACAGACCAGTAGCATTAACAATATAAAAGTACTTGAAAAAAGCCTGACATACATAACCGAAGCCAACAGGAACTTAGAGCAGGAAGGTCATGCCTTTGACGACTATTGAATCATTATAAAGATATTACAAAGGCTTAGAAAAAACCAAAACACAGACGTGGTCACCACGGACTTCACGAAGACATTTTACAAGTGGATTGATAACCCATAAAATAAAGTTAACAGGTATGATGTAAATGATTTAGAAACCGACAAGTTGGAGAATAAGACGCCTGTGCAAAATTTGCAACGTTTCGCTAACCAGAAATTTGGCGAAAATTTTCCACAGTAAAGTTTTCCCATACGTTGCACAAGTGTCTTAGTCTGCAAGTTAACAAGTACAGAAGGAAAAGTAAGAAAATGAATATTCAGTTTTCTAATGAAGAACTTAAATGATAATAATAGGAAACGAAGCAAACTCTAGCCTTAGCAAGTAAAAAGTTCAGCACTCCACGGCACTGTCCTTTTCGCCTTGACTGTTCCCAAAAGCCTCTTAGCAGACAATAATAAAAACCGCTGGCAGCATGTTCGTATCGTCCTTTGTGGATGATACCAGTATTAGCAGGAAAGTCGCCTCTGTAGAAGACACCGAAAATTTGCAAACAACATTTTTGGGTTTCAACAACAGCACAATACCAGCATCACTAGTCAACAGCAGCACAATACCAGCATCACTAATCAACAACAGCACAGTACCAGCATCACTGGTCAACAACAGCACAATACCAGCACCCACAGTCACAACACAACAATACCAGCATCATAGTCAACAACACAACAATACCAGCATCACTAGTCAACAACACAACAATACCAGCATCACTAGTCAACAACACAACAATACTATTATCACTTGTTGACAACACAACACCACCACCATTACTTGTCAACAACACAACAACACTATCTCACTTGTCAACAGCAGCACAACAACACCATCATCACTAGTCAACAACAGCACAAAACATCTCAGCACTTGTCAAAAGTAGCACAACACCATCATCACTTGTCAAAGTAGCACAACACCATCATTACTATTAACAACACCAGCATCACTAGTCAACAACAAGCAAAAAACTACACCAGCATCACTAGTCAACAACACAACAACACCAGCATCACTAGTCAACAACAGCACAAAAACACCACATCACTAGTCAACAAAACAACCCCAGCATCAGTGGTTAACAACAGCACAACCCCAGCATCACTAGTAAACAACAGCACAACAACACCAGCATCACTATCAACAACACTGTACCAGCCTTTGAGCAATGATCATCCAATAGTGACACCAAAGGTTACAAATAACACATAATGGAACTCTCGGCATATCAGGAATCACGCTGCACTAGTACATATGTCCAGACGTAAGAAGTGCACGGCTCTGCACTGGTGCACATCTCAGACGGCAGTAGTGTACACTGCAGCATCTTTCACAGACAGTAATGTATCATTTCACAAAATCACGTGTCTGCAACTAGGAAGAGAAGAATGGAGAAATATTTAATTTATCTCATTTAAGTTTTACGTATATACTGTTTAGAAAATAGTATCAGTGTCTCGTAGAGTTCCCAAAATCTCACAGATGTAAAATAGATGTAAATTAGTGCAAGTGGCACCTAAAAGCAGCGAAACTATTTAAACAGGTAGCCCAGTACACACGCACACTAAATGTATATATATATAATATTTATATATATATATATTATATATATTTATATATATATATATATATATATATATATATTAAAAAAATATAGGGAGGTACCACCTCTGGAACTGTCCTGGGACCCTCATCCTCAGAGAAAAGAATAAACTTGTTTCAGGAAAACTCAAGGTTCTCCTGAAGCTGTTTGAAATTTTTCTCCTACCACTCCCTATATTTTATAGATACTTTATTTAAAGACAAAATTACACTAACAAAAATACAATAGGAAGTAAAATGACATAGATAACAACTCAGAGCTACATCTCGAATACTTTGTCCAGCTCCCGGCGGTCGGCCGCGTGCCCAGAGTACTGCAGCCATTTCCCTTCTGGATCGCAACACTGAGTCTCTGAAAGAGGAAGCTGGCCGCCCTGTGGTCCCTGGTTTTAAGATGAGTTTTTACTCAGCTCTTTGAGGAACTTTAAGCACCCTTGCCCATGCTCCATGGGTATCTGACCCTTTTGGGATGAAGTTATAGCAAGGGGGAAGGTCTTCAAATTTGCGGGTCTTCTGGGTCTCCCTGTGGCTGGCAGCTCCACCCCCTTCAGCTAAGGAGCATGGGCAAGTAGGTAATCTGCCTATGTGGCAGCACAGGTGTGTCCCGGCAATCTGCTTCCATCTTTCCAGGGGTCCCATTGGGCTGGGCAGGGCTGTGGCGAGGCTTCTCTTTTGAGTATTGACTCCTTATGTGTGGCGTTAATTTCCCTCTGATGTGTGACACACGACCATGAGTCCCATTGACAGCCGTTCCCTGCGCAAAACACTAATGTTCGGTGACGATGGGGGCGGCAAGGCGAAGAGCAACACCAGTCGAATGGCCTGTGGGGTCAGTCGAGGGGCCCAGGGAGGAATGGAACAGTAGGGGAAATCCCCTGATTGTGTGCCCTTTGCCGCTAGAAGAAGAGCTTTGTCCTTTCCTGAAGCTTGCGAGAATTGTATGGCGATTTTTTCCGTGATCGTTTGTCCAGTGGACTGTTTTGTTCTTTGGAGGAGTGGTGTACTGGAGAGTCTGCAAGGTTCCTATCGTCTGCTGTTTTAGTGAAACCCGGATATTGAGCTCCTACCGCCTCTCAGGTTCAGGTACTTTCTTGACTAATTTTACTGGAAGCCAACACGAAGATAGAAATGCAGGTAAAGGTACCCCGCATTGCTTTGGCACCCCTAATACCCAAGTCACACTGGGAGGATTGCCCCTGATCCCATTGCAGATCTTCTAGTGACAGATTTCAGTGCCTTCTTAAGGGTTGATCTCAGGAGGTGCGTCATTCATCGGTGTTGGGTTGTCAAAAGAGGGTGCGCACCTTAGGAAATGAATTCTTGGCATGGTAAGAAACTTGTGAGGAAAATACAGGGCATCATGGGAATCAAGATTGCTTATTCTTTCCTCCATTCTCTTTTGGTCATTCAATTTGTTTTTGAGAACTGTGTCGATGGGGCCCGGGGGACTCAGCGGTGCTCCCAAGAGGTACTGTTGGATGGGGTGGTAGTAGAGAAATTCCAGGAGGATTGTTCGCACAGCATGATTAATCTCCTGGTTTGTTGGAAAGATTCACACTTTTTAAGGATTGAGGATGAGTCCCAAGGGTTCTCCCTGTGACTTCACCAGTTGTACGTCCTCTAACAGGGACTCTTCAGTACTTGCTATCATCCAGGTACCAGATGTTGAGCTCGCTGCATAGGCTGGAAGTTAGTTCTCTTACTGCCAAGCAGAAGAGAAGTGGAGCGAGTGGATCACCCTGCTGAATACCCTCTGATGAGGGAATTTCATGTTCTCCAAACAAAAAAATATATAAAATATATATATATATTATATATATATAATATATATATATAATATATATAAAATGTCGTGCTGAATAGGTAAAACTTGTGATTTTTGGCTTAAATAGCAACGTTCTTCTTGCCGAATAAGGTAACCAAAAATTTGTGTATGCAATAATTTCGCAAAAATCATTCTGAGCCTAACAAAAAATATATATATTTCATTGTGTTTATTTATTATTAAATTATTTGATTAGGCTAAATTAAATTGCGCTTGTTATAATAAGGTTAGGTAAATTTTCTAAGGTTCTTTTAGTGCAAAATTATTAATTTTTACATTAATATAAATGAACAAAATATATCAAAACGTATAAGAGAAAATTTTAGAAATGACTTAATTTTAAATGAGTTCTTGCTAATTGACCAGCTTTACCTATTCGGCAAGATACACACACACACACACACACACACACACACACACACACACACACACACACACACACACACACACACACACACACACACACACACACACACCAGCAGAGGTCAGTCAGAGCAGAACAGAACAGCAAGGGCAAGCACACACACAACTATTCTCAGAACCATACAACCTATCACACCATCCCAACACACACTACAATCCAAACCCACAGCCTCCACCCAACACCGAGCTATAGAATCCCACAGTATGCCACCAGGTCTCCCACCCTCACAGGCCCCCCCAAACCACAGTGTTGGAAAGGAAACTGAAGGTATGGTACACAAACGCTGATGGAATAACAAATAAGTGGGAGGAGTGGCATGAAAGAGTCAAAGAAGCATCACCGGACATCATAGCTCTCACAGAAACCAAGCTTACAGGTATGATAATAGATGCCATCTTTCCAACGGGATACCAAATACTGAGGAAAGACAGAGGGAACAGGGGGGGTGGAGGAGTGGCATTGCTGATCAAAAATCGCTGGAATTTTGATGAGCTGGAGAGAGGAGACAGCGGAGAAGAAAGTGATTACATAGCGGGAACGCTTCACTCTGGAGGTCCCAAGGTGGTAATAGCAGTGATGTATAACCCACCACAGAACAGCAGGAGGCCAAGGCAAGAGTACAACGAGAGCAATAGAGCGATGGTTGACACACTGGCTAGAGTGGCCAGAAGAGCTCATGCATGCAGGGCAAAGCTCCTGATCATGGGTGACTTTAACCACAAGGAGATCGATTGGGAGAAACTTGGACCCACATGGGGGCCAAGATACATGGAGGGCTAAGAGGATGGAGGTGGTACTGGAAAACTTCATGTGTCAACACGTAAGGGACACTACAAGAGAGAGAGGAGAGGATGAACCAGCAAGGCTGGACTTAGTATTCACCTTGAGTAGTGCAGATATCGAGGACATCACATATGAAAGACCCCTTGGGGCCAGTGACCATGTGGTTTTAAGCTTCGAATACACAGTAGAGCTACAAGTGGAGGGAGAAGCAGGAAGGCCAGGACGAATGAAGCCAAACTACAAGAAAGGGGACTACACAGGAATGAGGAACTTCCTGAACGGGGTTCAGTGGGACAGAGAACTGGCAGGGAAGCCAGTTAATGAGATGATGGAATATGTAGCAACAAAATGCAAGGAGGCTGAGGAGAGGTTTGTACCCAAGGGTAACAGGAATAATGAAAAAGCCAGGATGAGCCCATGGTTTACCCAAAGGTGCAGGGAGGCAAAAACCAAGTGTGCTAGGGAATGGAAGAAATATAGAAGGCAAAGGACCCAGGAGAATAAGGAGAGCACTCGTAGAGCCAGAAACGAATATGCACAGATAAGAAGGGAGGCCCAAAGACAATATGAAAACGACATAGCAGCAAAAGCCAAATCTGACCCGAAACGGTTGTACAGCCACATCAGGAGGAAAACAACAGTCAAGGACCAGGTAATCAGGCTAAGGAAGGAAGGAGGAGAGACAACAAGAAATGACCGTGAAGTATGTGAGGAACTCAACAAGAGATTCAAAGAAGTGTTCACAGAGGAGACAGAAGGGGCTCCAGAAAGACGGAGAGGTGGGGCACACCACCATGTGCTGGACACAGTGCACACAACCGAGGAAGAAGTGAAGAGGCTTCTGAGTGAGCTAGATACCTCAAAGGCAATGGGGCCAGATAACATCTCCCCATGGGTATTGAGAGAGGGAGCAGAGGCGCTATGTGTACCCCTAACAACAATATTCAATACATCTATCGAAACAGGGAGATTGCCTGAGGCATGGAAGACAGCAAATGTAGTTCCAATCTTTAAAAAAGGAGACAGACATGAAGCATTAAACTACAGACCAGTGTCCACTGATATGTATAGTATGCAAAATCATGGACAAGATTATCAGGAGAAGAGTGGTGGAACACCTAGAAAGGAACGATCTCATAAACAGCAGCCAACATGGTTTCAGGGACGGGAAATCCTGTGTCACAAACCTACTGGAGTTCTATGACAGGGTGACAGCAGTAAGACAAGAGAGAGAGGGGTGGGTGGATTGCATTTTTTTGGGACTGCAAGAAGGCGTTTGACACAGTTCCACACAAGAGATTGGTGCAAAAACTGGAGGACCAAGCAGGGATAACAGGGAAGGCACTACAATGGATCAGGGAATACTTGTCAGGAAGACAGCAGCGAGTCATGGTACGTGGCGAGGTGTCGGAGTGGGCACCTGTGACCAGCGGGGTCCCACAGGGGTCAGTCCTAGGATCAGTGCTGTTTCTGGTATTTGTGAACGACATGACGGAAGGAATAGACTCTGAGGTGTCCCTGTTTGCAGATGACGTGAAGTTGATGAGAAGAATTCACTCGATCGAAGACCAGGCAGAACTACAAAGGGATCTGGGCAGGCTGCAGACCTGGTCCAGCAATTGGCTCCCGGAGTTCAATCCCACCAAGTGCAAAGTCATGAAGATTGGGGAAGGGCAAAGAAGACCGCAGACGGAGTACAGTCTAGGGGGCCAGAGACTACAAACCTCTCTCAAGGAAAAAGATCTTGGGGTGAGTATAACACCAGGCACATCTGAAGCGCACATCAACCAAATAACTGCTGCAGCATATGGGCGCCTAGCAAACCTCAGAACAGCATTCCGACATCTTAATAAGGAATCATTCAGGACCCTGTACACCGTGTACGTTAGGCCCATATTGGAGTATGCGGCACCAGTTTGGAACCCACACCTAGCCAAGCACGTAAAGAAACTAGAGAAAGTGCAAAGGTTTGAAACAAGACTAGTCCCAGAGCTAAGAGGTATGTCCTACGAGGAGAGGTTAAGGGAAATCAACCTGACGACACTGGAGGACAGGAGAGATAGGGGGGACATGATAACGACATACAAAATACTGAGAGGAATTGACAAGGTGGACAAAGACAGGATGTTCCAGAGATTGGACATAGTAACAAGGGGACACAGTTGGAAGTTGAAGACACAGATGAATCACAGAGATGTTAGGAAGTATTTCTTCAGCCACAGAGTAGTCAGTAAGTGGAATAGTTTGGGAAGCGATGTAGTGGAGGCAGGATCCATACATAGCTTTAAGCAGAGGTATGATAAAGCTCACGGCTCAGGGAGAGTGACCTAGTAGCGATCAGTGAAGAGGTGGGGCCAGGAGCTCGGACTCGACCCCCGCAACCTCAACTAGGTGAGTACAACTAGGTGAGTACACACACACACACAACACATATATATATATATATATATATATATATATATATATATATATATAAATATATATTATATAATATATATATATGTCGTGCCGAATATGTAAAACTGGTCAATTAGCAAGAACTCATTTAAAATTAAGTCCTTTCTAAAATTTCTCTTATACGTTTAAAGATATATTTTTTTCATTAATGTTAATGTAAAAATTATAATTTTGCACCAAAAGGAACTTAGAAAATCCCCGAATCTCTTCATAAATGTTACTTTGCTCACACTCCAACAGCACGTCAAGTATTAAAAACCATTTGTCTCCATTCACTCCTATCAAACACGCTCATGCATGCCTGCTGGAAGTCCAAGCCCCTCGCACACAAAACCTCCTTTCCTTTGCTCCCCTCCCTCCAACCTTTCCTAGGCCGACCCCTACCCCGCCTTCCTTCCACTACAGACTGATACATATATATTATATATATATATATAATATATATATATATATATATATATATATATATAAATGCATTGACGTACAAATGGTTTTAAGCAAATAACAATACTGTGACGGCCAGGAATCGAACCCCTGATACTTTGGCACACCTCGCGAGAAGTCCGCCTTAGTCCACTGAGCCATCAATGTTTAGATATCAAGACCCCAGTACCACTGGACATGTCACTACTGATGCGGACACATACATGTTTGTGGCAAGCTCCAGGACTAATTTCATTCTCCTTCCGTGAGACTGGTATTCCAAACGGGAGGAGAATGAAATTAGTCCAGAAGTTTGCCACAGTCATATATGTGTTTGCATTAGGAGTGACATGTCCAGTGATGTATCTGTTTTTGACAAAGAAGGTTATCCATGGAAGCAAAGAAAGGAATGTATGAGAGTATAGTGTTACCAACACTTATATGGGTGTGAAGCATGTGTTGTAAAGGCTGCGGCAAGGAGGAGGCTGGAGGCAGTGGAGGTGTCCTGTCTAAGGGCAGTGTGTGGTGTAAATATTATGCAGAGAATAAATAGTGTGGAAATTAGGAGGAGGTGCAGAGTTATTAACAGTATTATTCAGAGGGCTGAGGAGGGGTTGTTAAGGTGGTTTGGTCATTTAGAGAGGTTAGAGCAAAATAGGATGACTTCGAGGGTGTATAAATCTGTAGTGGAAGGAAGGCGGGGTAGGGGTCATCCTAGGAAAGGATGGAGGGAAGGGGTAAAGGAGGTTTTGTATGCAAGGGATTTGGACATACAGCAGGAATGTGTGAGTGTGTTGGATAGGAGTGGAGACGAATGGGTTTTAGGACTTGACGAGCTGGAGTGTGAGCAGGGTAATATTTTGTGGAAGGGTTCAGGAAAACCAGTCAGCCGGACTTGAGTCCTGGAAGTAGGAAGTAGAGTGGCTGCAGTTTAAAGGAGGAGTTTGGGATATTTGCTGTTTAGAGTGACATTTAAACTGTCGTATCTGCGCGCCTTTGGCAAGAAAGTGAGTGTGAATGATGGTGAAAGTGTTACTTTTTCGGGTCACCCTGCCTCGTTTTTTATATTTTATATTTACTGAATAACCATATTTCATCAGAGGAACTGTTGGTTGAAATTATGAACAACATATCAGCTTTTATTTTGATTCTCAAAATGACTATTAAGTGCTCTAAACCATGGATTTTTAAGTTGTGGTTCACTGACCACTAGTGGTCAGTGAACCACTGTTTCGAAGTGGTCCACAGAAGGTCGGAATATAATAATCATTTCAATGAATTTGTTTTATTTTCTTGATCATATAGGAACAGCTTGTGAGGGAAAAGTTCAACAGATAGGAGTAGCGAGCGAGTATATGGTGACGATAGTTTGATTGCCAGTCTGCTTGTTAAGATAGGGTCAGTGTCTAGCTCCCGCTTTCCTCCCCCCCTTTTTTTCCACCGGGAAAGGTGACGTGTGGGGCTCCAACCAAATAGATAATCACTTGACTCACAGCTCCCAACACAACTCTTGGAATGTCAGTTTGGGTCATCTGGCAACCACAGAAACTGTGCTGAAGGAGACGAACTTCACATGAGTTCCGGGACATCACCTTTTTATCTACATACCTGAGTGTAGTCAACCCCAGGCAACTACCCCTCATCTTTGCAGTGGTGAAGGACCTGCGTTCCTATCATCTTGATGGATTATTCAAAGCTAGAGACACTGTGATGAGTGATGAACTAGTCGTTGGGTTGTCACTCAACAGCTGTGCCCCCCCCCCTCACAATCCCTAACAATGGCTACAATATTCTACAAGCCGGTGTCAACAACATCAACCATACACCCACAGTCTAACTGTACATATTAGCGCTGATTCAAATATCATTTTATATATTTCATTTTTCATTTCTCTTTCACGTAAGATAAAAGTTCATATTTTAAATGTTATATATTTTCAGATTATAACAATAAATTTTTAATTTGTATGTTATTATTCCTTTTTTCTATTCATTAATTTTCCTAAGGAGCCAGCCTTGTAAGACCTCTTAAGATCTTACAGGGTGTTTGTATGAGTAAGCCATCAACGAAACAGCATTATATCAAAATTTGGAAGAGTATACTAAAAAAAGTAATTATTAGCTTTTTATGAATAAGTTATAGAAAACTTAAATATTTCATGAAACATTTGGCAATCCACAGACCTCATTTGTGTTACGTCTCTATGTCCTATTACAGTTACCTGAAATTTGTTGCAGTGTTGGCATCCTTTGTATGACTGTCTCAAACAGCAACAGCATTTTCTTGGCAGAAAGAGTTCCAGTTAATACTTCTCAGTAATAAAAGGGTGAAAGTGTAGCCACGACCCTTAAAAGAAATACCCATCAGATACTAAGTAGATGATTTTCTTGCGGAGTATACAAGACGAATTCTGGAACCTCAGTGACAGAACTGCCAAGGACTGGTTAACAGAAGAAGCTGACACAATGGGTGAAGACAAGCAACGTTTATTACAATCTGAGGGTCATCTGCTTTGATAACTCTGATACTGTTTTCCTCACAGACCACACTTTTTTAAGTCTAGGCTATCCACACTCTTGGCATGGAAGACGCAACACCCATCTAAGTTGCATCATGAACCTACTTTTTTCTACCACTCGGCTGAATCTAATGAGCTCTGTGTCAACTCTGTCATTAACTCTGGTCACTCACGCTCCCCTCTTCGTTCTTACTTTTTTCCCCTCCCTTCTTGCCATCTTTACCCCGTTCACATTTCCAAGCCTCTTACCTCCTTCCTTTTTTCACCTTCCACCCCCCCCCTCCACATGTCCTTCGCCCATGACATCTCCAAGTCTCCTTTTCTTTTCTTCTCGGCACTTTTTTTTTACTCCAAGAGATGATTTGGATACACATGAAATAATTAATATATTAGTTTAATTAGTTTTGTTATTAAAAAGTCATTAATAAAGAATGGCTTAATTTTTTTATTAAATCAAGAATAAAGTACCTGAGATAAAGAAGGTGTATATTTTTAACCTTTTTGTTGAGTACTATATTTGCTAATAAAGTTTCCTATATAATTTGTTATGGAATGGTAACTTGTAATCTACAAAAGTATTGACTGAGAGAGTGATCCACAGGGTAGATGAGTCTACTTAAATAGTCCAACAAAACAAAACAAAGAACCCATGCTCTACACCCATGCTCCTACACCTATGCAGTACACCCCATAGCAGCTACACCCATATGCTCTCTCAATTTACTTTTTTTTGTTATAGATTGGCCATTAAACAGGATAACTTCGGTCACATTGCATGTACAATTTTTCATGATCTTAACATCAGAAACTGGACGTAAGTCCCACATTATTTATCAAAAGTATCCATAATGTATTATAAACAATATCGTAAATGGTGGCAGGTAAGTGTCATCCCATTAAATCTTTAATAACATAGGACCCAACAGAATTATCCCAGATGGCTTCTTGTAGCCCGGGGGGGGGGGGGGGGGGGGGGGGGGGGGGGGGTGGGGTGGTGGGGGGCTGTTGGCAACACTTGCCACGACTTAATTCCCTGGCACTAGAAGCAATGACGTTAACAGGAGATTTTCTTGTAGCTAGGCAGCTATAATAATCGCTTAGACTTTCCTGAAGTCTAAGAAATATATCTCTCGTTCGCTAGTTTCAAAAGCACTGAGTTTCGTAATTTCGGCTGCGATTTTAGCTTTAGATTATATAATTTCATTGAATTGGATAGCTCTGCTTCTCTTTCTTACCTCTGCATATTTTTTTTCGGGATATTCTACTCACTTTACTCTTTGTTATCCTTGGTCGTTTTTTTGCCGTTGTATCCTGTTGATTACGAATCCACTTCACGTTTTTCACATTGTTCTATTTTTCCATAATTGTTTCCTTTGCCTCCTGGCACTTCCCAAAGGGACACCATATCATTTGGTCTTGACGTTTCTTTCTTCCCACTGTACTTTAATCAAGATGGCCTTCTCTTCCTTATGACTTACCTATCACGTACACTGGGTTCAATTCATTTTTTCTTCCGTAGTTTCTTTCTAGTATAGTTATTTTAATGACTTTCTAAGGCTCATTTTCTTTGTCACTTTCCCTCAATACTATGGTATCTTTAGGGTAATAATTTGCCCAGTCTTACTAATTTATTTTTCCCTCTCTCTCTCTTTCTCTCTCTCGTATCCTTATGAATTGTCCATCACCTAAATCTCCACATGTCTGATATTCACTATACTTTCCACTTCTTACACTGTTTTCTCTGTGGTTAACGTTCTCCGTGATCACGTAGTTATGTTTTTCACACTTGGTCCATTGGGTTCTCCTTGCCAGTTCTCTTGCCTGGTGTAGAAGTCTTCGTTCTACCTACTGGGTATACTGCTCTTTGGTCGGGTCAACCTGTATTCCATTCTAAATTTTATCACCTCAGTACCAGTTTATGTCAGGTCCGACATCCCTGGTTGCTGGCCTGATCAATCACGCTGATGATGCTAATAGCACACTGCCCGACGTAGGCCAACCATAGCTCCGTTTTATTCATAATATGACTTAAGCAACTTATCAAGGTCCCTCTTGATCCATCTAGGTATGTTTGTGGACTCGCCACATTACTCAAGAAATACAATTGGACTGAACATTATTGCTCCCAGGCTGAAGACTTGGAGACCTCAGATTCCTCCATCTTTTCCACCTATCTTCTCCGGAATGGACCTAAAGAAGTCAAAATCTGTCGAAAACGTTACCAAAGTAATCACAAATGTTACACAAATAATCTCATTCTTCAAACTTGTCTGTTTTCTAAAACATTTATAATCACTCCCTCCGTATAGAAAGTAAGAATTAAAAGTCTCATGACCTTCCGAATTAATGCATTATATCGTTGCAACTTACTTTTGATTGGGTGGCATCACACCATCTGCCAAGCCTGGTATTTATCCAGTAACGGGACGTTTTCGCTCACGTGTGAATTCTCTGGCGAATTTAATTGTACACTCTTCAGAAAGAGTTCACGACTTAACGAACAAAAAAAGTCATGTACCAGGGTACAATAAATATCTTAATTTTTTCTTGAGTGCCTGGTTGTCTATCCATACAGAGTAACACAATTTTACTTATATATTTACTGAGGCTGACTGAAGGACTTGGTTTTGTATAAACTGGAGAATTACTGTAGTTTGAATAGATGCCAATCTCATAATTAACTTTTGAGTGTTTGCAAAAGGACGAAAAAGTGGTATGATTTTTATTCTGCTGTGCGGGATAAGGATATAAGTTTATATTCAGGTATACACAAATACAATTAAATAGATTAATCATACATCTAGCATATGTGTAGAGAACTTTGGATAACCCAAAAAAATCAGACAAGTGACTTATTTCTATTGGATCTTTTATACCTATTATTATACACAGAAGGAGATAATATCTTATTATTAACTATCAAGGATGTATACTAGGAATAATGTCCTCTTCAAGGGGGGCTCCTTGGCGTGGTGAAAGGCGTCTTGGTCTGAGGAATTAGCCCTGGTCGGTCTTCTTCCTCAACCGAACCTAAATTACCCCCATTCTCCGCCTCACCAAGTCCCATCCTCCACAACCTCCCCCTATTTTTCCATTCCTCCTCCTCCTCCTCCTCACCCCTCCCTTTTGCCCTTCCTCTTTTAGCCTTCGTGATTCTCCCACAGTCGCGCTAGTTCCTAGGTAGGGGAAGGACAACCGGTGTCCATCCCATACCTTGAGGTTTTCTCGCGGTGGCGTATTTTTGCCGTGGAATCTGGATTGCCTAGGTATGTCCCCGATCCCCTCCGTATCCCGGAGTGGCTTTGGGTGTCTTTTGGCGACGGGTGTATCTCTGGAAGCCACCTTCGGATTCGCGGGGTGGGTGGCTGAAGGAGGAATCTTTGTGCGGATAACCGGCCGCCCTCTCTTTTGTCCCACCGAGTAGCTCGCAGATGTGAGGATGCATCCCAGATTGCTGTTACTGGCATGAAGGGTAGGTATGGCACGGTTCCATGCTGCAGTCTGCGCTACAAGCGGTGTCGAGTCCCCTCTTGGGCGCGGAGGGGGATTTCCGGCCACTTTCATTCCCCTGGGAACTATCCTCCCCGCTCCCCCCTTTTTTTTATTCTTTTTTTTATTTTTATTTTCTTTTCTCTTTCTTTTTTTTTTCTTAAAAACTAAAAGCAAAGGTGTAACCTAACCATGGCAGCCCTAGTCCATGAAACCACTACCCCCGGGCCCCTTCTTGATACCGCACCCCATTCTGACCCTGCCCTTGTGTTTATACCACTCTTCGGACACCCTGATGCCCTGTACGCTCTTGCTGGTGCTGTTTCCTCACCCGCTTCAGGTACCGGGGCATCGACTGACTCTTCGATTTGTTCTGAACACCGCTCTCCTTTTGACAATGCTTCCGGCTTCTCCCTCTACGGTCGGCAAATTTTCGAATCGCCGCAACCCATGTCCTGCCGGACCAACTCCGGGTCCCCTACTCCTAAACGGCCCAACTTCAATCTCCTGATGATGCTCCGTCTTACCTTCCCATACTAACTCGGAAACGACCGCCACGTCAAGCACATCCCACTCCAAGCTCGTTTCGGACCACACAATGGACTAATTCTTTACTTAAGAACCAACATTCTTCTTTCTGCCTACCTTTTCCCAGAACCATAGAATTGCCAAAGCGCTCCTTGCGTCTGTTGGCAGAGATATTTCATTTCACACGCTCTCAAGAGCGGTACACGCATCGTCACTGTCCGTAATGCTACCAAGCTCATGAATCATTCCTCTCCTTTCGAATATCGATACTACTCCTATCAGTTGGGGGGTAAACTATTAAAAAACATTTCTCTCAATTCTTGTAGATAGGTACTGTCATTCTGCCCCATACCATAGTCCAACAGAATTTCCAGTCAAAGTGGCAATTGACATTTTTGAACAGCTGGAACTCCAGGATCTCCCAATCCCAAGTAGACACTTATGTCCATCCTGCCCTGGGGCGGAGACGTTACCTGATGCAATGTGTAGCTCTTATTAACTATTGACAGGCCGAGAACTCCCGTCCTCAGTATATGTCGCAGGGACATCGGTTACAAGTTTCGCAAGGTTGAATACCTACACCGAACCAAAGTAGAAAGTGCAGGCGTTTTGGTCACGCCACGAAATAATTTGCAGATCAAAGGCGATATGCCCAGTCTGTGGTGTCCGACAACCAATCTAATAACATCATGCATCAACCTCCATCTTGCCTTACATTGTAATGAAGCTCGACCTTCGTACTCCCGCCTTGCCAGGTCTACTTAAATGAACGTGAAAACCGGTTTCCTCAAAGAGGCAGAAGGTCTCCGCTTAAAGCTATGGCAGTTACTCATCGTCCGCCTCCAAGGGAGACTAACACTACCGTGGGGGGGGGGGCACCGTGTTTTCTATTCTCGTGTTTCCAAATCTCCCCCCACTTCTGGTCCCCATCTTCTGCAGCCTCCTCTGTTGATTATACCTCCCATAGCCACTATGGCATCTAATCCATTTGCTGTCCTTGCTCTGACGTCCGACCTACAACTCAGTCTGTTCTCACATCTATCGCGTCCCCTTCCTCACAAGCCCCATTATCGACAAGAACTCGTACGACACCTAATACCAATCGCACCCTTCTACTCAGAAGCCAAAGAAATCCACATAGCTCAAATCTTCTTTGCCCCTTCCTTCCTTCTTACCACCTCCACACGTTACCTTTCCAGTCTCTGTACTAGTTCTTTCTTCCCTCTCTCTGTCTCTATTACAAGTGTGGGAGATCACCCTTCTCTCCTCGTACTAAGGCCTTCCACCCCTTTCCCCTCCCAAGTTTCTCCCTCTTCTGTCCACCACCCAGGTTACTACCTCTCTGTCCCCCCCACACTTCATCTCCAGTCGCCATACACGTTTACCCTGCCCCCTCTACATTGTATACATTCCATTACATGTCCCACTCTATTACTCACCCTCCTCCCTCCGTAACTCCAATATGGGTTCCCATACCATCTTTGAATTCAGAAACACTTGAAGCCATTTCAGATATATTGCAGAAACTAAACCATCAATGGACACTGATTCCACTTTCCTGTTCCTTCTCTTACCCCCTCTCCTCCATCATCACAACCCCAATCTTCGCAACGCACCGTTCCATCGCCTCCTTGAAACATCTTCCATTCCTCCACACGTTGACTTTTCTAACCCCTCTAGTCCCTAGTGCCTTTACCTACCATTCCTGATATTTTTCTCATCGCCAATCATGGCCTCTTTACAGTGTAAATATTACCGCGTGCCCCAGGGTTAAATCGGGGTAAGCTTCAGATGTTGCTTTCCAGGTTTTCCCCTGTTGTGCTTGCTTACAAGAACCAAAATTACACTCGGCTGTTTTCCCACCTAATCTCAGCTAATAATTTATTGTATTCTTTCGGATCCTTTCTCAATGGGACCTTTAATGAAAGTGCCCTTCTTCTACGCAATGATATTCCGTACTGTCAACTATTTTGTCCATACCTCGCTGCATTATCACTGCACCCCGTATCCACTTTGAATAAGTGGTTACAATATGTTCTTTATATCTCTCTTCCTTCTCGAGCAAATTCTATCCCATACTTTGTCCTTTCTTGTTCATCCTTACCACCACGACTCTGTTACCTATTGTGATTTATAATTGCCCACCATTTCCTCTGGGGGGGGTCTCATTGTACTCACGATGTCATTTCAGTTGGAGGCTTTTCTTCCTCTCTACCCCCTCCTGTTTTAAATACGGGTACTCCCACCCATTTTTGATTCCTCGTACTCATACTCTCCTCTTGCCTCGACTATCATCCTGCTCTTCCTCCACTGCACTAGACTTTTCAACCTGTCTGTTCTACCATGACTTACATGACAGCGATCATTTTCACGATCATTCATACTTCTCCTTCCTATTCACCACCTTCCCGTAGCCCTCCTGGCAATTTGATCGGCAAATTGGGATCTTTACTCACACACTCAACTCTTTTAGTGAGGTTCCTTCTTCATCCACCATTGATGAGCTCCTACACCATCTCCTCGCATCATTTATACCGCAACTTTCTCAGTTCTATACCCCAAACCTCAGGGGCAGGCATTCTCAGAAGTGCGTGCCTTGGTGGTCTCCCTGCTTGTTGCTCGTGCAACGATTAGAAACGTGCTGCAAGCAGGTACCGGTACAATAGAACCGCTAAGTACTTGTTGATTTTTAAGCAGAAGCGTGCGATCGCTCGCCATGTCATTCCGTGAAGCTAAACGCACTTTGTTTGCGAGAGACTAAGTTTCCACCAACACCTCTGCTCTTCTATGATTGCAGTCCTAAAAAAGTGAGAAAATGAGTGGTATATGACTCTCCTGACCCGGCTTCCGTTCTACGGGTCACTGGGGTTGATGATAGCAAACCCTCTCGAACGTTGCCATGCACTTGGCCACATCTGGTCCTATATCCCGAGGGGCACCATCTATGCCCCTCGATTTCTTTTCTTCCTCAAAAGTCTGCCCAGAGAGTAATAACCCTTGGACATTTCCTTCTCTCGGAGAAGAACTGTATATAGTGCCTTTTACACTTCAAGAACTGGAGGCAACGCTCTCCAGCTTGCCGATCATCGCAGCCTGGCCTGATGAACAATCATCTTCGTGATGTACAACATTTACATCGTCACCCTGTAGTCCCCTTACACCTGCTCAATCTATTTGGGAAAAAAAACACGAAGGAGTTCTTCCCCAGCTGTAGAAATCTGCCATTGTTCTCCCTTTCCGCAAACCAGGGTACTACAGGACAAGATGCCTCCCACTATCCGCCCGCATCGCTCTACAAGTGCAGTTTGCAAAGTGAATGGAACCCTCGAGAAAATCGACGTTTAATGAGGTATTTAGGTACTCACAACAGTCTCTCCTGCTATACAATATGGCTTTCGTAAGGGTCGTTCTACATAGACCCCCTTACTACGCTTGGATACGTATGTTCGTCAACTCTTTGCGAATAATCCTCATGTTATTGCCATATTTTTTTGACTTTTTTTTGTTTTTCTTGATAAGGCATATGACAGCAACATGTGAGGATAAAATTTTGGCCCAGCCCATTCCTTAGGCCACCGAGGCAATCCTACCAATCGCTTCCTTAAGAACATTTTAACTGACAACATTTCCCGTGTTCGAGTCCAAAAAAGTTCTTACCCCGGACTTTTCGTCCAAGCTGAAGGTGACCCTCAGGGATGTGTTTCTAATCACAACACTTTTTCTCCTTGCTATAAATGATTTGGCCTCGGCCTCTGTTCTTCCACCCAATATTTGGGCTCACTCTATGTTGATGACTGTCGCACTGCTTGTGCAGGCGCAGACTGTCACCTTATTGGCAGTTTCCCTCTCCAGCCATGCGGTCGACCGTGTGTCCTCATGGGCCACCACACCTGTTTAAATTTTTCAAGTACCAAAACTCCACCAAATTACTTACACTATGACGCTCTGTTATCTCCGATCATCCTTTGTATCTCAAGGCTCCCGTATCCCCCGAAGTGATACTGTCAAGGTTTTCTAGGCTTCGCTTTGACCGTCGGTATAAACCTGGAAAACCTCACAATACCTTCTCTGAAGGCAACTTTATCACAGCCGCTAAACCTTCTTAAAACCCTTGCTCATCTTTCTGGGGAGCTATCGTCGAACTTCTGCTCGCCTACATTTGCAGGCCCCGTTTAAATCGAAACTCGATTATGTGACCATATATATTCGCGGCCTCTTCTCCTGCTAACAGGCTCACTAACCTTACTCTATCCATCACCAAGGGCTTTACGTTTGTGCCTTGGTGCTTTTTTCGCCGCTCTTCCCGTTGAGAGGCCTCTATACAGAAGGAAATTTCCATCCTTGGTCTGATCGCACGGATCCCATTGCCCATTCGTTACCATGTCCGCTCTCACGCTCTACACAATCCTTCCATTTATAGAATTGTCACCGATATTATTAGACATTCTTTATTCGTTCGCCGCCCCTGTTTGCTCCGTCCCTTTTCTCTTCGCCTACATACACTCATTGTCTTCCCTTCAGTTAACTCCACCTTTATATGTTCATGTAGCATCCTCACTTTTCCCTGCCCCCTGGGAAGTCCAGCTGTTCGGTCGTTCTTTCTCACTCCTTGCACGAAAAAGCTCAACTGCCTACGTGGCTTACCCGCTCCTCTTTTCTTGATCACTTCCACTCTTATTCTCCAAATCCACCGCTGGGTAGCACAAGATGGCTCTAAGTCTTCAGAACGGCGCGGATTCGCAGCAGTGTTTCCGGACCAGCGTCGTACTAGGGCATTACTATCTTAGCTAGCATTTTTTTACTGCAGAACTGTATGCCATTCTTTGCAGCACTTATTCGTATTGACATCTATGCCGTGTCACATTTGTAGTAGTCTCAAACTCCCTTAGTCTTCTACAGGCTATAAAGAAAATTTTGAGATACATCTCATCCCCTAGTTTCTCCGGTATCCAACATTGGCTGACGCCGTATCTCAACCAAACAATAAATTAAATATTGTTTTTTGTTGGGTCCCTGGTCATTTACGACGTACATGGCAATGAACAGGCAGACACTGGAGCAGCGCGGTCAGCATATATATGACCTAGCCAATTTCCTATAGAGTGTTCCATTTCTGGACTATATGCTGCAATAGCCAACCCAACCTTTCGCACGACCGTTGGCAACAACGTTAGGTCAACTCTGCTCGGTAACAAACTCATTCTATTAAACCGAGCAATGGATTACTGGCCATCTTCTTGTCAAACAGTGTCCGAATTTGGGAGACCACTCTCTCCCGCTTCTCATTTGCCACACTTCGTCCCTTTACTCTGGTTAATCTCATGGAGATGGCAACCCTGTTCCTCTCTGTGGAGCATGTCTAGTCCGTAAGCGATTAGCCCACATTCTGTTTAGAGCTGCCCTCTCTATCAACGTGCACGGCAGAATTTACCCTCCAACGTCGTCTTCCGTTCCTACTACTCTCTCTTTCCTTCCCTTCTTGCTGATGGACCCTCCTTTAAAATCCTGGACTCACTCATTGGACCTCTTGACAACGACCGATATACCTACACCACAAACCTGATGAATACTTTTCGCACTCCCCTCAGCCCTTCTGTTCAGTCACTTACTGCCCTTTTACCCTTTCCAAACCATCCACTGCCCCGCTTAATCCGTAACCGTTGCTCATCCATCTCCCTTTTGCCGACCATGATGCCCTCACTTGCCCTTCCTTCCCTGCAGCGCTGAAATAGTCCTGTGTGGCTTAGCGCTTCTTTTTGAAGATAATAATAATAGGAATAAGTCAAGTGAGTTATTTATATTTACTGTGTGTTATTAAAAAAATAAAAAAAAAAAATTTTTCATCCCTTTCTGTAGCTACATTCATTAGGTATCTTTTGGCTCTCTTCTTGAACTGGTTCATGCTATGACTGAACATAAGAACATAAGAAAGGAGGAACACTGCAGGAGGCCTGTTGGCCATACTAGCAGGTCCTTTACAATTCATCCCACTAACAAAACAAATGAACCAACCCAATTTTCCAATGCCGACCCCCAAAAAGAAGCTCTGATGTTGCAAGTCCAACTCAATCCACCCCTCCCACTCATGTACTTATCCAACCTAGATTTGAAACTACCCAAAGTCCCAGCCTCAATAACCCAACTAGGTAGACTGTTCCACTCATCAACTACCCTAATTACCAACCAATACTTTCCTATGATCCTTTCTAAATCGAAACTTATCATAATTTAAATTCCCATTGTACTTGCGGGTTCTCCTTGGAGAGAAATCCTCAAGACCTTGTTAAAATCCCCTATATTAATACCTATCTACCACTCATACACTTCGGATCAGGTCTCGCCCCTCATTCTTTCGTCTAACATGGAATGTAACTTAAGAGTCTTCAATCTTTCTATCATAAGGAAGAAAACTAATGCTATGTAATTAATTTTAGTCATCCTACGCTGAATGTTTCTAACATTTAATGGTCCATTCTGAAACGGATACCGAGAACTGAGTCTGCATAATCTAGGTGAGGCTTACTAATGATGTATATAAGCTGCAGAATGACCTCTGGACTTCTGTTGCTTCCACTTCCTATGATTTAAATCCCAGAATCTATATGCCTTATTACGTACGCTGTAGCGCATTGCGTGTCTGGTTTTATAGGTTGGCTGCTCACCATAACCCCCAAGTCCTTTTCCAATCTGTAAAGCTAAGTCTACATCATTTAACTTGTAAAGTAAAAGGACACAATGCAACAATGTGACATTTATTGTAGCAACGTTTCGCTCTCACCGGAGCTTTATGAAGCCAATACAAACAATACATGGACACAGAGGGTATATAAGGCTCAGAGTGGAGTAATACTAGTGAGGTACCATTTCGATGTTCACTAAGTGGAAGTAGTAAGTAGTAGTAGTAGTCGTGTACCAAAAGCAATAAATTCGAACATGATTAAAAGGATATAAAAGCTATTACTTGGGTAACATAAAAATAGTTGGATGACAAATTAAAAACTGGAATGAGGCAGTTTGTATTCATGGTTCACCGTACTCTGTGCTTTGTGTATGTATAACAGGAAAAAGAGACTATGTGATGGCAGGGTTTATCTGTTTTCAGGAGTATTCTTGCTAAGACTTCGAGATGGTGCATGCTGGCCGTTTTCTTTTTAATTGAATTCGAAACCGCGATCAGTGCAGATCAAGATCTTTGCGTGTGCGGAAATTAGTTTTCTTTTAGTCACTAATTGGGCGTCACTGAATTTCATAAATATATGGTGGAATTTCGTGTGGTAACACAGGCGTATTTTTAAGTTGTCCGTTACTACATGCGTATATGTGTTTCATTGAGGTGTGTCGCTGATCTTGCTGTTTCACTACGAAGATCTTGTCAACAGAAAGCCTCCATCACAGGTTGCAACTAAACGTGCCTCAAAAGTACTTTCACAAGCAAACACCCATAGTCGCCAACGCTCATCTAAACCACTTTCACTAAAGGATCTAACCAGGACTAAAACCCAAGCACACACGACCATCAAATGCAGGAGTATTTACACTATAACCCTGTGGAGGCTGTGACAAATCTACGAAGGTGAAACAGCAAGAAACCACGACAAACCCGCTTCAATGAACACATATACGCATGTAGGAACGACAACTTAAACAACGCCTGTGTACAACACCGAAATTCCACCAATCATCTATGAACTTCAGAGACGCCAATGAGTGATAAAAAGAAACTAATTTCCCGCACACGACAGTGCCTTGAATCAGCATGATCGCGTTTCGAATACACTTAACACAACAACTGGCCGCTTCACCATCTCGAAGTCCATAGGCAAGAATCCTCCTGAAAACAGTAAACCCTGCCATCACAAAGTCTCTCCTGTTATACGTACACGAGAAGCACCGAGTAGTGGAACAATGAACCAACCTGCCTCATCCAGTTTATATTGTCCAACCTATTATTATGTTACCCAGTAAATAGCTTTTAATCCTTTTACTCATGTTCGAATTAATTGCTTTTGGTCCACTACACTACTACTACTACTACTACTACCACTAGTGACATCGAAATTGACCTCACTAGTAATTCACCTCACTCTGAGGCCTTTATATACCCTCTGTGACCCATGAAATGTTTTTGTAAGGCTTGATAAAAGCTCCGAGATCGAAACGTTGCTACAATAAATCACATTAGTATGCACCTTGTGTCCCTTTTACTTTACCTATTGATCGGTAATGTCTAAAAACCAACCAACTTTATACAATCATTTAACTTATAGAGTACTAGGGTTGTGGGCACTTCCCAGCTTCAGAACCTTGCATTTATCTACATTAAACTGCATCTGCCACTTTTCTGACCAAGTAATAAGCGTGGTTTAAAAATCCTCCTGCATTCCATAACATCTACTTTTGAATCAATTATCCTACTATCTTTGTTGTCAACGGGTGAATTAGCTCATAACACATAGTAATCCCCCCTCATCAAGATCATGTGCTATATAGTTATAAACAACACGGGCCCAAGACTGATCCCTTGGAACGCCCAATTGTTACAGACCCCACTCCGTGATTTAACCCATTTAGGACAACTCTCAGCTCCCTGTCAATGAGCCAAGACTCGATCCACGAGAGCACTTTTCCCCCAATGATGCCATGAGCTGCCACTTTCTTTAACAGTCTATGGTGCTGAACTACTATCAAAACCTTACTAAAAACTAAGTAAATAATATCAAATTCTTTATCGTGTCAACAGCCTCAAAAGAGCTTTAATGTAAGAAAGTTAATAAATTAGTTAGACAAGACCGGCCTCTTGTGGAATCCATCTGATTTATCATTAATCAAGCTATGCTTAAGCGAGATGGCTTCTTATTAATATCTCACAATAATAGACTCTATTAATTTTGCCTACAATTGAGGACAGGACTTATTGGGCGTAATTTGACGTAACGACTTGTCCCCTGTTTTAAAAATAGAATTACATTAGCGCAATCTTCCCACATTCAGACACTACACCTGTTTGAAGAGATAAATTAAAAATATTAGTTTAATGGATCAACAGAGTTCCACTATTGCATTCCTTAAGAACCCATGACAAACCTCCTAAGGACCCGGCAGACACTATTTTGCAACAGTCTGCTATCAGCTTCACAACCATTTCACTAGTGACTGTGATAGTTACATATTTTTTCTACTAGCCCACTAAAAAAATTTTTTTAATTACGAAATTGTTAGTGACTTCCTTGGAAAAATCTGAAGAAAATAATTATTAAAAATATCGAGGCACATTTCATTCTCTTTGTCAGTAAGGTGCCCAAAGATAATTTTTAAAGGGGACCAACTTATCACTAACTTTTTGTTCTAATAGACCTGGAAAAAACTTTTGGTATAGTTTTTCAGAATCCCTATCACTTTAATTTCATAGTCCCATTAGCTTTTTATTATCTCCCTTTTTTAATGTCCCTCTTAATGTCAATATACTGATTTCAAAAGATGACCCTCACCTCTTTTGTACGCCTATAATTCCTTCTTATGAGTCCTAGTAAGATATTTAGAGCCTTAATATTCATCCATTTTGGGTCCATTTCGATTGTGATACTAATTTCTTTTACGGAATAACGTCTTGAGCTCATGAATAGTGTTTCAGAAAACTGTCCATATTGATACTCACTTCCGCTACCACCATCAACAGATGAATAAGTGTTCTCTAAGCCCATCGTAAACTGCTAAGCGAAAATCTGGGACGTATCCGAGAAATCCCTACTATCGTACTTCCATTCATAGCTAAATGTATTAGATTTGTGGTCGTAGCACCCAGTTTCCTCAGAAATTTCTAAATTATTATTAACAAGGTGATTCATTGTTTGCCATAATAACTATAAGTCAAGCAGGTTATTTTCCTTGTAGTCTGGTTTCTGATCACAAACTGCTTCAAAAAACAATCCTGAACTACTTCTAAGAAGTCTGTATGAATTCTAAATCCCAGTCAGAAATTCCATCCATATGACTAAAGTTAAAGTCTCCTAGAAATACTACCAATAACCGTTGCCTTGTTGCCTTAACAGTTCCTCCCATAGTAGTCTCCATGGTCCTAACTAAAGTATACTGGAGTTTAATCCTGGAGAGAGTTCCGGGGGGTCAACGCCCCCGCGGCCCGGTCTGTGACCAGGCCTCCTTAGGTCAGTGTCCCAGGATGCGACCCACACCAGTCGACTAACACCCAGGTACCCATTTTACTGATGGGGAACATAGACAACAGGTGGAAAGAAACACGTCCAATGTTTCTACTCTGGCTGGGAATCGAACCCAGGCCCTCACCGTGTGAAGCGAGAGCGTTAACCACCAGGCCACCGGGACGGTATATCACTCCTAAAATCAGTTTTTCATGCCCCTCTGAAAATTCTATCCAAACAGACTCTGTATGTGTTACTTCAGACTTAATACCCGTTTTTATGCAACAGTTCAAGCGATCTCGGACATACAATGCCACCCCACCCCTTTTCCCGATACTTCTATCTACTTGGAACAATTTAAAACCCTGAATATGACATTCCGCAGGCATGTCCCGACTTTTTGAATTAAACCACGTCTCAGTTAAGGCAAATACATCAATGTTACCTGCACTAGCAACTAATCTCAACTCGTCCATCTTATTCCTAGCACTGCGGCAATTAGCATAATAAACATTGAAAGACTCTCTTTTCTCTTTACCCTTCCTGCTCATTTCTGTTTTTCTGCTAAACCTATTACTGTCCTTATCACCCAAAGTCCCTGGCTTTTCAATATCTACCTCGTTCTGCTTATTACTAGTTCCCCTAGAACTCGTAATATTACTACACTGGGACTTCACTGTTTTCCTGCCAAAACCCATACCACTAACTATTCCTAGTTTAAAGTCCTAACTGCTCCCTCCACTGCAGTTGCCAGTGCTACCACTGGCTCTGACATGTTCAGGCAGTCTGTTCCATTCCTTTATTGCTGTACAATAAAAGGTGTTTGAAGCCTGGCCACTGACTGTGGGTACTACAAAGTTGTGCTCTCTCCCCCTAGTACTATGATTGCTCCGGTTCTCAGCCTTGACAAAGTTGGCAGCAAGATATTCTACACACTGTAAGCAATTTTATGAACTTGATTTAACTTCAGTTGTTTTACTTCGTCTTCAACATTCAGCATATCCAGTTGTTGTAATTCATCCTGGCCTACATGCTCTCTTGGATCCAGGTCCAGGATGAATCTCACAATTTTGTTCTGGGTGATTTTCAGTCTATCTTTCATTTTTTTTTTGTTAAGGCAGAGTACCATGAAGAGCAAACCTAGTCCATATGATATTGTAGAAGGTCCTGCGAGCCTCAATAGATACACACTGTGCTTGTCTGCATAAGAACTTCAGTCTGGCATTCGCTTTCTCTACTACACTGTCCCCTATCAATTCTCCTGACATGCATGACTCAAAGGGGATTCCCAAATATTTTTCTGAGGAAACTGAAGTAATGGGTTCCCCGTTACACCGGACATTAACATTATTTACCTTATTCATTTTATGTTTCGTGCCAGAGTATGGTTTCCGTTTTCCTGAGGTGTAACGATAGTTTGTTGTCTACTAACCATTTGCTGCAGGACTTCAGTTCCGGTGTTATTACATTAGCTATACCTTATGGGTCTTTACCTGACACTAACAGAGCACTGTCATCCGCATACAGTGGGAGTTTGCACTTGATGCTGGTGGACATGTCATGTACTTAACATAGGAATAATAAGGAACCCAGAATACTACCTTGTCGAACTCCACATGCGATCGGCAGGGGTTCTGATTCTGTTTTGTTGATTTTGACAATTTGTTTCCTGATATGATAATGAGAAAGAGAATTGAGGCGAGTACTGTACCTTGAAGAACAGGGCTTTGCGCTCCGTCAACCTTAATTTTACAGCCTCTAATGTTACTAGAAAGTTCAAAAATACATCTGTTCACTTTTCCAGTTATTCATTTTGCACACACAGTGTGCTATTACACCATGATCACACCTGTCGGAGGCTTTTGAAAAGTCTGTATATATTACATCTATTCTAATACCATGTCGTGATGGACCAGCCATGTTGCCCTGGGTTGTGCAGTTGTTATGAATCTGTGTTTAGCGAGCTAACTTCGGAAAAATATTTAAAAGATTTTTTCAAAAGGGACGTCATTGCTATCGGTCTATATTCTTTGCGATTGATTTATAGCCAACCTTGTGAAGTAGAGCTATATCAGTGGTGTTTTATAATAACCGCACGGTGACAAACGAAGTCGTAATAACACAATTGTAAACAAACTAGGAAACTGGTGGGGTTTAAACCCATGGTGAGTGAGTCGTAAAACTAAAGGTCAGTGCGTAAGCCACTGGGCCAGCTGGCTACAGTACGATTCCCAATGGGGCCCATGCTAACCTCCCTGTGGTGTACAGAAATATACCTAGTCGGATGAACTTTATCGTAGCCAGCTGGCCTAGTGGCTTACTCACTGACCTAGAATTTTACGACTCACCCACCATGGGTTTAAATCCCACCAGTACCGTGGATTGACTACGGGATGACTGTGTCCAGACTTCATCTCGGTGGAATATTTATGGAACATATGATAGTCCTTTCTTCCATTTGTTAAAAGCCTTAGCAAAATCCGTGTAGATTTCTGAGGTATTTTGTTTTCCTTCCAAGGTATCCTTAATTGTCATAATGATCTGATAGTTGTGATGGGTAACTTCTCTGCTCGAAAGTTGTGTTGACTCGGGTTGTGTAGCTCATGTTTCTCCACAAAGTTATTATTTTGGTCCCTTTCAAAGATTTTCATGATATGGGCGGTTAGTGCTATTGCACTGTAGTGTTTCGGGGTTGCTCTGCTGACTCTTATGACAAGCAGCTGTCTGCACTTTTTAAGGCCTCAGGAATTTCAGCTGATTCTAAGCTGCTCCTTCAAACAGTACTAAGTACTCTTGCTAATGATACTTTGCATTTTTTTATTAATATCGCATTCCAAGAATTAGTCCCAGGTGCTGTGCATGGCTGTGTTGTCCGTTTCCCTTTCTAAGTCCGAATAATCAGTGTTAATATCAGTTAGGTAATATGGTGGCTGAATATATGTAAAAGTCATCTGGATGGTCAACTCTCGTGGCGTTGATAACATCACTCATCATCAGTTAATACTCTTCTTTCAGGTTTTCGTTCGTCTCTTTGTGTTCACTTTTATATGAATCTCATTTGAGTAGATGACTAATAATGGAAGAGGATTTTGACTTGGATTTTCCGTATTTGAAAAAGTTTTTTAATCTTTCCTTTTGTGCTTTTTCTTTCTGGTATGAATACTTTAGTTTCTGTTCTATATGTGTAATTTTTCTGAATAGATTTACTTTCATTCAATGTTATATTTCATGGTTATTCGGGAATTCAGCAACTCTCTTCCCTTTGCAATTATTTTTTCTCTCTGACTCTATGTATGATCTCCGTTTGGACTTTTTAAGTGGGAAATATTTTCTATTGACCTTGTATGTTTTGTATTTTTTTTTATTCCAGTCTGCCTTTTCTTTGCATTGGTGAGAGTTTGTAGTGCTGAGGAAAGATTCCTGGGAAACATGTGATAAATCCTTGTTTATGATACTAGACAAAATGATTATAAATGGCCATAATTTTTAAAGGGGTGGACCGGTAAGCCAGCGGAAGGCCTCGGTCAGATGACCAAAAGCTCCAAAGACGGGTTACCATCTGACTAAGACCTGTTTATGATGTCCCACTAATTAAACACCCTCTCATGCTGACTAATGTTTAGGTTTTATACAACTGTGTTTATTAATGTTTGCACTTAAGTGAAGCTGTCATCTGAGAATATTATGTTGCA
>NC_069420.1:40034968-40079968 GCF_026875155.1 Cherax quadricarinatus
GCTGACGTTATGTATATTATCCGGTGTTTATCCCAGTTCCTCTTCACTCTGATATTGGTAGCTTATTACCGCCCATGTTGGATTCTGTGTAAGGTCTGCCCTTAGTTAACATTTGTACCGGTTGAACTGAAGATGCCGCTTTAACTGTATCTGCAGTTTGTTAAGGTCTTTCTTAACCTTGTCAATGTCATCTTATCTTCATATTCTTCTCATCAGCTTTGTATGAGCTGCAGTGGTACATAGGACTCGGTTCCTTCTGATAGGTCATAAATATACACTATATTAGGAACAATAATTGTCCTGGTACTGAGCTTTGCGGAAATCCACTTGTTACTTTTTTTCTTTACACTCGTTACTCTTTCTAGCATTTAGATACTGCTTGACCCACTGCAACACTCGGCCCTTTAACTCTGTGTGTTCTTCAAATTTTTCTCATTAATCTCTTGTGTAATATCTTATAAAAACTTTTCCTGAAGTCCAGATGTATATATGTGTGTGTGTGGTGTGTGTGTGTGTGTGTGTGTGTGTGTGTGTGTGTGTGTGTGTGTGTGTGTGTGTGTGTGTGTGTGTGTGTGAAGTTCTCCTGAATTACTATGTACTGGTACTTTAACTCTCTTGGGTGGAATTCTATCAAAGGCTTCATTGACGTTCATTTACATAATGTTGAATCCTGATGCACCGCTTCAAACACTCAAGTTATGTAGGTCAATAATTTCTTAAGACAAAACTACGATCTTTTGTGAAATCTTGTGGAGACTCATTTATCAAATTATATTTTTCAAAGTGACTTCGAATCTCATCAGCCCAGAGGGCTGAGGAAGGGTTGTTGAGGTGGTTCGGACATGTAGAGAGAATGGAGCG
The DNA here is from genome assembly GCF_026875155.1 of Cherax quadricarinatus. Lineage (NCBI taxonomy): Eukaryota > Metazoa > Arthropoda > Malacostraca > Decapoda > Parastacidae > Cherax > Cherax quadricarinatus. The sequence goes on from NC_069420.1 coordinate 40,035,830, forward strand.
AAACAGAGTGACTTCAAGAGTGTATCAGTCTGTAGTGGAAGGAAGGCGGGGTAGGGGTCGGCCTAGGAAAGGTTGGAGGGAGGGGGTAAAGGAGGTTTTGTGTGCGAGGGGCTTGGACTTCCAGCAGGCATGCGGCAGCGTGTTTGATAGGAGTGAATGGAGACAAATGGTTTTTAATACTTGACGTGCTGTTGGAGTGTGAGCAAAGTAACATTTATGAAGGGGTTCAGGGAAACCGGCAGGCCGGACTTGAGTCCTGGAGATGGGAAGTACAGTGCCTGCACTCTGAAGGAGGGGTGTTAATGTTGCAGTTTAAAAACTGTAGTGTAAAGCACCCTTCTGGCAAGACAGTGATGGAGTGAATGATGGTGAAAGTTTTTCTTTTTCGGGCCACCCTGCCTTGGTGGGAATCGGCCAGTGTGATAATAATAAAATAATAATAATAATTTACCACTTTGAAAGTAGGTATCACATTGGCCAGCTTCCACATCTACGGTACGAAACCCGTTTTTAATGGTATAGTGAAGTCTAGCTAATGCTTTACCATGCTTCTCTTTACATTACTCAGCAACCCTTAAAAACAGTATGTCAGGGCCCGCTGACGTGTTTAGTCTGAATGATGGAATGAGGAGGCAGGATGACAAGAACTTTATATAGTGAGTTATTCCAGCAAATTATCTATGTATATATATATATATATATATATATATATATATATATATATATATATATATATATATATATATATATATATTATTGTAACCACGAACGAGTGGTATTAATCAATAACGACACTGCGACTAGCCGAGGATTCGAACCCATGCCATTTTGGCCCGCCTCATGGTTACCTGGAGGTTATTCCGGGGATCAACGCCCCCGCGGCCCGGTCCATGACCAGGCCTCCCGATTGATCAGGGCCTGATCAACTAGGCTGTTACTGCTGGCCGCACGCAGTCCAACGTACGAGCCACAGCCCGGCTGATCCGGCACTGACTTTAGGTATCTGTCCAGCTCTCTCTTGAAGGCAGCCAGGGGTTTATTGGCAATTCCCCTAATGCTTGATGGGAGGCTGTTGAACAGTTTTGGGCCCCGGACACTTATGGTGTTTTCTCTTAGTGTACCAATGGCGCCCCTACTTTTTATTGGCGGCATTTTGCATCGCCTGCCCAGTCTTTTACTTTCGTAGGGAGTGATTTCTGTGTGCAGATTTGGGACCATTCCTTCCAAGATTTTCCAAGTGTAGATTATGATATATCTCTCCCTCCTGCGTTCCAACGAGTACAAGTCAAGTGCTTCCAAGCGTTCCCAGTAGTTAAGGTGCTTGACAGAACTTATACGTGTAGTAAAGGATCTCTGTACACTCTCTAGATCTGCGATTTCACCTGCTTTGAATGGAGATGTTAATAAGAACATAAGAACATAAGAACGAAGGAACACTGCAGAAGGCCTACTGGCCCATGCGAGGCAGGTCCAAGTCTCCTACCGGCTTAAGCCAATGCACCCAACCTAGTCAGGTCAGGTCACATTGACTTAAGGGAGGAACACGGCAACCGACCTGGTAGCACAAGCTATCAGGTCTAACTCACACCCACCCACATCCACTCATGTATTTATCCAACCTATTTTTAAAGCTACACAACGTTCTGGCCTCTATAACGGTACTTGGGAGTTTGTTCCACTCATCCACAACTCTATTACCAAACCAGTACTTTCCTATATCCTTCCTGAATCTGAATTTTTCCAACTTAAAAACCATTGCTGCGAGTCCTGTCTAGGCTAGATATTTTCAGCACACTATTTACATCCCCTTTATTTATTCCTGTCTTCCATTTATACACCTCAATCATATCCCCCCTAATTCTACGTCTTTCTAGAGAGTGCAGATTCAGGGCCCTTAGTCTATCCTCATAGGGAAGGTTTCTGATACATGGGATCAACTTTGTCATCCTCCTTTGTACATTTTCCAGAGAATTTATATCCATTCTGTAATAAGGTGACCAAAACTGTGCAGCATAATCTAAATGAGGCCTAACCAAGGATGTATAGAGTTGAAGAACAACCTGAGGACTCCTATTATTTATGCTTCTTGATATGAAGCCAAGGATTCTATTAGCTTTATTGCGAACACTTATGCACTGTTGTCTTGGTTTCAGATTACTGCTAACCAGAACTCCTAAATCTTTTTCGCAATCCGTAATATTAAGATCTACATTATTTAGTTTATATGTGGCATGGTTATTGTCCTGTCCAACATTTAGAACTTTGCATTTGTCTATATTAAACTGCATCTGCCACTTCTCCGACCACTGCATCAGTCTATTCAAATCTTCCTGGAGTGCTCGAATGTCCTCGTCAGAATGAATTCGACGGCCTATTTTGGTGTCATCGGCAAACTTGCTGATGTCGCTCTTTATGCCCTCATCTATGTCGTTTATGTAGATTGTGAACAGCAGGGGGCCCAACACTGACCCTGTGGAACACCGCTCGTGACACTTCCCCACTCTGATTTCTCCCCATTTATGCAAACTCTCTGCTGCCTATTTGTCAACCATGCCTCTATCCAGGAAAAAATTTCTCCTCCTATTCCATGTGCTTTAATTTTCCTCAATAGTCTCTGATGTGGGACCCTGTCAAAAGCCTTACTGAAGTCCATATACACAATATCATATTCATTACCATGATCTACCTCCTCAAATACCTTAGTGAAAAAAGTTAATAAATTCGTAAGGCAGGAACGCCCCTTTGTAAAACCATGCTGAGATTCGTTGATTAATTTATGCTTTTCAAGGTGGCTACGAACTGCCTCGGCAATTATTGATTCCATAAATTTTCCCACTATGGAGGTTAGGCTTATTGGTCTATAGTTCGAAGCTAAGGACCTGTCACCTGTTTTGAAAATAGGTATCACATTTGCCATTTTCCACTTATCTGGCACCATGCCAGTTTGTAGTGATATGTTGAAAAGATTAGCCAAAGGTGTGCTAAGCTCCTCTTTACATTCCTTTAGAACCCTTGCATACAGTTCATCAGGGCCTGGGGATTTGTTAGGTTTTAATTTATCTATTTGCCTAAGGACCATGTCACTTGTGACCCTAATAGTACACAGTTTATTATCGTCCTGTTCTACATAATTTATCATTACTGGAATATCGCTGGTATCCTCCTGTGTAAAAACTGAGAGGAAGTATGTGTTAAAAATTCTACACATTTCCTTATCACTGTCAGTGAGCTGACCCGAGGAACTTTTGAGTGGGCCTATCTTGTCCCTGATCTTACTTCTGTATACCTGAAAGAATCCTTTTGGGTTAGTCTTCCAGCCTAGAGAGAACAAGTGATTTGAAAAGGATCATCATGGGCTTGGCATCTCTCGTTTTGAAAGTTCTCATTATCCATCCTATCATTTTCTTTGCACGTGCGATCGTGGCACTGTTGTGATCCTTGAAAGTGAGATCCTCAGACATTACTACTCCCAGGTCCCTTACATTATTTTTCCGCTCTATTGTATGGCCGGAGTCAGTAGTATACTCTGTTCTAGTTATTATCTCCTCCAGTTTTCCATAACGGAGTAGTTGGAATTTGTCCTCATTGATGAGCCAGAATCACACATAACGCTCTAACCCACAGGACCACGCCATCCTGCAAGAATCAAGCACCCAGGAGAACTAGTCTCCATGTATGATTTTCGCACACCATGAGGCGCGTCAAAACGACATGGGTTCAAAGCCCTGGCTAGTCGCAGGGTTCTTATTGATTAATACTTATGCCCAAAAATGTAGATATACACCATTTCCTTGGAAAATTAAATAGCTTAGCCCATTCTATAAATTTTACTGTTGAGTTTGAAGAAAATAACTCATTGCCTTTTCTAGATGTTTTGATTATTAAGGGTAATAATGAATTAAAATTTAAAATTTACAGAAAACCTACAAATAACTGTTCCTATGTCCACTATTATTCCTCGCAAGAAGATAGAGTCAAACTGTCTGTTTTCTCATCAATGTTTTTGAGAGCTTTACGAATTTGTAGTCCTGAGTTCATAGATGAGGAAATATCCAAAATTTATGAAATAGGTAATGATTTAAAATACCCAAGAAATGTAATTGATAAATCTTTTAAAGTTGCTAGAAATACTTTTTACAATCCAAAAAGGGACAACCAGCCTTATTCAACTAAAAATATGTTGGTTCTCCCTTACATGAAAACTTGGTTGATATGCCTTCTCTTCTTAAGACTTTTAATATTAAAGTTGTATTCAAAAATCTTGATACAGTAAAAAACTTTTGATAAAGAATTCCCCCCAAAATGCTGATGGATGTGTCTATAAGATTCCTTGTAAAATTTGCGATAAAGTTTATTACGGTCAAACTGGTAAAAATCTCGAACTAAGATTAAAACAACATAAATATAGCATTAGAACTGGACAAGATTCCAATGCTCTATTTATTCATGTAAGAGATTTTAAACCATCCATTGATTTTCAAAAAGTTGAGAAAGTAGTATCAAGCAAGTCCATGGTCGACAGGAATAATTGAATCTTGTTTCATAAAAAGCAGTTTTGACAATAATATGAATATTTCCTATGGTTTATATAAATTAGATCCATTTATAATTAATAGAATTTGGGAAGAATTTAATAATACACTGGACAAATAATAATTTTTAAATTTTCTTGGGTAGAATAGTTTGTGGGTGAGTTGTGCAAAGGACCTATCCAAGTTGGGTCGGCGTGCGTCAGGTGTTTAACCGTTGTGGGATCTGATAGTGAGGTGCTGGCCAGACCCCTTATATAGCTTCCTTGGATGCTTTACTTTCATAGTTCCTTGATAATGTGAGTAGTCACGAAAGCGCTTGGAATTTCTCTATTCCTTCAGAGTGGTTGTTTTGCATATTCTAAAATCACCTTTTTACTGTGATCTTATTGCATATATATATATATATATATATATATATATATATATATATATATATATATATATATATATATATATATATATATATATATATATATTATTATAAACATTAAATCTCAGTCAACAGCAGGATTCGAACCTACACACTCTGCACGTGGTGGGTCATACATGACCCAGCATGCTGAGCGTGTGAATGAATGTAGTGAAAATTTGGTCAGGTCACATGTCATGTACAATTTATGAATGACATGTCAGGCATTGCTTAAATTCCTCGCAAATTTTATTAATTATAAATGAATCTAATTTATATAACTTTGAACTATTATTCATTTTGAAATAATTTTTTATTAAACTTGATTCGATTATATTTGTCTCAGTTATCGACCTTCTTGATACAACTTTCTCGGTCTTTTAAAAATCAATTAGGTGGTTAAAATATCTCAAATGAATAAATAAAGCATTAGACTCTTGTCTATTTCTAATATTATATTTATGTTATAATCTTAGTTCAAGGCTTTTTCCAGTTTGACCGTAATAAACTCCATTGCATTTTTTACAGTAAATCATATATACACAGCCATCAGCGTTTTGGGGGAATTTATAATCAATCCAGTGCAGGTGTCAAAAATCATAGGTAGACCTAAGCCCAAACTTTGTCAAGAGTTTTGAGCCTACTAGAGCAGAGCAGCTGGGGCTGTGGTGCAGTTAGACCAGGCTTGCTGTGGTGTATCTAAACCAGTCTTGTTGTGGTGCTTCTAGACCAGGCTTGCTGTGGTGCAGCTAGACCAGGCTTGCTGTGGTGCATCTAGACCAGGCTTGCGGTGGTGCAGCTAGACCAGGCTTGCTGTGGTGCAGCTAGACCAGGCTTGCTGTGGTGCATCTAGACCAGGCTTGCTGTGGTGCAGCTAGACCAGGCTTGCTGTGGTGTATCTAAACCAGTCTTGTTGTGGTGCATCTAGACCAGGCTTGTTGTGGTGCATCTAGACCAGGCTTGCTGTGGTGCATCTAGACCAGGCTTGCTGTGGTGTATCTAAACCAGTCTTGTTGTGGTGCTTCTAGACCAGGCTTGCTGTGGTGCAGCTAGACCAGGCTTGCTGTGGTGCATCTAGACCAGGCTTGCGGTGGTGCAGCTAGACCAGGCTTGCTGTGGTGCAGCTAGACCAGGCTTGCTGTGGTGCATCTAGACCAGGCTTGCTGTGGTGCAGCTAGACCAGGCTTGCTGTGGTGTATCTAAACCAGTCTTGTTGTGGTGCATCTAGACCAGGCTTGTTGTGGTGCATCTAGACCAGGCTTGCTGTGGTGTATCTAAACCAGTCTTGTTGTGGTGCTTCTAGACCAGGCTTGCTGTGGTGCAGCTAGACCAGGCTTGCTGTGGTGCATCTAGACCAGGCTTGCGGTGGTGCAGCTAGACCAGGCTTGCTGTGGTGCAGCTAGACCAGGCTTGCTGTGGTGCATCTAGACCAGGCTTGCTGTGGTGCAGCTAGACCAGGCTTGCTGTGGTGTATCTAAACCAGTCTTGTTGTGGTGCATCTAGACCAGGCTTGTTGTGGTGCATCTAGACCAGGCTTGCTGTGGTGCATCTAGACCAGGCTTGCTGTGGTGCATCTAAACCAGTCTTGTTGTGGTGCATCTAGACCAGGCTTGCTGTGGTGCTTCTAGACCAGGCTTGCTGTGGTGCAGCTAAACCATTCTTGTTGTGGTGCATCTAGACCAGGCTTGTTGTAGTGCATCTAGACCAGGCTTGCTGTGGTGCATCTAAACCAGTCTTGTTGTGGTGCATCTAGACCAGGCTTGCTGTGGTGCATCTAGACCAGGCTTGCTGTTGTGCAGCTAAACCAGTCTTGTTGTGGTGCATCTAGACCAGGCTTGTTGTGGTGCATCTAGACCAGGCTTGCTGTTGTGCAGCTAAACCAGTCTTGTTGTGGTGCATCTAGACCAGGCTTGCTGTGGTGCAGCTAGACCAGGCTTGCTGTGGTGCATCTAGACCAGGCTTGCTGTGGTGCATCTAGACCAGGCTTGCTGTGGTGCAGCTAGACCAGGCTTGCTGTGGTGCATCTAGACGAGGCTTGCTGTGGTGCATCTAGACCAGGCTTACTGTGGTGCAGCTAAACCAGTCTTGTTGTGGTGCTTCTAGACCAGGCTTGCTGTGGTGCAGCTAGACCAGGCTTGCTGTGGTGCAGCTAGACCAGGCTTGCTGTGGTGCATCTAGGCCAGGCTTGCTGTGGTGCAGCTAGACCAGGCTTGCTGTGGTGCAGCTAGACTAGTCTTGTTGCGGTTCATTTAGACCAGGCTTGCTGTGGTGCATCTAGGCCAGGCTTGCTGTGGCGCAGCTAGACCAGGCTTGCTGTGGTGCAGCTAGACCAGGCTTGCTGTGGTGCAGCTAGACCAGGCTTGCTGTGGTGCAGCTAGACCAGGCTTGCTGTGGTGCAGCTAGACCAGGCTTGCTGTGGTGCAGCTAGACCAGGCTTGCTGTGGTGCATCTAGACCAGGCTTGCTGTGGTGCAGCTAGACCAGGCTTGCTGTGGTGCATCTAGACCAGGCTTGCTGTGGTGCAGCTAGTCCAGGTTTGCTGTGGTGCAGCTAGACCAGGCTTGCTGTGGTGCAGCTAAACCAGGCTTGCTGTGGTGCAGCTAGACCAGGCTTGCTGTGGTGCAGTTAGACCAGGCTTGCTGTGGTGCAGCTAGTCCAGGCTTGCTGTGGTGCAGCTAGTCCAGGCTTGCTGTGGTGCAGCTAGTGCAGGCTTGCTGTAGTCGAGAGCGAGCACTCTCCACAGCACTCTAATTAATGGGTATATGGGACGGGCTATGGGGGATGCCCTGAAGGATAAGGTTCTCGATGGGCCCCTAGGTCTGGGACCATCCACTTATGAAGAGGGTGTGTGGGAGGCCCTGGCATGGAGGAGCCTCACATAATGATGCTGAGGTACGAGGGTGTCAGCCGTATATAGAGTGGAAAAATAGAAAACTACGCATAAAATGTCATACCTTGGGAGCCTTTGATGAGCCATCCTTTTGAAAAATGGCTACGACCATTGGCCGTACCATCCTTCATGCCCACACCATTACTAATATAATGCTTGTCACACACACACACACACACACACACACACACACACACACACACACACACACACACACACACACACACACACACACACACACACACACACACGCACGCACGCACCCCGGGGCCAGGAGCTAGGACTTAGCCCCTGCAACTTCAACTAGGTGAGTGCACACACTTACACAGCAAATTCACGACACTGGAGGAGAGGAGAGACAGGGGGGACATGATAACGTTATATAAAATACTGAGAGGAAGTGATAGAGTGGGTAAGGGCAGAATGTTTGAGAGATGTGACAAAGCAACAAGGGGTCATAACTGGAGGTTTAAAACTCAGATGAGTCACAGGGATGTTAGGAAGTATTTCTTCAGTCATAGAGTTGTCAGCAAGTGGAATAGTCTGGAAGGTGATGTAATGGAGGCAGGATCCATACATACCTATAAGAAGAGATATGATAAAGCTCATGGAGCAGAGAATAAGTGGACCTAGTAGCGACCAGCGAAAAGGCTTGGCCAGGAGCTTTGACTCGGCCCCTTTGTGTATGTGTGTGTGTGTGTGTGTGTGTGTGCACTCACCTAATTGTACTCACCTAATTGTGGTTGCAGGGGTCGAGACTCAGCTCCTGGCTGTGTGTGTGTGTGTGTGTGTGTGTGTGTGTGTGTGTGTGTACTCACACACTCACTTAAAAAAACGATGTGAGTAAGAGGGAATAAGGAGCTAGACCGGGCTAGATTTTGTCACTTCCACACACACACACAGTATATATAAGCTTGAGTATGGTATGCCTCTGGAGACACAATTTATCCCCCTAGCAACTATGTCGCTTCTTCACGTACGGTTAACAACACATTTTTACAGTAGGTTAAATTAGTTTAAGTTAGGTCAGATTAAGTTACATTAGGCTGAGTTAGAGAAATTATAAATGTTTAATAAAAGACGATAAAGAGAAGCTGTTCCAAGTGCCGTCAACAGTCACCTGTGTGACTGTTTTTACAATAGTACCATAATGTTTGTGGTTAAGAGGACGGGCTGGGTCAAGCTATCACTGTGTCTTGGCACCCTCATACTTGTCACAAATACAACTGAAGAGACGAGAAATAAGATGAAAGTGACTGATGTGCAGGAAAAGTAATTATGAATTAATGAGATAACTTCTGGTCCAAGTAGAGTGGGATCAATTTGGGGGACAATTATCCCAGGAAAAGGTCAAAAATTTTCAGCCAGATGTTCAAAGAAGCAACTTACAAGTTAGTACTAATCCATGGGGAGAAGATCAGAGACACCATGGGTCAGTTGTATTTGTAAAGAGGCGAGATGTAGATCACCAGAGCAAGCAAGTTAGCTAAATAGTTAGGTTAGGTTAGGTTAGGTAAGGTTTGTCAGGAAACAGGGCAAGTGTTTCCTGACGCGAAGCTGGAGCTTTTGGTCATCTGACCGAGGCTTTTCACCGGCTTACCCCTCCACTCGTTTAAAAATTACGATTTTGATTATTAACATTATATATAAAGTGATTGCAAAATAGATAAAAATGTATATCTTTAGGAGAAAAACTGAAAATTCTGAAGTTAACAGCAATGAAGTCAATAAAAAGAACCACAACTACTTCAGAAGAATGATAATGAATGATCAAGTGATAACAGTGAATCTGAGAAAGGAAAGGGAACACTCATGGGTGATGAGAGGGAGGTATCCAGTGAGCTCAAGAGAGGATTCCACAGTGTGTTTGTACATGAGCAAGTGCCACTTGATGCACTGAAGGTGTCAGAATCAGATGGAACATCACCTTCGATATTAAACAGATGGAGCTGAGAATTGTACATACCATTCATGCGGATCTTTAACGAATCTTCATTGAGGAGTACCTTACCGGATGACCGGAAAATATCACCTGTCATGCCAATACACAAGTTAGGTGACAGAAGCAGGAAACCCTGACCTGCTAGCCGTATCCTTAACGAGTTCAACACGCTGGAAATGATTATGAGGTGCTGCCTTCTTGAACATGTTGAAAATATTAAATTCTTGAAGTAACACCAGTATGAGCTTATGAATGGAAGGTGTGACTTGCAAGCTTTTTAGAGACATCATAGATTAAGAGAGGTCAGACACGATGGAAGGGGATAAGTGGAGTGCATATTTCTAGACTGTAAAAGGCTTTTCATTCGGTGCTCCTTAAAAGGCTGCTTGACAAATTACGAAAACAAGCCAGGGTAAAATTGAGGGTATTAGCAAGCATAAAGATTAGATTTAGATTTTGACACGGAAGCGGCTAGTTTACTGCGCACTCCATAGCCATCTTATGGACGGTAGCACAAAACTGTTGGATGCAGAAAAGGTCTAGGAACTAGGCCCCAAAAGGGTTAACAGTTATCTGTTGCAAACAAATTTAGGGATTTTCTTAATATGTCTAGTATCATATTTTCATTTATAGGAATACTTGAAAAACTGAAACCCCAGCCAATTTACGGAATGAAGAATCAAAATTGGAGAAAGTAACTAGGAGAATTCCGCAGGATCGGTATTGGGACTTATATTACGGAAATTAGCTCATATATATACTGGTGGATGATGCGAAAATAATGACAGTAAAAACTGAAGAGGATGACAGAAGACTGCAACAAGATCTAGACATCAGAAATGGTAAGATAAAACGTTGCTGAAATTTAGGTGAATCAAAATTATGAAGCTAGGAGACAGGGAATGTAGGACGAAAACAGTGTCATCTGAGGGAGGGAGGTGACATCAACAGTTACAGAAAAAAGCCTGACAACAAACATTACCCCAGACCTATTTACTGAAGTACATATATATAAAATAACATCCGCAATTAACATGACTGACTTTCATAAACCTACACAAGGATTGTTTAAAAAAAAAAAAAAAAAAAAAACGCTGTATGACCCACACGGATTTAACGCATGTTTTTGTATAAACAACTGTACTACCACCACCACTACTACTACTACTAATAATAACTAATAATAATAATCATTCAAAACACTATACCTAATACATGTGTATGTACGACCTACACTTTACTGAGGCGTGGGTGTGTGGAGGCTATCCCTTATAAAACACAAAATGAAGGTTGAGAGTGTACCAAGGAGTGTCTTAGGCCTGGTACTAGAGTACAGGGAATGAAATACTTGTGAATATAATGAAAGCTAAATCTTACATCACTGTGGAACTAAAACAAAGGTAGAGATGATCATGTGATTCAGACTTACTAGGACTGCACTTAGAGAGACGCCGAGAGTGTAAGAAATGTTGTCTCCAATAAGAGAGCCAGTGAAGGGCTCTTGATCTGGGGAATTGGAGCTATCCTCCCTTATATTAAACGTGATTACTTCTCATTCCCCAGTGACAGTGAGGTGAACATGAGGATGGAACATTTTGTGAGAGAATAGTGAGTAGTGTGTGAGCATGAGGATGGAACATTTTGTGAGAGGATAGTGAGTAGTGTGTGAGCATGAGGATGGTACATTTTGTGAGAGGATAGTGAGTAGTGTGTGAGCATGAGGATGGTACATTTGTGAGAGGATAGGAGTAGTGTGGAGCATGAGGATGGTACATCTGTGAGAGATAGTGAGTAGTGTGTGAGCATGAGAACGGAAATTTTGTGAGAGGATAGTGAGTAGTGTGTGAGCATGAGGATGGTACATCTTGTGAGAGGATAGTGAGTAGTGTGTGAGCATGAGGATGGTACATATTGTGAGGGATAGTGAGTAGTGTGTGAGCTGAGGATGGTACATCTTGTGAGAGGATAGTGATAGTGTGTGAGCATGAGGATGGTACATCTGTGAGAGGATAGTGAAGTAGTGTGTGAGCATGAGGATGGAACATTTTGTGAGGGATAGTGAGTAGTGTGTGAGCATGAGGATGGTACATTTTGTGAGGATATGAGTATGGTGAGCATGAGGATGGTACATCTTGTAGAGAGATAGTGAGTAGTGTGTGACATGAGGATGGTACATCTTTGAGGAATAGTGAGGTGTGTGTGAGCAGAGGATGGTACATCTGTGAGAGGATAGTGAGTAGTGTGTGAGCATGGATGTACATCTTGTAGAGATAGTGAGTAGTGTGTGAGCAGAGATGGTACATCTTGTGAGAGGATAGTGAGTAGGTCGTGAGCATGAGGATGGTACATCTGTGAGAGGATAGTGATAGTGTGGAGCATGAGAACGGAAATTTTGTGAGGATAGTGAGTAGTGTGTGAGCATGAGGATGGTACATCTTGTGAGAGGATAGTGAGTAGTGTGTGAGCATGAGAACGGAACATTTTGTGAGAGGATAGTGAGTAGTGTGTGAGCATGAGGATGGTACATCTTGTGAGAGGATAGTGAGTAGTGTGTGAGCATGAGGATGGTACATCTTGTGAGAGGATAGTGAGTAGTGTGTGAGCATGAGGATGGTACATCTTGTGAGAGGATAGTGAGTAGTGTGTGAGCATGAGGATGGTACATCTTGTGAGAGGATAGTGAGTAGTGTGTGAGCATGAGGATGGTACATCTTGTGAGAGGATAGTGAGTAGTGTGTGAGCATGAGAACGGAACATTTTGTGAGAGGATAGTGAGTAGTGTGTGAGCATGAGGATGGTACATCTTGTGAGAGGATAGTGAGTAGTGTGTGAGCATGAGGATGGAACATTTTGTGAGAGGATAGTGGTAGTGTGTGAGCATGAGGATGGTACATCTTGTGAGAGGATAGTGAGTAGTGTGTGAGCATGAGGATGGAACATTTTGTGAGAGGATAGTGAGTAGTGTGTGAGCATGAGGATGGTACATCTTGTGAGAGGATAGTGAGTAGTGTGTGAGCATGAGGATGGTACATCTTGTAAGATGAGTATAACATTTAGGCCTCAGTGCCTCTTAACCAGAGAGGCAGCCTCCTCTCCCACACATTAAGCGGTGGAGGAGGCTTAATTTTCTCCCTGGTAACATGATGTGAGTTGTGATGAGTTACTCTCCGGCAGCTGTAGGTCTGTCTGTCTTCTAATCCGTTGTAAGTAACCTGTAAGTAACCTCTAAATACTTTTGTGAGTATCCGGTGAGTTTTTTTATTTACACAATGGTTTTACAGGGTTAGGTTATGAGTTCCTACCTTTATTTACAAGCTAAGAGCTGTAACCTACCTCAGTTCAGTTGTTATGAAGGATATTAATAGGGAACAAGTTGAAGTTGGAGCGATTTGTGGGCCATTTAGTCAACCAATTTTATTTCATCCATGTCATCATGCTCTCATCATCCAGCCTCTGGTCTTTCTAGGAATGAATGATCTCAGATGAAGTGATGGTCTTGAGAAAATTTCGATCAGAGAGTAGTTCCTGTTCGCTGCCCGTCTTGTTGTCTAGACGCTCTCTTCTCGCTGACAACGAAATGGAGCCATGTGTGGCACCTTAACAACAGTGGCCTTTGTGACTAGCCTGTGAGTAATTCTTTGTGAGACAAAGAAGGAGGTAAACTCAATGCACAGCTTTAAGTGTAGATATGATGAAGCTGAAGCCCAGAAATCAGTGATGCCGATCAAAGTATTCTAGGAGGTGGGACCAAGAGCTGAATCTCGACGCCAGCAAACATTGTACAACTCAGTGAGTCGGAAAACTCCAGGCCAGTGCGTAAACCACTGGGCCAGCTGGCTACGATAAGATTCATCCAACTAGGTATATTTATATACTATAGGGAGGTTAGCATGGGCCATATTGTGACAAAATATTCACGTTTTTACAGATGAATCTTAATGTAGCCAGCTGGGAAAGTGGCTTACGCACTGGCCTGGAGTTGTACGACTCACTTGCTATGAGTTTAAACCCCATCCGTACACACACACACACACACACACACACACACACACCACACACACACACACACACACACACACACACACACACACACACACACACACACACACACACACTACACACAACACACACACACACACACTACACACACACATACACACACACACTACACACACACACACACACACACACACACACACACACACACACACACACACACACACACACACACACACACACACACACACACACACACCCCAACACACACACACACACACACACACACACCACACACACACACACACACACACACACACACATACACACATACACACACATACACACACACACACACACACACACACACACACACACAACAACAGACAGACACACACACACACACACACACACACACACACACACACACACACACACACCACACACACACACACACACACACACACACACACACACACACACACACACACACACACATACACACACACACACACACAAAATGCAAAATGCAAGGAGGCAGAGGAGAGGTTTGTTCCCAAGGGAAACAGAAATAATGGGAAGACCAGAAGGAGTCCTTGGTTCACCCAAAGGTGTAGGGAGGCAAAAACTAAGTGTACTAGAGAATGGAAAAGGTACAGAGGTTAAAGGACCCAGGAAAATAAAGAGATCAGCCGAAGAGCCAGAAACGAATATGCACAGATAAGAAGGGAGGCTCAGCAACAATACGAAAATGACATAGCATCGAAAGTCAAGTCTGACCCGAAGCTGTTGTATAGCCACATCAGGAGGAAAACAACAGTCAAGGAGCAGGTAATCAGACTGAGGAAGGATGATGGGGATTTCACAAGAAAGGACCAAGAGGTATGTGAGGAGCTCAGCATGAGATTTAAAGAAGTATTTACAGTGGAAACAGGTAGGACTCCAGGAAATCAGAACAGGGAGGTACACCAACAATTGCTGGATGAGGTACACATAACAGAGGAGGAGGTGAAGAAGCTGCTATGTGAACTTGATACCTCAAAGGCGGTGGGACCAGACATCATCTCTCCGTGGGTAGAGAGGGAGCAGAGATGCTGTGTGTGCCACTAACAAGGACCTTCAACACATCCATTGAAAGTGGGCAACTACCTGAGGTATGGAAGATGGCAAATGTAGTCCCAATTTTTAAAAAAAAGCAGACAGACACGAGACATTAAACTACAGACCTGTGTCACTAACGTGTATAGTATGCAAAGTCATGGAGAAGATCATTAGGAGGAAAGTGGTGGAACACTTGGAAAGAAACAAGCGTATGTTCGACAACCAGCACGGTTTCAGGGAAGGAAAATCCTGCGCCACAAACCTACTGGAGTTTTATGACAAGGTGACAGAAGTAAGACAAGAGAGAGAGGTGTGGATAGACTCCATTTTCTTGGACTGCAAGAAGGCCTTCGACACAGTTCCTCACGAGAGGTTAATGCAAAAGCTAGAGGATCAGGCACACATAACAGGAAAGGCACTGCAATGGATCAGAGAATACCTGACAGGGAGGCAACAACGATTCATGGTACGTGACGAGGTGTCAGAGTGGGCGCCTGTGACAAGCAGGGTTCCACAGGGGTCAGTCCTAGGGCCTGTGCTATTTTTGGTATATGTGAATGACATAACGGAAGGGATAGACTCAGAAGTGTCCTTGTTTGCAGATGATGTGAAGTTAGTGAGGAGAATCAAATCGGTCGAGGATCAGGCAGGACTACAAAGAGACCTGGACAGGCTACAAGCCTGGTCCAGCAACTGGCTCCTGGAATTTAACCTTGCCAAATGCAAAGTCATGAAGATTGGGGAAGGGCAAAGAAGACCGCAGACAGAGTATAGTCTAGGTGGCCAAAGACTGCAAACCTCACTCAAGGAAAAAGATCTGGGGGTGAGTATAATACCGAGCACATTTCCTGAGGCGCACATCAATCAGATAATTGCTGCAGCATACGGGCGTCTGGCAAACCTAAGGATAGCATTCCGATACCTCGGTAAGGAATCGTTCAAGACTCTGTGCACCATATACGTCAGGCCCATACTGGAGTATGCAGCACCAGTTTGGAATCCACACCTGGTCAAGCACGTCAAGAAATTAGACTAGTGCCAGAGCTAAAGGGATTGTCCTACGAAGAAAGGTTGAGGGAAATTGGCCTGACGACACTGGAGGATATGAGGGTCAGGGGAAACATGATAACGACATATAAAATACTGTGTGGAATAGACAAGGTGGACAAAGACAGGATGTTCCAGAGATGGGACACAGAAACAAGGGGTCACAATTGGAAGTTGAGGATTCAGATGAGTCAGAGGGATGTTAGGAAGTATTTCTTCAGTCACAGAGTTGTCAGGCCGTGGAATAGCCTAGAAAGTGACATAGTGGAGGCGGGAACCATACATAGTTTTAAGTTGAGGTTTGATAAAGCTCATGGAGCAGGGAGAGACAGGACCTAGTAGCAATCAGTGAAGAGGAGGGGCCAGGAGCTATGAATCGACCCCTGCAACCACAAATAGGTGAGTACATACACACACACACACACACACACACACACACACACACACACAAGTATAGTGAACTTTAAGATGAAATAATAAGGTAGCACAAACATCATAGTTTTCAAGGAACTGAAACTGAGATAATATAAAATGTTGTACTTCCTGATGGTTACCAATTGCTGAGGAAGGAACGAGAAGACACAACTTAGAAATGAATGACACTACTAATAAGAAATTAGTGCAGGGGTCTCCAAAATGTGACCTGCCATAAGATTTTATGCAGCCTTTAGCAACTTAAAATATTTATAAATAATAAAACTAATAAACCCTCATTTTCAGTCACTTAAAGCTAAGGAATTTGTTGCTTGTAGCAATTTATGTCAAAATTTGTTCAAATTTTAGTACTAATCTTTTCATTTTTCTGATATACCTTTCAGTTATGGAAGAGAAAAGGAAAAGAATAGTGCAGAATAAGTGCCAGCTATTTAATGAAAAAAATGGGGCGTAAAGTACTTCTTTGCACAAGCAGGTGTGTCGCATGTCATGAAACTGTTGTAGTTTTGAAGGAGTACAATGTACATCGGCACTATGAGACTAAACATAAACCAAGTTATTCCCAATTCGCAGGAACACAGAGTTCGGAAAAAACTGAATCACTGCAATGCAGGTTGCTTACCCAACAAGTTTTTTTGTTTTTTACAGAGAAAAGAGGTGAAAATGAAGCTTCAACCAGCGTCAGTTTCAAAATAGCTTATGAATTAGCTAAAAGAGAAAAGCCATTCATCGATGGAGATCTGATCAAAGAGTTTATGATGGAAGCTGTGGGAGAGTTATTCTCAGAAAAAGTAAATCTGTTTAGAATTACGCCAAGTACTGTTGCTCGTAGAACTGGGTATATAGGAAGCAATATATTTCATCACATTGAAGACAAAGCACAAAATTTTCAGTTTTATTCTCTCGCACTCAAGGAATCGAATGATGCGAGCGACGTCACAACTCTTAGTGTTCATCCATGGCGTCAACAATGAATTTAATGTCGCACAAGAATTAGCATCAATGTATAGCATGCACAGCACAGGAACCGGAGAAGATATCTTCAAAGAAATGCAAAAAGCTGTATTAGAATATAACCTGGAATGGAATTATCTGCAATTCATGACATTTGATGGAGGAAAGAACATATCTGGAGTGAAGAAATGTTTGGTTGGACAAATAAAAGCTTATGAGGATGGTGGATTCTAAAGGTTCAGATTTCTGCATTACGTTATCCATCAGCAAACAATGTGCGGAAAATATGCGGATATATCTTGTGTTCTGAAACCTGTTGTTTCATCATTGAATTTCATTCGATCTCACGGGCTTAATCATCGCCAGTTTTGTGATTTTCTGAGAGAAACTGATTCCGAGTTCGTTGACTTGCCTTATTATACAGCAGTTCGATGGCTTAGTTCTGTCACGGTTCTTTCAGCTCAGAAAGGTCTTTGACTCATTTCTTACAGAGAAGAATGGACCTGAACCACTTTTATCAAACGCTGACTGGCTCTTGAAATTGGTATTTTTTTTTTTTTTGCAGACGTGACAAGCCATATGTATCAGTTGAATCTAAAGTTGCAAGATGAAATAAATTTGATTTGTGATCTATTCTTGCATGTCAAGACATTCAGGACAAAACTGATGCTATTTGAAGGACAGGTGAAAGTTTCTAACTTGGTTGTGAAAAATTACATGAAGAAAGTGAAGCAGAATTTTCTTCTTCATATGCAACAGAAATCATTAATGACTTGCAAAAAAACAATTTGGAAAACTATTTTTTGATCTTGATGGTAAACCAGATGAAATAGTTTCAAAATCCATTTGGCTGCAGTGTTGAAACACTCCAAAGTCAGTTTCAAATGGAAATTTTTGATCCCCAGTCAGATGACGTGTTGAAAGAAAAGTATATTATTATTATTAATTATTATTATTATTATTATTATTATTATAAAAAAGAAGACAAAGAAAAGTATAACGAAGGAAATCTGATCTAATTTTATAAATCTTTATAGCCGGAACAGTTTTCAGATTTGAAGCTTTAGATTCGTTTCAGTTTTTTGTTCAACATACCTTTGTGAACAAACATTTTAAAAAATGAACTATGCCAAGTTCAAATATCGCACAAAATTATTTGATGAGCATTTGAAGTCCATTCTCATCATTGGCTCCTTAAACTTGAAACCTCGGTTCAGCAATATTTTGAAATAAAAAATAGCCAATTCCATCATTCCCTTTAATCTTGTGTCAGCTTCTCTCATCTGCAGTTCAGTAGTTGATTACACTGTCAGAGTATTGTCTCATGATTGACATTTTTTACGGCATTGTTTCTTCATAATTGTCTCATATATCTTTTGTTCTGAATCATATCGTACTGATTACAGAAATGATCCAAATAAAACTTATTCATTCATTCATTTTAATTTTCTTCATTCATTTATATTTGTTTATAAGTGATTTTTTCTTTGGTACGCGAAAAAGTGTACAATACACGAAGTAGCCGTCGTAATGAAAAGTTTGGAGACCCTAAATTAGTGAATCTGAGAGGATCTATGAGGTATTAACAGCATTGAAGTTATTGAAAATGGTGTAAAATACCGACGAGTTCTGCTCCTTGGAAATATAAACACATATGAAGTTTAATTTGATCCTTTATTGACAACGTTTCGCTCACATAGTGGGCTTTTTCAGGTCACAAATCAGATCTGTTTGTGACTTGAAAAAGCCTATTGTGTTTACCTGGAGTTTACCTGGAGAGAGTTTCGGGGGTCAACGCCCCCGCGGCCCGGTCTGTGACCAGGCCTCCTGGTGGATCAGCGCCTGATCAACCAGGCTGTTGCTGCTGGCTGCACGCAAACCAACGTACGAGCCACAGCCCGGCTGATCAGGAACTGCCTTTAGGTGCTTGTCCAGTGCCAGCTTGAAGACTGCCAGGGGTCTGTTGGTAATCCCCCTTATGTGTGCTGGGAGGCAGTTGAACAGTCTCGGTCCCCTGACACTTATTGTATGGTCTCTTAACGTGCTAGTGACACCCCTGCTTTTCATTGGGGGGATGGTGCATCGTCTGCCAAGTCTTTTGCTTTCGTAGTGAGTGATTTTCGTGTGCAAGTTCGGTACTAGTCCCTCTAGGATTTTCCAGGTGTATATAATCATGTATCTCTCCCTCCTGCGTTCCAGGGAATACAGGTTTAGAAACCTCAAGCGCTCCCAGTAATTGAGGTGTTTTATCTCCGTTATGCGCGCCGTGAAAGTTCTCTGTACATTTTCTAGGTCGGCAATTTCACCTGCCTTGAAAGGTGCTGTTAGAGTGCAGCAATATTCCAGCCTAGATAGAACAAGTGACCTGAAGAGTGTCATCATGGGCTTGGCCTCCCTAGTTTTGAAGGTTCTCATTATCCATCCTGTCATTTTTCTAGCAGATGCGATTGATACAATGTTATGGTCCTTGAAGGTGAGATCCTCACCTTCACGGAGAAACGTTGTCACTAAAGGATCAAATTAAACTGCATATGTGTTTATATTTCCACTGTGTCGGTATTTTATACCATTTATTTCCATCTGCTCCTTGGAGCTGAACTCTTCTCCAGGCTAAGGGACTGACTACCTCATATACTTTGTCTCCAAAGTTGAAGGACTGACCACGTCTTTATTTCATTTCTACTGCTCCCTTAGTGTTCGACCGAAGAAGCCTACGAAACTTTTCATCAGTAAAGATACCCAACTGTTGCACATGTATCTTAATTTTTGGTATTGAGGTTAACGAAGTTTATTAAATGTCTGTGCATAACTACTGTAGTGGAACACTACATAGACTCCCTGAAACATGTGCTCATGGATGGTTCAAGGAATATAAATAACACGCCAATATACAGCCATACTCTAGGATGGGTGTACTACTGCAATTTTGACACTCAACAGATGGTGTAACTTTGACACTTAAGTGACAGTGATGCACAACTTTCCAGGCTCCATGAACAACTGGATATAGACATTATGGTGACGACATCAACATTCTTGGAAGAGAGAGAGAGAGAGAGAGAGAGAGGCACATTAACCCTCTGACTGTCGCAAACCCAAATCCTGGTGTCTCCTGGTGTTGCAAAATATTTGAAAAAAAAAATTATTTTTCTTATGAAAT
Organism: Cherax quadricarinatus; assembly: GCF_026875155.1. Lineage (NCBI taxonomy): Eukaryota > Metazoa > Arthropoda > Malacostraca > Decapoda > Parastacidae > Cherax > Cherax quadricarinatus. The sequence continues at coordinate 40,056,295 of NC_069420.1, forward strand.
GATAGAGAATCTTTTCCCGATGATAATGACACCAAAAGTACGAAATTTGATGGAAAACTTACGGAATTATGCTCTCACGAAGTTAGCGACCTAGGCGATATTGACGAATCGGCGATTTCGCCCACTTTGAGCCCTATTTTTGGCTAATTCCACTGTTCCAGTCAACCAAACTCATAGGTATTTCTTTAGAACTCCATTTGTTCTATCGATTGAGTACAAGAAACTGCCCATTTATTGATTTCAGCTACCCAGTAAAGTGGTTAGAAATTGGCAATTTAGCCAATTTCATGCAAATTAAAAAATATGCCAATTTCAAAATAGGGTCCAGAATGAACACTGAAGACATTCCTGGCTCTAAAATAACATTTTCTTTGTTCATCAGTCACGTCTCCAAGCCCCTCTGATATTACTCTTGCTTTCTATTTTGAACTTTTATTCAAAGAAAAAATAGAAGATTTACCGTTATGCAGACTACTGCAATATTGTAGTAATTGTATAAATAATGTCAACCCATTCATGACTGCATATTAGAATGGCTACTTGGACATTCATTGGGCAATGACGTTATTTTTTTTCTGTTGAACATTCGGCAAAAATTAAACATTTTCCCTACTTTGAGCTCCATTTCAAGGCTGTTTTCATAGTAAATCCAATCAAAATGACATCCATTTCTATAATATGTTTTCCATTTTATCAAATGCGACTATGAAAACGAGAATATAACCACAAAAACTATACGAAAATACACCTCAAAGTCGGCATTTTAATCCAAAAACACGGTTGGAGCTTTTTTTCCTCATTATGCACTGCTTGCTGCAGGATTTTTTTATACGGTGCACAATGACCACACAGACAAATTCTCTCACATGTGGGCCTACCAGCTTTCTCCCACTTGATTTGAAGTCGCTAGAATTTTTGAGTGTATATATACGTCAAACACGTTGGCTTGTAAAACATATATATATTATATATAATATATATATATATTATATATATATATATATATATTATATATATATATATATATATATATATATATATATATGACCGAAACAGTCAGAGGGTTAAGAGTGACCTGTGTAAAGCCAGTGATTATAGATGAAAGAATTGTGATCTTCATGGAAGATCATATTAATGGAAACTGTGTTGGAAGACTTCATCAGCTAACATGTAAAATTGTAAGCATACCAACAGGAGGTGAACTATGACGACTAGATGTGTTTTCCGCTTTAAGTGAATAGAACATAACTGAATTTTCTTCAAGTCGATTAGGACTTACCATCAGAAACCAGTGTGCACACTGTACTACGCTTTCAGTATGTAGTAGAAATGTAACTGGCAAGAAGGAAGAGTGTGAACACGAAACTACAGTACTTTATGGAGAGATGAAAAATTTTCTGAACTGAGTGCAATGAAATATTAAAATAGAAGAGCAGACAAGCCATGATTAAATCATTGGACTAAGTAAAATATGCCACAAGAGAAAGGAATATGGGAAGCAAAGTAAGCATGTGATTTACCACTACTACAGATACCAAAATGAGGAGTAAAATAGCCTGGAAAATATACAGTGCAAGGAGGATAACAAAGAAAAGAGGGGCAAGTAGCGTAGGTAGAGAAGAATATACTATGGCGGGAAGTTTGAGAATGATGTTAGCTTCATGGGAAAATTCAGAACCAAAACTGCTTCAGTTGCTTAACAAGGAAGACAATAGTTAAGAACTAAATAATAAGACTAAAGTGGGGAGGAACACTCACACATAACAAGAAAGGTGAGTGAAGAACTGAACAGTTGATTCAAGGAAGAATTCATTGAGGAGGCAAGCATGGTAATAAAGCATGAATAAAGGAATGAAAACCGCAAAGTACCCACGTGTCAACGGAGAAAATGAGGAAGCTACTGAGGAAAATGGGCACAAGGAGTGCAATGGAACCTGCAGCATATCCCCATTACTTCCTGAAGTTAGAGCAGAAACGCTGAGTAAACCTTTTCCAGAGATGTAGACAGTAACTCTCCAGAGGCGGCGCAGCAAAGTTGCAAAGCTAAAGTGGGATAAGCAGGAGGCTAGGCAAGAGTCACATGACTACAGGCCTGTACTAATGACACCATATTATTTACCATGCCTTGAAAATATAATAGGGAAGGTTGGTGATGTAGCTGGAGTGGAGGAACTTCCCTTTACAAAGGGAAGCAGGACAAACAAGGATGCATAGACCGCATCTAACTGAACTGCAGAAAGAATTTGACACAATATCACAACAGAAATTGATTCACAAAGTAGAAGAGGAGACAGTGCTGAAATTTATAAAAAGAAAAAAAAATCTAAAGAAACGTTCTGCTCTTGATATTCGTAAATGACCTACCACATGGGATCAGATTATATGTGTTGGTGGTTGCCAATGACTTAAAACTATTAATAATAAGAACAGAAGAGGATAAAGACATACTACATGAAGACTTGCACAAGCTACAAGAATGGTCAAACAATTCGATATTACGAGTCCGGTCCGTACAATTGCAATGTTAGGCAACTCGGAGAGGAGAGAAGAAGCATAGATTGGGAGAGGAAAAAATGCAAAATCAGTGGGGTTTTAAGCGTGAGGATAGGCTAAATAAAAAGTTAATGAAAGAGCTTCAGAAGAAAGAAGAATCAGTGGTTATAAGAATCACACATTTGGAGGATACGACGCAACTGATATACATAAACTTATTGAGAGACACTGACTAGGAAAAATAGATGGAGCGTAAATATGCAGATGAGTCATGGAGACGTTAGGAAATACGTTTTAAGTCTTGAGGTAGTAAGAAAGTGGGATGAGTTGGACAAATGAATACTGTACTTAAACGTCATTAGGCAGTTTCAAGAGTAGGTGTGGTAAGGACCAGGAACCAGTGATGGTGGTTAGTTGAACGTAAAGAGGTGGAGACCTGGAGCTGCACGCACCACTTTGTGAATACATCTCGCTGAATGCACACACACACACACACACACATATAAACACGCACATACATTAGTAATATTACCCTCTCTGTTAGCCATTTTTATTAGAAGAAATGACTCAAAATATTGTGACTTTATGCTGAGACGACAATTGTTAACACAAGAAGACGGACAGCAATAGTTTGCAATAATTTGTTTTAGTTAGTTCACAACACTGAAAACACTCTTTTATCACAGTTAAACTTTAAAGCGCTGCCCAAATAACTATATGAAACTTATATGGCAGTTATTTTTGCAGGTGAGAATGTATATATATATATTATATATATATATATATTATATATATATAATATATATATTATATTAATGTCGTGCCGAATATGTAAAACTGGTCAATTAGCAAGAACACATTTAAAATTAATTCCTTTCTGAAATTTTCTCTTATACGTTTAAAGATATATTTTTTTCATTAATGTTAATGTAAAATTTATAATTTTGCACCAAAATAAACTTAGAAAACTTACCTAACCTTATTATAACAAGCGCAATTTATTTTAGCCTAACCCAACTAAATATATTTCAGATTTGTTTACAATAATTTAATATTAAACAAACACAGTGAAATATATTTTTTTCGTTAGGTTCAGAATGATTTTGGCGAAATTATTGCATACTCAAATTTTCACTTGTCCTATATGGCAAGATGAGCGTTGTTATTTAAGCCAAGATAGCAAGTTCTGCCTATTCGGCACGACATATATATATATATATATATATATATATATATATTTTATATATATATATATATATATATATATATATATATATATATATATATTGTATGTAATTCAACCACTGTTTGGCATAATAACATAACACTATACAACTTTAGTACACTAGATAAAGTTCTTCCCGATTAAGTAGCTTGTCAAGTTTAGTCTAGTTTATTATGTACTTCATATCCATCATGTGGACGTTAGTTCATCTTATATACACCAAAGAACTAGACACTAAATTTTATGGATAATGAAAGGAGTCTGCTGCATAGAAATTTAGGATACTTGCTTGGAATTTCTGGAATCTAATTGTTATGAGCAAATTTTGTTAGATATATTAATACAAAAAGTGAGTTACATGCTGCACATCCATAGTATAACATACTTATGTGGGAAGTAAAGAGTTGAGAAATGGGTTGATTAGTATACTTGACAGGTTGTGCAAAGACGGTTGCTCTGGGGCAAGATTAGAATAGATTTGGGGAATATTACTAGTAATAGATCTGTGGAGCATTACTAGCAAGAAAATAGATCTGGGGATTTTCTTATTAAGAGAATAAATTCGTGGAATGCACTACTACTACTACTACTACTGGGGATTTTACAACTACTAGAATCGATCTAGGCATTTTTGCTAGAACAGATCTAGGGGAATTTACTACTTAAGAGAGTTTTACTATTACTAGATCAGTGGATTTTTACTACTAGAATAAGTCTGAGGGAGCTTTACTTTTGCTACAGTAGGTCAGGGGATTTTTACTACAAGAATAAATACTGAGATTTTACTACATAGAGAATAGATCTGGGGTATTTCAATAAGAGAAATAACTGGGGTATATATTTTAGTGGTGGTAGAGTTGAAGTGTGTGTGGTGAAGGGAGGGTTGTTTACAAGTGTGAGGCTGGGAAGCACTTACCTTGTGTAAGCGTAGAGAAGATCACCCACGTGACGATGACCACTTTCAGAAACATCTCCATCTTAATGCACCAACTTTTACAACGTGAGATCAATGTTATATTTTTTCAAAGTTTCTTAAGGATGTCTTTAGTAAGTTGTAGTAAACGATTGTTTTTGTCAAGTGTTCGTTTTCTATGGCGGGAGAGAGAGAACTCGCGAGTATGAGAGCAGGGAAGACTACACTCTATAATGACACTCTGTAACGGAGAGTGCAGAGTGCGAGGTGCTGCTGTGGGACGAGTTGTGGCCAGGGGTGTTGGTGGGCTTCACGTGGAGTGGAGATGAGTGTTGGGGGAGTGATGGGGAGAGTGGGGAGGTGGGCGGGGCTACTGATATCTCTTCACGGTCAAGGTCGTGGCTTCAGTACGAAATGCCGGCGCTGGGTCCAAGTTACACCAGAACTGGGTGTCGTTGGTAGAACGTGTTTACCAGCTGTGTGCGTGATGAGGGCGTGGTGTAGGCGTGCCGTGGACGTATATACAACAACAACAAACTCTCTTAGGTTTTGATGGAGTGTGTGCGCGGTCCACTTCACTGATGTTGTCAATCAGTCATGTAGTGGAACATCACTACTGGTGTGTGGAGAGTAAGATGCAGCTGCTGTGATAGATGGTAGGTAGCGCGTGCATGAAGCACGTGGCAGCCTCACGGAGACTTCAAGGCGTCACTTTCATCATCTCTTCACTAGAAGTTGAGCAGGACACCCTCGAAGCCAGGAGCTGTGTCTTGAGAGGCCAGGTGGAGTGTGAGAGGAATATGGGAGGAGGAGACGTAGTGAGTGGGGCAGGGAGAGAGAGAGACCCAGAGCGTGCACCAACACGGACACACTGCCAGCAACTGCCTTCCACCACGCTGCTACACCATCACTATATTCCCCTCCCACACGCAGCCCCCCAGCCCCCCCGCCTCACTCCCACCGCTAACCCCCCAGCCCCCACAACCCAACCATAGCACCCAACCCAGAACCCACTCTACCTAACCCCAGCACCTCTTTCCCAAGTCAGCCATAGCACCCATAACTATGCCCCAGCACCCACCCCACCCAACTCAAGCACCTCGCTCTCAAGTCAGCCATAGCACATGACTTAGCACCCACAACAATACCTCAGCACCCACCCCCAGAACCCCAGCACCCACCCTCAGAACCCCAGCACCTCACTCCCAGAACCCCAGCACCTCACCTCACTCCCAAGCCAACCATAGCACACGACACAGCACCCAAAACAATGCCCCATCACCCAACCCTACAACTCTAGCACCTCATTCCCAGGTCAACCATAGCACCCAACCCAGTACCCATAACTCTGCCCCGGCACCCACCCCACCCAAGCCAAGCACCTCGCTCCCAAGCCAGCCATAGCACCCAACAGAGCACCCACAACAATGCCCCAGCACCCACCCCTCCCATCCCCAGCATCTACCTCATCACAGAACTCACCCAACATCAGCACTTTCCTCGATATAACAACCACCTCATCATGGCATCAACACACACCAGCACCTATTCCACCCAACCCCAGCATTCACACCACCCCAGCATCCACCCAACCCCAGCACTCACACCACCCCAGCACCCACCCAAGTGGGGAGATGGATCTTCAACTTCCTAACAAATCGAACACAAAGAGTAGTGGTCAACAGAGTTAAATCGGAGGCTGCCATAGTGAAGAGCTCTGTTCCACAAGGCACAGTACTCGCCCCCATCTTATTCCTTATCCTCATATCAGACATAGACAGAGATATACACCACAGCACCGTATCATCCTTTGCGGATGATACTAGGATCTGCATGAGGCTGTCATCTGCTGAGGACGCGGTTAACCTCCAAGAAGATATAAACAAAGTTTTCCAGTGGGCAACGGAAAACAATATGATGTTCAATGAGGACAAATTCCAACTACTCCGTTATGGAAAACTGGAGGAGATAATAACTAGAACAGAGTATACTACTGACTCCGGCCATACAATAGAGCGGAAAAATAATATAAGGGACCTGGGAGTAGTAATGTCTGAGGATCTCACTTTCAAGGATCACAACAGTGCCACGATCGCACGTGCAAAGAAAATGATAGGATGGATAATGAGAACTTTCAAAACGAGAGATGCCAAGCCCATGATGATCCTTTTCAAATCATTTGTTCTCCCTAGGCTGGAATGCTGCTGTACATTAACATCTCCATTCAAAGCAGGTGAAATTGCAGATCTAGAGAGTGTACAGAGATCCTTTACTGCACGTATAAGTTCTGTCAAGCACCTTAACTACTGGGAACACTTGGAAGCACTTGACTTGTACTCGTTGGAACGTAGGAGGGAGAGATATATCACAATCTACACTTGGAAAATCCTGGAAGGAATGGTCCCAAATCTGCACACAGAAATCACTCCCTACGAAAGTAAAAGACTGGGCAGGCGATGCAAAATGCCCCCAATAAAAAGTAGGGGCGCCATTGGTACACTAAGGGAAAACACCATAAGTGTCCGGGACCCAAAACTGTTCAACAGCCTCCCATCAAGCATTAGGGGAATTGCCAATAAACCCCTGGCTGCCTTCAAGAGAGAGCTGGACAGATACCTAAAGTCAGTGCCGGATCAGCCGGGCTGTGGCTCGTACGTTGGACTGCGTGCGGCCAGCAGTAACAGCCTAGTTGATCAGGCCCGGATCCATCGGGAGGCCTGGTTATGGACCGGGCCGCGGGGGCGTTGATCCCTGGAATAACCTCCAGGTAACCTCCAGGTAACCACCCCAGCACCCACCCAACCTCAGCAATCACACCACCCCTAACACCAACAATCACACCACCCCAACTCCCATCCAACTCCAGCACTCACACCACCCCAGCACCCACACCACCCCAGCACCCACACCACCCCAGCACCCAACCAACCCCAGCATTCACACCAACCCAGCACCCACTGAACCCCAGCACTCACCCAACCCCAGCACTCACACCAACCCAGCATCCACTCAACCTCAGCAATCACACCACCCCAGCACTCACCCAATCCCAGCTCTCACACCACTTCAGAATCCACCCACCCCCCAGCACCCACTCAACCCCAGAACTCACACCACTCCACCACTCACCCAACCCAAACAGTTACACCACTCCAGTACTCACCCAACCCCAGCACTCACACCACTCCAGCACCTGCCCAACCCCAGCACTCACACCACTCCAGCACCTGCCCAACCCCAGCACTCACACCACTCCAGCACCTGCCCAACCCCAGCACTCACACCACTCCAGCACCTTCCCAACCCCAGCACTCACACCACTCCAGCACCTGCCCAACCCCAGTATCACACCACTCTAGCACCTTCCCAACCCCAGTATACACCCCTCTAGCACTTCCCAACCCAGCACTCACACCACTCCAGCACCTGCCCAACCCCAGCACTCACACCACTCCAGCACCTGCCCAACCCCAGCACTCACACCACTCCAGCACCTGCCCAACCCCAGCACTCACACCACTCCAGCACCTGCCCAACCCCAGCACTCACACCACTCCAGCACCTGCCCAACCCCAGCACTCACACCACTCCAGCACCTGCCCAACCCCAGCATCACACCACTCCAGCACCTTCCCAACCCCAGCATCACACCACTCCAGCACCTACCCAACCCCAGCTACACACACTCTAGCACCTGCCCAACCCCAGCACTCACACCACTCCAGCACCTGCCCAACCCCAGCACTCACACCACTCCAGCACCTCCCAACCCCAGCACTCACACCACTCCAGCACCTTCCCAACCCCAGCTCACACCACTCCAGCACCTTCCCAACCCCAGCAATCACACCACTCCAGCACCTCCCAACCCCAGCACTCACACCACTCCAGCACCTCCCAACCCCAGCACTCACCACCACACCAGTCACCCACATAACCCAGCACCATCATCCCCAGCACCCACCCAACCCCAGAATCATGTTACCCCATACCCCCCAACCCATCAATCATCTTACCCAGCACCCACCCAACCCCAGCAATCATGCTACCCACATCCTCCACCCGCCCAACCTTTCACAACTCATCACAACCTAGCCCCCCAACACCAACCCCAGCAGTCCATGCTTATCCCAGCATCCCCACCCCGCACCACATCCAGACCTCACCAACTTTCCATCACCTAGCACCCACCCAGCCCCCAAGTTTCACACCACCCCACACACCCCTCCATACCAACAGCTTCACCCGCCCCAGCACTATCACCACCCCAGCACCAAACCAATCCGGGACACCCACCGCAACCTCAACACTCACCTAGCCACACCACTAGCCCCAGTCTCACACCACCCCAGCACCACCCAACTCCAGTCTCACTCACACCCTGCATTCACCCAGTTCCTCAGCACGTGCACCCACACCCCAGCACAAACCAACGGGGCACTCACACTACCCCAGGACCCAAGCCCCAGCACTCACCACCCAGCACCGACTCAGCCCCAGCTCTCCACAACACCCCTGCATCCACCCAACCCCAGCTCTCACATCGTCTCTGCATTCACCCAGTTCAGCAGTCACACCGTTCCTGCACCCACCCAACCCCAGCACTAACTGACCTAACTGCAGCACTCAAACCACCCCATTATCCACCCAACCCCAGCACCCACCTAACTCCAGCAGTCACACTACCCCAGCACTCATCCCCAACACGTACACACACCACCATAGCACCCACCCCACCCCAGCACTCACATTTCTCCAGGACCCACCCAGCCCAAGCACTCACTCCACCCCAGCACCACCCATCCCCAGCACTCACACCACCTCAGTACTCACACATCCCCAACACCCTCCCAGCCCCAGCACTCACACCATCTCAGTACTCACACATCCCCAACACCCTCCCAGCCCCAGCACTCACACCACCCCAGCGCCTACCCCATCCAACCCCAGCACTCATCTCACCCCAGCACCCACCCAACCCCATCATTCACACTACCCCAGCACCCACCCAACCCCAGCACCCATACCATCCCAGCACCCCTCCAACCCCAGCATTCACACCATCCCTGCACCCACCCAACCATAGCGCTCACACCATCCCAGTACCTAGCCAACCCCAGCACTCACACCATCCCTGCACCCACCCAACCATAGCGCTCACACCATCCCAGTACCTAGCCAACCCCAGCACTCACACCATCCCTGCACCCACCCAACCATAGCGCTCACACCATTCCAGTACCCAGCCAACCCCAGCACTCACACCATCCCTGCACCCACCCAACCATAGCGCTCATACCATCCCAGTACCCAGCCAGCCCCAACACTCACACCATCCCAGCACCCAGCCAACCCCTCTCTGCCTTATTTCTGTGGTCTTCCTAGCAGTCATGACCTTGGTATCCCTCTACGTCGCATCATGCCCTCCAGAGGTTCTGTCTCTTTTTCTCTCCTTTATCCCCCTGTGGAATACTTTGAGGCTGTTCTCCTTCCTGTTATTGGTGTACGTCCTTCCCTCTGGGTCCTCTATGTAGATGACATATTTGCTCTTTGGACCCATGACTCTAGTCTCTTCCAACTATTTTCCGATGTCCTTAACAATCTTGATCTTTCCATCAAGTTTAATAAAGTTGAATGGGAATGTAACTCTTTGCTTTCTTTCCTTGATGTACATGTCCATCACTACAAGCTTTTCTTTTTCCGTTTATCGCAACACCGTGCACAGTGGCATGTACATTCACTACTTTTCTTACCATGTTCCCTCTGTCAAGAAAAGTGCACTTATTTCTCTTTTTCTTCGTGCTCTCAGCATTTATGACCCTCAGTTCCTTGACTCGGAATTTTTCACTCTTCACAATTCGTTCTCTTGTCTTGGCTACCCTTCCCATTTCATAAACTCTGCTTTCTCACTTGCTAAATGGACTTTCTTTTCTCCCAAACTCTCTACCTGTGAAATCTCCTGTTCTCTGCCTAACCTATATTTCCAGTCTTTCTAATCTCAATAACTCTCTTCGTTCCTTAGACATCAAATTTACTTTCCGTCAAACACACTTCATAGCAATCTGGTTCGCACCTCTCCTCCTGCAGTTGATGCCTTTGGTATCTACTCTTATTTCATGCTCCTCTTATCCTCTCCTATATTTTGGAAAAACTGATCGCTCTCTTTCTTACAGACTTGAAGAACACAAGAACAGTGTTTGGCTTGCCGACACCGATAATGCTCTTTTCTGTCATGTTAGAGACCACAGTCATCCATCTTATTGACTGGTCCTTTGCCAGAATTGTCTATTATACTTCTAGCCTTCACAGTCGTCGTCTTGTTGAAGCATCCCTTATACACAGCTTTCCTTGTGTTTATCTTAGTTCTGGCTTTGTCTCTGTAGATGCCTTCCTGTCTCCTTACATTGTCAAATGCTTCAAACTTCAGAACATTCACGACTTGGCCTGATCTTTTCTTCTCTCCCTACCTTTTCTCCTTTCATATTTTTTCCTTATTTCTTTCTTTGCTTTTCGTTTCTTCTTCTCAGTGTGTTCCGTCCTTCAGTTTTATTCCCTTTGTGTTTTTGGTCCTACCCCGTGTAGGTCCTTAGGTTTCCAGCAGTGCTAACTTTGCTTGTCCTTACACTTATCCCACTTCTATTACGACTCCCACTCCTTTACTACTATTTCTCCTTCTACTTTCTTCCTTTTCTACTACTATTATTACTACTACTATTGCCTTCTTTTTCTCCTCTATCTATTGTGGCAAAAACTACTCCCCCTACTTTTTACTACCAGTACTACTACTACTACTACTACTACTACTTCCACCACCAGCATTACCACTGCCACTACTTTTTTTTTTCCTTCCTCTTTTTCTCTCGTCTCTGTTCCCCTCATCTATATATAGTGGTTCACACATTCTCTTCTGTCAGTGTGACTTGTGAATGCTCCAAGTCGGACCTAAACATCGTCATAAGCTTTTCTTTCTCCTGTGTGCGGGTTATTTGTGTCTAATCACGAGAAATTCCACCAGAGTATTGAAGCGATGTCTAGAACTCGTGGAATAACATTCACAGACTTACTCCCCAGTCTGGTCGTACACGGTTCTCACCGTGTGTCTTATTTGTAGATTGTCTTACTGTACATATTCTCTGCAAATATTGTACATAATTGCACACATTTTTTGGTGAAGGAAAATATATTAAGTATTTACTCCTTATGATCTTTTGCTGGTTCCTACATTAATTATCAAGCTAACTCAATGCGAACAGGTGCACAGGCCACCAGACTACAGTTGTTTGTAATATGGGATGCCCGTCCTGAAGCCATTATTCGCTGCATTGTCTCGACTATTCTGTATACGTTGTTGTTGCATGCTACGGTTATAATTAGATTGTATTGCTACACATAGATTGTAGCTATACGATTGTTGCAATGGTTAGTGTTCTGTTATAGTGATGGTGAGTTAGCCACTAACGCGTCTTAGGCATTTGGTGACTGAATATACCATTCAAAACTTGCCTAGACTATCACTGCAGCGCTGCTTGCGAATTGCTCGTTCCATTGGCACTGAGTATCAACGCACTCTTCACTGCTGTACGGCTTCGCGAGTGTATACAACATAACGTTTCAACCTGCTACTTTAACTGCTAAGGGAACTGTTAATCGCTGATTCCCGCTTCGATTTCTTACTCGTAACGAAGGGGGACAAACTCCGGATCAACAGAACAACTAGCCACTTGTGGAAACGGGTGGTGAATCGAGTTTGTCTCGGGGGTCAGTCAGTTTCGTTGGCAGGCAAGCTTACAGACACATTCGAGGCTAACCGCTCCTTCTCCCAACCATCTCCTAATCTTTCTTCCCACCAGCATGGTAAGGACAGAGATCGTCGTGGACGAACCTCCGAATTTCGTCAAAGGATGGAAACTGGGGTTGAGACACGATCCGCTTCATAACAAGGAAGGAGAGCGAGACAAGATTCCCAAGCCCATAACCTGCTACTACTGCCGTAAGCCTGGCAACATAAAGCCCATCTGCCCCAAATTGTGTAAGGGACCTGCTAGTGGCAAGTCCAATGTGCTACAACCTCTGAGGAAAATAACTATGCTTATAGTTAAAGAAAACCAACTAGAGATAGATGCCTGTATGACATCTTTTTATGGTACTAGTCGAATCTCCCTTAAGGAGCAGGAATGTCCCATTGAAGTTTCCACCTTCAGGGATACTGGGGTTTATTTCTTCCTCTTACAAAAGGAAGTACTTCCAATTTTTTAGGAGACATCTCTAAATTCCTCAGTATTGTTAGAAGCTTATGGGGGAGGGCAGTGTTTTATATTGTTATTTAACTGTAGGAGTATCTGGGGGTTACCCCATGGAAGATGCTTTGCTGTTTCTTGGCAACAGTGATCTCCATTCATCATGGTGTCCCGAGCCTATTGTAACCACAGAAGACTTTTCTCCGGTCTTGGCTATAACTCGGGTAATGTCCAAGGAAATGTCTGAAGAGAATGCTGACTTTACCTTGCAGGACTCTGATCTAGGAAATACTGGCCAGATCCTCATAAATCTAGTGAAATGTCCCTGATCAAGCCTTCCTGTTCCGGGATTGCAGGATCGCCTGACGCTCCTGTTTCCATGTCTGAGGGACTGACCTTCCGAGAAGAGCAACAAAGGGACCCATCTTTGGCTTTACCTTTTGAAGCTGCCGTTACTTAATCCAGCCCCACCCACCTGTTATTTAGTCCTGATACCGGTAAGGATGTAGAAAGAGTATCAAAATTAGATAGGCTTGTAATAAAAAAAAAAATTCTCACCTCAGGTACTGAAGGTAGCACACAATTCGTCCTCAGGAGGACATTTGGGTGACACTAAAACCTTTTACAGGATACTGCAACACTTTGATTGGCCAGGTATATGACGAGATGTGCGGAATTAAATCCAGTTCTGACGTGAGTGTCCGCAAGTGGAGAAATCTGGACACTACATTAAACCCGCAGTGTCGTTCCATACCCGCAGATGGTGAACCATTTGTGGACTTAATTATCGACTGTGTGGGACCCTTACCTAAGGCCAAGTCAGGTAAGCAATATTTGTTCACGATAATAGACAAAACTACTAGGTATCCTGAGGTAGTGCCCATGTATAGTATTAATATTATGGCCATTCTTAAAGCCTTCACTCATTATAATGCGTACATATTGCATCCGTTTTCCTACAGATTGGAATGAATCGCTTCCTCTGTTGTTTACAGTGCGAGAAATTGTGCAGGAATCAGTAGGGTACAGATCTTTTGAGATGATTCTTGGGCCTAATATGAGAGGTCCACTGTATGGAGTCAAGGATGGATGGTCAGGAGAAGACACCTGCAAGACGCACAACTTTTCTACAGAAAGACTGCACGTTGCACGTCATCTGGTTAAGGTCAACCTAAAAACCACTCATAACAACATGAAACAGAGGTGTGACAAAACTTCTAAATTTCGCTACTTTAACCTGTGCTTGGCCACACCTTAAAAGCGATATTTATGGGCCCGATGTAGGTGGTAAAAAAGATTTAAACAACTTGGTAGCACCTTTGGATAAAGTCAACTTGGGTAACGTCTACCACATTAATCAGATTAAAAAATTCTATGAGTCACCTCAGCATTTATGAATGACTTTGTCCTCTGTTCCACATCTTGTTGACGATCCTGATGTGGACACACACGCACACGCATACACATACAGTTGGAAGTTGAAGATTCAGATAAATCACAGGTTGTTGGGAAGTACTTCATCAGTCACAGGGTAGTCAGGAAGTGGAATAGTTTGGGAAGCGATGTAGTGGAGGCAGGATCCATTCATAGCTTTAAGCAGAGGTATGATAAAGCTCATATTGCAGGGAGAGTGACCCAATAGCGGCCAGTGAAGAGGCGAGGTCAGGAGCTATGAATCGACCCCTGCAACCACAACTACGCACACACACACACACACACACACACACCACACACACACACACTGCACGAGGTTCAGTGGGACAGACAACTGGCAGGGAAAACAGTAACTGAGATGATGGAATATGTGACAACAATATGCAAGGAAACGGAAGAGAGGTTTGTACCCAAGGGCAACAGACATAATGAGAAACCCAGGACGAGCCCTTGGTTCACTCAAAGGTGTAGCGAGGTTAAAACCAAGTGCGCTATAGAATGGAAAAAGTAAAGAACGCAAAGCACCCAGGAGAACAAGGAGAGTAGTTGATGAGCAAGACATGAATATGCACAAGTAAGGAGGGGGAAGCCCAACGGCAATACCAAAATGATACACAAATAACCCGCACATAAAAGAGAGAAGCTTACGACGACGTTTCTGTCCGACTTGGACCATTTACAAAAATGACATAGCAGCGAAAGCCAGGTCTGACCCGAAGCTGTTGTGTAGTCACCTCAGGAAGAAAACAACAATCAAAGACCAGGTAATCACGCTGAGGAAGGAAGGAGGGGAGTTTACATGAAACGACCTTGAAGTTTGTGAGGGGTTCAACATGAAATTCATAGAAGTATTCACAGTGGAGACAGAAAGGACTACAGAAAGACGGAGATGTGGGATACGCCAACAAGTGCTGGACAAGATACATATAACCGAGGAAGAGGGGAAGAGGCTGCTAAGCAAACTAGATATATCAAAGGCGATGGGACCGGATAACATCTCTCCTTGGGTCCTGAGAGAGGAAGCAGAGGCACTCTGTGTACCACTAACAGCAATCTAAAACACATCTATCGAAACAGGGCGACTACCTGAAGTATGCAAGACAGCAAAGGTAGTCACAATTTTTAAAAATAAGGGAACTGACAAGCAGCATTAAACTACAGACCAGTGTCACTGTCATGTATACTATGCAAAGTCATGGAGAAGATTATTAGGAGAAGAGTGGTGGATCACCTAGAGAGGAATGAACTAATAAACTACAACCAGCACGGATTCAGAGATGGGAAATCCTGTGTTACAAACCTGCTAGAGTTCTATGACTAGGTGACAGCATTAAGACAGAGAGAGGGGTGGGTAGATTGCGTTTTCTTGGACTGTAAGTAGGCTTTTGACACACTTCCACACAAGAGACTAATGCAAAAGTGGAAGGACCAGACAGGGATAACAGGGAAGGTGCTGCAAAGGATCAGAGAATACCTTACGGGAAGGCAGCAGCGAGTCATGGTACGTGACGAACGGGGTTCCACAGGAATCAGTCCTAGGACCGGTGCTGTTTCTGGTATATTTGCATGACATGACGGAAGGAATAGACTCGGAAGTGTCCGTTTGCAGACGATGTGAAGTTAAAGAGGAGAATTTAGTCGGACGAAGATAAGACAGTACTACGTGGGATCCGGACAGGCTGCAGGCCTGGTTCAGCAACTAGCTCCTGGAGTTCAACCCCACCAAGTGCAAAGTCATGAAGATCGGGAAAGGGCAAACAAGACCGCAGACAGAGTACAGTCTAGGGGCCAAAGACCTCAAACCTCACTCAAGGAAAAGGATCTTGGAGTGTGTACAATAACGAGCACATCTCCTGAGGCACACATCAACCAAATAACTGCTGGAGTATATGGGCGACTAGCGAACCTAAGAACAGCAATCCGACAACTCAGTAAGGAGTCGCTCTGGAACCTGTACACATGTATGTCAGGCCCATATTGGAGTATGCAGCTCCAGTTTAGAACCCTCACCCAGCCAAGCACGTCAGGAAACTAGAGAACGTGCAAAATAGGTGAAGAGAACTCGACCTGACGACACTGGAGGACAGAAGAGACAGGGAGGACATAATAACGACATATAAAATACTGAGAGAAATCGACTCATCTTCAACTTCTAATTGTGACAGGGGTCACAATTAGAAGTTGAAGATGAGTCACAGGATATTAGGTAGTATTTCATCAGCCGTACAGTTGTCAGGAAGTGGAATAATCTGGATAGCGAAGTAGTGGATGCAGGTATCATACATAGCTTTAACAAGAGGTATGATAAAGCTTATGGAACAGGGAGAGAGTGGCCCTAGTGGCGACTAGTGAAGAGGCTGAGCCAGGAGCTATAAATCAACCCCTGCAACCACAATTAGGTGAGTACACAAACACACAAACACACACACACGCACGCACGCACGCGCACCTGGAAAATCCTAGAGGGACTAGTCTCAAATTTGCACATGGAAATCACTCTGTATAAAAGCAAAAGACTCGGCAGGTGATGCAACATTTCCCCATTGAAAAACAATGGTTCCGTGAGTACACTAAGAGATAACAGAATAATTGCCAGGGGCCCAAGGCTGTTCAAGTGCCTCTCAGCATACACAAGGGAGATTACCAATAGACCCCGTAGGTGTCTTTTAGAGGGAGCTGGACAGATACTTAAAGTCAGTACCTGACCAGCCACGCTGTGGTTCATACGGTTGGATTTCGTGCGGCCAGCACTAACAGGCTGGTTGATCAGGCCCTGATTCACCGCAAGGCCTTGTCATGGACCGAACCACGGGGACGTTGACCCTCGGAATACCCTCCAGGTAGACGCTGTGCACAGTTCCGGGTTCAAATAAGACTTCCTAACTCAGCCATCATCTAGGATCCTCACCCTGTTATGTCAGAACTTGCAGAAGACCAAGTAGTAATACTCACTACCTTTCTGCAAACCTATTTTCGGATATTCTGAAAATGTACAGCCTGCGTTGTCATGATGTGGATGTGGGAATGAATAAACCTATTGAACTCTCTCTTTACAGAGAAGCAGAAACTACTTCAGCAGGAAGTAGAGTTTCTGATAGAACATGGATTGGTGGAAGAGTCATCCATCCCGTGGTCTTCGCTCTGCATACTTATTAAAGAGCCTGTTGGAGGTTTTCGGATATGTACAAATTACCGCAAGGTAAATGAGGTCACAGTACCGGATGCTTACCCTCTTCCACGTATGGACGACATAGTGGACTTTCTGGGTAAGGCTACTTTCGTTTCCAAACTAGACCTTCTTAAAGGTACTTTTAACAGATAAAGCAAATGAGATTTCTGCTTTCGTAATTCCAGGTCACTATCAATACAATGTGACCCATGATTCGTCAGGCTGTTAAAGGACTTGAAGACATGACGGCCTACCTAGATGCTATAGTTGTGGTTGCTGATACGCTGGATCAACATGTATCCCGTCTCGAAGATCTCTTAGAGAGGTTCAGGACAGTAAGCTAACTGTTAATCTTAGGCCATGACGTAGGTAGTGGTAAAGTGGCACCCAACTTTGCAAATGCCTTAACCATTTAAAATTATCTTGTTACCCAGGATTAAAATCTCATCAAATATTTTTGGGAGAGATAAGATTTTATCGTAGGTTCTGCCGAAATTTTGCCGTCCTAAAATTACCAGTCCTAAAATTAAATTTAGGTGGTCGTCTAGTTGTCAAGAAACCTAAATTTAACCGTGTCAAACGTCTGTTATGCGCTGCACAAGTACGGTTATCTCCAGATTATTCACAGCCATTTTTTTACTGGTTAAGCCTGAGTCTGGATTGGGTGTAATGTTACTTCAAATATATGAGGGAGTTTTACAGCCAGTGGCTTACCTCTTACGTAGATTTCAAGCCTATCAGCGGGCTCACTCAGCAATAAAGAAGGAAGCTCTGGCACTGTTCTTAAACTGGAACACTTGAACATATTCTTCTAGTCAACGCAACACATTGTCACCATCTTTAGTGACCACAATCCTCTAACCTACCTCAGCTCCATGCGGAACAAGAACACCCATCACATACACTGGGCGTTGCGTCTGCAACACTTATAACATCTCCGTTCGGCACCTTGCTGGCAGAGACAGTGTTATAGCAGACATACTTACCGGAGTTTGATTTGTATTAGCGAAAAATGGATAGTAAGCAGTTTTTTTTTATCTTTGTGGTCAAAGAATATATAAAATTAAAGTAAAAACTAGCGATAAGCTTATTTTTTAGTGAGGACACCTTGCTCCCGTTCGCAAATGTCTTGGATATGAGATAGCTTTTCTGTCTGCTGTATGGGTCGTGCCTGAATTTAAAGTCCCACTTTAGGTTGAACATCGCCTACTTAGTTGGATGGTTGAGAGGAACGACGGTTCCATTAGTCATTCGTGCCATGGTGCCACATTGAGAGATGCCTGGTCCTGTCTTTCAGAGACCTTTTGAGGTGAGGGTGTAGAATGCAAAGAGTACGTTACATATATTCGACGTATCACACGCAAATACAACCATGCCCTCCTGAGTAGCGAACCAGCTGTAGAGTATGACAGGGGTGTCCACTTGTTATGCTAACAGTTTGGTTCAACAAACCAATCACGAGAAAGCTCACCAAAGTTGTGGAACAGCATTGGCAGACTTTCCTCCAAGTCCGGTCGTACATGGTTCTAACCGTGTCTTGTCTGTAAATTGTCTTACTATAAATATTCTCTGTAAATATTGAACATAATTGTACTCTTTTTAATGGTGAAGGAAAATGTATTAACTATTTGCTCATTACTGTCTTTTGCTGATTCCTATATTGGTCATCAAGCTAACTCAATACGAACAGGTGCACAGGCCACCAGACTACATCTTAATACCAGTCCATTACTTGCTTCCCAGACCACTACTTCCTTCCCAGGCCACTACTTGTTTCCCAGACACCTACTTGCTTCCCAGGCCACTACTTGCTTCCCAGATCACTACTTGCTTCCTAGACCACTACTTGCTTCCCAGATCACTACTTGCTTCCTAGACCACTACTTGCTTCTCAGATCACTACTTGCTTCCTAGACACTACTTGCTTCTCAGACCACTACTTGCTTCCTAGACCACTACTTGCTTCCCAGATCACTACTTGCTTTTTCCTAGACCACTACTTGCTTCCCGATCACTACTTGCTTCCTAGACCACTACTTGCTTCCCAGATCATTTACTTGCTTCCTAGACCACTACTTGCTTCCTAGACCACTACTTGTTCTCAACACTACTTGCTTCCTAGACCACTACTTGCTTCTAGCCACTACTTGCTTCCTAGACCACTACTTGCTTCTCAGCCCACTACTTGCTTCTAGACCACTATTTTGCTTCCAGACCACTACTTTTTTCCCTAGACCCTACTTGTTTCCTAGACCACTACTTGTTTCCTAGACCACTACTTGTTTCCTAGACCACTACTTGTTTCCTAGACCACTACTTGTTTCCTAGACCACACTTGTTTCCCAGACCACTACTTTTTTTCCTAGACCACTACTTGTTTCCTAGACCACTACTTGTTTCTAGACCACTACTTGTTTCCCTAGACCATACTTGTTTCCTAGACCACTACTTTTTTCCCTAGACCACTACTTGTTTCCTAGACCACTACTTGTTTCCTAGACCACTACTTGTTTCCCAGACCACTACTTGTTTCCTAGACCACTACTTGTTTCCTAGACCACTACTTTTTTCCCCTAGACCCTACTTTTTTCCTAGACCACTACTTGTTTCCTAGACCACTACTTGTTTCCTAACCACTACTTGTTTCCAGACCACTACTTGTTTCCTGACCACTACTTGTTTCCTAGCCACTACTTGTTTCCTAGACCACTACTTGTTTTCCTAGACCACTACTTGTTCCCAGACCACTATTTGTTTCCTAGACCACACTTGTTTCCTAGACACTACTTGTTTCCTAGACCACTACTTGTTTCCTAGACCACTACTTGTTTCCTAGACCACTACTTGTTTCCCAGACCACTACTTGTTTCCTAGACCCACTACTTGTTTCCCAACCACTACTTGTTTCCCAGACCACTACTTGTTTCCTAGACCACTACTTTTTTCCCTAGACCACTACTTGTTTCCCAGCCCACTACTTGTTTCCTAGACCACTACTTTTTTCCCTAGACTACTACTTTTTTCCCCAGACCACTACTTGTTTCCCAGACAACTACTTGTTTCCCAGACCACTACTTGTTTCCCAGACCACTACTTGTTTCCAGACCACTACTTGTTTCCTAGACCAACTACTTGTTTCCTAGACCAAATACTTGTTTCCTAACCACTACTTGTTTCCTAGCCCACTACTTGTTTCCTAGCCACTATTGTTTCCTAGACCAAACTACTTGTTTCCTAGACCACTACTTGTTTCATAGACCACTACTTGTTTCCCAGACCACTACTTGTTTCCTAGACCACTACTTGTTTCCTAGACCACTACTTGTTTCCTAGACCACTACTTTTTTCCCTAGACCACTACTTGTTTCCTAGACCATACTTGTTTCCCAGACCACTATTTGTTTCCCAGACCACTACTTGTTTCCCAGACCACTACTTGTTTCCTAGACCACTACTTGTTTCCTAGACCACTACTTGTTTTTCAGACCACTACTTGTTTTCCTAGACCACTACTTGTTTCCTAGACCACTACTTGTTTCCTAGACCACTACTTGTTTCCTAGCCCACTACTTGTTTCCTAGACCACTACTTGTTTCCTAGACCATACTTGTTTCCTAGACCACTACTTGTTTCCTAGACCACTACTTGTTTCCCAGCCCTACTTTTTTCCCCAGACCACTACTTGTTTCCCGGGACCACTACTTGTTTCCTAGACCATACTTGTTTCCTAGCCCACTACTTGTTTCCTAGACCACTACTGGGTTTCCTAGACCACTACTTGTTTCCTAGACCACACTTGTTTCCTAGACCACTACTTGTTTCCTAACCACTACTTGTTTTCCTAGACCACTACTTGTTTCCTAGACCACTACTTGTTTCCTAGACCACTACTTTTTTCCCCAGACCACTACTTGTTTCCCAGACCACTACTTGTTTCCCAACCACTACTTGTTTCCTAGACCACTATTTGTTTCCTAGACCACTACTTGTTTCCTAGACCACACTTTTTCCCTTTGACCACTACTTGTTTCCTAGACCACTACTTGTTTTCCTAGACCACTATTTGTTCCTAGCCACTACTTGTTTCCTGACACTACTTGTTTCCTAGACCACTACTTGTTTCCTAGACCACTACTTTTTTCCTAGCCACTACTTGTTTCCTAGACCACTACTTGTTTCCCAGACCACTACTTTTTCCCAGACCACTACTTGTTTCCAGACCACTACTTGTTTCCTAGACCACTACTTGTTTCCTAGCCCACTACTTGTTTCCTAGACCACTACTTGTTTCCTAGACCACTACTTGTTTCCTAGACCACTACTTGTTTCCTAGACCACTACTTTTTTTCCTAGACCACTACTTGTTTCCTAGACCACTACTTGTTTCCCAAACCACTACTTGTTTCCCAGACCACTACTTGTTTCCCAGACCACTATTTGTTTCCCAGACCACTACTTGTTTCCTAGCCCACTACTGTTTCCCAGACCACTACTTGTTTCCTAGACCACTACTTGTTTCCTAGACCATACTTGTTTCATAGCCCACTACTTTTTTCCCTAGACCACTACTTGTTTCCTAGACCACTACTTGTTTCCCAGAACCACTACTTGTTTCCTAGACCATACTTTTTTCCCTTTAGACCACTACTTGTTCCTAGACCACTACTTGTTTCCCAGACCACTACTTGTTTCCTAGACCACACTTGTTTCCCAGACCACTACTTGTTTCCTAAAACCACTACTTGTTTTCCTAGACCACTACTTGTTTCCTAGACCACTACTTGTTTCCTAGACCACTACTTGTTTCCTAGACCCACTACTTGTTTCCCAGACCACTACTTGTTTCCTAGACCACTACTTGTTTTTCGGGACCACTACTTGTTTCCCAGCCCACTACTTGTTTCCTAGAACATTTACTTGTTTCCCAGACCACTACTTGTTTCCCAGACCACTATTTTGTTTTCCTAGACCACTACTTGTTTCCTGACCACTACTTGTTTCCTAGACCACTACTTGTTTCCTAGACCACTACTTGTTTCCTAGACCACTACTTGTTTCCTAGACCACAAATTTGTTTCCTAGACCACTACTTGTTTCCTAGACCACTACTTGTTTCCTAGACCACTACTTGTTTCCCAGACCACTACTTGTTTCCTAGACCACTACTTGTTTCCTAGACCACTACTTGTTTCCTAGACCACTACTTGTTTCCTAGACCACTACTTGTTTCCTAGATCACTACTTGTTTCCTGACCACTACTTGTTTCCCGACCATACTTGTTTCCTAGACCATACTTGGTTCCTAGACCACTACTTGTTTCCTAGACCACTACTTTTTTCCTAGACCACTACTTGTTTCCTAGACCACTACTGTTTCCAGACCACTACTTGTTTCCTAGACCACTACTTGTTTTTCAGACCACTACTTGTTTCTAGACAACTACTTGTTTCCTAGCCCACTACTTGTTTTCCTAGACCACTACTTGTTTCCTAGACCTACTTGTTTCCTAGACCACTACTTGTTTTTCAGACAAATACATCTAAGACCATCTTGTTCTGAGAGAATAATCCGATACATATTAATTTATTTATTAACAGTGTAGGATTTTTCTTTAAATTTCTTTAAATCCAGACTGTACGCAAGAAGAATGAAGGCTCTTTAACATTTAACAAACACTTCAGATTTTCACCAAAATTTACCATACCCACATGTGGGGGTGAAAGGGGCAATCTGGCATCGTTACTTAAGCTCTTTAGTGTTCCAGTTAGTGCTCCTGTTCTAGTATTCCAGGTAGTGCTGCTGTTCTAGTATTCCAGGTAGTGCTGCTGTTCTAGTATTCCAGGTAGTGCTGCTTTTTCTAGTATTCCAGGTAGTGCTGCTGTTCTTCTAGTGTCCAGCTAGTGCTCCTGTTTTTTTTAGTGTTCCAGCTAGTGCTCCTGTTCTAGTGTTCCAGGTAGTGCTCCTGTTCTTCTAGTGTGCAGCGGTTTCTAATCTACGAATTTTTTGATGGCTTTCTAGGCTACTAGTTCTCCAGCTGTTTCTCATGTATCAAACTTTATCAATTGTAGCAACGCTGGAAATAAAAAAAAATAAGGGAAAAACATGAAAATGAAGAAGGACAATGTTTTCCTTGGTAAAGGGAGTCATGTTAAAGCGCCCATTGGGGAGTCGGGGAAAATCAAGTTAAAGCGATGAAGATCCA
>NC_069420.1:40084968-40192468 GCF_026875155.1 Cherax quadricarinatus
CGCTCTTATATGTGTGGAAGCTGGGTGATGAATGTTGCAAACGAGGGGAAGGCTGGAGGCAGTGGAGATGTCATGTCTGAGGGCAAAGTGTGGGGTGAATATAATGCAGAGAATTCGTAGTTTGGAAGTTAGGAGGAGGTGCGGGATTACCAAAACTGTTGTCCAAGGGCTGAGGAAGGGTTGTTGAGGTGGTTCGGACATTTTAGAGAGAATGGAGCGAAACAGAATGACTTCAAGAGTGTATCAGTCTGTAGTGGAAGGAAGGCGGGGTAGGGGGCGGCCTAGGAATGGTTGGGGGGGGGGTAAAGGAGGTTTTGTGTGCGAGGGGCTTGGACTTCCAGCGGGCATGTGTGAGGTGTTTGATAGGAGTGAATGGGACAAATGATTTTTAGTATTTGACGTTCTTTTGGAGTGTGAGCAAAGTAACATTTATGAAGAGATTCAGGGAAACCGGCAGGCCGGACTTGAGTCCTGGAGATGGGAAGTACAGTGCCTGCACTCTGAAGGAGGGGTGATAATGTTGCAGTTTAAAAAAATACAGTGTAAAGCACCCTTCTGGCAAGACAGTGATGGAGTGAATATGGGGAAAGTTTTCTTTTGGCCCCCTGCCTTGGTGGGAATCATCGGCCAGTGTGTTAATAAAATATATTATTATATTTATATATATATATATATATATTTATATATATATATATATATATATTATATATATATGTCGTGTCGAATAGGCAAAACTTGGGGATCTTGTTTAAATAGCAACGCTCATCTTGCCATATAGGACAAGTGAAAATTTGTGTATGCAATAATTTCGCCAAAATCAGTCTGAACCTAACGAAAAAATATATTTCACTGTGTTTGTTTAGTATTAAAATATTGTAAACAAATATAAAATATATTTAGTTGGGTTAGGCTAAAATAAATTGTTCTGTTATAATAAGGTTAGGTGAGTTTTCTAAGTTTATTTTTGGTGCAAAATTAAAATTTTTTACATTAACATTAATTTAAAAAAATATATCTTTAAACGTATAAAAGAAAATTTTGAAAAGGGCTTAATTTTTAAAAGAGTTCTTGCTAATTGACCAGTTTTACATATTCGGCACGACATTATATAATATATATATATATTATATAATATATATATATAAAATATATATATATTATATATTATTGTATATATATATGTATATGTATGTCGTGCCGAATAGGCAGAACTTGCGGTTTTTTGGGTTAAATTTGCAACGCTCATCTTGCCATATAAGACGAGTGACAATTTGTGTATGCAAAAATTCGCCAAAATCCTTCTGAACCTAACGAAAAAAATATATTTCACTGTGTTTGTTTAGTATTAAATAA
This sequence comes from Cherax quadricarinatus, assembly GCF_026875155.1. NCBI lineage: Eukaryota > Metazoa > Arthropoda > Malacostraca > Decapoda > Parastacidae > Cherax > Cherax quadricarinatus. The sequence goes on from NC_069420.1 coordinate 40,086,322, forward strand.
ATATCGTGTAAACGTACTAAAAATATTTAGTTTTGGGTTAGGCTAAAAAAATTGTTCTGTGTTATAATAAGGTTAGTGTTAAAATTTTACTAAGATTCTTTTGGTGCAAAATTATAAATTTTTAATATTATTAAATGGAAAAAAAGATATCTTTAAATGTAAAAAGAAAATTTTAGCAAGGATTTAATTTAAATGAGTTCTTGCTAATTGACCAGTTTTACATAATTCCGCACGACATATATAATATATATATTAGTACATAATATATATATAATATAAATATATATATATAATGCTATATATATATAATATAATATATATATTTTTGTGTGTGTGTGTGTGTGTTGTGTATGTGGAATTAAAGTAAAATGTTTGGATGCGAGAAGTGTGTCAAATAAGCTGTAATGCAACCTGGAGAAGAGAGGAAGCAGAGAGTGCAAAAATTTATAGGGGGATAAGTCTGTTGAATAGAATTAACCTGTGTAAATTGTAGGTAGAGTTATAATTGAAAGAATTAAGAAGTAAGACGGAGAATAGGATAGCAGATTGAACAAGTGAGAGGCTTTAAGGAAAGGTAGGGGGTGTGTGGACCAGTGTTTACAGTGGAAAACATATAAGTGAACAGTAATACTAGATAAGGCTAAAGAGGTTCTTTGTGGCATTTATGGATTTGGAAAAGCGTATTACAGGGTGGATAGGGGGGCAATGTGGCAGATGTTGCAAATGTATGGTGTAGGAGGTAGGTTACAGAAAATCAGTGAAGAGTTTTTACGAGGGATAGTGAGGCTCAAGTTAGAGTAAGTAGGAACGAAAGAGGGAAATTTTTTTTCCCTTCAGTAAAAGTAGGCCATAACAAGGATGAGTAATGTCCCACCGTGGTTGTTTTAATAATTTATAGATGGGGTTGTATAAGTATTAAGTAATGCGTGGGTCTTGGCAAGAGGCGGTGGAGTTAAAAGATAAAGGAATCACACACAAAGTGGGAGTTGTCACAGCTGCTCTTGCTTGATGACACCAGTGCCTTGGGAGATTCTGAAGAGAAGTTGCTGAGAAATTTGTGGATGAATTTGGTAGGGATGTGCAAAAGAACAAAATTAAATGTGAATACCGGAAAGAAAGTAAGGTTATGAGGATAAAACAAAAAGATTAGGTGATGAAAGATTGAATAACGAATGGAGGGAGAGAGTATTTAGGCGGTAACGTATATCAGAAATTTTGGGAGGTGGACGTGTTCCAGCAGCATGGTCTATGCAATGAGGTGAAATCATAGGAATTGATGAGGGAATAAGAAGTGAGGAGAGTGCACTTAGGAGTCTGAGGAGACAAAGAACTTTGTCCTTGAGGCAAAGAGGGGAATGTATGAGAGTAAGTTTTACCAAGCTCTTATAATGGGTGTGAAGCGTGTGATGAATGTTTGCAGCGGGAAGGCTGGAAGCAGTGGAGATGTCATGTCTGAAGGAGCAATTTGTGTGAGTGATATAAATGCAGAGAATCGTAGTTTGGGAATTAGGAGGAGTGGCCGGGATTACCAAAACTGTGTCCAGAGGGCTGAGGAAGGTTGTTGAGTTGTGTCGGACATGTAGAGAGAATGGAAGCGAAACAAAATGACTTCAAGAGTGTATCAGTCTGTAGTGGAAGGAAGGCGGGGTAGGGGGTCGGCCTAGAAGGGTTTGGAGGAGGGGGTAATGGGGTTTGTGTGCGAGGGGCTTGACTTCGCACAGGCATGCGTGAGCGTGTTTGATAGGAGTGAATGGAGACAATAAGGTTTTTAATACTTGACGTGGCTGTTGGAGTGTGAGCAAAAGTAACATTTTTGAAGGATTCAGGGAAACCGGCAGGCCGGACCTTGAGATCCTGGAGATGGAAGTTAAAGTGCCTGCACTCTGAAGGAGGGGTGTTAAATGTTGCAGTTTAAAAAACTGTAGTGTACATCACCCTTCTGGCAACGGACAGTGATGGAGTTAATGATGGTGACAGTTTTTCTTTTTTCGGGCCACCCTGCCTTGGTGGGAATTCGGCCGGTGTGATAATATAAAAAAAGAATAAGTATATGTTAAGTATAGTTTTAATGTATATATATATATATATAATATATATATATATATGATATATATATACTAATATGTCTTTATATGTTATATATATATATAATATATATATATATATATATTATATATATATATATTTAATAGTATATATATATAAAATATATACATAATAATATATATATATATAACAAATATATATATAATAATATATATATAATATATATATATATATATATATATAATATAAATATATATACAATATATATAGTATATATAATATAATAAATATATATATATATATATATATATATATATATATATATAATTATATATATAAAACAAAATACACCTGACATTATTATTATTATAATCAAAAAAGAAGCGCTAAGCCACAAGGACTATACAGAAATACACTGACAAAAATACAATAGGGAGTAAAACAACATAGATAACTCAGAGCTACATCTCGAAGACTTCGTCCAGCTCCCCGGCGGTAGGCCCGTGCTCAGAATGCTGCCCTGTCGTCCTTGGTTTCTATGATGAATGTTTCACCCAAGTCTTTGAGGAAATTTAGAGCACACTTGGCCCATGCTCCATGGGTCTCCGACGCTATTGGGATGAAGTTATAGCAAGGGGAAAGGCCTTCGCATTTGCGGGTCTTCTGGGTCTCCCTGCATCTAGCAGCTCCACGCCCTTCAGCTACGGAGTATGTCAAGTAGGTGTTTGCCAATGTGGCGGCACAGGTGTAGTCCTAGGCAATCTGCTTTCCATCCTTCCAGGGTAGCATAGTGGCCCCATCAGGACGCTGTTGACTTCCGTCAGATCTCTGCACTTGGGGTTTCCGTTGGATTGGGCAACGGGCTGTGGTGAAGCTTCTCTTTATGGTGTCGTTGACCTCCTAATGTCTGGCATACTTCCCTTCTGATGTGTGACACACGAGGCCATGAAGTCCGAATTGATCAGCCGTCGCCCTGCCGCAAATACACCTATGTTCGGTGAGGATGGGGGCGGCTAGGCGAAGAGCAACACCAATCCGAATGGCCTGTGGGTCGAGTCGAGTGCACAGTGAGGAATTGGGAACATCTAGACGGAAATCTGAGTGTGGTGCCTTCGCCGCTAGGAGACGAGCTTTGTCCTTTCCTGTAGCGTTGGTGAACATTGTGTTGGCGGTTTTTTCCATGATCAGTTTGTTACAGAGGGACTGTTTGTGCTCTTCGGGAGCTGGTCTACTGGAGGAGTCTGCAAGGGTGTCCCACCGCATGGCTGCTTCAGTGAACCTGGGGTCTTGAGCTCCTACCACGTCTCTCAAGCGTTCGGGGACAATCTCCTTGACTAATCCACTGGAAGCTAAGCACGAAGACAGAAATGCAGGTAAATCTACCTGCGTTTCGTTGCTACACCTTCCAGTCACACTGGGAGAGTTGCCTGATCCCATTGCTGATCTTCTAGTGATATATTCAGTGCCTTCTTAAAGGTTGATCTCAGGGGTGTGTCATATTCGTCGAGTGTTGGGTTGTCAAAAGAGGGTGCGCACCTCAGGAAGTAAGTCTTGGCATAGTAAAACACTTTGTGAGGAGATACAGGGCACCATGGGCAGCAGGATCGCTTATTCTCTCCTCCATTCTCTTCAGGTCATTCAGTTTGTCCTTGAGGAACGTGTCGATGGCCTGATGACTCAACGGTGCTCCCAAGACGGTACTGTTGGATGGAATGGTAGTAGAGACTTCCGGGCGGATTGTTCGCACAGAATTGATTATTTCCTGGTTCGTTGTGATGATTTCACACTTTGAAGGATTGAGGATGAGTCTTCACCAGTTGTAGGTCCTCTAACAGGGAATCTTCAGTACCTGCCATCATCCAGGTACCAGATGTTGAGCTCGCTGCGTAGGCTGGAAGTTAGTTCTCTTACTGCCAAGCAGAAGAGAAGTGGAGCAAGTGGATCACCCTGCTGAACACCATCTGATGAGGGAATTTCGTGTTTGCCAAACAAAAGAATTGAGGGTTTGCTGTAGCCAGCTGAAATGAAGGAAAAAAAGACTAGGGAACCGATCCCGAACGGCCGGCAAGACCACAGCTCTCATCACACAGAACAAACAGTTCAATATATATATATATATATATATATATATATATATATATATATATATATATATATATATATATATATATATATATGTCGTGTCGAATATGTAAAACTGGTCAATTAGCAAGAACTCATTTAAAATTAAGTTCTTTCTAAAATTTTCTCTTATACATTTAAAGATATATTTTTTTCATTAATGTTGATGTAAAAATTTTAAAATTTGCACCAAAATAATCTTAGAAAACTTACCTAACCTTATTACAACAAGATCAATTTATTTTAGCCTAACCCAGCTAAATATATTTTAGATTTGTTTGCAGTAATTTAATACTAAACAAACACAGTGAAATATATTTTTTCGTTAGGTTCAGAATGATTTTGGTGAAATTATTGCATACACAAATTTTCACTTGTCCTATATGGCAAGATGAGCGTTGCTATTTAAGCCAAGATCGCAAATTCTGCCTATTCGGCACGACACACAAACACACACACACACACCACACACACACACACACACACACACACACACACACACACACACACACACACACACACACACACACACACACACACACACATATATATATATATATATATATCAACACTGCACTAGCCATGGAGTCGAACCCATGCTGTTTTGCCCTGCCTCATGGTGAGAGAAAACGAATGACGCGTCATGCGTTTTCACAGCACACCCTTACCTTCACAACACAGAACACTTACCTTCACAACACAGAACACTTACCTTCACAACACAGAACACTTACCTTCACAACACAGAACACTTACCTTCACAACACAGAACACTTACCTTCACAACACAGAACACTTACCTTCACAACACAGAACACTTACCTTCACAACACAGAACACTTACCTTCACAACACAGAACACTTTACCTTACAACACAAACACACCTCAAACACAGAACACTTACCTTCACAACACAGAACACTTACCTTCACAACACAGAACACTTACCTTCACAACACAGAACACTTACCTTCACAACACAGAACACTTACCTTCACAACACAGAAACTTACCATCACAACACAGAACACTTACCTTCACAACACAGAACACTTACCTTCACAACACAGAACATTACCTTCACAACACAGAACACTTACCTTCACAACACAGACACTTACCTTTCACAACACAGAACACTTACCTTCACAACACAGAACATTACCATCACAACACAGACAGTTACCTTCACAACACAGAACACTTACCTTCACAACACAGAACAGTTACCTTCACAACACAGAACACTTACCTTCACAACACAGAACACTTACCTTCACAACACAGAACACTTACCTTCACAACACAGAACATTACCTCACAACACAGAACACTTACCTTCACAACACAGACACTTACCTTCACAACACGGGCATTCCCATTCCCAGAACACTTCCTCACAACACAGAGCAGTTACCATCACAACACAGAACACTTACCTTCACAACACAGAACATTACCATCACAACACAGAACACTTACCTTCACAACACAGAACACTCTTCACAACACAGAACACTTACCTTCACAACACAGAACACTTACCTTCACAACACAGAACACTTACCTTCACAACACAGAACACTTACCTTCACAACACAGAACACTTACCTTCACAACACAGAGCAGTTACCATCACAACACAGAACACTTACCTTCACAACACAGAACAGTTACCATCACAACACAGAACACTTACCTTCACAACACAGAACACTTACCTTCACAACACAGAGCAGTTACCATCACAACACAGAACACTTACCTTCACAACACAGAACACTTACCTTCACAACACAGAACAGTTACCATCACAACACAGAACACTTACCTTCACAACACAGAACACTTACCTTCACAACACAGAGCAGTTACCATCACAACACAGAACACTTACCTTCACAACACAGAACAGTTACCATCACAACACAGAACACTTACCTTCACAACACAGAACACTTACCTTCACAACACAGAACACTTACCTTCACAACACAGAACACTTACCTTCACAACACAGAACACTTACCTTCACAACACAGAACACTTACCTTCACAACACAGAGCAGTTACCATCACAACACAGAACACTTACCTTCACAACACAGAGCAGTTACCATCACAACACAGAACACTTACCTTCACAACACAGAACAGTTACCATCACAACACAGAACACTTACCTTCACAACACAGAACACTTACCTTCACAACACAGAACACTTACCTTCACAACACAGAACACTTACCTTCACAACACAGAACACTTACCTTCACAACACAGAACACTTACCTTCACAACACAGAACACTTACCTTCACAACACAGAGCAGTTACCATCACAACACAGAACACTTACCTTCACAACACAGAACAGTTACCATCACAACACAGAACACTTACCTTCACAACACAGAACACTTACCTTCACAACACAGAGCAGTTACCATCACAACACAGAACACTTACCTTCACAACACAGAACACTTACCTTCACAACACAGAACAGTTACCATCACAACACAGAACACTTACCTTCACAACACAGAACACTTACCTTCACAACACAGAGCAGTTACCATCACAACACAGAACACTTACCTTCACAACACAGAGCAGTTACTATCACAACACAGAACACTTACCTTCACAACACAGAACAGTTACCATCACAACACAGAACACTTACCTTCACAACACAGAACAGTTACCATCACAACACAGAACACTTACCTTCACAACACAGAGCAGTTACCATCACAACACAGAACACTTACCTTCACAACACAGAGCAGTTACCATCACAACACAGAACACTTACCTTCACAACACAGAACAGTTACCATCACAACACAGAACACTTACCTTCACAACACAGAACAGTTACCATCACAACACAGAACACTTACCTTCACAACACAGAGCAGTTACCATCACAACACAGAACACTTAGCTTCACAACACAGAGCAGTTACCATCACAACACAGAACAGTTACCTTCACAACACAGAACAGTTACCTTCACAACACAGAGCAGTTACCATCACAACACAGAACAGTTACCTTCACAACACAGAGCAGTTACCATCACAACACAGAACAGTTACCATCACAACACAGAACACTTACCTTCACAACACAGAACACTTACCTTCACAACACAGAGCAGTTACCATCACAACACAGAACACTTACCTTCACAACACAGAGCAGTTACCATCACAACACAGAACACTTACCTTCACAACACAGAACAGTTACCATCACAACACAGAACACTTACCTTCACAACACAGAGCAGTTACCATCACAACACAGAACACTTACCTTCACAACACAGAACACTTACCTTCACAACACAGAGCAGTTACCATCACAACACAGAACACTTACCTTCACAACACAGAACAGTTACCATCACAACACAGAACACTTACCTTCACAACACAGAGCAGTTACCATCACAACACAGAACACTTACCTTCACAACACAGAACACTTACCTTCACAACACAGAACACTTACCTTCACAACACAGAACACTTACCTTCACAACACAGAACACTTACCTTCACAACACAGAGCAGTTACCATCACAACACAGAACACTTACCTTCACAACACAGAGCAGTTACCATCACAACACAGAACACTTACCTTCACAACACAGAACAGTTACCATCACAACACAGAACACTTACCTTCACAACACAGAACACTTACCTTCACAACACAGAACACTTACCTTCACAACACAGAACACTTACCTTCACAACACAGAACACTTACCTTCACAACACAGAACACTTACCTTCACAACACAGAACACTTACCTTCACAACACAGAGCAGTTACCATCACAACACAGAACACTTACCTTCACAACACAGAACAGTTACCATCACAACACAGAACACTTACCTTCACAACACAGAACACTTACCTTCACAACACAGAGCAGTTACCATCACAACACAGAACACTTACCTTCACAACACAGAACACTTACCTTCACAACACAGAACAGTTACCATCACAACACAGAACACTTACCTTCACAACACAGAACACTTACCTTCACAACACAGAGCAGTTACCATCACAACACAGAACACTTACCTTCACAACACAGAACAGTTACCATCACAACACAGAACACTTACCTTCACAACACAGAACACTTACCTTCACAACACAGAACACTTACCTTCACAACACAGAACACTTACCTTCACAACACAGAACACTTACCTTCACAACACAGAACACTTACCTTCACAACACAGAGCAGTTACCATCACAACACAGAACACTTACCTTCACAACACAGAGCAGTTACCATCACAACACAGAACACTTACCTTCACAACACAGAACAGTTACCATCACAACACAGAACACTTACCTTCACAACACAGAACACTTACCTTCACAACACAGAACACTTACCTTCACAACACAGAACACTTACCTTCACAACACAGAACACTTACCTTCACAACACAGAACACTTACCTTCACAACACAGAACACTTACCTTCACAACACAGAGCAGTTACCATCACAACACAGAACACTTACCTTCACAACACAGAACAGTTACCATCACAACACAGAACACTTACCTTCACAACACAGAACACTTACCTTCACAACACAGAGCAGTTACCATCACAACACAGAACACTTACCTTCACAACACAGAACACTTACCTTCACAACACAGAACAGTTACCATCACAACACAGAACACTTACCTTCACAACACAGAACACTTACCTTCACAACACAGAGCAGTTACCATCACAACACAGAACACTTACCTTCACAACACAGAGCAGTTACTATCACAACACAGAACACTTACCTTCACAACACAGAACAGTTACCATCACAACACAGAACACTTACCTTCACAACACAGAACAGTTACCATCACAACACAGAACACTTACCTTCACAACACAGAGCAGTTACCATCACAACACAGAACACTTACCTTCACAACACAGAGCAGTTACCATCACAACACAGAACACTTACCTTCACAACACAGAACAGTTACCATCACAACACAGAACACTTACCTTCACAACACAGAACAGTTACCATCACAACACAGAACACTTACCTTCACAACACAGAGCAGTTACCATCACAACACAGAACACTTAGCTTCACAACACAGAGCAGTTACCATCACAACACAGAACAGTTACCTTCACAACACAGAACAGTTACCTTCACAACACAGAGCAGTTACCATCACAACACAGAACAGTTACCTTCACAACACAGAGCAGTTACCATCACAACACAGAACAGTTACCATCACAACACAGAACACTTACCTTCACAACACAGAACACTTACCTTCACAACACAGAGCAGTTACCATCACAACACAGAACACTTACCTTCACAACACAGAGCAGTTACCATCACAACACAGAACACTTACCTTCACAACACAGAACAGTTACCATCACAACACAGAACACTTACCTTCACAACACAGAACACTTACCTTCACAACACAGAGCAGTTACCATCACAACACAGAACACTTACCTTCACAACACAGAACAGTTACCATCACAACACAGAACACTTACGTTCACAACACAGAGCAGTTACCATCACAACACAGAACACTTACCTTCACAACACAGAGCAGTTACCATCACAACACAGAACACTTACCTTCACAACACAGAGCAGTTACCATCACAACACAGAACACTTACCTTCACAACACAGAGCAGTTACCATCACAACACAGAACACTTACCTTCACAACACAGAGCAGTTACCATCACAACACAGAACACTTACCTTCACAACACAGAGCAGTTACCTTCACAACACAGAACACTTACCTTCACAACACAGAGCAGTTACCATCACAACACAGAACACTTACCTTCACAACACAGAACAGTTACCACCACAACACAGAACAGTTACCATCACAACACAGAACACTTACCTTCACAACACAGAACACTTACCTTCACAACACAGAACAGTTACCACCACAACACAGAACAGTTACCATCACAACACAGAACAGTTACCATCACAACACAGAACAGTTACCTTAACAACACAGAACAGTTACCATCACAACACAGAACAGTTACCATCACAACACAGAAGTTACCATCACAACACAGAACAGTTACCATCACAACACAGAAGAGTTACCTTCACAACACAGAACAGTTACCATCACAACACTGAACAGTTACCATCACAACACAGAATAGTTACCATCACAACACAGAACACTTACCTTCACAACACAGAGCAGTTACCATCACAACACAGAACACTTACCTTCACAACACAGAGCAGTTACCATCACAACACAGAACACTTACCTTCACAACACAGAATAGTTACCATCACAACACAGAACACTTACCTTCACAACACAGAACAGTTACCATCACAACACAGAACAGTTACCTTCACAACACAGAACACTTACCTTCACAACACAGAACAGTTACCATCACAACACAGAACACTTACCTTCACAACACAGAACAGTTACCATCACAACACAGAACACTTACCATCACAACACAGAACAGTTACTATCACAACACAGAACACTTACCATCACAACACAGAACAGTTACCATCACAACACAGAACACTTACCATCACAACACGAACAGTTACGTCCTGGATCTTACCACTGGTAGACACTCAGATGTGTCCTGGATCTTTCCACTGGTAGACACTCAGATGTATCCTGGATCAGCACTGTGACCTCAGATTGCCTGGATCATACACTGTAGAACTGATGTATCCTGGATCATGCCACTGGTAGACACTCAGATGTGTCCTGGATCTTACCACTGGTAGACACTCAGATGTGTCCTGGATCATACCACTGGTAGACACTCAGATGTGTCCTGGATCATACCACTGGTAGACACTCAGATGTGTCCTGGATCTTACCACTGGTATACACTCAGATGTGTCCTGGATCTTACAACTGGTAGACACTCAGATGTGTCCTGGATCTTACCACTGGTAGACACTCAGATGTGTCCTGGATCTTACCACTGGTAGACTCTCAGATGTGTCCTGGATCATACCACTGGTAGACGCTCAGATGTGTCCTGGATCTTACCACTGGTAGACACTCAGATGTGTCCTGGATCATACCACTGGTAGACACTCAGATGTGTCCTGGATCTTACCACTTGGGGGCTCTGGTGGCCTGGTGGTTAACGCTCTCGCTTCACACGGTGAGGGCCTGGGTTCGATTCCCAGCCAGAGTAGAAACATTGGACGTGTTTCTTTCCACCTGTTGTCTATGTTCCCCATCAGTAAAATGGGTACCTGGGTGTTAGTCGACTGGTGTGGGTCGCATCCTGGGACACTGACCTAAGGAGGCCTGGTCACAGACCGGCGGCGGGGGCGTTGACCCCCGGAACTCTCTCCAGATAAACTCCAGATAAACTGGTAGACACTCAGATGTGTCCTGGATCTTACAACTGGTAGACACTCAGATGTGTCCTGGATCTTACCATTGGTAGACACTCAGATGTGTCCTGGATCTTACCATTGGTAGACACTCAGATGTGTCCTGGATCTTACCATTGGTAGACAGTCAGATGTGTCCTGGATCTTACAACTGGTAGACACTCAGATGTGTCCTGGATCTTACCACTGGTAGACACTCAGATGTGTCCTGGATCTTACAACTGGTAGACACTCAGATGTGTCCTGGATCTTACAACTGGTAGACACTCAGATGTGTCCTGGATCTTACAACTGGTAGACACTCAGATGTGTCCTGGATCTTACCATTGGTAGACACTCAGATGTGTCCTGAATCTTACAACTGGTAGACACTCAGATGTGTCCTGGATCTTACAACTGGTAGACACTCAGATGTGTCCTGGATCTTACAACTGGTAGACACTCAGATGTGTCCTGGATCTTACCATTGGTAGACACTCAGATGTGTCCTGAATCTTACAACTGGTAGACACTCAGATGTGTCCTGGATCTTACAACTGGTAGACACTCAGATGTGTCCTGGATCTTACCATTGGTAGACACTCAGATGTGTCCTGGATCTTACCGCTGGTGGACACTCAGATGTGTCCTGGATCTTACCATTGGTAGACACTCAGATGTGTCCTGGATCTTACCACTGGTAGACACTCAGATGTGTCTTGGATCTTACAACTGGTAGACACTCAGATGTGTCCTGGATCTTACCACTGGTAGACACTCAGATGTGTCCTGGATCTTACCACTGGTAGACACTCAGATGTGTCCTGGATCTTACCACTGGTAGACACTCAGATGTGTCCTGGATCTTACAACTGGTAGACACTCAGATGTGTCCTGGATCTTACCACTGGTAGACACTCAGATGTGTCCTGGATCTTACAACTGGTAGACACTCAGATGTGTCCTGGATCTTACCATTGGTAGACACTCAGATGTGTCCTGGATCTTACCGCTGGTGGACACTCAGATGTGTCCTGGATCTTACCACTGGTAGACACTCAGATGTGTCCTGGATCTTACCACTGGTAGACACTCAGATGTGTCCTGGATCTTACCATTGGTAGACACTCAGATGTGTCCTGGATCTTACCACTGGTAGACACTCAGATGTGTCTTGGATCTTACAACTGGTAGACACTCAGATGTGTCCTGGATCTTACCATTGGTAGACACTCAGATGTGTCCTGGATCTTACAACTGGTAGACACTCAGATGTGTCCTGGATCTTACCACTGGTAGACACTCAGATGTGTCCTGGATCTTACAACTGGTAGACACTCAGATGTGTCCTGGATCTTACCATTGGTAGACACTCAGATGTCCGGATCTCCACTGTAGACACTCAGATCATCTGAACTACCATGGTAGACACTCAGATGCATCCTGAATCTTACCATTGGTAGACACTCAGATGCATCCTGAATGTTACCACTGGTAGACACTCAGATGTGTCCTGGATCTTACCACTGGTAGACACACATATGTGTCCAGGATCTTACTACTGATAGACGCATAGATGTGTCTATTATCTTGCCACTGGTAGGCACATAAATGTATCCAGGATCTTAACACTGGTAGACACCCAGATGTGTCCAGGATCTTACCACTGATAGACACATAGATGTGTCTAGGATCTTACCACTGGTAAACACATAGATGTATCCAGGATCTTACCACTGGTAGACACGTAGATGTATCCAGAATCTTACCACTGTTAGAGACATAGATGTATACAGGATCTTACCACTGGTAGACACCCATATGAGTCCAGGATCTTACTACTGATAGACACATAGATGTGTCTATTATCTTGCCACTGGTAGACACAAAGATGTATCCAGGATCTTATCACTGGCAGACACGTAGATGTATCCAGGATCTTACCACTGGTAGACACGTAGATGTATCCAGGATCTTACCACTGATAGGCACATAGATGTATCCAGGATCTTACCACTGGTAGACACACAGATGTGTCAATGATCGTACTACTGATATACGCATGGATGTGTCTATTATCTTGCCACTGGTAGGCATGTAAATGTATCCAGGATCTTACCATTGGTAGACACATAGATGTATCCAGGATCTTACAACTGGTAGACACGTAGATGTATCCAGCAACTTACCACTGGTAGGCACATAGATGTATCCAGGATCTTAACACTGGTAGAAAACATAGATGTATGCAGTATCTTACCACTTGTAGACACGTAGATGTATCCAGGATTTTAACACTGGTAGACACTTAGACGTATCCAGGACCTTGCTACTGGTAGACACCCAGATGAGTCTAGGAACCTACTATTGATAGACACATAGATGTGTCTATTATCTTGCCACTGGTAGACACATAGATGTATCCAGGATCTTATCACTGATAGACACATAGATGTATCCAGGATCTTACCACTGGTAGAGACGTAGATGTACCTAGGAACTTACCACTGATAGACACATAGATGTATCCAGGATCTTACCACTGGTAGATACATAGATGTATCCAGGATCTTAACACTGATAGACACATAGTTGTATCCAGGATCTTACCACTGGTAGACACCCAGATGTGTCCAGGATCTTACTACTGATAGACGCATAGATGTGTCTATTATCTTGCCACTGGTAGGCACATAAATGTATCCAGGGTCTTAGCACTGGTAAACACATAGATGTATCCAGGAGCTTACCACTGGTAGACACCCGTATGCGTTCAGGATCTTGCTACTGTTAGACGCATAGATGTGTCTATTATCTTGCCACTGGTAGACACATAGATGTATCTAGAATCTTACCACTGCTAGACACATAGATGTATCCAGGATCTTATCACTGGTTGACACGGATGTATCCAGGATCTTTCGACTGGTAGACACGTAGATGTATCCAGGATCTTACCACTGGTAGATACGTACATGTATCCAGGATCTTAACACTGGTAGACACATAGTTGTGTCCAGGATCTTACCACTGGTAGGCACATAAATGTATCCAGGATCTTACCAATGGTAGACATCCAGTTGAGTCCAGGATCTTACTACTGATAAACGCATAGATGTGTCTATTATCTTGCCCCTGTTAGGCACTTAAATGTATCTAGGATGTTACAGCTGGTAAACACATAGATGTATCCAGGATCTTACCTGTGGTAGACACATAGATGTATCCAAGATCTTATCACTGGTAGACACACATGTATCCAGGATCTTACCACTGGTAGACACATAGATGTATCCAGGATCTTACCACTTGTAGACACGTAGATGTAGCCAGGATCTTACCACTGATAGACATATAGATGTGTCCAGGATATTACCACTGTTAGACGCATAGATGTGTCTATTATCTTGCCACTGGTAGGCACATCAATGTATCCTGGATCTTACTACTGGTAGACACAGATATATCCTGGATCTTAACACTGGTAGACACGTATATGTATCTAGGATCTTACCACTGATAGACATATAGATGTGTCCAGGATATTACCACTGGTAGACACGTAGATGTATCCAGAATCTTACCACTGGTAGACACATAGAGGTATCCTGGATCATACCACAGGTAGACACGTAGATGTATCCACGATCTTACGACTGATAGACACATTGATGTATCCAGGACCTGACCACTGGTAGACACGTAGATTTATCCAGGATCTTATCACTGGTAGACACATGGATGTATCCAGGATCTTACCACTGGTAGACACAGATGTATCCAGGATCTTGCCACGGGTAGACACAGATGTATCCAGGATCTTAACACTGGTAGACACACAGATATGTCCAGGATCGTACTACTTATAGACGCATGGATGTGTCTATTATCTTGCCACTGGTAGACACATAGATGTATCCAGGATCTTAACACTGGTAGACACGTAGATGTGTCCAGGATGTTAACACTGGTAGACACATAGATGTGTCTAGGATCTTACCACTGGTAGACACGTTGATGTATCCAGGATCTTAACAGTGGTAGACACATAGATGTATGCAGGAGCTTACCACTGGCAGACACCCAGATGATTCCAGGATCTTACCACTGATAGACACATAGATGTGTCTACTATCTTACCACTGGTAGACACATGGATGTATCCAGGATCTTACTACTTGTAGACAGATAGATGTTTCCAGGATCTTACTAGTGATAGACACATAGATGTGTCTAGGATCTTACAAGTGGTAGACACTCAGATCTTTATTCTGAAACGTTTCGCCTACACAGTAAGCTTCTTCAGTTGAATACCGAGATGGCAGCAGAAGCCGGAAAGTTGTAAAGACGATGTCATCAGTCCCCACCCTGGAAGACGTAGTTTTGTGGCGGTCAGTCCCTCAGTCTGAATAAGAGTTCCGTTCCATAGTCTGGAACACTGTGATGCTGAAATAAAAGAATGGAACACTGTGATGCTGAAGTAACGGAATGGAACAATGTGATGCTGAAGTAACGGAATGGAACACTGTGATGCTGAAGTAACGGAATGGAACAATGTGATGCTGAAGTAACGGAATGGAACACTGTGATGCTGAAGTAAAGGAATGGAACAATGTGATGCTGAAGTAACGGAATGGAACACTGTGATGCTGAAGTAAAGGAATGGAACAATGTGATGCTGAAGTAAAGGAATGGAACAATGTGATGCTGAAGTAACGGAATGGAACAATGTGATGCTGAAGTAACGGAATGGAACACTGTGATGCTGAAGTAAAGGAATGGAACAATGTGATGCTGAAGTAAAGGAATGGAACAATGTGATGCTGAAGTAACGGAATGGAACACTGTGATGCTGAAGTAAAGGAATGGAACAATGTGATGCTGAAGTAACGGAATGGAACACTGTGATGCTGAAGTAAAGGAATGGAACAATGTGATGCTGAAGTAACGGAATGGAACACTGTGATGCTGAAGTAACGGAATGGAACAATGTGATGCTGAAGTAAAGGAATGGAACACTGTGATGCTGAAGTAACGGAATGGAACACTGTGATGCTGAAGTAAAGGAATGGAACAATGTGATGCTGAAGTAAAGGAATGGAACACTGTGATGCTGAAGTAAAGGAATGGAACACTGTGATGCTGAAGTAACGGAATGGAACAATGTGATGCTGAAGTAAAGGAATGGAACACTGTGATGCTGAAGTAAAGGAATGGAACACTGTGATGCTGAAGTAAAGGAATGGAACAATGTGATGCTGAAGTAAAGGAATGGAACAATGTGATGCTGAAGTAAAGGAATGGAACACTGTGATGCTGAAGTAAAGGAATGGAACACTGTGATGCTGAAGTAAAGGAATGGAACAATGTGATGCTGAAGTAAAGGAATGGAACACTGTGATGCTGAAGTAAAGGAATGGAACAATGTGATGCTGAAGTAACGGAATGGAACACTGTGATGCTGAAGTAAAGGAATGGAACAATGTGATGCTGAAGTAAAGGAATGGAACACTGTGATGCTGAAGTAAAGGAATGGAACACTGTGATGCTGAAGTAACGGAATGGAACACTGTGATGCTGAAGTAAAGGAATGGAACAATGTGATGCTGAAGTAAAGGAATGGAACACTGTGATGCTGAAGTAAAGGAATGGAACACTGTGATGCTGAAGTAACGGAATGGAACACTGTGATGCTGAAGTAAAGGAATGGAACACTGTGATGCTGAAGTAACGGAATGGAACACTGTGATGCTGAAGTAAAGGAATGGAACACTGTGATGCTGAAGTAAAGGAATGGAACACTGTGATGCTGAAGTAAAGGAATGGAACACTGTGATGCTGAAGTAAAGGAATGGAACACTGTGATGCTGAAGTAACGGAATGGAACACTGTGATGCTGAAGTAAAGGAATGGAACAATGTGATGCTGAAGTAAAGGAATGGAACACTGTGATGCTGAAGTAAAGGAATGGAACACTGTGATGCTGAAGTAAAGGAATGGAACAATGTGATGCTGAAGTAAAGGAATGGAACACTGTGATGCTGAAGTAAAGGAATGGAACAATGTGATGCTGAAGTAACGGAATGGAACAATTTGAAGCTGGAGTAACAAAATGGAACAATGTGAAGCTGGAGTAACAAAATGGAACAATGTGAAGCTGGAGTAACAAAATGGAACAATGTGAAGCTGGAGTAACAAAATGGAACAATGTGAAGCTGGAGTAACAAAATGGAACAATGTGAAGCTGGAGTAACAAAATGGAACAATGTGAAGCTGGAGTAACAAAATGGAACAATGTGAAGCTGGAGTAACAAAATGGCACAATGTGAGGCTGGAGTAACAAAATGGAACAATGTGAAGCTGGAGTAACAAAATGGCACAATGTGAGGCTGGAGTAACAAAATGGAACAATGTGAAGCTGGAGTAACAAAATGGAACAATGTGAAGCTGGAGTAACAAAATGGCACAATGTGAGGCTGGAGTAAAACAATGGAGACTTATAAATTGTCAGTGGTGAAGGACAATGTTAAGGAGATAAGAGGCGTGACCCTCTAGTCTAGTAGATATAAGAAGGTAATCACTGAGAGGCAGTGTGGTAAACCTACTGGGCACGTCCCTCTCACATTCAACCCTTCGTTCTCGTAACTAAGGGTCAGGCAGAAAAAAAAAATATTCCAGATGTCCGCTATACCAAGTTACCGCTGTGTTACAGTGTCTGACAGTGTGAATATGATATTGGTATACAATACCGACAAGTTGATCTCCAGGATCTTTTAACTAACAGAGGCACACTTAGTGTTCATGATCTAATAACTGTCAGACACGCATGTATTCATGGTCTTATGACTGACAGAAACACACATGTGTCCACGGTCTGACTGACAGAAACACGCGTGTCCATGGTCTTATGACTGATAGACACATACACACGTGTCCACTCCATGGTCTTATAATAACAGAAACACACGTGTCCGTCATCTTATAACTTGCAAACACATATGTCCTTGATATTATAACTGACCGACACACATGTCCAGGATCTTTCAGCCGATACACGCGTGTCCATGATCTTATAACTGATAGACCCACGTGTCTAGGATCCTTCATATGATACACATGTGTCCAGGATCTTTCAGCTGATATACTCTCGTGTCCAGGGACGTCCATCTGTCAGACACACAGATGTGTCCAGTGACTTCCAAATCTTCCAAATGACTTCTTATTCTCATATTTATGCGAAGCGCTAAACTCATGCGGGTCATTCAGCGCAAGGAGTGATGGAAGCTCGGTCCTCCTTTCGCTAATCGTTAAACGGACGCACTAATCTGACAGTGAAGTCAGACTAAGGGATAGCACTAACATCATGAGAGATCTTCTCTGAAACACATTTTCCTGGGAGGTCAGAAGTCCGAGAGAGTTGAATGAGTCTGGTGGCCTGGTGGTTAACGCTCTCGCTTCACACGGTGAGGGCCTGGGTTCGATTCCCAGCCAGAGTAGAAACATTGGACGTGTTTCTTTCCACCTGTTGTCTATGTTCCCCATCAGTAAAATGGGTACCTGGGTGTTAGTCGACTGGTGTGGGTTGCATCCTGGGACACTGACCTAAGGAGGCCTGGTCACAGACCGGGCCGCGGGGGCGTTGACCCCCGGAACTCTCTCCAGGTAAACAGAGTAAACAGTGACGTCTCACGGCTCCAGAGGCTGCTTAGATGAAACGTCAGGATAGTTGAACTTAACATTTCTAGTCAGCGTGTTTTGAGCAGATTGTTTCTTAGAGGAAGGCAGCAAGTTGTGAGTGAACTGTTGTTTGAAGATACTGGCACTTACTATCCTTTGAGTGAAGTGTTTCTTAAGATATTTGAATTTAGTATCTTTTGAATAAAGTGTTTTTTTTTTTTTAAGATAGTTGAGTCTAGCATCTTTTGCTTTAAGTGTTTGCTAAGACATCTGACTCTAGCGTCTCTTGATTAAAGTGTTTCTCATAATAGTTTAATCTAGCAACTTTTGTGTAAAGTGTTTCTTTGGATAATTGAATCTGACATCATTTGTGTAACCCTTTTCTTAAGATATTTGAATTTAATATCTTTTGTGTTAAGTATTTGTTAAGATAGCTGAATCTAGCGTCTTTTGAGTGAACTGCTCCTAATGATTCAGAAGTGCATTCGTCTGCAGACCTACATTACACTTGTGTTCCCGTTGTTTCCTACACACCACCGTACATTTCCAAGACCCTTCCGTAGTGTGTAAATCGTGGGAACCATTACAGTGGTGGATGAGGGGAGATGGGGTGGGGATCCTGTTGCCAGCCTCCTAAGTCTGCTCTCCGCCACAAGGCTTCCAGCCTAGCACATCACGCTGGGTCGTTATCTCCATCTTGCTCTGACA
Organism: Cherax quadricarinatus; assembly: GCF_026875155.1. NCBI lineage: Eukaryota > Metazoa > Arthropoda > Malacostraca > Decapoda > Parastacidae > Cherax > Cherax quadricarinatus. The sequence continues at coordinate 40,106,357 of NC_069420.1, forward strand.
CTAATGTCTTTGGAAGAGACTTTCCCGGTATGCTCAAAAAGGTTAATTTTGTAATGGCTACCGCATTCCTTTGTAGCAGCGCGCTACATTGTCATTGGTTACACTATACACTTGATTTATACGATGTTTACCAGTGGGACTGTTTACAAGCTGACATGATGGTGATTACACCGTGGGACTGTTTACATTACAACCTGACTTGATGCGTACACCGTGGAACTGTGTACATTACAGGCTGACATGATGGTGTTTACACTGTGGGACTGTTTACATTATAGGCTGACATGGGGCTTACACATTCTTGCAATAAGCAGCTATACCAACATCTTCTGTTATGTTAAATATACTTACTTTAAAGCGGTCATTGCTCTTAGACTCATCGATTAAAATTCAATTGGTCATAATGAGTATGATTATTTCTGCACTCCACAAAGACTTATGTCCAGTAAGTCTCGAAGAATAGGATTATTGGATAGGACGTTGAGTGGCTGTACATCCAGACATCTAGACACTTAGCTACACTACCTAATTAATTTAGCATAATTCTCAATTGTTGGGCTACTGCGTGACTCTTTATTTTGTTTTTAGAGCGGAAAATTTACCGTAATATCTTATGATGTAACATTTGATTTTTTTAGTGGTTGAAGTAGTGAACTAGCGGCAGACTTCGGTCAAGAGATCAAAAGCTCAGTGAGCGGACCATCATGATACACCACGTCAGGGGAGATTTTTCTTCGTATCTCTTAACATACAGGACAACGTTTAAAATTAGACACATGTGCAACATCTGGGTATGTTTATTTGTAAACGTTTCGCCATTCGGTGGCTTTATCAGTACAAAAATCAAGGACATGATTTGAAGGATGTAGAACTATATACAAAAGACGGGGTAATCAATCCCTTAACCTTGGAGTTGGTGAAGAGCACCATAGTTTTGAAGACAATCACTGGGGAATCCCACCTACCAGTGACTGTCCCTTCGTCTGCTGCACCTCCCTCATCTGACGCCAGTATATAAGGACCAGTCTTCATGCCTGTGCTTGTGATGTGATTGTTTCACAAGCCTGTTAGGTCAGTGGGTGATGTTAGGTGTTTCTGGGTTAGTATGCTTACTGATGATGAGCATCTGTAAAGTCGAGTTCACACATCTACCCGACACCCACTTTATCAGTGTAAAGGTGTGTCTGCAACTGTTGGTACTACCAAGTTTATACTGTAGATTTATTATTGTCAGGGGTCCCTGATACAGGTTACTTAGGGGGTCCATTCTTCAGGATTCTTAAAGATTCTTGCTACAGGATCCTTGGGGGTCCTTAATACAGGACCTTTCGAGGTCGCTAATATAGGATCAGTAGGGGGTACCCGATGTAGGATCTTATGGGTCCCTTGATACTTGATGCAGTGCCTCTGTGGCAGCATTGAGCTGTTTGCCGAATTTGCAGAAATTCAGGATAGCCATGTTATTAGTATTATATTGATGGGGAAAAGTTCAACCCATAGGGAAATCATTAGTGCCTGTAAAGTGAAAACTGGGAAGCACATCACGGTAGCTACGGTTCCCTAGATCAAAAGAATTCGTCTGCTTTAAGGTACCTACCTAGAAGGGTTGATAGACACAAATGCAGTATAAAGCCCACACAGCGGGCTTTGTCAAGTCACAAACAGATCTACTTGGAAAGAAAGGATGTACTTATATATATATATATATATATATATATATATATATATATATATTATATATATATATATATATATATATATATATATATATTATATTATCACACTAGCCGATTCCCACCAAGGCAGGGTGGCCCGAAAAAGAAAAACTTTCACCATCATTCACTCCATCACTGTCTTGCCAGAAGGGTGCTTTACACTACAGTTTTTAAACTGCAACATTAACACCCCTCCTTCAGAGTTCAGGCACTGTACTTCCCATCTCCAGGACTCAAGTCCGGCCTGCCGGTTTCCCTGAACCCCTTCATAAATGTTACTTTGCTCACACTCCAACAGCACGTCAGGTATTAAAAACCATTTGTCTCCATTCACTCCTATCAAACACGCTCACGCATGCCTGCTGGAATGTCAAGCCCCTCGCACACAAAACTTCCTTTACCCCCTCTCTCCAACCTTTCCTAGGCCGACCCTTACCCCGCCTTCCTTCCACTACAGACTGATACACTCTTGAAGTCATTCTGTTTCGCTCCATTCTCTCTACATGTCCGAACCACCTCAACAACCCTTCCTCAGCCCTCTGGACAACAGTTTTGGTAATCCCGCACCTCCTCCTAACTTCCAAACTACGAATTCTCTGCATTATATTCACACCACACATTGCCCTCAGACATGACATCTCCACTGCCTCCAGCCTTCTCCCCGCTGCAACATTCATCACCCATGCTTCACACCCATATAAAAGCGTTGGTAAAATTATACTCTCATACATTCCCCTCTTTGCCTCCAAGGACAAAGTTCTTTGTCTCCACAGACTCCTAAGTGCACCACTCACTCTTTTCCCCTCATCAATTCTATGATTCACCTCATCTTTCATAGACCCATCCGCTGACACGTCCACTCCCAAATATCTGAATACATTCACCTCCTCCATACACTCTCCCTCCAATCTGATATTCAATCTTTCATCACCTAATCTTTTTGTTATCCTCATAACCTTACTCTTTCCTGTATTCACCTTTAATTCTCTTCTTTTGCACACCCCACCAAATTCATCCACCAATCTCTGCAACTTCTCTTCAGAATCTCCCAAGAGCACAGTGTCATCAGCAAAGAGCAGCTGTGACAACTCCCACTTTGTGTGTGATTCTTTATCTTTTAACTCCACGCCTCTTGCCAAGACCCTCGCATTTACTTCTCTTACAACCCCATCTATAAATATATTAAACAACCACGGTGACATCACACATCCTTGTCTAAGGCCTACTTTTACTGGGAAAAAATTTCCCTCTTTCCTACATACTCTAACTTGAGCCTCACTATCCTCGTAAAAACTCTTCACTGCTTTCAGTAACCTACCTCCTACACCATACACTTGCAATATCTGCCACATTGCCCCCCTATCCACCCTGTCATACGCCTTTTCCAAATCCATAAATGCCACAAAGACCTCTTTAGCCTTATCTAAATACTGTTCACTTATATGTTTCACTGTAAACACCTGGTCCACACACCCCCTACCTTTCCTAAAGCCTCCTTGTTCATCTGCTATCCTATTCTCCGTCTTAACTCTTAATTCTTTCAATAATAAACTCTACCATACACTTTACCAGGTATACTCAGCAGACTTATCCCCCTATAATTTTTGCACTCTCTTTTATCCCCTTTGCCTTTATACAAAGGAACTATGCATGCTCTCTGCCAATCCCTAGGTACCTTACCCTCTTCCATACATTTATTAAATAATTGCACCAACCATCCAAAACTATATCCCCACCTGCTTTTAACATTTCTATCTTTATCCCATCAATCCCGCTGCCTTACCCCCTTTCATTTTACCTACTGCCTCACGAACTTCCCCCACACTCACAACTGGGCTCTTCCTCACTCCTACAAGATGTTGTTCCTCCTTGCCCTATACACGAAATCACAGCTTCCCTATCTTCATCAACATTTAACAATTCCTCATAATATTCCCTCCATCTTCCCAATACCTCTAACTCTCCATTTAATAACTCTCCTCTCCTATTTTTAACTGACAAATCCATTTGTTCTCTAGGCTTTCTTAACTTGTTAATCTCACTCCAAACCTTTTTCTTATTTTCAACAAAATTTGTTGATAACATCTCACCCACTCTCTCATTTGCTCTCTTTTTACATTGCTTCACCACTCTCTTAACCTCTCTCTTTTTCTCCATATACTCTTCCCTCCTTGCATCACTTCTACTTTGTAAAAACTTCTCATATGCTAACTTTTTCTCCCTTACTACTCTCTTTACATCATCATTCCACCAATCGCTCCTCTTCCCTCCCGCACCCACTTTCCTGTAACCACAAACTTCTGCTGAACACTCTAACACTACATTTTTAAACCTACCCCATACCTCTTCGACCCCATTGCCTATGCTCTCATTAGCCCATCTATCCTCCAATAGCTGTTTATATCTTACCCTAACTGCCTCCTCTTTTAGTTTATAAACCTTCACCTCTCTCTTCCCTGATACTTCTATTCTCCTTGTATCCCATCTACCTTTTACTCTCAGTGTAGCTACAACTAGAAAGTGATCTGATATATCTGTGGCCCTCTATAAACATGTACATCCTGAAGTCTACTCAACAGTCTTTTATCCACCAATACATAATCCAACAAACTACTGTCATTTCGCCCTACATCATATCTTGTATACTTATTTATCCTCTTTTTCTTAAAATATGTATTACCTATAACTAAACCCCTTTCTATGCAAAGTTCAATCAAAGGGGCCCCCCATTTTTCATTTACACCTGGCACCCCAAACTTACCTACCAAAAACCCTCTTAAAAGTTTCCCCTATTTTAGCATCAGGTCCCCTACCAAATTACTCTCTCACTTGGTTCAAAGTCTCCTATACATTCACTTAACATCTCCAAATCTCTCTCCTCCTCTGCATTCCTCTCTTCTCCAGGTGCATACACCTTATTTTGACCCACTTCTCGCATCCAACCTTTACTTTAATCCACATAATTCTTGAATTTACACATTTATATTCTCTTTTCTCCTTCCCTAACTGATCATTCAACATTACTGCTACCCTTCCTTTGCTCTAACTCTCTCAGATACTCCAGATTTAATCCCATTTATTTCCCCCACTGAAACTCCCCTACCCCCTTCAGCTTTGTTTCGCTTAGGGCCAGGACATCCAACTTCTTTTCATTCATAACATCAGCAATCATCTGTTTCTTGTCATCCGCACTACATCCACGCACATTTAAGCATCCCAGTTTTATAAAGTTTTTCTTCTTCTCTTTTTTAGTAAATGTCTACAGGAGAAGGGGTTACTAGCCCATTGCTCCCGGCATTTTAGTCGCCTCATACGACACGCATGGCTTACGGAGGAAAGATTCTTTTCCACTTCCCCATGGACAATAGAAGAAATAAAGAAGAACAAGAGCTATTTAGAAAAAGAGAAAAACCTAGATGTATGTATATATATATGCATGTGCGTGTCTGTGAAGTGTGACCAAAGTGTAAGTAGGAGTAGCAAGATATCCCTGTTATCTAGCGTGTTTATGAGACAGAAAAAGAAAACAGCAATCCTACCATCATGCAAAACAGTTACAGGTTTCTGTTTCACAGTCATCTGGCAGGACGGTAGTACTTCCCTGGGTGGTTGCTGTCTACCAACCTACTACCTATTATATAATATATATATATATATATATTAATATATATATAATATATAATATATATATATATATATATATATATATATATATAGGTAGTAGGTTGGTAGACAGCAACCGCCCAGGGAGGTACTACCGTCCTGCCAAGTGAGTGTAAAACGAAAGCCTGTAATTGTTTTACATGATGGTAGGATTGCTGGTGTCCTTTTTTCTGTCTCATGAACATGCAAGATTTCAGGTACGTCTTGCTACTTCTACTTACACTTAGGTCACACTACACATACATGTACAAGCACATATATACACACCCCTCTGGGTTTTCTTCTATTTTCTTTCTAGTTCTTATTCTTGTTTATTTCCTCTTATCTCCATGGGGAAGTGGAATAGAATTCTTCCTCCGTAAGCCATGCGTGTTGTAAGAGGCGACTAAAATGCCGGGAGCAAGGGGCTAGTAACCCCTTCTCCTGTATAAATTACTAAATTTGAAAAGAGAAACTTTTGTTTTTCTTTTTGGGCCACCCTGCCTCGGTGGGACACGGCCGGTTTGTTGAAAATATATATATATATATATATATATATATATATATATATATATATGCAAAACAACCACTGTGAAAGAATAGAGAAATTCCAAGCGCTTTAGTGACTACTCACATTATCAAGGAACAATGAAAGTAAAGCATCAAAGGAGAGTATATAAAGGGGTAGCCCACACCTCACTATCAGATCTCACAACACCTGACGCGAGACAGCAAGCCCCCCGGCCGAACTAGACAGGTCCTTCACACACAACCCACCAACAAACTATTCTACCCAAGAAATAAGAAATTTAAAAAAATATTATTTGTCCAATGTATTATTAAATTCTTCCCAAATTCTATTATTTATAAATGGATCTAATTTATATAAACAAAAAGAAATATTCATATTATTGTCAAAACTGCTTTTTATGAAACAAGATTCAATTATATTCCTGTCGACCATGGACTTGCCTGATACTACTTTCTCAACTTTTTGAAAATCAATTGGACGGTTAAAATCTCTTACATGAATAAATAGAGCATTGGAATCTTGTCCAGTTCTAATGCTATATTTATGTTGTTTTAATCTTAGTTCGAGATTTTTACCAGTTTGACCGTAATAAACTTTATCGCAAATTTATCAACTAAATCTATGTTGTTTTTAACATTAAATTTAGAAATTTTGCCAGCAGTAGGGCTCAAAATATCAACAAGCCATTTGGATAATTTATATGAAACTGTTCCTATGGAGCTAATAATTGGTCAGACTGGATTCCCTGGTTTGTGTGTTAACAGCAATTTCAATAAAACAATAAAACTTCTACTGAAAGGCAAAGATGAATTAGTCAAACAATTTACTTTCACTAATCCATCTTTACCTTACATGTATGGACTAATAAAAACACACACACCAGGGAATCCAGCCAGACCAATTATTAGCTCCATAGGATCAGTTTCATATAAATTATCCAAATGGCTTGTTGATATTTTGAGCCCTATTGTTGGCAAAATTTCTAACTTTAATGTTAAAAACAACATAGATTTAGTTGATAAATTAAGCTCCTTGACTGACTTAAATGATTTTAACATGGTTAGTTTTGATGCTACTTCCTTGTTTACGAAAGTTCCTGTTGATGATTTATTAAGTTTCTTATCTGAAGAACTCATTAATTATGATTTACCATTGCCAGTTCCTACTATTATTAAACTTATTAAACTTTGCATTATTGTTGCAAAATTTGTATTTAATGATAAGTTTTACACTCAGAAGTCTGGGATGGCAATAGGGAATCCTTTCACCTGTTCTTAGTAACCTATACATGGAATTTTTTGAAACAAGGCTGCTTAACACAATCCTCCCTAATAGAGCTAAATGGCTCAGTTATGTTGATGATATTTTGTGTCTTATGCCCAAAAATGTAGATATACACCATTTCCTTGGCAAATTAAGTAGCTTAGCCCATTCTATAAATTTTACTGTTGAATTTGTAGAAAATAACTCATTGCCTTTTCTAGATGTTTTAATTATTAAGGGTAATAATGAATTCAAATTTAAAATTTACAGAAAACCTACAAATAACTGTTCCTATGTCCACTATTATTCTTCCCATCAAGATAGAGTTAAACTGTCTGTTTTCTCATCAATGTTTTTGAGAGCTTTACGAATTTGTAGTCCAGAGCTCATAGATGAGGAAATATCCAAAATTTATGAAATAGGTAATGATTTGAAATACCCAAGATATGTAATTGATAAATCTTTAAAAGTTGCTAGAAATACTTTTTACAATCCAAAAAGGGACAACCAGCCTTATTCAACTAAAAATATGTTAGTTCTCCCTTACCATGAAAACTTGGTTGATATGCCTTCTCTTCTTAAGACTTTTAATATCAAAGTTGTATTAAAAAATCTTGATACAGTAAAAAAACTTTTGATAAAGAATTCCCCCCAAAGTGCTGATGTATGTGTCTATAAGATTCCTTGTAAAATTTGCAATAAAGTTTATTACGGTCAAACTGGTAAAAATCTCGAACTAAGATTAAAACAACATAAATATAGCATTAGAACTGGACAAGATTCCAATGCTCTATTTATTCATGTAAGAGATTTTAACCATCCAATTGATTTTCAAAAAGTTGAGAAAGTAGTATCAAGCAAGTCCATGGTCGACAGGAATATAATTGAATCTTGTTTCATAAAAAGCAGTTTTGACAATAATGTGAATATTTCCTTTGGTTTATATAAATTAGATCCATTTATAATTAATAGAATTTGGGAAGAATTTAATAATACATTAGACAAATAATTTTTTAAATTTCTTATTTCTTGGGTAGAATAGTTTGTTGGTGGGTTGTGTGAAGGACCTGTCTAGTTCGGCCGGCGGGCCTGCTTTCTCGCGTCAGGTGTTGTGAGATCTGATAGTGAGGTGTGGGCTACCCCTTTGTATACTCTCCTTTGATGCTTTACTTTCATTGTTCCTTGATAATGTGAGTAGTCACTAAAGCGCTTGGAATTTCTTTATTCTTTCACAGTGGTTGTTTTGCATATATATATATATATATATATATATATATATATATAGTGTTCTGAGCACCTCTGCAAAAACAGTGTTTATGTGTGAGTGAGGTGAAAGAGTTGAATGATGATGAAAGTATTTTCTTTTTGGGAATTTTCTTTCTTTTTGGGTCACCCTGCCTCGGTGGGAGACGGCCGACTCCGACTTGTTAATATATATATATATATATATATATATATATATATATATATATATATATATATATATATATAGTGAGCATAATAATCTAAACAGTCAGGTTTTTTTTTTTAAATTAATTCTGGGTCGACTGATGACCGGTTAGACAAATATATTCCTGAGGAGAGGTTGAATTCGAGAAGGACCTGTCTGGCTTGTACTAGTAGGTCTGCTGCAGTGTTCTTTCATGAGACTGTAACCTGTTGCTATGTGGGATAGCGATAAAGAAATTTGTTGGCAAGAAGTTCTGCTATGTTGTAGAAGCAATTCTGGTTCAAATTCTTTGTCATTCTAATTAGTGACGATTTCGGAATCTTGCGTCTCGAAGTGTGTTCTTGAACAATGAGTCGTGCGTCATTATAACTGACCAGGTGGTTGTGGGAGTTTCCGTGGGAAACAGGCGTTGTTCCAGTGGTTCATTCTGCTGACATTTGTGGTCGGAAATGCAAGCGTGAAGGTCTCTGATGTTTCTCCCCCGTATATTTGGTCACTGCCGTTACAAAGAGATTGTGTACACCCGTACCGTGGCATAAACTTGGTGGTGTCTCTTACTGTGATGTTCTTGATTGTAGTGGAGGCAATGGTGGATACTTGGAATTTTGTGATGGAGAGAATGTTGGAGATGTGTTCAGCAATAGAGTTGCTAGGGAGAACTGTGCGTCTTCTTTCAACTGCGTGTTGTCCAAGTGAGTTGATAATGTTGCATGCACGCCGCCTGCAGTCTCTGATGAGATGACAAGGATAGTGGAGTTTAGAAAAAATCGGTTCTTACCTTGGGTGAATTACTGAAGGTAATGAGCTTCACTCTTAATCTTACATGATATACACATCATCAGAATCATTAGTCTCTACGACTCTGATTGTTTTAGACATATAATCACGAAAACTCAACAGATATGCACACCCATCTGAGATTAGCATCAAGATTACTTCACCAAAATACTTAACTAGTTTCCTTATTAGACAATTACTTGACACTGCGTCACTATTACTTTTATACGTCTCTTACAAGAACGCTTTCTACACATTTAATAACGATTGCCATACATGTTATCTATTACTGCAAAAGAGCAGGATTAGAACAATACATTTATATTCATAAAGTGTTTGATGCTTAACCCGCAACTTGTAGAACTTACCATAAGTCTTTGCGGTACTGTGCATCTCCTGCATGCACATCACATGATACACATTTGAGTTGAATTTGAACCACCTGAGCCCATCTTTATTCATCGTTTCACGTGTGAAAAAATATTGTTTTTAAATTATTTGTCATGTGATCTATCAGCAGTCATTCACTGTTTCACTTTGGACAACTCACTGGATTCTTTGCATATGGAGGCAAACAATTTTCACCACAAAAGAAGCAATGTTCCTTGAAGCCGAATGTTGTCCTCTGGACAGGACGGCTTCTTAGTACTATAGAGGTTATTACTAGACCTTGAGCTTGAATCCTTCCTCATTTTCAGTTGCTACAGATAATGAGCTGTGTAGGTGGAGACGCAATTGATCACAAAACACAAGATAATCGTGATCACTAGATTTTTTTTGCTAGTCAGTGTAGTGTGAGACACTTCTCAGACTCTACTACATAACTGTTGTAAGTATATCAAGAGTTCTCGTGTGTGGTTGCTATCAAAGTAACACGTACCCTTATCGTCTATCCTAAACTGGCACCTTCCTGATAATATAAAATGTAAAGTTTATACGACATGCGTTATAATACATACTGTATATTGTTAGTAATTGCGACATATTGTAGTAATTATATATTGTTATAGCATAACAGTTGTAACATATATACATATATGACATATATACAAGGGCTATAAGGTTGTCGGTTTAAAACCCATTTATCTGTTTGTTCTGAAGAACTAAATCTGCTAATACGAGATGCTGTAGATCGTAAAGGAAAAAAATATTCCCACAGACACGCTTTATCGATTCATTCTTGGCCGTTGGAAATTTTCCTGGTGAATTTGCATTGATCAAAAAAATTATTTTCTGAATAGGAAAACACTGATTTAGACGCTAGAACCATCTGTTTTTTTTATATTAGAAGCGAGGGTACCTTGTATCAGGAACTACTGTGTGACCCACTCTGAGTGACCTACACTGTGTGACCTACACTAAGTCACCTACTCTGTCACCTATAATGAGCGACCTGTACTGACTAACCTACACTGTGCGACATATACTGAGTGACCTAGATTTTGTGGCCCACACTGTGTGACCTACACTGTGTGACCCACTCTGAGCTACCTACACTGTGTCACCTACACTGAGTGGCCTACACTGTGTGACCCACTCTGAGCTACATACACTGTGTCACCTACACTGAGTGACATACACTGTGTGACCTACAATGAGTGACTTATACTAAGTGACCTACACTTTGACATACACTGAGTGACCTACACTGTGTGACCCACTCTGAGTAACCTACACTGAGTGACCTACACTGTCTGATCTACACTGTCTGACCTACACTGAGTGACCTACTCTGAGTGACCTACACTGTATGACCTACACTGTGTGACCTACACTGAGTGACCTACACTGAGTGATCTACTCTGTGACCTACTCTTTGACCTATACTAAGCGACCTATACTGAGTAACCTACACTGTGCGACATATACTGAGTGACCTACACTGTGTGAACCAAACTGTGTTACCTACCGTGAGTGACCTACACTGTGTAGCCTACTTTGTGTGCCCTACACTGTGTAACCTACACTGTGTGACTTACCCTGACTTACACTGTGCGACCTATACTGACTCACCTACACTGACCCATACTGAGCGAAATATACTGTGTAACCTACCTTGTATGACCTACACGCAGTGTAGGTCATATTGTCGATAATATAGTTAGTTGCTTATCTCGTGTTGTTATCAGCACTTCACCCTGCCTCCCGTCCTCACCCTGCCTCCCGTCCTCACCCTGCCTCCCGTCCTCACCCTGCCTCCCGTCCGCACCCTGCCTCCCGTCCTCACCCTGCCTCCCGTCCTCACCCTGCCTCCCGTCCTCACACTGCCTCCCGTCCTCACCTGCCTCCCGTCCTCACCCTGCCTCCCGTCCTCACCCTGCCTCCCGTCCTCACCCTGCCTCCCGTCCTCACCCTGCCTCCCGCCCCTCACTCTGCCTCTCGTCCTCACCCTGCCTCCCGTCCTCACCCTGCCTCCCGTCCTCACCCTGCCTCCCGTCCTCACCCTGCCTCCCGTCCTCACCTTGCCTCCCGTCCTCACTCTGCCTCCCGTCCTCACCCTGCCTCCCGTCCTCACCCTGCCTCCCGTCCTGACCCTGCCTCCCGTCCTCACCCTGCCTCCCGTCCTCACCCTGCCTCCCGTCGTCACCCTGCCTCCCGTCCTCACCCTGCCTCCCGTCGTCACCCTGCCTCCCGTCGTCACCCTGCCTCCCGTCCTCACCCTGCCTTCCCTCCTCACCCTGCCTTCCCTCCTCGCCCTGCCTCCCGTCCTCACCCTGCCTCCCGTCCTCACCCTGCCTCCCGTCCTCACCCTGCCTCCCGTCCTCACCCTCCCTTTCCCCCCCTGCCTCCTTCGCCCTGCCTCCCTTTCTCACCCTGCCTCCCGTCCTCACCCTGCCTCCCGTCCTCACCCTACCTCCCGTCCTCACCCTGCCTCCCGTCCTCACCCTGCCTCCCGTCCTCACCCTGCCTCCCGTCCTCACCCTGCCTTCCCTCCTCACCCTGCCCCCCCGTCCTCACCCTGCCTCCCGTCCTCACCCTGCCTCCTGTCCTCACCCTGCCTCCCGTCCTCACCCTGCCCCCCGTCCTCACCCTGCCTCCCGTCCTCACCCTGCCTCACGTTCTCACCCTGCCTCCCGTCCTCACCCTGCCTCCCGTCCTCACCCTGCCTCCCGTCCTCACCCTGCCTCCCGTCCTCACACTGCCTCCCGTCCTCACCCTGCCTCCCGTTCTCACCCTGCCTCCCGTCCACACCCTGCCTCCCGTCCTCACCCTGCCTCCCGTCCTCACCCTGCATCCCGTCCTCACCCTGCATCCCGTCCTCACCCTGTCTTCCCTCCTCACCCTGCCTCCCGCCCTCACCCTGTCTTCCCTCCCCACCCTGCCTCCCGTCCTCACCCTGCCTTCCGTCCTCACCCTGCCTCCCGTCCTCACCCTGCCTCCCGTCCTCACCCTGCCTCCCGTCCTCACCCTGCCTTCCCTCCTCACCCTGCCTCCCATCCTCACCCTGCCTTCCCTCCTCGCCCTGCCTCCCGTCCTCACCCTGCCTCCCGTCCTCACCCTGCCTTCCCTCCTCACCCTGCCTCCCGTCCTCACCCTGCCTTCCCTCCTCACCCTGCCTCCTCCTCCACCCTGCCTCCCGTCTTCACCCTGCCTCCCGTCCTCACCCTGCCTCCCGTTTCTCACCCTGCCTCCCGTCCTCACCCTGCCTCCCGTCCTCACCCTGCCTCCCGTCCTCACCCTGCTCCCGTCCTCACCCTGTCTCCCGTCCTCACCCTGCCTCCTGTCCTCACCCTGCCTCCCGTCCTCACTCTGCCTCCCGTCCTCACCCTGCCTCCCGTCCTCACCCTGCCTCCCGTCCTCACCCTGCCTCCCGTCCTCACCCTGCCTCCCGTCCTCACCCTGCCTCCCGTCCTCACCCTGCCTCCCGTCCTCACCCTGCCTCCCCTCTTCACCCTCCCTCCCCTCCTCACCCTGCCTCCCCTCCTCACCCTGCCTCCCCTCCTCACCCTGCCTCCCCTCCTCACCCTGCCTTCCCACCTCACCCTGCCTTCCCTCCTCACCCTGCCTTCCCTCCTCACCCTGCCTTCCCTCCTCACCCTGCCTTCTCTACTCACCCTGCCTTCTCTTCTTACCCTGCCTTCCCTCCTCACCCTGCCTCCCCTCCTCATCCTGCCTTCCTTCCTTACCCTGCCTTCCCTCCTCACCCTGCCTCCCCTCTTCACCCTGCCTCCCCTCTTCACCCTGCCTTCCCTTCTTACCCTGCCTTCCCTCCTCACCCTGCCTCCCCTCCTCATCCTGCCTTCCTTCCTTACCCTGCCTTCCCTCCTCACCCTGCCTCCCTCACCCTGCCTTCCCTACTCACCCTGCCTTCCCTACTCACCCTGCCTTCCCTCCTTACCCTGCCTTCCCTCCTTACCCTGCCTTCCCTCTTTACCCTGCCCTCCCTCCTTACACTGCCCTCCCTCCTTACCCTGCCCTCCCTCCTTACCCTACCTTCTCTCCTTACCCTGCCTTCCCTCCTTACCCTGCCTCCCCTCCTCACCCTTCCCTCCTTACCCTGCCTTCCTCCTCACCCTGCCTCCCCTCCTCACCCTGCCTTCCCTCCTTGCCCTGCCTCCTTTCCTCACACTGCCTTCCCTCCTTACTCTGCCTCCCCTCCTCACCCTGCCTTCCCTCCTTACCCTGCCTCACCTCCTCACATTGACTTCCCTCCTTACCGTGCCTTCCCTCCTTACCCTGCCTCCCCTCCTCACCCTGCCTTCCCTTCTTACCCTGCCTTCTCTCCTTACCCTGCCTCCCCACCTCACCCTGCCTTCCTTCTTACCCTACCTTCTCTCCCTACCCTGCCCTCCCTCCTTACCCTGCCCTCCCTTCTTACCCTGCCTTCGCTGCTTATCCTGTGTCCCCTCCTTACGCTGCCTTTCCTCCTCATCCTGCCTTCATTCCTCACCCTGCCTCCCCTCCTCACCCTGCCTTCCCTCCTCACCCTGCCTTCCCTCCTCACCCTGCCTTCCCTAATCACCCTGCATTCCCTCCTCACCCTGCCTTTCCTCCTCACCCTGCTTTCCCTCCTCACCCTGCCTTTCCTCCTCACTCTGCCTTCCCTCCTCACCCTGCCTCCCCTCCTCACCCTGCCTTCCCTCCTCACCCTGCCTTCCCTCCTCACCCTGTCTTCCCTCCTCACCCTGCCTTCCCTCCTCACCCTGCCTTCCCTCCTTACCCTGCCCTCCCTCCTCACCCTGCCTTTCCTCCTCACGCTGCCTTCCCCTCGTCACCCTGCTGTCCCTCCTCACCCAAACCTTTCCTCTTCACTCTGCCTTCCCTCCTCACCCTGCCTCCCCTCCTCACCCTGCCTTCCCTCCTCACCCTGCCTTCCCTCCTCACCCTGTCTTCCTCACCCTGCCTTCCCTCCTCACCCTGCCTTCCCTCATTACCCTGCCCTCCCTCCTTACCCTGCCATCCATCCTTACCCTGCCCTCCCTCCTTACTCTGCCTTCCTTCCTTATCCTGCCTTCCCTCCTTACCCTGCCGTCCCTCCTTACCCTGCCCTCCCTCCTTACTATGCCTTCCTTCCTTACCCTGCCCTCCCTCCTTACCCTGCCCTCCCTCCTTACCCTGCCGTCCCTTTTTACCCTGCCCTCCCTTCTTACCCTGCCTTCCTTCCTTACCCTGCCTTCTTTCCTTACTCTGCCTTCCCTCCTTACTCTGCCTTCCCTCCATACCCTGCCCTCCCTCCTTACCCTGCCTTCCTTCCTTCCTTACCCTGCCTTTCCTCCTTACCCTGCCCTCCCTCCTTACTTTGCCTTCACTCCTTACCCTGCCCTCCCTCCTTACCCTGTCCTCCCTCCTTACCCTGCCCTCCCTTCTTAACCCTGCCTTCCTTCCTTACCCTGCCTTCCCTCCTTACCCTGCGTTCCCTCCTTACTCTGCCCTCCCTCCTTACCCTACCCTCCCTCCTTTCCCTGCCTTCCCTCCTTATCCTCCCCTCCCTCCTTACCCTGCCTTCCTTCCTTACCGTGCCTTTCCTCCTTTCCCTGCCCTCCCTCCTTACCCTGCCTCCCTCCTTACTCTGCCTTCCCTCCTTACCCTGCCCTCCCTCCTTTCCCTGCCCTTCCCCCTTACCCTGCCCTCCCTTCTTTCCATGCCTTTCCTTCTTATCCTGTTCTCCCCTCTTACCCTACCTTCCCTTCTTACCCTGCCCTCCCTTCTTACCCTACCTTCCCTCCTTACCCTACCTTCCCTTCTTACCCTGCGCTCTCTACCCTGCCTTCCTTCCTTACCGTGCCTTTCCTCCTTACCCTGCCCTCCCTCCTTACCCTGCCCTCCCTCCTTACTCTCCCTTCCCTCCTTACCCTCCTTCCCCCCTTACCCTGCCCTCCCTCCTTACCCTGCCCTCCCTCCTTACTCTGCCTTCCCTCCTTACTCTGCCTTCCCTCCTTACCCTGTCCTCCCTCCTTACTCTGCCTTCACTCCTTACCCTGCCTTCCTTCCTTACCCTGCCTTTCCTCCTTACCCTGCCCTCCCTCCTTTCCCTGCCCTCCCTTCTTACCCTGCCTTCCTTCCTTACCCTGCCTTCCCTCCTTACCCTGCCCTCCCTCCTTACCCTGCCCTCCCTCCTTACCCTGCGCTTCCTTCTTACCCTGCCTTCCTTCCTTACCCTGCCTTCCCTCCTTACCCTGCCCTCCCTCCTTACCCTGCCCTCCCTCCTTACTCTGCCTTCCCTCCTTACCCTGCCCTCCCTCCTTACCCTGCCCTCCCTCCTTACCCTGCCCTTCCTTCTTACCCTGCCTTCCTTCCTTACCCTGCCTTCCCTCCTTACCCTGCCCTCCCTCCTTGCCCTGCCCTCCCTCCTTACTCTGCCTTCCCTCCTTACCCTGCCCTCCCTCCTTACCCTGCCCTCCCTCCTTACCCTGCCCTCCCTCCTTACCCTGCCCTCCCTCCTTACCCTGCCCTCCCTCCTTACCCTGCCCTCCCTCCTTACCCTGCCCTCCCTCCTTACCCTGCCCTCCCTCCTTACCCTGCCCTCCCTCCTTACCCTGCCCTCCCTCCTTACCCTGCCCTCCCTTCTTTCCATGCCTTTCCTTCTTATCTTGTTCTACCCTCTTACCCTGTCTTCCCTTCTTACCCTGCCCTCCCTTCTTACCCTGCCTTCCCTCATTATCCTGCCTTCCCTCCTTACCCTGCCCTCCCTCCTTACCCTGCCCTCCCTCCTTACCCTGCCCTCCCTCCTTACCCTGCCCTCCCCCTTACCCTGCCCTCCCTTCTTTCCATGCCTTTCCTTCTTATCTTGTTCTCCCCTCTTACCCTGTCTTCCCTTCTTACCCTACCTTCCTTTCTTACCCTGCGCTCTCTACCCTGCCCTCCCTCCTTACCTTGCCTTTACTCCTTACAGTGCCTTCCCTTTTTTCGTACCCTCCCTCCTTACCCTACCTTCCCTTCTTACCCTGCCTTCCCTCCTTACTCTGGCCTCCCTTCCTACCCTTCCCTCCCTCCCTACCCTGCCTTCCCTTGTTACCCTTCCCTCCCTTCTTATCCTGTCCTCCCTCCTTACGCTTCCCTCCCTTCTTACCCTGTCCTTCCTCCCTAGCCTTTTCTCCCTTCTTACCCTGCACTCTATGCCCTGCCCTCCCTTCTTACACTGCCCTCCCTCCCTACCCTACCTACCTGGAGTCTACCTGTAGGGTATTCGAAGGATCCACGCCCCCGCGGCCCGGCCGGGCCCACGACCAGGCCTCCTGGTGGATGAGGGTCTGATCAACCAGGCTGTTACTGCTGTCCTCAGGTAATGCAGCATACGAACCATAGCGCGGCTGATCCGGCACCGACTTTAAATATCTGTTTAGCTCCCTCTTGAAGGCAGCCAGGGGTCTATTGGTGATTTCTCTTATGCATGGTGAGAGGCTGTTGAACAGTCTTGAGCCCCGGACACTTACTGTGTTTTCTCTTAGTGTACCAATGACGCCCCTACTTTTCACTGGGGGTATTTTGCACCGCCTGCCCAGTCTTTTACTCTCGTAGGGAGTGCTTTCCGCGTGCAGATTCGGGACCATCCCTTCTAGGATTTTCCAGGTGTAGATTATAATGTATCTCACTCGCCTGCGCTCCAGTGAGTACAAGTCAAGTGCTTCCTAGCGTTCCCAGTAGTTGAGGTGTTTGATGGAATTATATGTGCAGTAAAGGTTCTCTATACACTCTCTAGATCGGCAATTTCACCTGCTTTGAACGGAGATGTTAATGTACAGCAGTATTCCAACCTAGAGAGAACAAGTGATTTGAAAAGGATCATCAGTGGCTTGGCATCTCTTTGTTTTGAACGTTCTCATTATCCATCCTATGTGATCGTGGCACTGTTGTGATCCTTGAAAGTGAGATCCTCAGACATTACCACTCCCAGGTCCCTCACATTATTTTTCCGCTCTGTTGTGTGATCAGAGTTTGCAGCATACTCAGCTCAAATTATTATCTCCAGTTTTCCACAACGGAGTAGTCGCCCATTAGAAAACTTGGTTTATATCTTCTTGGAGGTTAACCGTGTCCTCGATAGAAGACAGTCTCATGCAGATCCTAGTATAGTCTGCAAAGGATGATACTGTGCTGTGGATTACATCTTTGTCTGTGTCTGATATGAGGATGAGGAACAGGATGGGGGCGAGTACTGTGCCTTGTGGAACAGAGCTTTTCACTATGGCAGCTTCCGATTTAATTCTGTTTACCACTACTCTTTGTGTTCGATTGGTTAGAAAGTTGAAGATCCATCTCCCCACTTTCCCAGTTACTCCTTTGGCACGTATTTTGTGGGCTATTACGCCATGATCGCACTTGTCAAAGGCTATTGCAAAGTCTGTGTATATTACATCTGCATTCTGTTTTCCTTCCAGTGCATCCAAGACCATATCATAGTGATCCAATAATTGCAAGAGGCAGGAGCAACCTGCTTTTAACCCTTGTTGCCTTAGATTGTGCAGATTTTGGAAATCCAAGTGGTTTGCAATCGCTCTTGGCACTCTTTCAAAGATTTTTATGATACAGGACGTTCGAGATATTGGTCTATAGTTCTTAAATAATGTTAAGCTGCCACCTTTATGGAGTGGTGCTACATCCGTTGTTTTTAGTGACTGTGGGCTGAGTGCATGGTCATGCTGTCAATGGCTTTCTCAGTGTCTATCGGAGTTAGGGTAATGTCGGAAATCTGGCATACATTGATTGATTTTTGAGGCTTATCCATCCATGAAAAAATCATTTGAAATGTAGAAGGAGCGTCTTTCTCTGTCCAGTTTACTTCTTTTCTTCTTTCTTTGGGGAATATGCCTTGGACATATTTCAGCTACCAGGAAGTTGATCCTTTAAAGGCACTGGTTTGGATCCATGTTATATAAGATATCTTCCCAACATATTTTATTGAAGACGTGGTTCACCAGGTTCCAGTTAATGTTCTTGTTGTTGAAGTTCTATTTGGTGAAGACACCTTCACAGCTACGTGCATTTTGCTGATCAGGACCCCTGTGCATTAAGTCTGAACTTCGATTAGATTGTGATCAGAATTAATTGCTTTTGATATTGTTATGTCTCTTACCAGGTCTTCATTCTGTATGAAGATAAGTTCAAGTGTGTTTTCCAGTCTTGTTGGCTCCACTATCTGCTGACTTAGGGTGTGTTTATCGCAGAGATTTAGTAGCTCATGTGTGTGTGACCTTTCATCTGCTCTACATTCTTCCGTTTGGTACATTCTTCCATGCGTTAGGTTGAAATCACCAAGCAGTAAGATGTTTGGGGATGGAGCTGGAAAGCTTTCCAGACAGCAGTCAATTTTCAGTAGCTGTTCCTTGAACAGTTGGGAGGTTGCATCTGGTGGCTTATATACAACCACAATGACTAGGTTCTCGATCTTTATTGTTAGAACTTCAACTACATCATTTGTGGTATTCAGCATCTCCGTGCAGATGAGCGACTCTGACATATAGGCCAACCCCCCCCCCCCCTTGTTGCTTGTTCTTTCTGTCGCATCTAAAAAGGTTGTACATATTTATCCATATTTCGTTGTCAAAGTGATCTTTTGTGTGGGTCTCTGTTACGGCTGCAAACATCGCATTTGACTCCTCTAGAAGTTCACTGATAAAAGTATTTTGTTGTTGGTGGATGGCTTAAGGCCCTGTATATTAGCAGATATACAGGGCCTGTGTTTGTTGGGGGGATTTTGTTACTGGCATCAGTAGTTGTGGTTCTGGGGAGCCATGGGGGACCACTGGCTGTTCCAAGGCTCCAAGGTATGGACTATTTTTGTTATTTCCTTCCATTTTCTTTCTTGGTTTCCTGCCACTAAAAAATCACTTGCTCTCCTTTCTTACCCTGTCCTCCCTACTTACCCTGTCCTCCCTACTTATCCTGCCCTCCCTCCCTAACCTGTTCTCGTTACCTTGCCCTTTCTCCATACCCTGCCCTCTCTTCCTACCCTGCCCTTCCTACCTTCCCTCCCTACCCTGCCCTCCTTACCCTGTTCTAGTTATCTTGCCCTTCCTCCCTACCCTGCACTCCTTACCCTGTTCTAGTTATCTTGCCCTTCCTCCCTACCCTGTCCTCCCTCCCTACCGTGCCCGCCCTTCATACTCGGCCCTCCCTCCTTACCCAGTCCTCCCTACTCTTCCCTCTCTACCCTCCCTACTTTACCTTCTCTCTCTACCCTCCCTACTTTACCTTCCCTCCCTACCCTGCCCTCCTTACCCTGTTCTCGTTACCTTGCCCTTCCCTCCTTCTCTATCCTGCCCTCCCTTCCTACCCTGCCCTCTCTACCCTCCCTCCTTACCCTGCCCTCTCTACCCTCCCTCCTTACCCTGCCCTCTCTACCCTCCCTCCTTACTCTGCCCTTCCTACCCTACCCTCTCTCTCTCTCTCTCTCTCTCTCTCTCTCTCTCTCTCTCCTTACCCTGCCCTCCCTCCCTCCCTCACTTCTTATTTCTCCCTCCTTCCTTACCCTTCTCTCACTCATTGCCCCGCCCTTCCTTGACAGTGATGAACAGAGTGGTGTTCAACATCTCACGATGTGTGTCTCATGGTGATGAACAGGAAGGTGTTCAACATCTCACCATGTGTGTTATGGTGATGAACAGGAAGGTGTTCAACATCTCACCATGTGTGTTATGGTGATGAACAGAGAGGTGTTCAGCATCTCACCATGTGTGTTATGGTGATGAACAGGAAGGTGTTCAGCATCTCACCTTGTGTGTTATGGTGATGAACAGGAAGGTGTTCAACATCTCACCATGTGTGTTATGGTGATGAACAGAGAGGTGTTCAGCATCTCACCATGTGTGTTATGGTGATGAACAGGAAGGTGTTCAGCATCTCACCATGTGTGTTATGGTGATGAACAGGAAGGTGTTCAACATCTCACCATGTGTGTTATGGTGATGAACAGGAAGGTGTTCAGCATCTCACCATGTGTGTTATGGTGATGAACAGGAAGGTGTTCAACATCTCACCATGTGTGTGTCTCATGGTGATGAACAGGAAGGTGTTCAACATCTCACCATGTGTGTTATGGTGATGAACAGGAAGGTGTTCAGCATCTCACCATGTGTGTTATGGTGATGAACAGGAAGGTGTTCAACATCTCACCATGTGTGTGTCTCATGGTGATGAACAGAGAGGTGTTCAGCATCTCACCTCTGATTTGCATAAGGATAAAGTCATATTGTGTTAAGTGGTTGGAGTGAGTAAAGAAGACTGCCGTGGTAACGTGACTGCTGCTGCCACCCACCTGAAGGCGGCGACAAACACCTCACTCACTCAACTTTACGCTCTATGCACGCAACGAAAAAAATGTTCTGATTTTTTTTGTGTCGATGATTGGAGAAGTGTGGAGGAGGTAGAAGTGAGTGTCTGGGGAATAACATTCCTCTTGCCTACGATAAAATGTTTTTATCGTACATTATGTGGGGTCATAAAGTAGAGGTGAGACAGCATTTATTAGCTCGCTCCCTCTGCAAGTAAAGAATATATTAGCAGCAGAGTTAGTGCCACTTAGAAGGGCAAGAGAGAGAGAGAGAGAGAGAGAGAGAGAGAGAGAGAGAGAGAGAGAGAGAGAGAGAGAGAGAGAGAGATCATATGAATATATACGGCTTCAGGAAAAAATCCAAATATTCTTCCTTGAAGCCTTTTTATCCACTTCTCTGAGGCTTTGGGTTCCACAATTTACACCAGAGATGGACCCCATATGTATGTAGTATGTATGTATTATATATATATATATAATATATATTATATATATATATATATATATATTAACAAGTCGGCCGTCTCCCACCGAGGCCGGGTGACCCAAAAAGAAAGAAAATCCCCAAAAAGAAAATACTTTCATCATCATTCAACACTTTCACCTCACTCACACATAATCACTGTTTTTGCAGAGGTGCTCAGAACACAACAGTTTAGAAGCATGTACGTATAAAGATACACAACATATCCCTCCAAACTGCCAATATCCCGAACCCCTCCTTTAAAGTGCAGGCATTGTACTTCCCATTTCCAGGACTCAAGTCCGGCTATATAAAAATAACCGGATTCCCTGAATCCCTTCACTAAATATTACCCTGCTCACACTCCAACAGCTCGTCAGGTCCCAAATACCATTCGTCTCCATTCACTCCTATCTAACACGCTCACGCAAGCTTGCTGGAAGTCCAAGCCCCTCGCCCACAAAACCTTTACCCCCTCCCTCCAACCTTTTCGAGGACGACCCCTACCCCACCTTCCTTCCCCTACAGATTTATACGCTCTCCATGTCATTCTACTTTGATCCATTCTCTCTAAATGACCAAACCACCTCAACAACCCCTCTTCAGGCCTCTGACTAATACTTTTATTAACTCCACACCTCCTAATTTCCACACTCCGAATATTCTGCATAATATTTACACCACACATTGCCCTTAGACAGGACATCTCCACTGCCTCCAACCGTCTCCTCGCTGCTGCATTCACAACCCAAGCTTCACACCCATATAAGAGTGTTGGTACTACTATACTTTCATACATTCCCTTCTTTGCCTCCATAGATAACTTTTTTTTGTCTCCACATATACCTCAACGCACCAATCACCTTTTTTCCCTCATCAATTCAATTATTAACCTCATCCTTCATAAATCCATCCGCCGACACGTCAACTCCCAAGTATCTGAAAACATTCACTTCTTCCATACTCCTCCTCCCCAGTTTGATATCCAATTTTTCTTTATCTAAATCATTTGATACCCTCATCACCTTACTCTTTTCTATGTTCACTTTCAACTTTCTACCTTTACACACATTTTCAAACTCATCCACTAACCTTTGCAATTTTTCTTTAGAATCTCCATGAGTACAGCATCCTCAGCAAAGAGCAACTGTGTCAATTCCCATTTTGTATTTGATTCCCCATAATTTAATCCCCCCCCTCTCCCGAACACCCTAACATTTACTTCTTTTACAACCCCATCTATAACTATATTAAACAACCATGGTGACATTACACATCCCTGTCTAAGACCTACTTTTACCGGGAAGTAGTCTCCCTCTCTTCTACACACCCTAACCTGAGCCTCACTATCCTCATAAAAACTCTTTACAGCATTTAGTAACTTACCACCTATTCCATATACTTGCAACATCTGCCACATTGCTTCCCTATCCACTCTATCATATGCCTTTTCTAAATCCATAAATACAATAAAAACTTCCCTACCTTTATCTAAATACTGTTCACATATATGCTTCAATGTAAACACTTGATCTACACATCCCCTACCCACTCTGAAACCTCCTTGCTCATCCGCAATCCTACATTCTGTCTTACCTCTAATTCTTTCAATTATAACCCTACCGTACACTTTTCCTGGTATACTCAGTAAACTTATTCCTCTATAATTTTTACAATCTCTTTTGTCCCCCTTCCCTTTATATAAAGGGACTATACATGCTCTCTGCCAATCCCTAGGTACCTTCCCCTCTTTCATGCATTTATTAAACAAAAATACCAACCACTCCAACACTATATCCCCCCCCTGCTTTTAACATTTCTGTCATGATCCCGTCAGTTCCAGCTGCTTTACCCCCTTTCATTCTACGTAATGCCTCGCGCACCTCCCCCACACTCACATCCTGTTCTTCTTCACTCCTAAAAGATGGTATACCTCCCTGGCCAGTGCATGAAATTACCGTTTTCCTTTCTTCGTCGACATTTAAAAGTTCCTCAAAATATTTTCGCCATCTACCTAATACCTCCATCTCCCCATCTACTAACTCCACTACTCTGTTTTTAACGGACAAATCCATACTTTCCCTAGGCTTTCTTAACTTGTTTAACTCACTCCAAAATGTTTTCTTATTTTCATTAAAATTTCTTGACAGTGCCTCTCCCACTCTATCATCTGCTCTCCTTTTGCATTCTCTCACCACTCTCTTCACCTTTCTTTTACTCTCCATATACTCTACTCTTCTTATAACACTTCTGCTTTGTAAAAACCTCTCATAAGCTAACTTTTTCTCTTTTATCACACCCTTTACTTCATCATTCCAACAATCACTCCTCATTCCTCCTGCACCCACCCTCCTATAACCACAAACTTCTGCCCCACATTCTAATACTACATTTTTAAAACTATTCCAACCCTCTTCAACTCCCCCACTACTCATGCTTGCACCAGCTCACCTTTCTGCCAATAGTTGAGAGAGGGTGTTGGTACCTGGGGAAGAAGATGATATCCTTGGGGTGAAATTTTACTCCAAACTGACCATGAAAAACCACTTTGTAAATCTTGCAAACAAGGCAGCCAGGAAGTTTTCAGCACTTCGTCGTATCTCACATCTGCTTGACAGTAGTGGTTGCAAGATTCTGTATGAGGCACAAGTACGCTCACACCTTGAGTATGCTCCACTTTCTTAGTTTGCCGGCCCCCCTCTCATCTGCGACTGCTTGACAGAGTAGAGAACAGAGCAAGATGTTTCATCTCTCGCCTGGATCAATCCTGGATAGCTCTGTCATTTCAGCAGAGCCTTCAACACAGGAGGGGTGTGGGTGGCCTTATTGTTATGTACATGGCCAATATTTTCAAAGTACCACACTTGGCTCCAGTTCGAGGACAGCGAGAAGCAAGCTTCTATACCACAAGACGGGCAGAAAGCAGCAACTTCACTCTGGCTGTACCCTTCTCCAGAACGTCACTTCATCTGAGATCATTAATCCCCAGGATGACTCGAGTCTGGAACACATTCGTACAACATTATGATGTCAACGAGATCAAGTCAGTTGATCAAATGAAAATGCCCCATAGACGGCTCCAACTTCATCCTGTTCCCTACTTGTATGTTTCATAACAATAAAAATGCTTCCAAATGAGCTGATGTAGGTAACAGCTCTTAGCTTGTCAATGAAGCTAGGGATCCTTAACCTAACCTTGCCAAACCCTGAGTGAAAAAAAAGGGAGAGAGAGAGAGAGAGAGAGAGAAAGAGAGAAAGAAAGAGAGAAAGAAAGAGAGAGAGAGAAAGAGAGAGAGAGAGAGAGAGAGAGAGAGAGAGAGAGAGAGAGAGAGAGAGAGAGAGAGAGAGAGAGAGAGAGAGAGAGAGAGTCAGAATGAGTCATGAGTTGGCTCAGTGATGTTCCGACATACGAACATACAGACAGTATTATAATCTAAGTTTTTCGCATATAATTTCCATCAGTGCATTTTTATAATTGTCACTTATGTGTTACGTGTACATATTATTACTATTCTTAGTATTTAAGTATTATAGTAGTGCACAATTTACTATTTTTTCTTAGTATCATAAAACTTATTATTTTCCACACCTGGGATCTTAGTATTATATTTTATGATATTCTGGTATGTATTTCTGATGATGCTGTTGATGTGAGCAGGTGAGAGGACGTCAGCATCGTGGGAGTCCAAGAAGTTGTAACAGGCCAGCATATATATTGTCACACACGCTGTCTAGCAGCCTGTAGGCAATGTGATCTGTGTCTTACCACTCCCATGTCTTAATATTTCATGCTCTTATATGCTCTTCTGAGTGTGGATAAGCCACGTTGCTTGTGTTATGCTTACTTACTCCAGCATGCTTGAAGCTTCCAGGAGGTGCCTGGAGTGAGAGATGTCTGCATGACTCTCTCTCCTCTTTACCACTTGTACTTGATAGTGGTTGGACGTGTTGTTGCCTCCCATGTGATTCCTCTCTTCTCTTTATTTCTGAATGTTTATTCATGGTTTTATATATATTTACATAACTCTGATGTTCAGTCAGAGTGTGTATTAGGCAGTGGCGTTAATTTACTTCACAAGGATCATATTTAGGATGCAGGATCTTCCCGTCTTGATACCTCTGTTGCTCAGAGCCTTGCTACATCATCAACGTCGTTGGCTGTTTGTATACTATCACAGTCAGGGTATAAGGAATAACTGTACATGAATAGTGTACAATACCGACAAGATGAAGAATTAGACATAGTTACAACATCAAGGTATCTTTATTTGTAGACGTTTCGCCATTCAGTGGCTTTATCAATACAAGTTCATGGATATAATGGGAAGACCGTAGAACTATATACAAAAGACGAGGTAATCAGTCCTTCAGCCTTGGAATTGCTGAACACCATCGTAGTCTTGAAAAATCTGAAGCACAGGCCTTTCAGATTGGCCCTTATATAGTGGCATCGGATGAGGGAGGTGCAGCAGACGAAGGCATTGTCACTGGTAGGCAGGATGCCCCAGTGGAAGTAGGTCATACCCAAGGAATGGGCCAAGAGTAGACAAGGTTGTGGAGATGCTATGTCTGACAAGTTGTACATGAATGGTATACAATACTGACAAGATGGCGAAACGTCTACAAATAAAGATACCCAGATGTTGCACATGTGTCTTAATTCTTCATCTTGTCGGTATCGTATACCATCCATGTACAACTTGTCACAGCTACACGAATGTGCTCTCATCAGGAAACATGCCCAATGTTCACTGGGTACCTGGTGTGTGCAGCATGGTGGACCAGTGGATACCGGCGTTAAGAAATTTACCCAATGTCCCAAGAGGCTCGGTAAATGTCTCAGTATCGTTATGTGGATGCATTAATATATATACGTATGTCTTGCCGAATAGATAAAACGGGTCCGTTAGCAAGAACTCATTTAAAATTAAGTCCTTTCTAAAATTTTCTTTCATACGTTTGAAGATATTTTTTTTATTTATGTTAATGTAGGTAGTAGGTTGGTAGACAGCAACCACCCAGGGAAGTACTACCGTCCTGCCAGATGACTGTGAAACAGAAACCTGTAACTGTTTTGCTTGATGGTAGGATTGCTGGTGTCTTTTTCTGTCTCATAAACACGCTAGATAACAGGGATATCTTGCTACTCCTACTTACACTTTGGTCACACTTCACAGACACGCACATGCATATATATAGACATACATCTAGGTTTTTCTCCTTTTTCTAAATAGCTCTTGTTCCTCTTTATTTCTTCTATTGTCCATGGGGAAGGGGAAAAAGAATCTTTCCTCCATAAAGCCATGCGTGTCGTATGAGACGACTAAAATGCCGGGAGCAATGGGCTAGTAACCCCTTCTCCTGTAGACATTTACTAAAAAAGAGAAGAAGAAAAACTTTATAAAACTGGGATGCTTAAATGTGCGTGGATGTAGTGCGGATGACAAGAAACAGATGATTGCTGATGTTATGAATGAAAAGAAGTTGGATGCCCTGGCCCTAAGCGAAAACAAAGCTGAAGGGGGTAGGGGAGTTTCGGTGGGGGGAAATAAATGGGATTAAATCTGGAGTATCTGAGAGAGAGCAAAGGAAGGGGTAGCAGTAATGTTGAATGATCAGTTATGGAAGGAGAAAAGAGAATATGAATGTGTAAATTCAAGAATTATGTGGATTAAAGTAAAGGTTGCATGCGAGAAGTGGGTCATAATAAGCGTGTATGCACCTGGAGAAAAAAGGAATGCAGAGGAGAGAGAGAGATTTTTTGGGGGATGTTAAGTGAATGTATAGGAGCCTTTGAACCAAGTGAGAGAGTAATTGTGGTAGGGGACCTGAATGCTAAAGTAGGAGAAACTTTTAGAGAGGGTGTGGTAGGTAAGTTTGGGGTGCCAGGTGTAAATGATAATGGGAGCCCTTTGATTGAACTTTGTATAGAAAGGGGTTTAGTTATAGGTAATACATATTTTAAGAAAAAGAGGATAAATAAGTATACAAGATATGATGTAGGGCTAAATGACAGTAGTTTGTTGGATTATGTATTGGTAGATAAAAGACTGTTGAGTAGACTTCAGGATGTACATGTTTATAGAGGGGCCACAGATATATCAGATCACTTTCTAGTTGTAGCTACACTGAGAGTAAAAGGTAGATGGGATACAAGGAGAATAGAAGCATCAGGGAAGAGAGAGGTGAAGGTTTATAAACTAAAAGAGGAGGCAGTTAGGGTATGTTACACTCCAAGTATTATAACAACTATTTCCTTTTTAGAGCATAACAATTTTGGTCAGAGAGGTTAGGGTAATAATAATGATCCTCCGGAATGCCTAATTTAATTAAGTATATTCATAATATAACAAAAGCCAGTTATAATATACGAATTATCGTATATAAGTTAAGAATACATGTTTCTTCTGTAGTATCCAACATATACATAAGGCTTTCAAAACAGAGGATTAGGAGGATATCCTAGATATAACATATATATAATTGGAGATTACTTTATACATTAAGTCTTGTTTCCCAATTGGAAGCAGTCAGAATAAAACAGAATATGTCCAGGCCGGCTAATAAATCTTGGCCAGTTACCAGAGACGAGCAGGAGTGTTCTCGTTGGCTGCTACTTCTTCACTGCTCGTCCCTCAACCTTGAGCATACAGGTAAAGTGGGTCACGTGACGTGACTCACCAACACTCAGTAGAGTAGTTGAACATAAAGGGGGGGGGGAAGGGGGGGGTATAACCATCGAACATCACGGCTAACTACACACCGGCACACCGGGCGGCAGGCAGGTTACTATAGCTCCAATTAAACTTATCATGGCCATGTTACATAAATTATAATTGTTAATAAGAATTAATCTTAATAATACAAGGACGTTCATTTCCAATTTAGCTATTAAAGGAAATGACCGCAATGTAATATTAAAGGAAGGTTAACCATAGGGGCATGACAGGGTAAGATATAAACAGCTATTGGAGGATAGATGGGCTAATGAGAGCATAGGCAATGGGGTCGAAGAGGTATGGGGTAGGTTTAAAAATGTAGTGTTAGAGTGTTCAGCAGAAGTTTGTGGTTACAGGAAAGTGGGTGCGGAGGGAAGAGGAGCGATTGGTGGAATGATGTGAAGAGAGTAGTAAGGAGAAAAAGTTAGCATATGAGAAGTTTTTAAAAAAGTAGAAGTGATGCAAGGAGGGAAGAGTATATGGAGAAAAAGAGAGAGGTTAAGAGAGTGGTGAAGCAATGTAAAAAGAGAGCAAATGAGAGAGTGGGTGAGATGTTATCAACAAATTTTGTTGAAAATAAGAAAAAGTTTTGGAGTGAGATTAACAAGTTAAGAAAGCCTAGAGAACAAATGGATTTGTCAGTTAAAAATAGGAGAGGAGAGTTATTAAATGGAGAGTTAGAGGTATTGCGAAGATGGAGGGAATATTTGAGGAATTGTTAAATGTTGATGAAGATAGGGAAGCTGTGATTTCGTGTATAGGGCAAGGAGGAACAACATCTTGTAGGAGTGAGGAAGAGCCAGTTGTGAGTGTGGGGGAAGTTCGTGAGGCAGTAGGTAAAATGAAAGGGGGTAAGGCAGCCGGGATTGATGGGATAAAGATAGAAATGTTAAAAGCAGGTGGGGATATAGTTTTGGAGTGGTTGGTGCAATTATTTAATAAATGTATGGAAGAGGGTAAGGTACCTAGGGATTGGCAGAGAGCATGCATTGTTCCTTTGTATAAAGGCAAAGGGGATAAAAGAGAGTGCAAAAATTATAGGGGGATAAGTCTGTTGAGTATACCTGGCAAAGTGTATGGTAGAGTTATTATTGAAAGAATTAAGAGTAAGACGGAGAAGGATAGCAGATGAACAAGGAGGCTTTATGAAAGGTAGGGGGTGTGTGGACCAGGTGTTTACAGTGAAACATATAAGTGAACAGTATTTAGATAAGGCTAAAGAGGTCTTTGTGGCATTTATGGATTTGGAAAAGGCGTATGACAGGGTGGATAGGGGGGCAATGTGGCAGATGTTGCAGGTGTATGGTGTAGGAGGTAGGTTATTGAAAGCAGTGAACAGTTTTTACGAGGATAGTGAGGCTCAAGTTAGAGTATGTAGGAAAGAGGGAAATTATTTCCCAGTAAAAGTAGGCCTTAGACAAGGATGTGTGATGTCACCGTGGTTGTTTAATATATTTATAGATGGGGTTGTAAGAGAAGTAAATGCGAGGGTCTTGGTAAGAGGCGTGGAGTTAAAAGATAAAGAATCACACACAAAGTGGGAGTTGTCACAGCTGCTCTTTGCTGATGACACTGTGCTCTTGGGAGATTCTGAAGAGAAGTTGCAGAGATTGGTGGATGAATTTGGTAGGGTGTGCAAAAGAAGAAAGTTGAAAGTGAATACAGGAAAGAGTAAGGTTATGAGGATAACAAAAAGATTAGGTGATGAAAGATTGGATATCAGATTGGAGGGAGAGAGTATGGAGGAGGTGAATGTATTCAGATATTTGGGAGTGGACGTGTCAGCGGATGGTCTATGAAAGATGAGGTGAATCATAGAATTGATGAGGGGAAAAGGGTGAGTGGTGCACTTAGGAGTCTGTGGAGACAAAGAACTTTGTCCTTGGAGGCAAAGAGGGGAATGTATGAGAGTATAGTTTTACCAACGCTCTTATATGGGTGTGAAGCATGGGTGATGAATGTTGCAGCGAGGAGAAGGCTGGAGGCAGTGGAGATGTCATGTCTGAGAGCAATGTGTGGTGTGAATATAATGCAGAGAATTCGTAGTTTGGAAGTTAGGAGGAGGTGCGGGATTACCAAAACTGTTGTCCAGAGGGCTGAGGAAGGGTTGTTGAGGTGGTTCGGACATGTAGAGAGAATGGAGCGAAACAGAATAACTTCAAGAGTGTATCAGTCTGTAGTGGAAGGAAGGCGGGGTAGGGGTCGCCCTAGGAAAGGTTGGAGGGAGGGGGTAAAGGAGGTTTTGTGTGCGAGGGGCTTGGACTTCAAGCGGGCATGCGTGAGCGTGTTTGATAGGAGTGAATGGAGACAAATAGTTTTTAATACTTGACGTGCTGTTGGAGTGTGAGCAAAGTAACATTTATGAAGGGGTTCAGGGAATCCGGCAGGCCGGACTTGAGTCCTGGAGATGGGAAGTACAGTGCCTGAACTCTGAAGGAGGGGTGTTAATGTTGCAGTTTAAAAACTGTAGTGTAAAGCACCCTTCTGGCAAGACAGTGATGGAGTGAATGATGGTGAAAGTTTTTCTTTTTCGGGCCACCCTGCCTTGGTGGGAATCGGCCAGTGTGATAATAATAATAATAAATGTTAATGTAAAATTTAATAATTTTGTACCAAAAGAACCTTAAAAAACTTACCTAACCTTATTATAGCAAGCGCAATTTAATTTAGCCTAATCCAACTAAATGTATTTTTGATAAGTTTACAATAATTTAATAATAAAATCAAATACAATGAAACATTTTTTCGTTAGGTTCAGAATGATTTTCTGCTTGCCTTATTCGGCAAGAAAAGCACTGCTGTCTAAGACAAAATTGTAAGTTTTACCTAACGAAAAATATATATATCATTGTGTTTGTTTATTATTAAATTACTGTAAACTTATCTAAAGTATATTTAGTTGGATTAGGCTAAATTAAATTGCGCTTGTTATAATAAGGTTAGGTAAGTTTCCTAAGGCTCTTTTGGTACAAAATTATTATTTATTTTTTAACACATCGACCTTCTCCCACCAAGGCAGGGTGGCCCGACAAAGATAAACTTTCATCATCATTCAGTCCATCACTGTCTTGCCAGAGGCGCCCTTACACTACAGTTATAAAACTGCAACATTAACACCCCTCCTTCAGAGCGCAGACACTGAACTTCCCATCTCCAGGACTCAAGTCCATCCTGCCAGTTTCCTTGAACCCCTTCATAAATGTTACCTTGCTCACACTCCAACAGCACAAGTCCAAAAAACCATTTGTCTCCATTTGTTCTTATCTAACACGTTCACGCATGCTTGCTGTAAGTCCAAGCCCTTTGCACACAAAACCTTTACCCCCTCCTTCCAACCTTTCCTAGGCCGACCTCTACCCCACCTTCTCTCCACTACAGATTTATACACTCTTGAAGTCATTCTAATTTGTTTCATCCTCTCTACATGTCCGAACCACCTCAACAACCCCTCCTCAGCCCTCTGGATAATAGTTTTGGTAATCCCACACCTCCTCCTAATTTTCTAACTACGAATTCTCTGCATTATATTCACACCACATATTGCCCTCAGACACGACATCTCCACTGCCTCCAGCCTTCTCCTTGTTGCAACATTCACCACGCATGCTTCACACCAATATAAGAGCATTGGTATAACTATACTTTCATACATTCCCCTCTTTGATTCCATGGACAAAGTTCTTTGTCTCCACAGACTCTTAAGTGCACCACTCACCGTTTTCCCCTCATCAGTTTTATGATTCACCTCATCTTTTATAGACCCATCTCCTGACATGTCCACTCCTAAATATCTGAATACATTCACCTCCTCCATACTCTCTACCTCCAATCTGATATCCAATTTTTCGTCACCTAATCTTTTTTTCCTCATAACCTTACTCTTTCTTATATTCACTTTTAATTTTCTTCTTTTACATACCCTACCAAACTCATACAACAACCTCTGCAATTTCTCTTCAGAATCTCCCAAAAGCACAGTGTCATCAGCAAAGAGCAACTGTGACAACTCTCACTTTATGTCAGATTCTTTATCTTTTAACCCCACACCTCTTGTCAATACCCAAGCATTGACTTCCTTTACAACCCCATCTATAAATATATTGAACATAAATAAAATTATATATATTTAAACGTATAAGAGAAAATTTTAGAAAGGTTTTAATTTTAAATTAGTTCTTGCTAATTGACCAGTTTTTTCTATTTGGCACGACATTTTATATATATATATATGTCGTGCCGAATAGGCAGAACTTGAGATCTTGGCTTAAATAGCAACGCTCATCTTGCCATATAGGACAAGTGAAAATTTGTGTATGCAATAATTTCGCCAAAATCATTCTGAACCTAACGAAAAAAATATATTTGATTGTGTTTGTTTAGTATTAAATTATTGTAAATGTATTTAAAATATATTTAGTTAGGTTAGGCTAAAATAAATTGTTCTTGTTATAATAAGGTTAGGTAAGTTTTCTAAGATTCTTTTGGTGCAAAATTAGATTTTTTTACATTAACATTAATGAAAAAAAATATATCTTCAAACGTATAAGAGAAAATTTCAGAAAGGACTTAATTTTAAATGAGTTCTTGCTAATTGACCAGTTTTACATATTCGGCACGACATATATATATATATATATATATATATATATATATATATATATATATATATATATATATATATATATTGTGTGTGTGTGTGTGTGGTGTAGATAAATAGATAGGAGAGAGAGAGAGAGAGAGAGAGAGAGAGAGAGCGCATGACACTTAAATTCAGGTCACTTAAATTCAGAGGCAGAAAGGAATAAGTATTAATGTGGTGTACACTAAGAACGTTACAATTATTCGGTGTTCATCACACAAACACTTGTTGTATTAGCTGTGTACCAACCAGTCCTACAGTAGTGGGATTGTGATTGTTGGGGTCTCCCACTCCGCTGTATGGCTGCTAACTTTTAACATCAACCAGTCAATGTGAGGAGTTGACTCCAGCCGAACTAACCCCTAGGCTGGAGTTTGTTCCTCACTAGATGGCTGGGTACACACTCTCTCCTGTCTGAATTATAAGCCATTAGCAGTGAGTGAACTCTCTTTGCTCTTTCACTCATTATTGCTCTCGTTTGGATGGTATGTGCCTACATCTCTGCTCTCCTACACTCTCTACATGCTGTAAATATTGTTGACGGAATATACGGGTACTAAAAACTACACCTGGTGTTTGTCTTGACCTTTAATTAATTTTCTCTGTTCGTTCCTTACCTGAGGACTTAATTTACAGGGCAGGTACTACAGGCCTTTCATGTGTACCTGTGTCCGTAATAGTTAATTTAGAACAATAAATATAGAAAACATGAACCTCATTCTGTTGACAGAAGTAATAAAAGTGAGCGACCATGACGCCATCTACACCACAATCTTTAATACGCATTAAAACTTACTTCGGACTTTTTTTTACGAGAAAGTTAATATCACGCTGCAGTGGGTTGACGTCAGTGCGTGAGGTTCGCGACGAGGGATTTACGCAGAACTCATTCTGCGTGTGGACAAATATCTCGGTCATATATCTTGTTACTGGTCTAGTTATTCTCCACGCTGGAGTTAGTCTGAGACGGCCGCTTCCTGGCATGGCGATAACCACGCAAAGTTTAATTTTGCAATTTCAAGATTGATATCATGACCATCAAGAAGTAGACAAGAGCTCCATTCGTCTGCAAAACTGACACTTTGACAGAGTTGCTCACTACCAAGGAATTGTAAGTAGAGCACTAAGCACAGCGGCGCAATATTTGTAATTATGATACTGAAACACAGAGAGGGGGAGGGGGAGGGGGAGGGGAGGGGATAGGGGGAGGGGGAGGGGATAGGGGTAGGGGGAGGGGGAGGGGGGGATAGGGGTAGGGGGAGGGGAGGGGATAGGGGTAGGGGAGGGGGAGGGGAGGGGATAGGGGTAGGGGGAGGTGCTTAAGGGATGGTACTTTAAAACAGTTGTGTAAGGAAATAAGTAAATATTAATTCTACAAATTTCAATGGACCTAAAATGTTGGTTGAATTAAAATTTATTAACAAAATGCAAATTTATTTTGTATCATTAATGAAGGTGTGAATTAACACTTTAATAGTTTCTAGCTAACATTAATATTGTATAAATTATCTCTGCCATCTCTGTGTAAAAAATATATACAATAATTACAACCGAAAAGTGGAGACTTGTATGATTGTTAGTCCTGAGTGTGGCGGCATGATTGTTAGTCCTGAGTGTGGCGGCATGATTGTTAGTCCTGAGTGTGGCGGCATGATTGTTAGTCCTGAGTGTGGCGGCATGATTGTTAGTCCTGAGTGTGGCGGCATGATAGTCCTGAGTGTGGCGGCATGATTGTTAGTCCTGAGTGTGGCGGTATGATTGTTAGTCCTGAGTGTAGCGGTATGATTGTTAGTCCTGAGTGTGGCGGTATGATTGTTAGTCCTGAGTGTGGCGGCATGATTGTTAGTCCTGAGTGTGGCGGCATGATTGTTAGTCCTGAGTGTGGCGGCATGATTGTTAGTCCTGAGTGTGGCGGCATGATTATTAGTCCTGAGTGTGGCGGCATGATTGTTAGTCCTGAGTGTGGCGGCATGATTGTTAGTCCTGAGTGTGGCGGCATGATTGTTAGTCCTGAGTGTGGCGGCATGATTGTTAGTCCTGAGTGTGGCGGCATGATTGTTAGTCCTGAGTGTGGCGGCATGATTATTAGTCCTGAGTGTGGCGGCATGATTGTTAGTCCTGAGTGTGGCGGCATGATTGTTAGTCCTGAGTGTGGCGGCATGATTATTAGTCCTGAGTGTGGCGGCATGATTGTTAGTCCTGAGTGTGGCGGCATGATTGTTAGTCCTGAGTGTGGCGGCATGATTGTTAGTCCTGAGTGTGGCGGCATGATTGTTAGTTCTGAGTGTGGCGGCATGATTGTTAGTTCTGAGTGTGGCGGCATGATTATTAGTCCTGAGTGTGGCGGCATGATTGTTAGTCCTGAGTGTGGCGGCATGATTGTTAGTCCTGAGTGTGGCGGCATGATTGTTAGTCCTGAGTGTGGCGGCATGATTGTTAGTCCTGAGTGTGGCGGCATGATTGTTAGTCCTGAGTGTGGCGGCATGATTGTTAGTCCTGAGTGTGGCGGCATGATTGTTAGTCCTGAGTGTGGCGGCATGATTGTTAGTTCTGAGTGTGGCGGCATGATTGTTAGTTCTGAGTGTGGCGGCATGATTATTAGTCCTGAGTGTGGCGGCATGATTGTTAGTCCTGAGTGTGGCGGCATGATTGTTAGTCCTGAGTGTGGCGGCATGATTGTTAGTCCTGAGTGTGGCGGCATGATTGTTAGTTCTGAGTGTGGCGGCATGATTGTTAGTTCTGAGTGTGGCGGCATGATTGTTAGTTCTGAGTGTGGCGGCATGATTGTTAGTTCTGAGTGTGGCGGCATGATTGTTAGTTCTGAGTGTGGCGGCATGATTGTTAGTTCTGAGTGTGGCGGCATGATTGTTAGTCCTGAGTGTGGCGGCATGATTGTTAGTCCTGAGTGTGGCGGCATGATTGTTAGTCCTGAGTGGCGGCATGATTGTTAGTTCTGAGTGTGGCGGCATGATTGTTAGTTCTGAGTGTGGCGGCATGATTGTTAGTTCTGAGTGTGGCGGCATGATTGTTAGTTCTGAGTGTGGCGGCATGATTGTTAGTTCTGAGTGTGGCGGCATGATTGTTAGTCCTGAGTGTGGCGGCATGATTGTTAGTCCTGAGTGGCGGCATGATTGTTAGTTCTGAGTGTGGCGGCATGATTGTTAGTCCTGAGTGTGGCGGCATGATTGTTAGTTCTGTGTGTGGCGGCATGATTGTTAGTCCTGAGTGTGGCGGCATGATTGTTAGTCCTGAGTGTGGCGGCATGATTGTTAGTCCTGAGTGGCGGCATGATTGTTAGTTCTGAGTGTGGCGGCATGATTGTTAGTCCTGAGTGTGGCGGTATGATTGTTAGTTCTGAGTGTGGCGGCATGATTGTTAGTCCTGAGTGTGGCGGCATGATTGTTAGTCCTGAGTGTGGCGGCATGATTGTTAGTTCTGAGTGTGGCGGCATGATTGTTAGTCCTGAGTGTGGCGGCATGATTGTTAGTTCTGAGTGTGGCGGCATGATTGTTAGTCCTGAGTGTGGCGGCATGATTGTTAGTCCTGAGTGTGGCGGCATGATTGTTAGTCCTGAGTGTGGCGGCATGATTGTTAGTCCTGAGTGTGGCGGCATGATCGTTAGTCCTGAGTGGCGGCATGATTGTTAGTCGAGTGTGCGGCATGATTGTTAGTCCTGAGTGTGGCGGCATGATTGTTAGTCCTGAGTGTGGCGGCATGATTGTTAGTCCTGAGTGTGGCGGCATGATTGTTAGTCCTGAGTGTGGCGGTATGATTGTTAGTCCTGAGTGTGGCGGCATGATTGTTAGTCCTGAGTGTGGCGGTATGATTGTTAGTCCTGAGTGTGGCGGTATGATTGTTAGTCCTGAGTGTGGCGGCATGATTGTTAGTCCTGAGTGTGGCGGCATGATTGTTAGTCCTGAGTGTGGCGGTATGATTGTTAGTCCTGAGTGTGGCGGTATGATTGTTAGTCCTGAGTGTGGCGGTATGATTGTTAGTCCTGAGTGTGGCGGCATGATTGTTAGTCCTGAGTGTGGCGGCATGATTGTTAGTCCTGAGTGTGGCGGTATGATTGTTAGTCCTGAGTGTGGCGGTATGATTGTTAGTCCTGAGTGTGGCGGCATGATTGTTAGTCCTGAGTGTGGCGGCATGATTGTTAGCCCTGAGTGTGGCGGCATGATTGTTAGTTTTGAGTGTGGCGGCATGATTGTTAGTCCTGAGTATGGCGGCATGATTGTTAGTCCTGAGTGTGGCGGCATGATTGTTAGCCCTGAGTGGCGGCATGATTGTTAGTCCTGAGTGTGGCGGCATGATTGTTAGTCCTGAGTGTGGCGGCATGATTGTTAGTCCTGAGTGTGGCGGCATGATTGTTAGCCCTGAGTGGCGGCATGATTGTTAGTCCTGAGTGTGGCGGCATGATTGTTAGTCCTGAGTGTGGCGGCATGATTGTTAGTTCTGAGTGTGGCGGCATGATTGTTAGTCCTGAGTGTGGCGGCATGATTGTTAGTCCTGAGTGGCGGCATGATTGTTAGTCCTGAGTGTGGCAGCATGATTGTTAGTCCTGAGTGTGGCGGCATGATTGTTAGTCCTGAGTGGCGTAATGATTGTTAGTCCTGAGCGGTGGCATGATTGTTAGTCCTGAGTGTGGCGGTATGATTGTTAGTCCTGAGTGTGGCGGTATGATTGTTAGTCCTGAGTGTGGCGGCATGATTGTTAGTCCTGAGTGTGGCGGCATGATTGTTAGTTCTGAGTGTGGCGGCATGATTGTTAGTTCTGAGTGTGGCGGCATGATTGTTAGTTCTGAGTGTGGCGGCATGATTGTTAGTCCTGAGTGTGGTGGCATGATTGTTAGTTCTGAGTGTGGCGGCATGATTGTTAGTTCTGAGTGTGGCGGCATGATTGTTAGTTATGAGTGTGGTGGCATGATTGTTAGTCCTGAGTGTGGCGGCATGATTGTTAGTCCTGAGTGTTGCGGCATGATTGTTAGTCCTGAGTGGTGACATGATTGTTAGTCCTGAGTGGCGGCATGATTGTTAGTCCTGAGTGGTGGCATGATTGTTAGTCCTGAGTGGCGGCATGATTGTTAGTTCTGAGTGGCGTCATGATTGTTAGTTCTGAGTGTGGCGGCATGATTGTTAGTCCTGAGTGTGGCGGCATGATTGTTAGTCCTGAGTGGCAGCATGATTGTTAGTCCTGAGTGGCGGCATGATTGTTAGTCCTGAGTGGCGGCATGATTGTTAGTTCTGAGTGGCGTCATGATTGTTAGTTCTGAGTGGCGTCATGATTGTTAGTCCTGAGTGTGGCGTCATGATTGTTAGTCCTGAGTGGCGTCATGATTGTTAGTCCTGAGTGGCGTCATGATTGTTAGTCCTGAGTGGCGTCATGATTGTTAGTCCTGAGTGGCGGCATGATTGTCAGCCCTGAGTGGCGGCATGATTGTCAGTCCTGAGTGGCGTCATGATTGTCAGTCCTGAGTGGCGGCATGATTGTCAGCCCTGAGTGGCGGCATGATTGCCAGTCCTGAGTGGCGGCATGATTGCTAGTCCTGAGTGGCGGCATGATTGCCAGTCCTGAGTGGCGGTATGATTGCCAGTCCTGAGTGACGGCATAATTGCCAGTCCTGAGTGGCGGTATGATTGCCAGTCCTGAGTGACGGCATAATTGCCAGTCCTGAGTGACGGCATGATTGCCAGTCCTGAGTGACGGCATAATTGCCAGTCCTGAGTGACGGCATAATTGCCAGTCCTGAGTGACGGCATAATTGCCAGTCCTGAGTGACGGCATGATTGCCAGTCCTGAGTGACGGCATGATTGCCAGTCATGAGTGACGGCATAATTGCCAGTCCTGAGTGACGGCATAATTGCCAGTCCTGAGTGGCAGCATAATTGCCAGTCCTGAGTGACGGCATAATTGCCAGTCCTGAGTGGCAGCATAATTGCCAGTCCTGAGTGACGGCATAATTGCCAGTCCTGAGTGGCAGCATAATTGCCAGTCCTGAGTGGCAGCATAATTGCCAGTCCTGAGTGACGGCATAATTGCCAGTCCTGAGTGGCAGCATAATTGCCAGTCCTGAGTGGCAGCATAATTGCCAGTCCTGAGTGGCAGCATAATTGCCAGTCCTGAGTGACGATTATCTTGCTAACACCCACATAATGTTAGTAATAAATACAAGACTTCAGACGTGTGCAGAAAATTATATATTTTATACTATGCAACATATATGGAATGTTTAAGTTGAAATGTTTCATTGGAAAAGTGATTTTTAACTTGGCTAATATAAGGTGCAAACTATGGTAGACACACACACACACACATACATACACACACACACACACACACACACACACACACACACACACACACACACACACACACACGGACTGACGACACTGGAGGACAGAAGGGTCAGGGGAGACATGATAACGACATACAAGATACTGCGGGGAATAGACAAGGTGGACAGAGATAGGATGTTCCAGAGAGGGGACACAGGGACAAGGGGTCACAACTGGAAGCTGAAGACTCAGACGAGTCACAGGGACGTTAGGAAGTATTTCTTCAGTCATAGAGTTGTCAGCAAGTGGAATAGCCTAGCAAGTGAAGTAGTGGAGGCAGGAACCATACATAGTTTTAAGAAGAGGTATGACAAAGCTCAGGAAGCAGAGAGAGAGAGGATCCAGTAGCGATCAGTGAAGAGGCGGGGCCAGGAGCTGAGTCTCGACCCCTGCAACCACAATTAGGTGAGTACAATTAGGTGAGTACACACACACACACAAACACACACAAGACAGGATGTTCCAGAGATGGAACACAGACACAAGAGGTCACAATTGGAAGTTGAAGACTCAGATGAATCAAAGGGATGTTAGGAAGTATTTCTTCAGTCATAGAGTTGTCAGGCCGTGGAATAGCCTAGAAAGTGACGTAGTGGAGCCAGGAACCATAGATAGTTTTAAGGCGAGGTTTGATAAAGCTCATGGAGCAGGGAGAGAGAGGACCTTGTAGCAAACAGTGAAGAGGCGGGGCCAGGAGCTATGACTCGACCCCTGCAACCACAAATAGGTGAGTACACACACACACCCTGAATGTTTTTACATTGATATACCAAAATATATTCACCTCAAGGAAGGATGCTCTGATGTCGGTGAGGCTCTCTTGATCCAAGGAATAAGATCTCTTCCATTTTTTAATCAAACCTGATTGCCTCCCATTCCTATAGGCGCAGTTTGTCTCCCTATTAGTTCAGACTTCTCACATGAATGTAATAATAGCATTAATAGGTTATTTTTACATTAAAATGATGTATGCACATCATATAAAGTTACCTTGGTGAGGCTGGAGTATACTGTTATACATGAGCCTTCCTTACTTCCCCTCCCCAAGACTCCTGAGCCTCGCGCCAAACATAATGGGTCACTCTCAAGAGGTTGTAGTATCTAGTCACATTCACCTGTTAAATATATTGTGTTGTGTATGCCCTGAAGCATACTCTGTATAAGGTCCTGGCATATATATTGCCGTAAAGACGGCATCCCTTTATAAAACTCAACTTATGGAGGAGAATAAATAAAATATATTCCATTTTTTTCAGTAATTTATATTTACAAGCAAACTTTCAGGTCTTGAAAGATGTGAGACCAGGTATGTCGTTATTCAACTAGAGAGAGACAGAGAGACAGAGAGAGAGAGAGAGAGAGAGAGAGAGAGAGAGAGAGAGAGAGACAGAGACAGAGACAGAGTACTTTTTTTCCTCTTTAGATGGGTCTCCACTGGCCATCGATTGAGGTGTACATTATGTTAGGTTAGCAGTACAGCTGCAACATGGCACAGTAACATTTCTCCAATCAGACAATCATTACTTAATTCACAGGTGACCAGTGAATAGCCAGGGAAGTCAACAGCAACAAAAAATAAGTCTTATGGTTGAGCTGTGAAGTCAGGTCATGTTCAACATATGTGGTGAAGGTTGCTCAGTAAGAAAGCATCAGTGTTGGCTAACTCAGTCTTTGTACTTGATAAAGCTTTATGTACGTGAAATGTCGTGCTAATTAATGTCTCTATTTACTATGTTTTCCTCTATACCAGCTAAAAGCCTGTTAAGTAGCGCACATCTCCACATTGGATCAGCCACTTCCTGGGAATAACTCCATTCAGGTATTACGACAAAAAATATTCAAGAAAGAAATATATGGGGATATTGCTCCAGGGCAGTTGAAGGCAATTTGAATCACTGCAATATAAGGCGGGCGTCTGCAGTTCCTTGGATCAGCACTAGTGAAGGACAGCATCACGTACCAAGATGAGGGATGACAGGTGGCGTGGGAGGGAGGGCTCTAACACATAAAAGTTTAACGATAGTTGATAATAGTTTGTCGCCTCCCAGGCTGTCAGCCAGAGGGTCATCTTGATAGTGGCGCTCAACTTGCTCCAAGTTTCAGTGCCACTTGTAAATCCTGTTTTTTTTAAATCCGCCACTGCAGGCACGCAGTCTTTAACAAGACAAACCCGTCACCCTTGCTAGGTTTCATTGTTTTGCTACCAAAATTATGTCCAAGAAATTAAGTCAATTATGGTGAATTTATTCCTAAAATAAATGGAATTTGTGTCATCAAGTTGTTTATGTAAAGGTCCTTCTGTATATGAGCTATATTAATATGACTCGAGGGTTACGTATTGATGCTTCCATGAGAGGGAGAGGAAGGGTACCTACATGATGCTGAAGATCTCTATCCAAGGAGTTACAGTTATTCTACCTTTCCTCGGATCAAACCTGATTACATCCAATTTCCTCCTTCCGCCATTTGGTAATGTTAACGTGTCGGTGATGTTTGATCATTAACCTAACACTACCCTCCTCTCCTTTATAA
The DNA here is from genome assembly GCF_026875155.1 of Cherax quadricarinatus. Taxonomy (NCBI): domain Eukaryota; kingdom Metazoa; phylum Arthropoda; class Malacostraca; order Decapoda; family Parastacidae; genus Cherax; species Cherax quadricarinatus. Next base: position 40,148,132 of record NC_069420.1, read on the forward strand.
TTTGTCTTACCTAGCGGGCATTTTTCCCCATTCATTAAATTTTGCTCCTGCGTATTATTGAAAGAATAATTGTTACTAACACCTGTGGCGTGCACCGAGTACGTCAGTGTTATTGTGTGTAGCATCACATAACCACACATCCTGCACTCCCTTGATACCTAATATATGAGTGTCAGACCTCTGCCTGTGTAGAGAATACTCACCCACTTGTAAATGTCAACCATAGTGAAAGTGCCTTAAACAGTCGAGTTTTTACTTATGCTTAGACCGCGCTCCGTGACTTCCCGTTTTCTGTTTTCACTGCAGAATATTTTATCGCCTTTTATTTTATATTTGTGTTTTTTTCATTGAGATATTATAAATGGATATTTTTTATTGATAGAAGACAACCTAAGTGAGAAATATATTACAAAGCATATGTGAGGTATTACCAGCATAACTTGCTATAGCACCACAACCAGTTAGGAACGAACAAAAAGGCAGCAGAGAAAATTAATGATTGTATTTCATTCAAAATAAATTGGTATTTATAGTGTATATAGCTCCCTTCACAGCTTTGGTGAGCTTCCTTGATATTAGCTGGTTGAACCAAGGTACTGAGGTAACGATAGGTCTCCTGTTTGTTTAACCCTTAACACCTGGTTCACTGGTCGGGAGGGTTGCTTATATGGGTGTGTGATAGCATCTGGTTCACTGGTCGGGAGGGTTGCTTGTGTGGGTGTTTGATGGCACCTGGTTCACTGGTCGGGAGGGTTGCTTATATGGGTGTGTGATAGCACCTGGTTCACTGGTCGGGAGGGTTGCTTGTGTGGGTGTTTGATGGCACCTTGTTCACTGGTCGGGAGGGTTGCTTATATGGGTGCGTGATAGCACCTGGTTCACTGGTCGGCAGGGTTGCTTATATGGGTGTGTGATAGCACCGAGTTCACTGGTCGGGAGGGTTGCTTATATTGGTGTGTGATAGCACCTGGTTCACTGGTCGGGAGGTTAGGTTAGGTAAGGTTCGTCAGGAAACAGGACAAATGTTTCCTGACGCGGGTCTTAGTCAGATGATGACCCGCCTTTGGAGCTTTTGGTCATCTGACCGAGGCCTTCCGCTGGCTTACCGGTCCACCCCTTTAAAAATTATGGTCATTTATAACCAGTCTACTGGTCGGGAGGGTTGCTTATATGGGTGTGTGATAGCACCTGGTTCACTTGTCGGGAGGGTTGCTTATATGGGTGTGTGATGGCACCTGGTTCACTGGTTGGAAGGGTTGCTTGTATGGGTGTGTGATAGCAACTGGTTCACTGGTCGGGAGGGTTGCTTATATGGGTGCGTGATAGCACCTGGTTCGCTAGTCGGGAGGGTTGCTTATATGGGTGTCATTGGAACTGGTTCACTGGTCGGGAGGGTTGCTTATGTCGTGCGTGATAGCACCTGGTTCACTGTTCGGGAGGGTTCCTTATATGGGTGAGTGATAGCAACTGGTTCACTGGTCGGGAGGGTTGCTTATATGGGTGTGTGCTGGGAGGACGGGTTGCAGCTCAGTCTGGAGGTCAGTCCCTTACTATCTTCAGGCTCATAAACACCGACTAAGTTCTGTTTCTGTATGAGAACCTACAGGCTTAGCGCTCCCCATGATTATAATAGTGATGTATGAGGAGATGAGCTATTATTAACAGTGAGCATACTCATTCTTTCTCTCTCTTTTTACGTTACCATAGTATGGTATCTGTTGAGTTTATTGAAACTCCTGTAACTACGTGTATATAACCTTAGTGGTGGGAATATACAGGTACTCGAAAATAACCTCTGTATATAATTTTATTCTTAAGTTCATTTAGGGTGCTTATTGGTTGCTCTTTGCTGGTATTAGATCCTTACGGCCAGGTACCACAGGCCGTGGAATATATACCTTGAGGGATATATCCTACTGCGTATGTATGCTGAGAGTTTACTGTAATCCCTATTTTAATGAAAGTATTCTTGTTTGGTGGTTGAAAGGTTACTGTGCAGCCTTAATGGCACCTCGTGTAGTCGATAGGCTTTAAACCTCGTTAACCAACCAACCAACCACAGGCCATCTAACTATCTATCTTAGTAGTAACACCCAAAAGTGGGTTGAACTTTCGGGTCGACCACCTAGTGGATTAGGTAAACCTCCTGGTGGACTAGGTAAACCACCTGGTGGACCAGGTAAACCACCTGGTGGGCCAGGTAAACCACCTGGTGGGCCAGGTAAACCACCTGGTACCTCTAGCGGGTACCTGGAACCGCTGGCAGTACTGCAGATCACCTGCGAACTAAGAGTGCAGAGTGAAGGTGCTCAACAGCTGTCACCTCTAAATAGGCGGCTTAAACCTACTTGGTGCTGAACCTGGCGTATATTTAACCTGCCTGACAGTGAGACAGACAAATGTTTAACCTGTCTGACAGTGAAGCAGACAAATGTTTAACCTGTCTGACAGTGAAGCAGACAAATGTTTAACCTGTCTGACAGTGAGGCAGACAAATATTTAACCTGTCTGACAGTGAAGCAGACAAATGTTTAACCTGTCTGACAGTGAAGCAGACAAATATTTAACCTGCCTGACAGTGAGGCAGACAAATGTTTAACCTGTCTGACAGTGAGGCAGACAAATATTTAACCTGCCTGACAGTGAGACAGACAAATGTTTAACCTGCCTAACAGTGAGGCAGGCAGATGTTTAACCTGCCTGTCAGTGAGGCAGACAAATGTTTAACCTGGATGCCAGTGAGAGAGACAGTGCTTAACCTGCCTGACAGTGAGGCAGACAGATATTTAATCTGCCTGACAGTGAGGCAGACAATGCTTAACCTTGACAGTGAGGCAAACAATGTTTAACCTACATGACAGTGAGGCAGACAATGTTTAACGTACATGACAGTGGGGCAGACAGTTTTTAACCTGCATAACAGTGAGACAGACAATGTTTAACTAGCATGACAGTGACGCAGACAATGTTTAACCAGCATGACAGTGAGGCAGGCAGTATTTAACCAGCATGACAGTGAGGCAGACAGTGTTTAACCTACATGACAGTGAGGCAGACAGTGTTTAGCCTGCACGACAGTGAGGCAGACAATGTTTAACCTGCATGACAGTAGGGCAGACTAATGTTTAGCCTGCATGACAGTGAGGCAGACACTGTTTAACCTGCATGACAGGGAGGCAGACAATGTTTAACCTGCATGACAGTAGGGCAGACTAATGTTTAGCCTGCATGACAGTGAGGCAGACACTGTTTAATCTGCATGACAATGAGGCAGACAGTATTTAACCTACATGATAGTGAGGCAGACAATGTATAACCTACATGACAGTGAGGCAGACAATGTTTAACCTGCATGACAGTAGGACAGACTAATATTTATCCTGCATAACACTGAGGCAGACAATGTTTAACCTACATGACAGAGAGGCAGACAGTGTTTAACCTGCATGACAGCAGGGCAGACTAATGTTTAACCTGCATGACAGTGAGGCAGACAGTGTTTAACCTACATGGCAGTGAGGCAGTGTTTAACGTGCCTGACAGTGAGGCAGACAATGTTTAACCTGCATGACAGTGAGGCAGACAATATTTAACTTGCATGACAGTAGGGCAGACTAATGTTTAACCTGCATGTCAGTGAGGCAGATAGTGTTTAACCTGGATGACAGTGAGGCAGACAGTGTTTAACCTACGTGACAGTGAGGCAGACAGTGTTTAACCTTCCTGACAGTGAGGCAGACAATGTTTAACCTGCATGGCAGTGAGGCAGACAATGTTTAACCTGCATGACAGTAGGGCAGACTAATGTTTAACCTGCATGACAGTGAGGCAGACAGTGTTTAACCTGCATGACAGTAGGGCAGACTAATGTTTAACCTGCATGACAGTGATGCAGACAATGTTTAACCTGCATGACAGTAGGGCAGACTAATGTTTAACCTGCATGACTGTGATGCAGACAATGTTTAACCTGCATGACAGCGAGCAGACAGTGTTTAACCTGCATGACAGTGAGGCAGACAGTATTTAACCTACATGATAGTGAGGCAGACAATGTATAACCTACATGACAGTGAGGCAGACAATGTTTAACCTGCATGACAGTAGGACAGACTAATATTTATCCTGCTTGACAGTGAGGCAGACAGTGTTTAACCTACATGACAGTGAGGCAGACAGTGATTAACGTGCCTGAGAGTGAGGCAGACAATGTTTAACCTGCATGACAGTGATGCAGACAATGTTTAACTTGCATGACAGTAGGGCAGACTAATGTTTAACCTGCATGACAGTGAGGCAGATAGTGTTTAACCTGCATGACAGTGAGGCAAACAGTGTTTAACCTACATGACAGTGAGGCAGACAGTGTTTAACCTGCATGACAGTGAGGCAGACAGTGCTTAACGTGCCTGACAGTGAGGCAGACAATGTTTAACCTGCATGACAGTGAGACAGACAATGTTTAACCTGCATGACAGTGATACAGACAATGTTTAACCTGCATGACAGTAGGGCAGACTAATGTTTAACCTGCATGACAGTGAGGCAGACAGTGTTTAATCTGCATGACAGTGAGGCAGACAGTATTTAACCTACATGATAGTGAGGCAGACAATGTATAACCTACATGACAATGAGGCAGACAATGTTTAACCTGCATGACAGTGGGGCAGACTAATGTTTAACCTGCATGACAGTGAGGCAGACTAATGTTTAACCTGCATGACAGTGGGGCAGACTAATGTTTAACCTGCATGACAATGGGGCAGATTAATGTTTAACCTGCATGACAGTGAGGCAGACAATGTTTAACCTGCATGACACTGAGAAAGACAATGTTTACCCTGCATGACAGTGGGGCAGAATAATGTTTAACCTGCATGACAGTGGGGCAGATTAATGTTTAGCCTGCATGACAGTGAGGCAGACAAATGTTTAACCTGCATGACAGTGGGGCAGACTAATGTTTAACCTGCATGACAATGGGGCAGATTAATGTTTAACCTGCATGACAGTGAGGTAGACAAATGTTTAACCTGCATGACAGTGAGGCAGACAATGTTTAACCTGCATGACAGTGGGGCAGACTAATGTTTAACCTGCATGATATTGGGGCAGACTAATGTTTAACCTGCATGACAGTGAAGCAGACAATGTTTAACCTGCATGAAAGGCAATGTTTAACCTGCATGAGAATGGGGCAGACAATGTTTAACCAGCATGACAGTGAGACAGACAATGTTTAACCTGCATGACAGTGAGACAATGTTTAACCTGCATGACAGTGAGGCAGACAATGTTTAACCTGCATGAAAGGCAATGTTTAACCTGCATGAGAATGGGGCACACAATGTTTAACCAGCATGACAGTGAGACAGACAATGTTTAACCTGCATGACAATGGGGCAGATTAATGTTTAACCTTCATGACAGTGAGGCAGACAATGTTTAACCTGCATGCAAGTGGGGCAGACTAATGTTTACCCTGCATGACAGTGGGGCAGACTAATGTTTACTCTGCACGACAGTGGGGCAGACTAATGTTTAGCCTGCATGACAGTGAGGCAGACAATGTTTGACCTGCATGACAGTGGGGCAGAGTAATGTTTAACCTGCATGAGAGTGGGGCAGACTAATGTTTAACCTGCATGACAGTGGGGCAGACTAATGTTTACTCTGCATGACAGTGGGGCAGACTAATGTTTAACCTGCATGACATTGAAGCAGACAATGTTTGACCTGCATGACAGTGAGGCAGACAATGTTTAACCTGCATGACAGTGGGGCAGACTGATGTTTACCCTGCATGACAGTGGGGCAGACTAATGTTTACCCTGCATGACAGTGGGGCAGACTAATGTTTACTCTGCATGACAGTGGGGCAGACTGATGTTTACCCTGCATGACAGTGGGGCAGACTAATGTTTACCCTGCATGACAGTGGGGCAGACTAATGTTTACTCTGCATGGCAGTGGGGCAGATTGATGTTTACCCTGCATGACAGTGGGGCAGACTAATGTTTACCCTGCATGACAGTGGGGCAGACTAATGTTTACCCTGAATGACAGTGGGGCAGACTGATGTTTACCCTGCATGACAGTGAGGCAGACTAATGTTTACTCTGCATGACAGTGGGGCAGACTGATGTTTACCCTGCATGACCGTGAGGCAGACTAATGTTAACCCTGCATGACAGTGAGGCAGACAATGTTTGACCTGCATGACAGTGAGGCAGACTAATGTTTACTCTGCATGACAGTGGGGCAGACTGATGTTTACCCTGCATGACAGTGAGGCAGACTAATGTTTACTCTGCATGACAGTGGGGCAGACTAATGTTTACCCTGCATGACAGTGGGGCAGACTAATGTTTACCCTGCATGACAGTGGGCCAGACTAATGTTTACTCTGCATGACAGTGGGGCAGACTAATGTTTACTCTGCATGACAGTGGGGCAGACTAATGTTTACTCTGCATGACAGTGGGGCAGACTGATGTTTACCCTGCATGACAGTGAGGCAGACTAATGTTTACCCTGCATGACAGAGGGGCAGACTAATGTTTACCCTGCATGACAGTGGGGCAGACTAATGTTTACCCTGCATGACAGGGGGGCAGACTAATGTTTACTCTGCATGACAGTGGGGCAGACTAATGTTTACCCTGCATGACAGTGGGGCAGACTAATGTTTACCCTGCATGACAGTGGGGCAGACTAATGTTTACTCTGCATGACAGTGGGGCAGACTAATGTTTACCCTGCATGACAGTGGGGCAGACTAATGTTTACCCTGCATGACAGTGGGGCAGACTAATGTTTACCCTGCATGACAGTGGGGCAGACTAATGTTTACTCTGCATGACAGTGGGGCAGACTAATGTTTACCCTGCATGACAGTGGGGGCAGACTAATGTTTACTCTGCATGACAGTGGGGCAGACTAATGTTTACTCTGCATGACAGTGGGGCAGACTAATGTTTACTCTGCATGACAGTGGGGCAGACTAATGTTTACTCTGCATGACAGTGGGGCAGACTAATGTTTACCCTGCATGACAGTGAGGCAGACAATGTTTGACCTGCATGACAGTGAGGCAGACAATGTTTAACCTGCATGACAGTGGGGCAGATTGATGTTTACCCTGCATGACAGTGAGGCAGACTAATGTTTACTCTGCATGACAGTAGGGCAGACTAATGTTTACCCTACATGACAGTGGGGCAGACTAATGTTTACTCTGCATGACAGTGGGGCAGACTAATGTTTACCCTGCATGACAGTGGAGCACACTAATGCTTACCCTGCATGACAGTGGGGCAGACTAATGTTTACTCTGCTTGACAGTGGGGCAGACTAATGTTTACTCTGCATGACAGTGGGGCAGACTAATGTTTACCCTGCATGACAGTGAGGCAGACTAATGTTTACCCTGCATGACAGTGGGGCAGACTAATGTTTACCCTGCATGACAGTGAGGCAGACTAATGTTTACTCTGCATGACAGTGGGGCAGACTAATGTTTACCCTGCATGACAGTGGGGCAGACTAATGTTTACCCTGCATGACAGTGGGCCAGACTAATGTTTACCCTGCATGACAGTGGGGCAGACTAATGTTTACCCTGCATGACAGTGGGGCAGACTAATGTTTACCCTGCATGACAGTGGGGCAGACTAATGTTTACTCTGCATGACAGTGGGGCAGACTAATGTTTACCCTGCATGACAGTGGGGGCAGACTAATGTTTACTCTGCATGACAGTGGGGCAGACTAATGTTTACTCTGCATGACAGTGGGGCAGACTAATGTTTACTCTGCATGACAGTGGGGCAGACTAATGTTTACTCTGCATGACAGTGGGGCAGACTAATGTTTACCCTGCATGACAGTGAGGCAGACAATGTTTGACCTGCATGACAGTGAGGCAGACAATGTTTAACCTGCATGACAGTGGGGCAGATTGATGTTTACCCTGCATAACAGTGAGGCAGACTAATGTTTACTCTGCATGACAGTAGGGCAGACTAATGTTTACCCTACATGACAGTGGGGCAGACTAATGTTTACTCTGCATGACAGTGGGGCAGACTAATGTTTACCCTGCATGACAGTGGAGCACACTAATGCTTACCCTGCATGACAGTGGGGCAGACTAATGTTTACTCTGCTTGACAGTGGGGCAGACTAATGTTTACTCTGCATGACAGTGGGGCAGACTAATGTTTACCCTGCATGACAGTGAGGCAGACTAATGTTTACCCTGCATGACAGTGGGGCAGACTAATGTTTACCCTGCATGACAGTGAGGCAGACTAATGTTTACTCTGCATGACAGTGGGGCAGACTAATGTTTACCCTGCATGACAGTGGGGCAGACTAATGTTTACCCTGCATGACAGTGGGCCAGACTAATGTTTACCCTGCATGACAGTGGGGCAGACTAATGTTTACCCTGCATGACAGTGGGGCAGACTAATGTTTACCCTGCATGACAGTGAGGCAGACTAATGTTTACTCTGCGTGACAGTGGGGCAGACTAATGTTTACCCTGCATGACAGTGGGGCAGACTAATTTTTAACCTGCATGACAGTGGGGCAGACTAATGTTTACTCTGCATGACAGTGGGGCAGACTAATGTTTACCCTGCATGACAGTGGGGCAGACTAATGTTTACTCTGCATGACAGTGGGGCAGACTAATGTTTACCCTTCATGACAGTGGGGCAGACTAATGTTTACCCTGCATGACAGTGGGCTAGACTAATGTTTACTCTGCATGACAGTGGGGCAGACTAATGTTTACTCTGCATGACAGTGGGGCAGACTAATGTTTACCCTGCATGACAGTGGGGCAGACTAATGTTTACCCTGCATGACAGTGGGGCAGACTAATGTTTACCCTGCATGACAGTGGGGCAGACTAATGTCTACCCTGCATGACAGTGGGGCAGACTAGTGTTTACCCTGCATGACAGGGGGGCAGACTAATGTTTACTCTGCATGACAGTGGGGCAGACTAATGTTTACCCTGCATGACAGTGGGGCAGACTAATGTTTACCCTGCATGACAGTGAGGCAGACTAATGTTTACCCTGCATGACAGTGGGGCAGACTAATGTTTACTCTGCATGACAGTGGGGCAGACTAATGTTTACCCTGCATGACAGTGGGGCAGACTAATGTTTAACCTGCATGAAAGTGGGGCAGACTAATGTTTACTCTGCATGACAGTGGGGCAAACTAATGTTTACCCTGCATGACAGTGGGGCAGACTAATGTTTACTCTGCATGACAGTGGGGCAGACTAATGTTTACTCTGCATGACAGTGGGGCAGACTAATGTTTACCCTGCATGACAGTGAGGCAGACAATGTTTGACCTGCATGACAGTGAGGCAATGTTTAACCTGCATGACAGTGGGGCAGATTGATGTTTACCCTGCATGACAGTGAGGCAGACTATTGTTTACTCTGCATGACAGTGGGGTAGACTAATGTTTACCCTGCATGACAGTGGGGCAGACTAATGTTTACTCTACATGACAGTGGGGCAGACTAATGTTTACTCTGCATGACAGTGGGGCACTAATGTTTACCCTGCATGACAGTGGGGCAGACTAATGTTTACTCTGCTTGACAGTGGGGCAGACTAATGTTTACTCTGCATGACAGTGGGGCAGACTAATGTTTACCCTGCATGACAGTGAGGCAGAGTAATGTTTACCCTGCATGACAGTGGGGCAGGCTAATGTTTACCCTGCATGACAGTGGGGCAGACTAATGTTTACCCTGCATGACAGTGAGGCAAACTAATGTTTACTCTGCATGACAGTGGGGCAGACTAATGTTTACCTGCATGACAGTGGGGCAGACTAATGTTTACCCTGCATGACAGTGAGGCAGACTAATGTTGTACTCTGCATGACCGTGGGGCAGACTAATGTTTACCCTGCATGACAGTGAGGCAGACTTATGTTTACTCTGCATGACAGTGGGGCAGACTAATGTTTACCCTGCATGACAGTGGGGCAGACTAATGTTTACCCTGCATGACAGTGGGGCAGACTAATGTTTACCCTGCATGACAGTAGGGCAGACTAATGTTTACCCTGCATGACAGTGAGGCAGACTAATGTTTACTCTGCATGACAGTGGGGCAGACTAATGTTTACCCTGCATGACAGTGAGGCAGACTAATGTTTACCCTGCATGACAGTGGGGCAGACTAATGTTTACCCTGCATGACAGTGGGGCAGACTAATGTTTACCCTGCATGACAGTGGGGCAGACTAATGTTTATCCTGCATGACAGTGAGGCAGACTAATGTTTACTCTGCATGACAGTGTGGCAGACTAATGTTTACCCTGCATGACAGTGAGGCAGACTAATGTTTACCCTGCATGACAGTGGGGCAGACTAATGTTTACCCTGCATGACAGTGGGGCAGACTAATGTTTACCCTGCATGACAGTGGGGGAGACTAATGTTTACCCTGCATGACAGTGAGGCAGACTAATGTTTACCCTGCATGACAGTGGGGCAGACTAATGTTTACCCTGCATGACAGTGAGGCAGACTAATGTTTACTCTGCATGACAGTGGGGCAGACTAATGTTTACCCTGCATGACAGTGGGGCAGACTAATGTTTACCCTGCATGACAGTGGGGCAGACTAATGTTTACCCTGCATGACAGTGGGGCAGACTAATGTTTACCCTGCATGACAGTGGGGCAGACTAATGTTTATCCTGCATGACAGTGAGGCAGACTAATGTTTACCCTGCATGACAGTGGGGCAGACTAATGTTTACCCTGCATGAAAGTGGGGCAGACTAATGTTTACTCTGCATGACACTGTCAAACGCGGATGCTTAACCTTTAATTGCAAGACATATAATGTTTATACTGAGACACTAACTCTTTCAGGTGTTTAATTTTATGACAGTGCCTTGGCTGATGTTTAGACACTGAGACGTACAAACACATGCTCAACGCATTCACAACATGTGCACAAAAATATGTGATAAAAATGACATGGAATTTACCTTATGAAAAATGTTGCATGCTCTTTGCACATGTTGAAAAATGTTGCAAGATGTTGCATATTGATACAGAATGTTCTGCGCTGATGCAGGATTCTGAAAAATGTTTCAGTGTTTGGCAGGATGTTGCAGAGTGCAAAATATTAGAGCATGTTGAAAGATGTTGAACGATGTTGCAGGATGTGGCAAGATGTTTTATGAAGTCGGAGGATGTTGATAAATGTTGAAGAATGTTATATGATTTGGCAAGGTGTTCTGTAATGTTGGAGGATGTTGTTGAATGTTGGAAGGTATTTCTGAATGCAGGAGGATGTTACAGGATGTGGCAGAATGTTGCAAGATGTTAACAATTTTTCCTAGTCAGTAACTACACCAGGGCGAGTCTAGACATGACGAAGCTATTTTTAACCAGTAAGAATGTCACGTCTTGATATACTCTATTTAATATAGTTTACTTATAACATTTTACTATTATTATTATTATTGTTAATAATAATAGTAATAATAATAATAATAATAATAATAATAATAATAATAATAATATTATTATTATTATTATTATTATTATTATTATTATTATAATATTTTTAATTAATTGAACAGTGACTCAAAACCGCGGAGTGTTTTTAGTAGTTACTTCACATGTTAATGTAGAAAAAATATTTCTGGAAGCGATGACAGAATGGAAAGCTCTAAATTAGTGAAGCCATTGCGGCCCTAAATGTAGAGATTGTTGGTGACCCAAGAGCTGGAACCTGAGCAAAAGGCTTGAGGCAGACGGAAGTAAGATTTGTCTCCATTGGTGACCCAAGAGCTGGAACCTGAGCAAAAGACATGAGTCAGATAAGTTGGTGGGAGGCACATGAGCGGCAGTGAGTGCACTGTCCGTGATCTCTAAATTGGTCAGTGGTGACCAATTTAGGGATAACTCAGTAACAGTCCCAGATTTTCGCTTAGCAGATTACGATGGGCTTAGAGAACACTTATCATCTGTTGGCTGGGGTAACGAAGAGAGCTATCAATATGACAGTTTTCTGAACACTATACATGAGGCTCAAAGAACGTTTTTTCCGTATAAAGAAATTAGATCAAATAGAAATGACCCAAAATGGATGAATAATAGGCTGAAATATCTATTAGGGCATAAGAAAGGAATTTATAGGCGTATCAAAAGAGGTGAGTGTCATCTTATGAATCAGTATATTGACATTAAGAGGGACATTAAAAAGGGGATAAGAAAAGCTAAAAGGGACTATGAAATTAAATTTGCTAGGGATTCTAAAACTAACCCAAAAAGTTTTTTCCAGGTCTATAGAACAAAAGTCAGAGATAAGATAGGTCCCCTTAAAAATAACTATGGGCATCTTAGTGACAAAGAGAATGAAATGTGCTCGATTTTAAATAATTATTTTCTCTCGTTTTTTACGCAGGAAGACACTAATAACATTCCAGTAATTAATTTCTATAGTGGGCCAGAAGAAGATAAATTATGTAACATCACAGTCACTAGTGAAATGGTTGTGAAGCAGATAGACCGACTGAAGCAAAATAAGTCACCGGGTCCTGATGAGGTTTTTTCAAGGGTTCTTAAGGAATGCAAAATGGAAGTCTGTGAACCATTAACTAATATTTTTAATTTATCTCTTCAAACAGGTGTAGTGTCTGATATGTGGAAGATGGCTAATGTAATTCCTATTTTTAAAACAGGGGACAAGTCGTTACCGTCAAATTACCGCCCAATAAGCCTGACCTCAATTGTAGGCAAATTACTTGAGTCAATTATTGCTGAGATTATAAGAAGCCATCTCGATAAGCATAGCTTGATTAATGATACTCAGCATGGATTCACAAGAGGCCGGTCTTGTCTAACTAATTTATTAACTTTCTTCAGTAAAGCTTTTGAGGCTGTTGACCACGATAAAGAATTTGATATTATTTACTTAGATTTTAGTAAGGCTTTTGATAGAGTTCTGCACCAAAGACTGTTAAAGAAAGTGGCAGCTCATGGCATTGGGGGAAAAGTGCTCTCGTGGGTCGAGTCATGGCTCACAGACAGGAAGCAGAGAGTGTCCATAAATGGGGTTAAATCCGAGCGGGGATCTGTAACAAGTGGCGTTCCACAGGGATCAGTCTTGGGCCCGTTGTTGTTTATAATATATATCAATGATCCTGATGAGGGTGTTACTAGTGATATGAGCAAATTCGCCGATGACACAAAGATATAACATAAGAACATAAGAAAGGAGGAACACTGCAGCAGGCCTGTTGGCCCATACTAGGCAGGTCCTTTACAATTCATCCCACTAACAAACATTTGACCAACCCAATTTTCAATGCCACCCAAGAAACAAGCTCCGATGTGCAAGTCCCTCTCAAATCCAACCCCTCCCACTCATGTAATTATCCAACCTAAATTTGAAACTACCCAAAGTCCTAGCCTCAATAACCCAACTAGGTAGACTGTTCCACTCATCAACTACCCTATTTCCAAACCAATACTTTCCTATGTCCTTTCTAAATCTAAACTTATCTAATTTAAATCCATTACTGCGGGTTCTCTCTTGGAGAGATATCCTCAAGACCTTGTTAATATCCCCTTTATTAATACCTATCTTCCACTTATACACTTCGATCAGGTCTCCCCTCATTCTTCGTCTAACAAGTGAATGTAACTTAAGAGTCTTCAATCTTTCTTCATAAGGAAGATTTCTAATGCTATGTATTAATTTAGTCATCCTACGCTGAGTGTTTTCTAACGAATTTATGTCCATTCTGTAATATGGAGACCAGAATTGAACTGCATAATCTAGGTGAGGCCTTACTAATGATGTATAAAGCTGCAGTATGACCTCTGGACTTCTGTTGCTTACACTTCTTGATATAAATCCCAGTAATCTATTTGCCTTATTATGTACGCTTAGGCATTGCTGTCTTGGTTTAAGGTTGCTGCTTACCATAACCCCCAAGTCCTTTTCGCAATCTGTATGGCTAAGTTCTACATTATTTAACTTATAAGTGCTAGGGTTATGGACACTCCCGAGCTTCAGAACCTTGCATTTATCTACATTGAACTGCATCTGCCACTTTTCTGACCAAGAGTAGAGTTTGTCTAAATCCTCCTGAAGTTCCCTAACATCTACGTTTGAATCAATTATCCTACCTATCTTCGTGTCATCGGCGAATTTGCTCATATCACTAGTAATTCCTTCATCAAGATCATTGATATATATTATAAACAACAACGGGCCCAAGACTGATCCCTCTGGAACGCCACTTGTTACTGATCCCCACTCGGATTTAACCCCATTTATGGACACTCTCTGCTTCCTGTCTGTGAGCCATGATTCGATCCACGAGAGCACCTTTCCCCCAATGCCATGAGCTGCTACTTTCTTCAACAGTCTTTGGTGTGGAACTCTATCAAATGCCTTACTAAAATCTAAGTAAACAATATCAAATTCTTTATCGTGGTCAACAGCCTCAAAAGCTTTACTGAAGAAAGTTAATAAATTAGTTAGACAAGACCGGCCTCTTGTGAATCCATGCTGAGTATCCTTAATCAAGCTATGCTTATCGAGATGGCTTCTTATAATCTCAGCTATAATTGACTCTAGTAATTTGCCTACAATTGAGGTCAGGCTTATTGGGCGGTAATTTGACGGTAACGACTTGTCCCCTGTTTTAAAAATAGGAATTTCATTAGCCATCTTCCACATATCAGACACTACACCTGTTTGAAGAGATAAATTAAAAATATTAGTTAATGGTTCACAGACTTCCATTTTGCATTCCTTAAGAACCCTTGAAAAAACCTCATCAGGACCCGGTGACTTATTTTGCTTCAGTCGGTCTATCTGCTTCACAACCATTTCACTAGTGACTGTGATGTTACATAATTTGTCTTCTGATCCACTATAAAAATTAATTACCGGAATATTATTAGTGTCTTCCTGTGTAAAAACCGAGAGAAAATAATTATTTAAAATCGAGCACATTTCATTCTCTTTGTCAGTAAGATGCCCATAGTTATTTTTAAGGGGACCTATCTTATCTCTGACTTTTGTTCTATATACCTGGAAAAAACTTTTTGGGTTAGTTTTAGAATCCCTTGCAAGTTTAATTTCATAGTCCCTTTTAGCTTTTCTTATCCCCTTTTTAATGTCCCTCTTAATGTCAATATACTGATTCATAAGATGACCCTCGCCTCTTTTGATACGCCTATAAATTCCTTTCTTATGCCCTAGTAGATATTTCAGCCTATTATTCATCCATTTTGGGTCATTTCTATTTGTTCTAATTTCCTTATAAATGATAAACGTTCTTTGAGCAGCATGTATTGTGTTCAGAAAACTGTCATATTGATAGCTCTCTTCATTACCCCAGTCAACAGATGATAAGTGTTCTCTAAGCCCATCGTAATCTGCTAAGCGAAAATCTGGGACTGTTACTGAGTTATCCCTACTATCATACTTCCATTCAATTCTAAATGTAATTGATTTGTGGTCGCTAGCACCCAGTTCCTCTGAAACTTCTAAATTATTAACAAGGGATTCATTGTTTGCCAGTACTAAGTCAAGCAGGTTATTACCCTTTGTAGGTTATTACCCCATTGAGGTGAACCTTCAGCCTCCTAATTTCCTCTTGGAGAAGCAAGACTTCCTCCTTCAACTCTCCAACCTCAATTTTTAAAACACTGCAAAAGCAAACCACGGCTTTGTAACCGTCCACACTAATCCCCAAAGCAGCTCAGGGCCTGTGACCTCACGTGACGACTGACCACTGTAGGCTCCTAAATATGTTTAATTTTCTTTACAAAAGATAAATGTTTAATAAAAAAAATACAAGCCCTTAGCAACTGCCATATTGTAAATAAACGTTTTTTAAGCTCTGATACCAGGTAGAACAAAAAAGTTTTTGCCGACTATTGTTGCATCTGGTGCTAAGTTTGAAATAGATCACTAGAGTATTTTCACTCTAGGTTAATAAATATATCGGCCACTAATGAAGACACCAGTCTTGGTTTAAGACGAGGTGGGGAAGTAGTTTCATGTAATCAGTCCACCATCCTTACAGACAAATGATGTAAAATACCGACGAGATGGATAAAGACACAGATACAATACAATGCGGTCCTTTTTTTTAACATGTTTCGCCCACGGAGTGAGTTTTACGAAGTCACAACCAGATCTACCCGGGGAGGAAGGATGTGCGTAGTGACGTAAACAGTCAGGTAGGTTATGTTGAAGTTGACATTTTGTGTAGAATAATAACAGGCTGGACAAATGTATGGCTAAGAAGAAGTTGTATTTGGGAAGTATCTGCTTAGCTTGGGCCAGTAGGTCTACTGCAGTGCTCCTCCATACTATGACATGTTTCTGTGTAGGATAACGATCAAAGAGTTTCCTGGCAAGAGGCTCGGCTATCTTGTAGAAACCGTTGTTCGGTTTGAAGGTGTTTGATATGTGATAACAATATCCTTCGTTTTGAAGTGTCTTTTTCTTTGACAGTGAGTCGTGCGCCATTGTAATTGATTAGGTGGTTGTTGTCTATGCGAAACACAGGGGTTATTCACGTGGTTCATTCTGCTGGTAAATATATGTGTTCAGAAATGCGTGTATGGAAGTCTCTCGATGATTCTTTCCCGTGTATTTAGTCACAGTTGTTACAACGGACTGTGTATATTCCCTGCCGTGGTATAAACTTGGTGGAGTCTCTTACCAGTTTTGTCCTTGATTGTGAAGGAGGCAGTGGTGAATACTTTGAATTTGGTGTGGAAGAGAATGCAGATGTTTTTAACAATAGAACTCCTTAGGAAGGACTGTATCTTCTTTCGGTTGTGTTGTCTAAGCGACTGGAAGATGTGCGCACACGGCCTGCAGTGTTTGATGATGACGAGGATGGTGAAGTTTAGAGAACATTTATTCTAGAAAAGAGCATTTGCCCTCAAGGAATTAACTGCTGTAGATACGGAGAGCTAGTAGTGGAGAAGATCGTGTCGATAGTTGTTGAAATGTAGTTCATGATCAGATTTACAGAGAAGAACATCGAGGTAAGGTAGAGTGCCGTTGACTTCCTCTTCGCATGTGACCTGGATAGTGTGCTCGACTTAACTGCGTTTGTGTTGGAGTGCGAAGACATAATCTAGGAGTTAAGATGATCATGTCTTCAACATAACGGAGCCAGGGAACATAGATGAAAGCAGAAAATCCTTTGACTTGGAGATGTTCCATATATAGGTTCGCCAGAACAGCGCATGGTGGTGAACCTGTGAAAAAAAAAAATTCAAAACAGGAACAGTTAAAAGCAACACACAGTTCAACGAGATCAACAAAGTTGCTGGCTGAAACAAGGTCAAGTGTGTCATCAATTTTTTGTCGCTGGAAATCAATGTCTTGTGCTGTGGGTACTTTATCAAATAGGGATGTCAAGTCTAGTCTGGAAAGTGTCTTGTTTCTGGTGTTTGTTTGGAGGAAGCTTTTAGGGCTGTAAATTAGAAATAGTTAGTGGTATGGGTTTTTGTGGGAAAGCAATGAAACATGATACAATAGTAATGGACAGGATGACTTCTCCGTGTAGTGATGTTAGGTTTAGGGAAATCAGTTATAGACAGAATGAGGTAGTTATTATGTTTTTTATTATTAACACATATGCTGTTTCCTATCATTCACTCCATCACTGCCTTGCCTAAGGCACGACTACACTACAGTTATAAAGCTGCAACTTACCAACACCCCTCCTTCAGAGTGCAGGAACTGTACTTCCCACCTCCAGGACTCAAGTCCGGCCTGCCGGTTTCCCTGAATCCCTTCATAAATGTTACCTTGCTCACACTCCAACAACACGTTAAGTCATAAAAACCGCTTGTCTCCACTCGCTCCTATCTAACACGTTCACGCGTGATTGCTGGAAGTTCAAGCCCCTCGCACACAAAACCTCCTTTACCCTTTACCTCCAAGCTTTCCCAGGCCGACCCTAACCCGCCTTCCTTCCGCTACAGATTTATACGCTCTCCAAGTCATTCTGTTTCGTTCCATCCTCTCCTAATGTCCGAAGCACCTCAATAACCCCTCCTCAGCCTTCTCGATAATAGTTTTAGTAACTCCGCACCTCCTCCTAATTTCCAAACTACGGATTCTCTGTATTATAGTCACACCACATATTGCCCTCAGACACGGCATCTCCACTGTCTCCAGCCTTATTTCTAGCACTACGACTATTAGTATTATATAAATTTAGAAACCCTCCCTTCTCCTTTTTCTTCTGTTAATTTCTGTTCCTCTACTATCCCTAGTACTGTCCTAATCACCTAGTGCCACTGGCTTTCCAATATTCACCAATAACTCTACCTCATTCTGCTTTTAACTGGTTTCCCTAAAACTCACTGTCGCTACACTGATACTTCATTACTTTCCCACAAAAACTTATACCACTTTGTCTAGTTAAAAGCTCTAACTGCTCCCTCCACTGCATTGGCCAGAGCCTCACACCAAACCTCGATAAATGAACCCCATCCCTGGCATGTAGAAGAGGTCCCAGTTGTCAATGAATGTTACTGATTTTCCCTACAGTGTTAGTCCAGCCAGCAATTGACACCAATTGCCCTGGACAACCATTCATTTCCAACTCATCTCCTCGGCAAAATGCCACATATCACAGGGTTCCCACCCTTCTTTCTAATTATCTCTGTTGCTGTCCTGTACCTGCTAATCAGGTCTTCACACCTATAAGTGTCAACATCGTTGCCTCCCATACTGAGGCAGATAATAGGATTGCTCCCATTACCTTTCGTGATGTCCTCTAGACGGCTAACAGTATCCTCCATCCCAGCCATAAGAAAACATACCCTCTGTCTCCTCTTCCTAACGCTAAGACACAAACCCTATCCATAAACTTAACCTGACTGTCCCCAACTAAAACCAAGTTCTTACCTTCACTGTTGGAGTTTGTCATGACATTCTCAATGGTCTTCATTGGGATGGACTTCATTGGAATGTTCTTTGCTGGGGTTTCCAGGGACGTCAGCTCATCCTCGTCTTCCAGTGCTTTCTTGGTGCTGGTTACAGCGTTCCAGTAGACAACCCACATTCATCGGGTAGCACAGAAAATGGGTTTGAAGTTTCCTCACCAGTCTTCTGGTTATTCGTTGTTTCAGCCACTCCGTCATTCTTCTTGAGCCTCAGCTTCGTTCCATGCTGCCCGGCCACTGTCCAGGTTTCCCTCCTGACCTGAGGACTCACAACAGGAGGATTACTACGAATCCTCTTGTTTTACTCCGTCAATTACCGTATCTCGAGCTTAGCCCCCCTTAGCTCCTCCATAAGCTGCTGATAAAGTTGCCGAAAGGAGGACATCTTGGTTCAAATTCACAGACAGTGCACTAGACACGTCTTCACAGAGCAAGGTATAGGTCACCACTGAGCAAGGTACAGGTCGCCACTGTGCAAGGTACCAGTACTACCACCTTTGGCGGCAATGGTGATTCTGATGTTGATGTCTTCTTCTAGAGATTTAAGGCAGTGATGTACCAACGATGTAGGACTGGAGAACTGTGTGTGAAGAAGGCTGCAGTAAGGATGCCTTGAACATAGTCTTTCTTGTAATCGTCTAGTTTTTAGCGATGCAGTAGAAGGCTTATTGTGGTTTAGGTAAGCCTGTAGCGAATTTAAGTGTGGTGTTGCCAACCCTTCGAGATTTCATTGTTCTTTGATGTAAAGTTCTACTCTGCCTTTCACATTTCTTGCTGTCATCGTGGTACGTGATGATATCACAGTACATCAAGGTACATTGTTTACTTTTCTTTTTATCCCCTTAATTTAAGTGAGTACTTCTATATCCAGGCTCGTGTCCTTCACTGTTTACTTTAGCCTGAGTGCTCTCCTGCGTAGTTCTGAGTCATGTGTGGTATACTGGGGTGTCACTGGAAGGCTGCATAGTACTGGCTTTGAGGGTGGGTTAGAGTAGATAGGGCATGACAGTTGAGGATGAGGGGGGGAAGAGGTAAATTGGGAAGGCCGATTTGGGGAGGATGTTTTTGACGAATGAGGGGGATGTTTTTGACGAGCGAGGGGATGTTTTTGATGAGTGAGGGGATGCTTTTGACGATTATTATAATCATCATGGGGAGAGCTAAACCCGTAGGGATTATGCAGCGCCAGTTGGTGGAAGGGTATAGAAGGCATTCAGATTTAATTACGAGAATTGGAGCACAGATCCAATTCCCCAGATCAAGAGCCCCTCACCAGCATCAAGGATGTTTTTGACGTGTGAGGGGATGTTTTTGACGCATGAGGATATATTTTTGATGTGTGAGGGAATGTTTTTGACGTATGAGGGGATGTTTTTGATGTGTGAAGGTATATTTTTTGACGTATGAGGGGATGTTTTTGATGTGTGAAGGGATATTTTTTGACGTGTGAGGGGATTTTTTGACGTGTAAGCGGATGTTTTTGACGTGTGAGGGGATGTTTTTGACGCATGAGGACATATTTTTCATGTGTGAGGAGGTGTTTTTGACGAGTGACGAGATATTTCTGACGAGCGAGAAGATGTTTCTGACGAGTGAGATGTTTCCGACGAGTGAGGGGATGTTTTTGATGAGTGAGGAGATGTTTCTGACGAGTAAGGAGATATTTCTGACGAGTGAGGGGATGTTTCTGACGAGTGAGGAGATATTTCTGACGAGTGAGGAGAGGTTTTTGACGAGTGAGTTGTTTCTGACGGGTGAGGAGATATTTCTGACGCGTGAGGAGAGGTTTTTGACGAGTGAGGAGATATTTCTGACGAGTGAGAGGATGTTTTTGACGAGTGAGGAGGTGTTTCTGACGAGTGAGGAGATGTCTTTGACGAGTGAGGAGATGTTTCTGACAAGTGAGTAGAGGTTTTTGACGAGTGAGGAGATATTTCTGACGAGTGAGAGGATGTTTTTGACGAGTGAGATGTTTCTGAAGAGTGAGATGGTTTTGACGAGTGACAGGATGTTTTCTGACGAGTAAGGAGATGTTTCTGACGAGTGAGAGGATGCTTTTGACGAGTGAGGCGATGTTTTTCAGGAGTGAGGAGATGTTTTTGACGAGTGAGGGAATGTTTTTGACGAATGAGGAGACATTTTTGTCGAGTGAGGAGATGTTTCTGACGAGTGACATGTTTTTTACGAGTGACATGTTTTTGACGAGTGAGGAGATGTTTCTGACGAGTGAGGAGATATTTCTGACGAGTGAGAGGATGTCTTTGACGAATGAGGAGATGTTTCTGACTAGTGAGATGTTTCTGACGAGTGAGAAGATGTTTTTGACGAGTGAGGAGATATTTTTGACGAGTTTACCTGGAGAGAGTTCCGGGGGTCAACGCCCCCGCGGCCCGGTCTGTGACCAGGCCTCATGGTGGATCAGAGCCTGATTAACCAGGCTGTTACTGCTGGCTGCATGCAATCCAACGTAGGAGCCACAGTCCGGCTGGTCAGCTACCGACTTTAGGCGCTTGTCCAGTGCCTGCTTCAAGACTGCCAGGGGTCAATTGGTAATCCCCCTTATGTATGCTGGGAGGCAGTTGAACAGTCTTGGGCCCCTGACACTTATTGTGTTGTCTCTTAACGTGCTAGTGACACCCCTGCTTTTCATTGGGAGGATGTTGCATCGTCTGCCGAGTCTTTTGCTTTCGTAGTGAGTGATTTTCGTGTGCAAGTTCGGTACTAGTCCCTCTAGGATTTTTCAGGTGTATATAATCATGTATCTCTCCCGCCTGCGTTCCAGGGAATACAGGTTCAGGAACTTCAAGCGCTCCCAGTAATTGAGGTGTTTTATCTCCGTTATGCGCGCCGTGAAGGTTCTCTACATTTTCTAGGTCAGCAATTTCACCTACCTTGAAAGGTGCTGTTAGTGTGCAGCAATAGAGGGAGTGAGTGAATGTTTTTGACGAGTCGAGTGAGGGGATGTTTTTGACGAGTGACGGGATGTTTTTGACGAGTGAGCGGATTTTTTGACGTGTAAGGGGATGTTTTTGATGGGTGAGGAGATGTTTTTGACGCATGACAATATATTTTTGATGAGTGAGGGGGATGTTCCTGACGAGTGACGAGATCATTCAGACGAGTGAGATGTTTCTGATGAGTGAGCAGATGTTTCCGACGAGTGAGGGGATGTTTCTGACGATTGAGGAGATGTTTCTAACGAGTGAGATGTTTTTGACGAGTGAGGAGTTGTTTCTGACGAGGGAGGAGATATATCTGACGAGTGAAGAGATGTTTTTGACGAGTAAGATGTTTCTGACGAGTGAGGAGATACTTCTAACGAGTGAGGAGATGTTTTTGACGAGTAAGGAGTTGTTTCTGACGAGTGAGGAGATATTTCTGACGAGTGAGGAGATTTTTTGACGAGAGATGTTTCTGACGAGTGAGAAGAGGTTTTGTTTCTGACGAGTGAGAAGAGGTTTTTGATGAGTGAGGAGATGTTTCTGACGAGTGAGAGGATGATTTTGGCGAATGAAGAGAAGTTTCTGACGAGTGAGGAGATGTCTATGACGAGTGAGATGTTTCTGAAGAGTGAAGAAATGTTTTTCACGAGTGAAGAGATATTTCTGACGAGCGAGAGGATGTTTTTGACAAGTGAGATGTTTCTGACGAGTGAGGAGATGTTTTTGACGAGTGAGGAGATGTTTTTGACGAGTGAGATGTTTTTGACGAGTGAGGAGATGGTTTTGACGAGTGAGAGGATGTTTTTGACGAATGAGGAGATGTTTTTGACGAGTGACGGGATGTTGACGAATGAGGAGATGTTTTTGACGAGTGACGGGATGTTGACGAATGAG
Source organism: Cherax quadricarinatus (assembly GCF_026875155.1). Taxonomy (NCBI): domain Eukaryota; kingdom Metazoa; phylum Arthropoda; class Malacostraca; order Decapoda; family Parastacidae; genus Cherax; species Cherax quadricarinatus. The sequence goes on from NC_069420.1 coordinate 40,170,979, forward strand.
GGGATGTTTTTCACGAGTGAGCGGACGTTTTTGACGCATGAGGATATATTTTTGATGAGTGAGGGGATGTTTCTGACGAGTGAGGAGATGTTTTTGACGAGTGGGAGGAAGTGCAGTTGGAAGGGTGGATGGGGGAAGAGAGAGGGGAGTTGACTCCTCACTCCTTTCCATCCGGCTCTTACCCTCCCCTGTTCTACTTGTAGCAGCAGACAACCATGTGTCCCCACCTTACAGCATCTGCGATTGGGGAGGTAAAAAAAAAATAGGGTTGTTTTTAGCTCTCTCATTTGCTCTTCATTGACGGTGCCCCGTTCTTCCCAGCTGTCATCGTGACATTCTCATCCTGTCGCAGAGCTCTTCTTCTCCTGCTGTTTCCTGAGTTTACGATCGCAGTTCGTATCTCTCTGTATAAATCCTTCATTGTATCTTGTCTCCATAAATTGACTCTTTCTTTCCTCAGGTTTTGTTTTTATGGGTGAAAACAGTCTGGACTGGTCTGTTCTTATTATTATATTCGGCACATTAATGTCTTTTTGTCCTCATTCATTCCCAGTCTTCCTTTCTTGTAAATAACTCATATCAAAGATTTTTCCCCGGTTGTTATCCTCTGCTTTCCTTGCTCTTATTATTAATGTTGCTCTATTCTCCTTGTATATGTTACTGTATATTTTAACCTATACATGTATTTGCTATTCATGAAGAAATTCCCTGTTCGTGATTACCTATTTGTATTGTAAGGAGCAGAGTATACTCGTAGTGTCCCGTCTTCAGTGTTTACAGTGTTATTACAGTGTTCCAGTGGTCGCAGGATTGTAGCACATACTTCTGCTTGTTGTCCTTCCAGTAGTCTACTGCTGTTCTTGGTTGTCCTTCCAGTAGTCTACCACTGTTCAGTGGTTGTACGGTGTAGCACATCATACCTGTTCTTGGTTGTCCTTCCAGTAGTCTGCTGCTGTTCTTGGTTGTCCTTCCAGTAGTCTGCTACTGTTCTTGTTTGTCCTTCCAGTAGTCTGCTGCTGTTCTTGGTTGTCCTTCCAGTAGTCTACTGCTGTTCTTGGTTATCGTTCCAGTAGTCTACTACTGTGCTTGGTTGTTCTTCCATTAGTCTACTACTGTTCTTGGTTGTCTTTCCAGTAGTCTACTACTGTTCTTGGTTGTCCTTCCAGTAGACTACTGCTGTTCTTGGTTGTCCTTCCAGTAGTTTACCACTGTACTTGGTTGTCCTTCCAGTAGTCTACTACTGTTCTTGGTTGTCCTTCCAGTAGTCTACTGCAGTTCTTGGTTGTCCTTCCAGTAGTCTACTACTGTTCTTGGTTGCCCTTCCATTAGTCTACTGCTGTTCTTGGATGTCCTTCCAGTAGTCTACTGCTGTTCTTGGTTGTCCTTCCAGTAGTCTACTGCTGTTCTTGGTTGTCCTTCCAGTAGTCTACTGCTGTTCTTGGTTCTCCTTCCAATAAGCTACTGCTGTTCTTGGTTGTCTTTCCAGTAGTCTACTACTGTTCTTGGTTGTCCTTCCAGTAGTCTACTGATGTTCTTGGTTGTCCTTCCAGTAGTTTACCACTGTTCTTGGTTGTCCTTCCAGTAGTCTACTACTGTTCTTGGTTGTCCTTCCAGTAGTCTACTGCTGTTTTTGGTTGTCCTTCCAATATTCTACTGCTGTTCCTGGTTGACCTTCCAGTAGTCTACTGCTGTTTTTGGTTGTCCTTCCAGTAGTCTACTACTGTTCTTGGTTGTCCTTCCAGTAGTCTACTGCTGTTCTTGGTTGTCCTTCCAGTAGTCTACTGCTGTTCTTGGTTGTCCTTCCAGTAGTCTACTGCTGTTCTTGGTTGCCCTTCCAGTAGTTTACTGCTGTTCTTGGTTGTCCTTCCAGTAGTCTACTGCCTTCCTTGGTTGTCCTTCCAGTAGTCTACTGCTGTTCTTGGTTGTTTTTCCAGTAGTCTACTGCTGTTCTTGGTTGCCCTTCCAGTAGTTTACTGCTGTTCTTGGTTGTCCTTCCAGTAGTCTACTGCTGTTCTTGGTTGTTTTTCCAGTAGTCTACTGCTGTTCTTGGTTGTTTTTCCAGTAGTCTACTGCTGTTCTTGGTTGTTTTTCCAGTAGTCTACTGCTGTTCTTGGTTGTCCTTCCAGTAGTTTACTGCTGTTCTTGGTTGTCCTTCCAGTAGTCTACTGCTGTTCTTGGTTGCCCTTCCAGTAGTTTACTGCTGTTCTTGGTTGTCCTTCCAGTAGTCTACTGCCTTCCTTGGTAGTCCTTCCAGTAGTCTTCTGCTGTTCTTGGTTGTCCTTTCAATAGTCTACTACTGTTCTTGGTTGTCCTTCCATTAGTCTACTGTTGTTCTTGGGTGTCCTTCCAGTAGTCTACTGCCTTCCTTGGTAGTCCTTCCAGTAGTCTTCTGCTGTTCTTGGTTGTCCTTTCAATAGTCTACTACTGTTCTTGGTTGTCCTTCCATTAGTCTACTGTTGTTCTTGGGTGTCCTTCCAGTAGTCTACTGCCTTCCTTGGTTGTCCTTCCAGTAGTCTACTGCTGTTCTTGGTTGTCCTTTCAATAGTCTACTGCTGTTCATGGTTGTCCTTCCAATAGTCTACTGCTGTTCATGGTTGTCCTTCCAATAGTCTACTGCTGTTCTTGGTTGTCCTTCCAGTAGTCTACCGCTGTTCTTGGTTGTCCTTCCAGTAGTCTACTACTGTTTTTGGCTGTCCTTCCAGTAGTCTACTGCTGTTCTTGGTTGTCCTTCCAGTAGTCTACTGCTGTTCTTGGTTGTCCTTCCAGTAGTCTACTACTGTTCTTGGTTGTCCTTCCAGTAGTCTACTACTGTTCTTGGTTGTCCTTCCAGTAGTCTACTACTGTTCTTGGTTGTCCTTCCAGTAGTCTACTACTGTTCTTGGTTGTCCTTCCTGTAGTCTACTACTGTTCTTGGTTGTCCTTCCAGTAGTCTACTACTGTTCTTGGTTGTCCTTCCTGTAGTCTACTACTGTTCTTGGTTGTCCAGCATATTGTATCTTATTTTTATAATTACTGTTCTCTATGTTGATGTATCCTCTTGTGTTATGTGACTATCATGTTTCCTCTCCTCTCTCCTTTCTCCTCTCTCCTCTCTCTTCTCTCTTCTCTCCTCTCTCCTCTCTCCTCTCTCAGCTCACGAATAATCCATAAATTTCAAATAAAATATAATTATAGTACTTCTTCCCGTCATTGATCATTAGTTCTCGTTAATGATTTATTACATAATTAATAGAACAAATGCTGATCATCACTTATTTTATATTTTAACTTTATAACTAATAGGTTGGTCAGTGAGGTTGAAAGCCTATCGACTACATGTTACTGAGCATAACAAGTACATCACCAGTCAGTAATACTTTAATTCCTAAAATAGCCATTAACATAAACTCTCAGTACATGTACGAGAGACATACACTTCTCCGTGTACACTCACAGGCGCATGCCACTACGCATGCTACATATATATATATATATATATATATATATATATATATATATATATATATATATATATATATATATATATATGACACAATGTAGGATTGCGGATGAGCAAAGAGGTTTCAGAGTGGGTAGGAGATGTGTAGATCAAGTGTTTACATTGAAGCATATATGTGAACAGTATTTAGATAAAGGTAGGGAAGTTTTTATTGCATTTATGGATTTAGAGAAGGCATATGATAGAGTGGATAGAGGAGCAATGTGGCAGATGTTGCAAGTGTATGGAATAGGTGGTAAGTTACTAAATGCTGTAAAGAGCTTTTATGAGGATAGTGAGGCTCAGGTTAGGGTGTGTAGAAGAGAGGGAGACTACTTCCCGGTAAAAGTAGGTCTTAGACAGGGATGTGTAATGTCACCATGGTTGTTTAATATATTTATAGATGGGTTGTAAAAGAAGTAAATGCTAGGGTGTTCGGGAGAGGGTGGGATTAAATTATGGGGAATCAAATTCAAAATGGGAATTGACACAGTTACTTTTTGCTGATGATACTGTGCTTATGGGAGATTCTAAAGAAAAATTGCAAAGGTTAGTGGATGAGTTTGAGAATGTGTGTAAAGGTAGGAAGTTGAAAGTGAACATAGAAAAGAGTAAGGTGATGAGGGTATCAAATGATTTAGATAAAGAAAAATTGGATATCAAATTGGGGAGGAGGAGTATGGAAGAAGTGAATGTTTTCAGATACTTGGGAGTTGACGTGTCAGTGGATGGATTTATGAAGGATGAGGTTAATCATAGAATTGATGAGGGAAAAAAGGTGAGTGGTGCATTGAGGTATATGTGGAGTCAAAAAACGTTATCTATGGAGGCAAAGAAGGGAATGTATGAAAGTATAGTAGTACCAACACTCTTATGTGGATGTGAAGCTTGGGTGGTAAATGCAGCAGCGAGGAGACGGTTGGAGGCAGTGGAGATGTCCTGTCTAAGGGCAATGTGTGGTGTAAATATTATGCAGAAAATTCGGAGTGTGGAAATTAGGAGAAGGTGTGGAGTTAATAAAAGCATTAGTCAGAGGGCAGAAGAGGGGTTGTTGAGGTGGTTTGGTCATTTAGAGAGAATGGATCAAAGTAGAGTGACATGGAAAGCATGTAAATCTATAGGGGAAGGAAAGAGGGGTAGGGGTCGTCCTCGAAAGGGTTGGAAAGAGGGGGTAAAGGAGGTTTTGTGGGCGAGGGCTTGGACTTCCAGCAAGCGTGCATGAGCGTGTTAGATAGGAGTGAATGGAGACGAATGATACTTGGGACCTGACGATCTGTTGGAGTGTGAGCAGGGTAATATTTAGTGAAGGGATTCAGGGAAACCGGTTATTTTCATATAGTCGGACTTGAGTCCTGGAAATGGGAAGTACAATGCCTGCACTTTAAAGGAGGGGTTTGGGATATTGGCAGTTTGGAGGGATATGTTGTGTATCTTTATACGTATATGCTTCTAAACTGTTGTATTCTGAGCACCTCTGCAAAAGCAGTGATTATGTGTGAGTGTGGTGAAAGTGTTGAATGATGATGAAAGTATTTTCTTTTTGGGGATTTTCTTTCTTTTTTGGGTCACCCTGCCTCGGTGGGAGACGGCGGACTTGTTGAAAATATATATATATATATATATATATATATATATATATATATATATATATATATATATATATATATATATTATATATATATCTATATATATATATATATATATATATATATATGTGTGTGTGTGTGTGTGTGTGTGTGTGTGTGTGTGTGTGTGTGTGTGTGTGTGTGTGTGTGTGTGTGTGTGTTTGTATATATTCTACTGGAAACGCTCACTCTGAACGTGCTGGCTTGGATTTTATCCTCTTTCCTGCTACATTACAAGCTCCTGATGATGTGTTGATTGCAACCCGAAAGGCCTAGAGCTATTTTTGAACTCCCCTCGTAGTTGCTTTGCATCTTATATCGCCTGTTCGCTATTTTTTTCATATATATAATCACAAGCCACGTGTGGTATTAATCATATTAGGTACAAAATAATGAATATATTAACGTGGTAATACTTTCTGATATGATGATAAAATAGGTTATTCACGATCATCACAATTTCCACCTGCTGACTTCTGTCATTACCAAGACTGAACTACAGATACTTCTCAGTGTCCTCTGATCAAATATGATTACATCCATAACTCCTACTCTCTCCAGATATTCCAACTGCAGAATGACCTCTGGAGCTTAGAGCTTTTCTTGTGAATATAATGATAATATTTGCGTTCTTCATTAGGGAGGTTAATTTCGTGTTGATGATTCTTTCCTATTACACATCCCAGTAATAAAGATGAATTTAAAACTTCCATAGCTTTAAAAAAACACACTGTGTAAAATAGACAAGAATGGTGCTAAAACAACACTCGGGGTGCCAAAAACTGCCACCAACCGGAAATTATAAAACTACCCAAGTTTACTACAACACAAAAAAAGGCGGTTAAAATGTGGGTGCTAAAACATACACCACGCTATAAAAAAACCACCCAGGGTACTAAAACAACCACCCACGCTATTTAAAACAACCACCCACGGTACTAAACAACCACCCACGGTACTAAAAAAAACCACCCACGGTACTAAAACAACCACCCACGCTACTAAAACAACCACCCACGGTACTAAAACAACCACCCACGCTACTAAAACAACCACCCACGCTACTAAAAAAAACCACCCACGGTACTAAAACAACCCCCCACGGTACTAAACATACACCCACGTACTAAAAAAACCCACCCACGCTACTAAAACAACACCCGCTACTAAAAACAACCACCCACGGTATTTAAAACAACCACCCACGGTACTAAAACAACCACCCACGTACTAAAAAAACCCAAACCCACGGTACTAAAACAACCACCCACGGTACTAAACAACCTCCCACGGTACTAAAACAACCACCACGATACTAAAACATACACCACGCTACAAAAACAACCACCCACGTACTAAAACAACCACCCACCGGTACTAAAACAACCACCCACGCTACTAAAACAACCACCCACGGTACTAAAACAACCACCCACGTACTAAAACAACCACCCACGCTACTAAAACAACCACCCACGGTACTAAAACAACCACCCACGGTACTAAAACAACCACCCACGGTACTAAAACATACCCACGCTAATAAAAACACACCCACGGTACTAAAAAAACCACCCACGGTACTAAAAACAACCACCCACGCTACTAAAACAACCACCCACGGTACAAAAAAACAACCACCAGGGTTTACTAAAAAAACCACCCGGTACAAAAAACAACCACCCACGGTACTAAAACATACACCCACGCTACTAAAACAACCACCCACGGTTACTAAAACATACACCCACTCTACTAAAACTTTACACCCACGCTACTAAAATAACCACCCACGCTAGTTAAAACATACACCCACTCTACTAAAACATATACCCACGCTACTAAAACAACCTCCCACGGTACTAAAACATACACCACTCTACAAAAAAACTTTACCCCCACGCTACTAAAACAACCACCCACGCTACTAAAACATACACCCACTCTACTAAAACATACACCCACGCTACTAAAACAACCACCCACGCTACTAAAACATACACCCACTCTACTAAAACATACACCCACGCTACTAAAACAACCACCCACGTACTAAAACATACACCCACTCTACTAAAACTACACCCACGCTACTAAAACAACCACCCACACTACTAAAACATACACCACTCTCCCTTAAAAACATACACCCACGCTACTAAAACAACCACCCACGCTACTAAAACATACACCCACGCTACTAATACATGTAGCCTCTTATCACACTCGTGGGAGAATACCAGAAAAATACTGACATTACGTGGCATGTTATAAATTGACTTAGGGTAGGTGTTGTCACACACTACTGCAGGTGAGCGTATTCTCACCTCCATGTTATCTTCGGCGAGGTACTATAAACACTTGCTGAAAGGTAATGACTGAAAACACAGTATTTCACCTTGTCTTCGAATAGCCTGGTTAAATTACGTTCATCATCTGGTGTTATCTTTACCAAGAAGCCGAAGTTTTTGATATAAAGAGACGTAAGGAACGATCAACAACTTCATTTATCTAACAATTATAATTTTCAGTATAAAAACACCCAATGAAACAATGAACATCTCTATTTTTAATGTTTTTAATTGTAACAATATTTATCCGTGGACTCTGAAAGAGGGAGCAGAAGTGTGGCAGAGGTGTGGCAGAGGTGTGGCAGAAGTGTGGCAGAGGTGTGGCAGAGGTGTGGCAGAAGTATGGCAGAGATGTGGCAGAGGTGTGGCAGACAGTAATGGTAATTCCTGTATTTTAGAATGTGGACAGACACAAAACATTAAACTACAGGCAGGCCAGCCACTGACATGCATTCTATGTAAAGTAATGAGGAAGGTAATCAGAAGAGTGGTGGAGCACATGGAAAGAAGTGGTTTCATTAACAACGACCTGTATGAGTTTAGAGCTGGTAAATCTTATCTCACAAATCTGCTTGAGTTTTACGACAAAGAAACGGAAGTAAGGCAGGAGAGAGAGGGAGAGGGATGGATGGATTTCGTATTCTTTGATCGTAAAAAGGCATTAGATAGTACTGCGCAAGAGACTGGGATATAAACTGGATAAGGGGAGGCAGGAATGACAGGGAAAACACTACAGTGGATCCAGTAATACCTAGCAGGAAGGAATTAAAGAGTGATTGTTCTGCAGGAAGCATCAGAGTGGTAAAGTTGGAGAAGCGGAGTTCCAGAGGGGTCTCCTGAGATCAGTACTGTTTCTGGTGTACGTAAACGACATGCTTGAAGAGATAGTCTAGTGTATCCCTGTTTGCAGTTGATGTAAAACTAATAAGGAGAATATAAATATGAGAGGACAGGGAAAAGCTTCAGATGGGCATGTACAAGCCACAGGATTTGTGTGACAAGTGGTTATTGGAGCTCAACCCCAGGCTTAAGGGACGAATAGTGTAAAAACGAATCCGAGAAGGACCTTGGGGTGAGCAAAGCACCAAGATTATCGTCTGAGGCGCACCTAAACTGAATAACCTCTGCAGCATGTAAGCGATTAGGCAAATTTTAGATTAGCTTTCAGAAATCTCAACGAAAAAGTCATTCACGACATTATCTACGATATATGTCAGTATCATCTTGGAGTACGCTGCATAAACATACTGATCTTTAAATTAGAAAAAGGGCAAAAATTTGTAGCGAGACTAATCTTAGAGGTAAGGGACATGAGCTATGAAGAGAAACTGAAGAGTTAAACATGATGAGAGTAGAGGACAGAAGGACCAGTGATGACTTAATAATGATGCAAACAATTCTCAAGAGGAGTTGAGTGGCGGGAAGCAAGTGAACAAGGACGTTGTTGTTAGTGGAAATGATAGGTAAGTCGCAGGGACGTGAGGAAGTATTTCTTTAACTTCAGAGTGGTGAGGAAGTGTAATGATCTGGTCAGTGAAGTGGTAGAGGTAGGATATGTACATACCCTTAAGAATAGGAATGATGGAGCTGACGAAGCAAGGATTTAGTGAACACAGTAGCGACCAGTTGAAGAGGCAGTACCAGCAGCTGAGACTCGACCTGTGCAACTGCAATTAGGGGAGTACAAATATTTATGTGTACACACACAACACACACACACACACACACAAAACACAACACACACACCCCACAAAACACACACCACACACACACATCCTCAGTGTTGTCAGAAAGTGAAACAATCTGGACAGTAATACAGTGGATGCAGGATCCTTACATAGGATAAAATTCTTGGAGCAGGGAGAGAGTAGACCTAGTAGTGACCAGCGAAGAGACGGGGCCAGGAGCTGTGACTTGACCCCTGCAACCACAAATAGGTGAGTAGACACATGTACACTAAGGGGAATGTCCTAGGAAGAAAGGTTAAGGGAAATCGGCCTGACGACACTGGAGGACAGGAGGGTCAGGGGAACCATGATAATGACATAGAAAATACTGTGAGGAATTGAAAAGGTAGACAGAGACAGGATGTTCCGGAGACGGGACACAGAAACAAGGGGTCACAATTGGAAATTGAAGATTTAGATAAGTCAAAGAGATGTTAGGAAGTATTTCTTTAGTCATAGAGTTGTCAGGAAGTGGAATAGTCTGGCAAGTGACATAGTTTTAAGACGAGGTATGATAAAGCTCATGGAGCAGGGAGAGAGCTCCCTCAATGACCTAGTAGCGGTCAGTGAAGAGGCGGGGCCAGGAGCTATGTCTCGATCCCTGCAACCACAAATAGGTGAGTACACACACACACACACACACACACACCACACACACACACACACACACACACACACACACACACACACACACACACACACACACACAGTAAGGTTGTCACAGTCAAAGCTTGTCCGGCTCCCGTGTCCTTTCTTCACCATCGATCACCTTTTATGACACTTAAATCCATGCATGAGTGCTGTCAGGCTCACCTCTTGACCTTGTGATACGGTGCAGGGTTGACCGACTCACACCGCTTATATAAAAATATATATATATATATATATAATATATATATATATATTATATATATATATATTATATATATATATATATATATTAATATATATATATGAACATTAAAAAGGTATAAAATACCGACAGGTTGTTAGGTAAGACACATATGCAACAGTTAGATATCTTTATTTCGATACGTTTCGCCTACACAGTAGGCCTTCTTAAGTCGAGTACAGAAAAGTTGATAGAAGCAGAAGAGACTTGAAGACGATGTAATCAGTCCATCACCCTTAAAGTTTTGAGGTGGTCAGTCCCTCAGTCTGGAGAAGAGCATTGTTTCATAGTCTGAAACAATATGTGTCTTACCAACAACAATTTTATAATATATAATATAATTTATAATATATATATATATATATTTATTATTATATATTATATATATATATATATATATGGGGTCCACCCCTGGTTGTAAATTGTGGGACCCATTAGCCTCGGAAAAAGTGGATAAAAAAGGTTCAAGGAAGAATATTGGGGTTTCTTCCTGAAGCCCTTTGAATATTCCACTTCCCTACCACCCATCTTTTGTATATATATTTTTTTACCAATAGGAATTTTTTATTGCATAATATGGTACAGAAGATTTAAGAGTTACATTGTTGATATAAAGGTGGCATATAAGGTACTGTTGTTACGTGTTTTATCACCGATTATAAGGGCGAAAATCTCATCCAGTCCTCAGAGCTGGGGCGTGTGCCAAATAACAGCAAGCATTACCCCTTTGAACAGCCGACTGAGCCGTTGGAACAGAAAAAATAGCTGCCCTGGGATCCCTAGTTAAACCCGATGAGTCTTTTTCCCAGCTCCTTAAGGAATTTAGATTTCACTCTTTCCCCATGAGCCAAGGGTCTCTGAGCCTTGGGAACAAACATATAATGATGGGCAAGTTCTCCTTTTTTTCTAGACTTTTGGGACTCCTGAAGCTGGCAGCTGCCCCTTCTTCCTCCTGGTGTATTGGAGATAGGTATCAGCCAAGGTAGATGCAATGTATAGTCCCCACCACTGCTTCCATCTGTCCGGCTTGAAGGGTGATACCATCTGGACGCTTCTGGCTGCCATCAGATCTGCATAGTTGGGTGGCTCCCTTACTGGGGCATCCCGCTGTTGTGAGGCTCCTCTTGATAATGTTATTAACCCCCTCATGTCTTGCAATCTTTCCCTCGGATTTACGGCACACAAGACCCTGGTTACCCGAATCGGTCTGTGCTTCACTGCCACAAATATACCTGTGTCCGGCGAGAATAGGGGCGGCAAGTCGAAGGGCAACACCGATGCGGGATGGTCTGTGGGTCGAGGCGTGTGCCAAAGGGTGGAGTTGGGAACAGCCAACAGAAAAAGTCCCCCGCATGAGGGGCTCTCACTGCCAGGAGGCGGGCTCTTTTCCTTCCCTGACACACTCTGAAGCATTGTTGAGGCAATATTTTCACTATTTGGCCATCCCAGTGCGATTGTTTGTAGTTGTTGGGGGGAGCAGGTCTGGTTTTGAGCCCCTTAGATTATCCCAGATCATTGCTCCGTCAATGAATTTTTGGTCCTGGACTCCAATCTTGTCCCTAAGATGTTCAGGGAGAATCGCTGCTACAAGCTCTCTGGATGCAATACACGAGGACGAAAAGCAGGTAACGCAATCTGTGATGACTTGCGGAACCAATGCCTTCTAGTCTGACTGGAAGTGCAGCTTGGTTCCACTGCCCATCTTCTAGAGTAAGGTTAAGTACTTTCGTAAAAATTTTGCCCCAGAATACTGTCATATTCGTGCAGTATAGGGTTATCACATGAAGGTGCAATCTTAGGAAATATGTCAACTGGGCAGATCAAGCACTTTGTGAGAAGGTACAAGGCATCGTGGGTGTCCAGATTGCTTATTCGTTGTTCCCTTCTCCTTAACTCTTCCAATTTTTTCCTGAGAATTGTGTCAATTGGCATTGCTTCCTGAGGTGCTCCTAGCAAGAACTATTTGTGGGGGCAATGACTGCTGCTCTGGTAGTTTTGATTTTCACTGCATTTATTTACTTGTTGACTGACTGAGATGATTTCACATTTGGATGGATTCAGGGACGAGGAACCCATTTCCTGTCCCCGTGTCATTACCTGTGTAAGGTCATGTAGGAGGGACTCCTTTGTACCTGCTTGTGTGCCATCATCTAGGAACCAGTGGGTTTTGCTCGCTGGTCGTCTGACTGTGATTTCCTAATGCTATACAGAAAAGGGAAAAGGTGCAAGAGGATCTCCTTGTTGGACCCCTCCGATGATGTGATTTCATGCTCTCCAAAAAGAAGCATTGATTCCTTGCTATACCCAGCTGAAACAAAAGGGAAGAGACCCGGGAAATGTTCTTGTACTGCTGCTAATACCACGTCTCTTTTCAGGAGATTGAAAGCATTCTTGAAATCTAATTTATATATATATATATATATATATAATATATATATATATATATATATATATATATATATATATATATATATATATATATATATATATATGTCGTTCCGAATAGTAAAATTTGCAATTTTGCACTAATTTCGCAAAAATCATTATGAACCTAACGAAAAAGATAAATCTCATTGTGTTTGTTTATTATTAAATTATTGTAAACTTATCTAAAATATATTTAGTTGATTAGGCTAAATTAAACTGCGCGTGTTATAATAAGGTTAGGTAAGTTTTGATACAAAATTATTAATTTTTACATTAACATAAATGAAAAAAAAATATCTTTAAATGTATACGAGAAAAATTTAGAATAGATTTAATTTTAAATGAGTTCTTGCTAATTGACTAGTTTTACCTATTCGGCACGACACACACACGCACACACACACACACACACACACACACACACACACACACACACACACACACACACACACACACACACACACACACACAGATGATGTGAAGTTAATGAGGAGAATTAAATCTGATGAGGACCAGGCAGGACTTCAAAGAGACCTGGACAGACTGGACACCTGGTCCAGCAAATGGCTTCTCGAATTTAATCCTGCCAAATGCAAAGTCATGAAGACTGGGGAAGGGCACAGAAGACCACAGACAGAGTATAGGCTAGGTGGCCAAAGACTGCAAACCTCACTCAAGGAGAAAGATCTTGGGGTGAGTATAACACCGAGCATGTCTCCGGAAGCACACATCAATCAGATAACTGCTGCAGCATATGGGCGCCTGGCAAACCTGAGAACAGCATTCCGACACCTTAGTAAGGAATCATTCAAGACACTGTACACCGTGTATGTCAGGCCCATACTGGAGTATGCAGCACCTGTTTGGAACCCGCACTTGATAAAGCACGTCAAGAAACTAGAGAAAGTACAAAGGTTTGCAACAAGGTTAGTTCCAGAGCTAAGGGGAATGTCCTATGAAGAAAGATTAAGGGAAATCGGCCTGACGACACTGGAGGACAGGAGGGTCAGGGGAGACATGATAACGACATATAAAATACTGCGTGGAATAGACAAGGTGGACAAGGACAGGATGTTCCAGGGAGGGGACACAGAAACAAGAGGCCACAATTGGAAGTTGAAGACACAAATGAGTCAGAGAAATAGTAGAAGTATTTCTTCAGTCATAGAGTTGTAAGGCAGTGGAATAGCCTAGAAAATGACGTAGTGGAGGCAGGAACCATACACAGTTTTAAGACGAGGTTTGATAAAGCTCATGGAGCGGGGAGAGAGAGGGTCTTGTAGCAACCGGTTGAAGAGGCGGGGCCAGGAGCTGGGACTCGACCCCTGCAACCACAATAGGTGAGTACACACACACACACACCACACACACACACACACACACATTATATATATATATATATATATATATATATATATATATTATATATATATATATATATATATATATATATATAATATATATATACTGCTCGTGGAGCTAGTACACCGAACTGGGAGTAGAATGAAATTTCAGAGGCATCCACACCACCGTATGTCCTCGAATCAAGGTAAAAAACACCTAGCACTGCTGGGTGCTTGATTTTTGTAGGATTGTGTGGTCCTGTGGGTTAGAGCGTCAGGTAATTTTCGCTCATCATGAGGCAGACCAAACCGAGATGGGTTCGAATCCTCGGCTAGTCGCAGTGTTATTGATATATATTATATATATATATATATATATATATATATATATATATAATATAATTTATTAATATATCAATAAGATCACAGTAAACAGTAAAGCGCTTGGAATTTCTCTATTCTTTCAGAGTGGTTGTTTTGCATATATATATATACACACACACACAATAAGATCACAGTAAACAGGTGATATCACAATATGCAGAATAACCACTGAGAAAATAGCGAATTCCAAGTGATTTCGTGACTTCTCCTCACATTATCTAAGAACTATAAATATAAAAGATTAACAGGAAGGTATATAAGGACGAGACTACACCTCCCTGCCACCCCCCTCCTCCCCAACAACACCTGACTTTTAATAAATTTAGATTTAGAAAGAACATAGGTAAATACTGGTTTTCGAACTGAGTTGTGGATGTGTGGAACAATATCCCGAGTAGGGTGATAGAGGCTAGGACCTTGGGTGGCTTTAAAATGAGATTGGACATATATATGAGTGGGAGAGGCTAGGTTTGATTGGTGTCGTGGGTACGGGAGTAAATTCTTAGGTAGCCTTGGGTAGTAGTGGTAGGCCAGTAGGCCTTCTGCAGTGTTTCTCCATTCTTATGTTCTTATGTTTTTATGATAATGTAAGTAAGTTGTCAGTGATCCGTGAAACACAGCTTATGTGCTACTCAAAAATTTGTCTAATGTATTTTATTCATCTTAAATTCTTCCCAAATTTTATTAATTATAAATGAATCCAATTTACATAAACCAAAAGAAATATTCATATTTTTTTCAAACTACTGTTTATGAAACATGATTCTATTATATTCCTGTCGACCATGGACTTGCATGATACAACTTTCTCAACTTTTTGAAAATCAATTGGATGGTTAAAATCTCTCACATAAATACACAGAACATTAGAATCTTGTCCACTTCTAATGCTATATTTATGTTATTTTAACGTTAATTCAAGACTTTTACCAGTTTGACCCCAATAAACTTGATCACATATTTGACAAGGAATCTTATAGACACATCCGTCAGTATTTTGAGGGAAATATTTTTTTTATCTTGATACAGTTTTTTAACTGTATCAAAAATTTTAAATACAACTTTAATATTAAAATTCTTAAGTAGAGAAGGCATATCAATCAAGTTTTCATAGTAAGGGAGAACCAACATATTTTTAATTGAATAAGGTTGGTTGTCCCTTTTTGAATTGTAAAAAGTATTTCTAGCTATTTTAAAGGATTTATCAGTTAAGTTTCTTGGTTATTTTAGATCATTAATTATTTCATAAATTTTAGAGATCTCTTCATCTTTGAACTCTGGACTACAAATACGTAAACCTCGCAAAAACATTGATGAGAATATAGACAGTTTAACTGTCGGTACATAGTGTACATAGGAACAATTATTTGTTGGTTTTCTGTAAATTTTAAATTTAAAATCATTGTTACCCTTAATAATTAAAACATCTATTAACTCAACAGTAAAATTATAGAATGAACTAAACTAATTTAAAAAGGAAATGATTTATATATACATTCTTAGGCATAAAACACAAATATCATCAACATATCTATACCACCTAGCTCTAATAGGAAGGATTGTGTTCAGTAATCTTGTTTCAAAAAGTTCCATGTATAAATTACTAAGAATGTACATAAAAACCATTTCCTTTCTTATGTTCTTATTAAATAGTTTAGCTCATTCTATAAATTTTACTGTTGAGTTCGAAGAAAATAACTCATCGCCTTTCCTAGATGTGTTAATTAAGTTTATTACGGCCAGACTAGTAAAAGTCTTGAATTAAGGTTAAAACAACATAAATATAGCATTAAAAGTGGACAAGATTCTAATACTTTGTTTATTTATGTGAGAGATTTTGACCATCCAATTGATTTTCAAAATGCTGAGGAAGTTATATCAAGCAAGTCCATGGTCGACAAGAATATAATAGAATCATGTTTCATAAAAAGTAGTTTTGAAAATAATATGAATATTTCTTTTGGTTTATATAAATTGGATTCATTTATAATTAATAAATTTTGGGAAGAATTTAAGATACATTAGACAAATTTTTGGGTAGAATATAAGCTGTGTTTCACGGATCACTGACTGCCTACCTACATCATCATTAAAAGTCAGATGTTGTTGGGGGGTGGGAGCGAGGTGTAGTCTCGTCCTCATATGCCTTCCTGTTAACCTTTTTTTTTATAATTCCTTGATAATGTGAGAAGTCACGAAGGCGCTTGGAATTTCGCTATTTTTTCACAGTGGTTGTTCTGTATATATATATATTATATATATATATATATATATAATATATATATATATATATATATATATATATATATATATATATATATCAATAGCAACATGGGCTCGACTCCTTGACTAGTTGCAGTGTTGTTATTGATCAATACCACTTGTTCGTGGGTACAATAATATATTAATATATAAAATACTGCTCGTTGTACTAGTACACCAAACAGAGAGTAGAATCAAATTAGCCAAGAGTCATCCACACCACTGTATGTTCTTCGGTAGCGAGTACAACATCCAGTTCTGCTGGATTTTGTGGTCCCGTGGATTAAGGCGTCATGAGTTTTCGCCCACCATGAGGTAGGCCAAAGCAGGATGGGTTCGACTCATTGACTAGTCGCAGTGTTGTTATTGATCAATACACTTGTTCGTGGGTACAATATCTATGCACCACGCAGAAACAAGCGGGTATATACAAAGAAAGATCGCAGTCAGGAGGATTCAAAACTACTACTGGGGACGCTTGTTTCTACGAGGTGCATTGATATAAAAATAGCTTGAGAGGTCAGAACATACAGGAGGAGATTGAAATAGCTTGAATGCATGCTTGAGACTGACTGACGTGCCCGGGCTGGGAAAGAAACATGGCTTGTGAACCAGGTTGCCCAGTTTTTGTGGCATTTGTATGACTGCGCAGCCTGGGAATCTTCACCGTCTCCAGTAGTAGTTTAGAATCCTGCTGACTGCGATCTTTCTTTGTATATACCCGCTTCTTACTGCGTGGTGCATTGATATATATATATATATATATATATATATATATATATATATATATATTCCCGATTCCCACCAAGGCAGTGTGGCCTGAAAAATAAAAACTTTCATCATCATCATTCACTCCATCGCTGTCTTGCCAGAGAGGTGCTTTACACTACAGTTATAAAACTGCAACATTAACACCCTTCCTTCAGAGTGTAGACACTGTACTTCCCATCTCCAGGACTAAAGTCCAGCCTGCTGGTTTCCCTGAATCCCTTCATAAATGTTACTTTGATCACACTTCAACAGCACGTCAAATATTAAAAACCATTTGTCTCCATTCACTCCTATCAAATACGCTCACGCACGCTTGCTGTGTGCCCTCGCACACAAAACCTCCTTTACCCCCTCCCTCCAGCCCTTCCTAGGCCAACCCCTACACTGCCTTCCCTCCATTACAGATTTACACACTCTCGAAGTCATTCTGTTTTGTTCCATTCTCTCTACATGTCTGAACCACCTCAACAATCCCTGCTTATCCTTCTGGATAATGGTTTTGGTAATCCCACACCTTCTCCTAATTTCCAAACTACGAATTCTCTGCATTATATTCACACCACACATTGCCCTCAGACATGACATCTCCACTGCCTCCAGCCTTCTCCTCGTTGCAACATTCATCACCCATGCTTCACACCCATACAAGAGTGTTGGTACAACTAAGTGCATCACTCACCCTTTTCCTCTCATCAGTTCTATGATTCACACTCTCCTTCATATTTTATATCATTATATATATATATATATATATATATATATATATATATATATATATATATATATATATATATAATCACTTGTCACTTTAACAATTTATTTATTTAGTTGTGTAACAATGGTGACGTGATGGAAGGTTGACAGTAATCTGCTTCTTTAATTTACATGGCAGAATAAATCGCGGTGTTGTTGATTACCTTTGCTGAATTTGTTGCCTGGTTTCTTTTGCAATATCATTGTTTAGTTGTTTGTTGTTTTGTTATGAGATTGTTTGATGTGTGTTTTAATGTATTTCCGATGGTGTTTTAATTTGTGTGAGCGTTTGTGGTGTTTTTGCCAGACAATTACTTGTGTGTGTTTTTTTTTTTTTTTTTTTTATATGTTTGTCACTTTTTCTTTGCGCATCTACATTGTCTGTCATGAGTTTTGTCTATGTTATTTATCGCGTTTTGTGTTTGATCTCGTTGTTTGTGGTGTTTTTGTTGAGCAGATAAGTTGAATTGGTGTGCTTTGTCAATGTTTTTTGTTAAGTCTGTGTGTTTGTTTTGTGTTTTGTCTGTATTTTTTTTTGTGTTAAGTCTGGGTATTTGTTTTTTGTTCATTCTTTGTTTGTTGCCTCTCCATTCTGCTCGTTTCCTAGTTTTAAGTACAATATATGAAGTCATACATGAAACTGGATGATTGTCCAGTGATGACTGAGTGAAGAAGGAAATGGATGAGTGAAGAAGGAAGTGGATGATTGAACAAGGAAGTGGATGATTGAACAAGGAAATGGATGATTGAACAAGGAAGTGGATGAGTGAACAAGGAAGTGGATGAGTGAACAAGGAAGTGCATGAAAGAAATTGCTGGGGCAAGTGCCTGCTTGACCAAGGTTATGTAATCCATATTTCTGAAAGTGGAACACGCACAATTGTTCACACACACACACACACACACACACACACACACACACACACACACACACACACACACACACACACACACACACACACATACACACACACACACACACATACACACACACCACACACACACACACACACACACACACACACACACACACACACACACCACCACACACACACATACACATACAACACACATACACATACACACACACACACACACACACACACACACACACACACACACACACACACACGGGATACCAAATCCTGAGGAAAGACAGAGGGAACAGGGGGGGTGGAGGAGTGGCGTTGCTGATCAAAAATCGCTGGAATTTTGATGAGCTGGAGAGAGAAGATAGCGGAGAAGAAAGTGATTACATAGTGGGAACACTTCACTCTGGAGGTCCCAAGGTGGTAATAGCAGTGATGTATAACCCACCACAGAACAGCAGGAGGCCAAGGCAAGAGTACGACGAGAGCAATAGAGCGATGGTTGACACACTAGCTAGAGTGGCCAGAAGAGCTCATGCATGCAGGGCAAAGCTCCTGATCATGGGTGACTTAACCACAAGGAGATAGATTGGGAGAACTTGGACCCACATGGGGGCCAAGATACTTGGAGGGCTAAGATGATGGAGGTGGTACTGGAGAACTTCATGTACCAACACGTAAGGGACACTACAAGAGAGAGAGGAGAGGATGAACCAGCAAGGCTGGACTTAGTATTCACCTTCAGTAGTGCAGATATCGAGGACATCACATATGAAAGACCCCTTGGGGCCAGTGACCATGTGGTTGTAAGCTTCGAATACACAGTAGAGCTACAAGTGGAGGGAGAAGCAGGAAGGCCAGGACGAATGAAGCCAAACTACAAGAAAGGGGACTACACAGGAATGAGGAACTACCTGAACGGGGTTCAGTGGGACAGAGAACTGGCAGGGAACACCAGTTAATGAGATGATGGAATATGTAGCAATAAAATGCAAGGAGGCTGAGGAGAGGTTTGTACCCAAGGGTAACAGGAGTAATGAAAAAGCCAGGATGAGCCCATGGTTTACCCAAAGGTGCAGGGAGGCAAAAACCAAGTGTGCTAGGGAATGGAAGAAATATAGAAGGCAAAGGACCCAGGAGAATAAGGAGAACAGTCGTAGAGCCAGAAATGAATATGCACAGATAAGAAGGGAGGCCCAAAGACAATATGAAAATGACATAGCAGCGAAAGCCAAATCTGACCCGAAACTGTTGTACAGCCACATCAGGAGGAAAACAACAGTCAAGGACCAGGTAATCAGGCTAAGGAAGGAAGGAGGAGAGACAACAGGAAATGACCGGGAAGTATGTGAAGAACTCAACAAGAGATTCAAAGAAGTGTTCACAGAGGAGACAGAAGGGACTCCAGAAAGACGGAGAGGTGGGGCACACCACCAAGTGCTGGACACAGTGCACACAACCGAGGAAGAAGTGAAGAGGCTTCTGAGTGAGCTAGATACCTCAAAGGCAATGGGGCCAGATAACATCTCCCCATGGGTATTGAGAGAGGGAGCAGAGGCGCTATGTGTACCCCTAACAACAATATTCAATACAATCTATCGAAACAGGGAGATTGCCTGAGGCATGGAAGACAGCAAATGTAGTCCCAATCTTTAAAAAAGGAGACAGACATGAAGCATTAAACTACAGAAAAGTGTCACTGACATGTATAGTATGCAAAATCATGGAGAAGATTATCAGGAGAAGAGTGGTGGAACACCTAGAAAGGAATGATCTCATCAACAGCAGCCAGCATGGTTTCAGGGACGGGAAATCCTGTGTCACAAACTACTGGAGTTCTATGACATGGTGACAGCAGTAAGACAAGAGAGAGAGGGGTGGGTGGATTGCATTTTCTTGGACTGCAAGAAGGCGTTTGACACAGTTCCACACAAGAGATTGGTGCAAAAACTGGAGGACCAAGCAGGGATAACAGGGAAGGCACTACAATGGATCAGGGAATACTTGTCAGGAAGACAGCAGCGAGTCATGGTACGTGGCGAGGTGTCAGAGTGGGCACCTGTGACCAGCGGGGTCCCGCAGGGGTCAGTCCTAGGACCAGTGCTGTTTCTGGTATTTGTGAACGACATGACGGAAGGAATAGACTCTGAGGTGTCCCTGTTTGCAGATGACGTGAAGTTGATGAGAAGAATACACTCGATCGAAGACCAGGCAGAACTACAAAGGGATCTGGACAGGCTGCAGAACTGGTCCAGCAATTGGCTCCTGGAGTTCAATCCCACCAAGTGCAAAGTCATGAAGATTGGGGAAGGGCAAAGAAGGCCGCAAACGGAGTACAGTCTAGGGGGTCAGAGACTACAAACCTCACTCAAGGAAAAAGATCTTGGGGTGAGTATAACACCAGGCACATCTCCTGAAGCGCACATCAACCAAATAACTGCTGCAGCATATGGGCGCCTAGCAAACCTCAGAACAGCATTCCGACATCTTAATAAGGAATCGTTCAGGACCCTGTACACCGTATACGTTAGGCCCATATTGGAGTATGCGGCACCAGTTTGGAACCCACACCTAGCCAAGCACGTAAAGAAACTAGAGAAAGTGCAAA
>NC_069420.1:40194968-40294968 GCF_026875155.1 Cherax quadricarinatus
GTGTTATGCAATAGATTATTTTTTTTATTATCACACTGGCCGATTCCCACCAGGGCAGGGTGGCCCGAAAAAGAAAAACTTTCACCATCTTTCACTCCATCACTGTCTTGCCAGAAGGGTGCTTTACACTACAGTTTTTAAACTGCAACATTAACACCCCTCCTTCAGAGTGCAGGCACTGTACTTCCCATCTCCAGGACTCAAGTCCGGCCTGCCGGTTTCCCTGAACCCCTTCATAAATGTTACTTTGCTCACACTCCAACAGCACGTCAAGTATTAAAAACCATTTGTCTCCATTCACTCCTATCAAACACGCTCACGCATGCCTGCTGGAAGTCCAAGCCCCTCGCACACAAAACCTCCTTTACCCCCTCCCTCCAACCTTTCCTAGGCCGACCCCTACCCCGCCTTCCTTCCACTACAGACTGATACACTCTTGAAGTCATTCCTGTTATGCAATAGATACCTTTCACAAATCGAGCAGGTATCGAAATACATTTAGCTGGCTATTACGAAGCACTACGAACACATCTTTGTTATACAAAGATACACACACACACACAAGCACGCACACACACACACCACACACACACACACCACAACACACACACACACACACACACACACACACACACACACACACACACAAGCACGCACACACACACACACACACACACACACACACACACACACACACAACACACACACACACACACGGTATTAAAACTAGCAAACAGATTGGGAATTAAATTGGTATAAAACAAAATAAATAGTTGGAGGCAACACGCTACCCACACCTTCATTGGTCACCACCACTGGTCACCCACACAGTGGTCACCACCACTGGTCACCCACACAGTGGTCACCACCACTGGTCACCCACACAGTGATCACCACCACTGGTCACCCACACAGTGGTCACCACCACTGGTCACCCACACAGTGGTCACCACCACTGGTCACCCACACAGTGGTTACCACCACTGGTCACCCACACAGTGGTTACCACCACTGGTCACCCACACAGTGGTTACCACCACTGGTCACCCACACAGTGGTCACCACCACTGGTCACCCACACAGTGGTCACCACCACTGGTCACCCACACAGTGGTCACCACCACTGGTCACCCACACAGTGGTCACGACCACTGGTCACCCACACAGTGGTCACCACCACTGGTCACCCACACAGTGATCACCACCACTGGTCACCCAAACAGTGATCACCACCACTGGTCACCCACACAGTGGTCACCACCACTGGTCACCCACACACAGTGGTCACCACCACTGGTCACCCACACAGTGATCACCACCACTGGTCACCCACACAGTGGTCACCACCACTGGTCACCCACACAGTGGTCACCACCACTGGTCACCCACACAGTGATCACCACCACTGGTCACCCACACAGTGGTCACCACCACTGGTCACCCACACAGTGGTTACCACCACTGGTCACCCACACAGTGGTTACCACCACTGGTCACCCACACAGTGGTCACCACCACTGGTCACCCACACAGTGGTCACCACCACTGGTCACCCACACAGTGGTTACCACCACTGGTCACCCACACAGTGGTCACCACCACTGGTCAACCCACACAGTGGTCACCACCACTGGTCACCCACACAGTGGTCACCACCACTGGTCACCCACACAGTGGTTACCACCACTGGTCACCCACACAGTGGTTACCACCACTGGTCACCCACACAGTGGTCACCACCACTGGTCACCCACACAGTGGTCACCACCACATGGTCACCCACACAGTGGTCACCACCACTGGTCACCCACACAGTGGTTACCACCACTGGTCACCCACACAGTGGTTACCACCACTGGTCACCCACACAGTGGTTACCACCACTGGTCACCCACACAGTGGTTACCACCACTGGTCACCCACACAGTGGTTACCACCACTGGTCACCCACACAGTGGTTACCACCACTGGTCACCCACACAGTGGTCACCACCACTGGTCACCCACACAGTGGTTACCACCACTGGTCACCCACACAGTGGTTACCACCACTGGTCACCCACATAGTGGTTACCACCACTGGTCACCCACACAGTGGTCACCACCACTGGTCACCCACACAGTGGTCACCACCACTGGTCACCCACACAGTGGTTACCACCACTGGTCACCCACACAGTGGTCACCACCACTGGTCACCCACACAGTGGTCACCACCACTGGTCACCCACACAGTGGTTACCACCACTGGTCACCCACACAGTGGTTACCACCACTGGTCACCCACACAGTGATCACCACCACACAGTGATCACCACCACACAGTGATCACCACCACACAGTGATCATCACCCCACAGTGATCACCACCACACAGTGATCACCACCACACAGTGATCATCACCACACAGTGATCACCACCACACAGTGATCACCACCACACAATGATCACCACCACACAGTGATCACCACTACACAGTGTTCATCACCACACAGTGATCATCACCACACAGTGATCACCACGACACAGTGATCACCACGACACAGTGATCACCACAACACAGTGATCACCACCAGACAATGATCACCACTACACAGTGATCACCACTATACAGTGATCACCACCACACAGTGATCACTACCAGACAATGATCACCACTACACAGTGATCACCACTACACAGTGATCACCACTACACAGTGATCACCACCACACAGTGATCACCACCAGACAATGATCACCACTACACAGTGATCACCACTACACAGTGATCACCACTACACAGTGATCACCACCAGACAATGATCACCACTACACAGTGATCATCACCACACAATGATCACCACCACACAGTGATCACCACCACACTGTGATCACCACCACACAGTGATCACCACCAGACAATGATCACCACCACACAGTGATCACCACCACACTGTGATCACCACCACACAGTGATCACCACCAGACAATGATCACCACCACACAGTGATCACCACACTATGATCACATAGTGATCACACTATCATCACACTGATTACCACACTGTGATCATGCAGTGATCACCACATATGCCTTGTTCAGTGAAGTCACTCACACCTTGTTTAGGGCAAGATCAGGTACCGGAGAAGGTCACGAGGTATCAGGTACCGGAGAAGGTCACGAGGTATCAAGTACTGGACAAGGTCACGAGGTATCAGGTACTGGACAAGGTCACGAGGTATCAGGTACCGGAGAAGGTCACGAGGTATCAAGTACTGGACAAGGTCACGAGGTATCAGGTACTGGACAAGGTCACGAGGTATCAGGTACCGGAGAAGGTCACGAGGTATCAAGTACCGGAGAAGGTCACGAGGTATCAGGTACTGGACAAGGTCACGAGGTATCAGGTACTGGACAAGGACACGAGGTATCAGGTACTGGACAAGGTCACGAGGTATCAGATACTGGACAAGATCACGAGGTATCAGGTACTGGACAAGGTCACGAGGTATCAAGTAGTCGACAAGGTCACGAGGTATCAGGTACTGGACAAGGTCACGAGGTATCAGGTACTGGACAAGGTCACGAGGTATCAAGTAGTCGACAAGGTCACGAGGTATCAGGTACTGGACAAGGTCACGAGGTATCAGGTACTGGACAAGGTCACGAGGTATCAGGTACTGGACAAGGTCACGAGGTATCAGGTACTGGACAAGGTCACGAGGTATCGAGCTCCACGACATCTGTTACCAGCACCCTCTTGCACCTGCTTCCGGAACCTTGGCCAACCCTTGCTGAAGCTTGCTCACACTTGCCCTGGCTTGCTCACACTTGCTCACGCTTGCTCACCCTTGCCCCGGCTTGCTCACACTTGCTCACCCTTGCCCCGGCTTGCTCACACTTGCTCACCCTTGCCCCGGCTTGCTCACACTTGCTCACCCTTGCCCCGGCTTGCTCACACTTGCTCACCCTTGCCCCGGCTTGCTCACACTTGCTCACCCTTGTCTACGCTTATCCATTCCTTTTTTGTTACATTCAGTCTTGTTAGTGGTGATTATTAGTGTGTAAGAGCGACTCTGATAATTCAATACTTGGTGGCGTGCGTCTCGGGGATTTCTCAAGATGATTACAAATTTCCGGCCAAGTATTTCCTCTGGCGGGGCGACGGCGGCAACTGAGACTCAATCACACTTCCGATGCTGCCTGCGTGTCGAACTGGCGGTAGTGGTCAGTGACTTCTGCACGGTCATTGACCTCTGCTACTGGGGTAGTGGTCAGTTACTTCTGCATGGTCATTGACCTCTGCTACTGGGGTAGTGGTCAGTTACTTCTTCATGGTCACTGACCTCTGCTACTGGGGTAGTGGTCAGTTATTTCTGCATGGTCATTGACCTCTGCTACTGGGATAGTGGTCAGTTACTTCTTCATGGTCATTGACCTCTGCTACTGGGGTAGTGGTCAGTTACTTCTGCATGGTCACTGACCTCTGCTACTGGGGTAGTGGTCAGTTACTTCTGCACGGTCATTGACCTCTGCTACTGGGATAGTGGTCAGTTACTTCTGCACGGTCATTGACCTCTGCTACTGGGGTAGTGGTCAGTTATTTCTGCATGGTCATTGACCTCTGCTACTGGGATAGTGGTCAGTTACTTCTGCACGGTCATTGACCTCTGCTACTGGGGTAGTGGTCAGTTACTTCTGCACGGTCATTGGCCTCTGCTACTGGGATAGTGGTCAGTTACTTCTGCACGGTCATTGACCTCTGCTACTGGGGTAGTGGTCAGTTACTTCTGCACGGTCATTGGCCTCTGCTACTGGGGTAGTGATTAGTTACTTCTGCACGGTCATTGACCTCTGCTACTGAGATAGTGGTCAGTTACTTCTGCATGGTAATTGACCTCTGCTACTGGGATAGTGGTCAGTTACTTCTGCATGGTCATTGACCTCTGCTATTGGGATAGTGGTCAGTTACTTCTGCATGGTCATTGACCTCTGCTACTGGGATAGTGGTCAGTTACTTCTGCATGGTCATTGACCTCTGCTACTGGGATAGTGGTCAGTTACTTCTGCACGGTCATTGACCTCTGCTACTGTGGTAGTGGTCAGTTACTTCTGCACGGTCATTGACCTCTGCTACTGGGATAGTGGTCAGTTACTTCTGCACGGTCATTGACCTCTGCTACTGGGATAGTGGTCAGTTACTTCTGCACGGTCATTGACCTCTGCTACTGGGATAGTGGTCAGTTACTTCTGCACGGTCATTGACCTCTGCTACTGGGGTAGTGGTCAGTTACTTCTGCACGGTCATTGACCTCTGCTACTGGGATAGTGGTCAGTTACTTCAGCAAGTTTAATGCATATTGAACGCATGTTGGATGCCCGTGATGGAAATGGTCACTCGAGCCATACAACTAAACTGGTACAGCAGCCAAATTTTCAGTTTATTGTTAAGCAAGACTGGATGATAATCCATCGTTACTTTTCATAATTTGGAGAAATCTAGAATGGCCGCCACGAAAACGGTTATGCTGTATGTCGATTTTAGCCATAAACATCTGAACATATGTTTTACTATACAAGGAATTAATATTTGGCCAGTGCAAATTCATCATGAAGATTTTTTCTTGAGTTTAACACCTTATCATGGTATTAATAATGGTAATATCTGCTTCATCATAAAAGAACAGGCTCTTACTATGGCCTATCTTTTTCGTATTATCCAGCATAATACAGTCACAGAAGCCTTGTTAAGGAGTTATTGTTTGTATTTCTAACAACTTCCTCTTGGTAAGAGGTATTCTCAGGGTGAGAATGTAAGATGCTACTGCCAATCCATCACTTTATTTCATGTATTCTGGCTGACAGATTTTCAAATCTATCAAAAGTTACTAGGACCTCATTACGGACATCATCATGAAGTATTAATTTGTTTACTAGATATGCTGGAAATGTTAGCACGGGTCGTGTGTTGGGTTATACTACACGGTAGACCAGCTGAGCTTCACCTTGTGTATTATCAAAATATCTGATGTTCCTGGACGCGCAATAGTTCCATTAATGTGGCTTTACTTACCTTATGAAGGCTTCGGGATTTATTAAGTAATGATGTTGCCATTACACATAGTTTGTACTCCAGTTGTCGGATAACCCGAAATCTTTTATGTATCGGTTTCATGTTATGTCATGAATATGTAGAATACACGAAAGGCCTAGCTCCTAGGTCTTTGGTGTATCCACAGGATGGATATGAGGTTTATTGTAAACTAGTAAAGATCTGAATCTAAATCAATATTTAATAAATATCTTCACTTTACTGTTTTATGATTTTGTTTAGGAATTTTAATTATTTACAAAAATTTTGTACGATATTTAATGTGTCAGTGCCCGTTAATTTGTGAAGATAGTGACAGAGCACATCTTAAAGCAGTACTCTGAATCTTAGCGCTCTCTTGATTTTCTGACTTGCTACACAAATATTTTCACATTGTTTCACTGGGTTGAGTTCGAGTCCCTGTGCTTCTCTATAGTGCTGACCTCCAGCTCCTGTATCTCTTGGGATAATTTAAATATGAATTCATTATACTTCTTGAGGGTTTTTCAGGTAGAGGTATTGTGCTTCTTGTGTGGATTGAGTTACTGGGGGCTGAGGTTATGTGAAACTAGGGATAAATCTCTTGAGATCGCGCAGCCATGGAAATCAGGTATAATTTTTAGATACACTACAGGGCTCCGGTTTGTGTGAGGCGACACTAATTCTACCAGTAGGTCGAGAGTCTTCCTACACATTGGCGTTGCAAATTGCAGTCGACTAGAGCACAGGTACCTAATTGTAATGCCGAGTAAACGAGAGTAACATGTGTAAATCCATTTTACCCTAGGTGTAAAGGTGCAACAGGCGTAAGTCGACTAATACCGAGGTATCTATTTACTGACACTTGTGTGGAGGGTAGATGCTTAAGGTGCTAGTGTGATTAGATGTGTGGTTGAAATTAGTGGTAGTCGAAATTAGCACTACCACGAGTGTCCTCGGATCATGAACACCACCTAGCTCTGCTAGGTGTATGATTCTTGTAAGATCGCTGGCTAAGTGTTTAAGGCGATGTGAAGGTTGTTCTGCCTCTTGAGGCGGGAGAATGTGTCGCAGGATCTAATCCCGGCTGGCTGCACGTTGGTAAATGTTTCAATGCCACTTGTTTCGTGATTCATTAAGATATATATATATATATATATATATATATATATATATATATATATATATATATATATATATATATATATATATATACATATATATATATATATATATATATATATATATATATATATATATATATATATAAGAGAGAGAGAGAGAGAGAGAGAGAGAGAGATAAGCAAAGCTAATGTAATGTTTTAAAAGCAGTGGTAATAAAAATACATAAATAAATAAAGAAAATTAATTATATATATATATATATATATATATATATCAGGGTCCACCTCTGGTGTAAATTGTGGACCCATAGCCTCGGAGAAGTGGATAAAAAGGCTTCAAGAAGAATAATATATATATATATATATATAATATATATATATAGTAAAAATATAGGGAGGTACCACCTCTAGAACTGTTATATATATATATATATATATATATATATATATATATATATATATATATATATATATATATATATATATATATATATAATAGGTAAAACTTGCGATTTTTGCTTAAATACCAACGCTCTTCTTCTCGAATAAGGCAAGTGAAAATTTGTGTATGCAATAATTTCGCAAAAATCATTCTGAACCTAAAAAACTATATTTCATTGTGTTTCTTTATTATTAAATTATTTAACCTTATCTAAAATATATTTAGTTGGATTATGCTAATTTAAATTGCGCTTGTTATAATAAGGTTAAGCTTTCTACATTAAGTATTTACATTAACATAAATGAAAAATATATATTTAAAAGTATAAGATAAATTTTTGGAAACGACTTAATTTTGAATGAGTTCTTGCTAATTGACCAGTTTTACCTATTTGGCACGATATTATATATATATATATATATATATATATATATATATATATATATATATATATATATATATATATATATATATATATGCATATGACAGGGTGGATAGGGGGGCAATGTGGCAGATGTTGCAGGTGTATGGTATAGTTTCTGAAAGCAGTGAAGAGTTTTTACGAGGATAGTGAGGCTCAGGTTAGAGTATGTAGGAGAGAGGGAGATTTTTTTCCCAGTAAAAGTAGGCCTTAGACAAGGATGTGTGATGTCACCGTGGTTGTTTAATATATTTATAGATGGGGTTGTAAGAGAAGTGAATGCTAGGGTCTTAGCAAGAGGCGTGGAGTTAAAAGATAAAGAATCAAACACAAAGTGGGAGTTGTCACTGATGACACTGTGCTCTTGGGAGACTCTGAAGAGAAGTTGCAGAGGTTGGTGGATGAGTTTGGTAGGGTATGTAAAAGAAGAAAATTAAAAGTGAATATAGGAAAGAGTAAGATTATGAGGATAAAAGGATTAGGTGACGAAAAATTGGATATCAGATTGGTGGGAGAGAGTATGGAGGAGGTGAATGTATTCAGATATTTAGGAGTGGACGTGTCAGCAGATGGGTCTTTGAAGGATGAGGTGAATAATAGAACTGATGAGGGGAAAAGGGTGAGCGGTGCACTTAGGAGTCTGTGGAGACAAAGAACTTTGTCCGTGGAAGCAAAGAGGGAAAGGCATGAGAGTACAGTTGTACCAACACTCTTGTATGGATGTGAAGCATGGGTGATGAATGTTGCAGCGAGGAGGAGGCTGGAGGCAGTGGAGATGTCATGTCTGAGGGCAATGTGTGGTGTGAATATAATGCAGAGAATTCGTAGTTTGGAAATTAGGAGAAGGTGCGGGATTACCAAAACTGTTGTCCAGAGGGCTGAGGAGGGGTTGAGGTGGTTCGGACATGTAGAGAAAATGAAACAAAACAGAATGACTTCGAGAGTGTATATATCTGTAGTGGAGGTAAGGCAGGGTAGGGGTCGGCATAGGAAGGGTTGGAGGGAGGGGGTAAAGGAGGTTTTGTGTGCGAGAGGCTTGGGCTTCCAGCAAGCGTGCGTGAGCCTATTTGATAGAAATAAATGGAGACAAATGGTTTTTAATACTTGACGCGCTGTTGGAGTGTGAGCAAAGTAACATTTTTGAAGGGATTCAGGGAGACCGGCAGGTCGGACTTGAGTCCGACCTGCTAGTTTCAGAGTTTAGACACTGTTAACTACACTGGTTAACAGTGTCTGCACTCTGAAGGAGGGGTGTTAATGTTGGAGTTTTATAACTGTAGTGTAAAGCACCCCTCTGGCAAGACAGCGATGGAGTGAATGATGAAAGTTTTTCTTTTTCGGGTCACCCTGCCTTGGTGGGAATCGGCCGATGAGTTTATATAAATATAAATATATATAAATATAAATAAATAAATAAATATATATATATATATATATATATATATATATATATATATATATATATATATATTATAATATATATATATATATATATATATATATATAAGGTATGAGTGAGGACTAGGAAACCCACTTTGTGAAGGTGACAAGGAAACAATGGAAACAATCAGTTGATAACATTTTTTTCAACTAATCAACCTTCCCTGTCCTCAAAGTAAGTTTATATGCATTGTTTCCACTTATATTTTCTCACTTTATGCAAATTTACAATTTCTTTTAACCCTGAGTTATGTGATTGTATTTTGCGAGAAAATTGCTTTTTTTTATATAAAGTACTGATTTTTCTTACTAGTAAGAGAGTGTTGCGTGTCGATGGTCGTTACCTACCAACTACCGTCACACCACACCACGCTGGTTAACTTGTCTACACCACGCTGGTTAACTTGTCTACACCACGCTGGTTAACTTGTCTACACCACGCTGGTTAACTTGTCTACACCACACTGGTTAACTTGTCTACACCACACTGGTTAACTTGTCTACACCACGCTGGTTAACTTGTCTACACCACACTGGTTAACTTGTCTACACCACGCTGGTTAACTTGTCTACACCACACTGGTTAACTTGTCTACACCACAACTGGTTAACTTGTCTACACCACACTGGTTAACTTGTCTACACCACGCTGGTTAACTTGTCTACACCACACTGGTTAACTTGTCTACACCACACTGGTTAACTTGTCTACACCACGCTGGTTAACTTGTCTACACCACACTGGTTAACTTGTCTACACCACGCT
Source organism: Cherax quadricarinatus (assembly GCF_026875155.1). Taxonomy (NCBI): domain Eukaryota; kingdom Metazoa; phylum Arthropoda; class Malacostraca; order Decapoda; family Parastacidae; genus Cherax; species Cherax quadricarinatus. The sequence continues at coordinate 40,205,213 of NC_069420.1, forward strand.
GGTTAACTTGTCTACACCACGCTGGTTAACTTGTCTACACCACGCTGGTTAACTTGTCTACACCACACTGGTTAACTTGTCTACACCACGCTGGTTAACTTGTCTACACCACGCTGGTTAACTTGTCTACACCACGCTGGTTAACTTGTCTACACCACGCTGGTTAACTTGTCTACACCACGCTGGTTAACTTGTCTACACCACGCTGGTTAACTTGTCTACACCACGCTGGTTAACTTGTCTACACCATGCTGGTTAACTTGTCTACATCACGCTGGTTAACTTGTCTACACCACGCTGGTTAACTTGTCTACACCACGCTGGTTAACTTGTCTACACCACGCTGGTTAACTTGTCTACACCACGCTGGTTAACTTGTCTACACCACACTGGTTAACTTGTCTACACCACACTGGTTAACTTGTCTACACCACGCTGGTTAACTTGTCTACACCACGCTGGTTAACTTGTCTACACCACGCTGGTTAACTTGTCTACACCACGCTGGTTAACTTGTCTACACCACGCTGGTTAACTTGTCTACACCACACTGGTTAACTTGTCTACACACTGGTTAACTTGTCTACAGCACGCTGGTTAACTTGTCTACACCACGCTGGTTAACTTGTCTACACCACGCTGGTTAACTTGTCTACACCACGCTGGTTAACTTGTCTACACCACGCTGGTTAACTTGTCTACACCACGCTGGTTAACTTGTCTACACCACGCTGGTTAACTTGTCTACACCACGCTGGTTAACTTGTCTACACCACGCTGGTTAACTTGTCTACACCACACTGGTTAACTTGTCTACACCACACTGGTTAACTTGTCTACACCACGCTGGTTAACTTGTCTACACCACGCTGGTTAACTTGTCTACACCACGCTGGTTAACTTGTCTACACCACGCTGGTTAACTTGTCTACACCACGCTGGTTAACTTGTCTACACCACACTGGTTAACTTGTCTACACCACGCTGGTTAACTTGTCTACACCACGCTGGTTAACTTGTCTACACCACACTGGTTAACTTGTCTACACCACGCTGGTTAACTTGTCTACACCACACTGGTTAACTTGTCTACACCACACTGGTTAACTTTTCTACACCACACTGGTTAACTTGTCTACACCACGCGGTTAACTTGTCTACACCACACTGGTTAACTTGTCTACACCACACTGGTTAACTTGTCTACACCACACTGGTTAATTTGTCTTCACCACGCTGGTTAACTAGTCTACACCACGCTGGTTAACTTGTCTACACCACACTGGTTAACTTGTCTACACTACACTGGTTAACTTGTCTACACCACACTGGTTAACTTGTCTACACTACACTGGTTAACTCGTCTACACCACACTGGCTAACTTGTCTACACCACACTGGTTAACTTGTCTACTCCGCGCTGGTTAACTTGTCTACACCACATTGGTTAACTTGTCTACACCACACTGGTTAACTTGTCTCTACCACACTGGTTAACTTGTCTACACCACACTCGCTAACTTGTACCACACGACACTGGTTAACTTGTACCTTCTACAAGATTGATGGACTGAACACATCGACTCCAGGCTGAGGGACTGATTTCCTCAAACTCCTCCTCTTCTTACACCTTTCTGCTTTGTATTGGACTGATGAAGCCACTGTGTGGCGAAACATTGCTTCAATAAACATTTCCTTATGTTTCATAAGTGTTTCAATTCTTCATGTTGTACCACACCACACTGGTTAACTTGTACCACACCAAACTGGTTAACTGGTGCCACACCACAGTGGTAACTTGTACCACACCACACTTGTTAACTGGTACCACACCACACTGGTTAACTGTTACCACACCACACTGGTTAACTGGTACCACACCACACTGCTTAACTAACACCAGAACACACTGGTTAACCTGTGCCAACAGTGGCTAGCTTGCACTCCACGCTGGTTAATCTAAATTATACACTTGATAACTTCCACCACGCTCTTGTTTACTTCCCCTACACACTTGTTAACTTTCCCTACACACTTGTTAACTTTCCCTACACACTTGTTAACTTTCCCTACACACTTGTTAACTTTCCCTACACACTTGTTAACTTTCCCTACCCCACTTGTTAACTTTCCCTACACACTTGTTAACTTTCCCTACACACTTGTTAACTTTCCCTACACACTTGTTAACTTTCCCTACACACTTGTTAACTTTCCCTACACACTTGTTAACTTTCCCTACATGCTTGTTAACTTTCCCTACACACTTGTTAACTTTCCCTACATACTTGTTAACTTTCCCTACATACCTGTTAACTTTCCCTACATACTTGTTAACTTTCCCTACATACTTGTTAACTTTCCCTACACACTTGTTAACTTTCCCTACACACTTGTTAACTTTCCCTACACACTTGTTAACTTTCCCTACACACTTGTTAACTTTCCCTACGCACTTGTTAACTTTCCCTACACACTTGTTAACTTTCCCTACATACTTGTTAACTTTCCCTACATACTTGTTAACTTTCCCTACATACTTGTTAACTTTCCCTATACACTTGTTAACTTTCCCTACACACTTGTTAACTTTCCCTACACACTTGTTAACTTTCCCTACATACTTGTTAACTTTCCCTACACACTTGTTAACTTTCCCTACATACTTGTTAACTTTCCCTACATACTTGTTAACTTTCCCTACATAGTTGTTAACTTTCCCTACACACTTGTTAACTTTCCCTACACACTTGTTAACTTTCCCTACACACTTGTTAACTTTCCCTACACACTTGTTAACTTTCCCTACATACTTGTTAACTTTCCCTACATACTTGTTAACTTTCCCTACACACTTGTTAACTTTCCCTACACACTTGTTAACTTTCTCTACACACTTAACTTTCCCTACACACTTGTTAACTTTCCCTACACACTTGTTAACTTTCCCTACACACTTGTTAACTTTCCCCACACACTTGTTAACTTTCCCTACACACTTGTTAACTTTCCCTACAAACTTGTTAACTTTCCCTACACACTTGTTAACTTTCCCTACATACTTGTTAACTTTCCCTACATACTTGTTAACTTTCCCTACATACTTGTTAACTTTCCCTACGCACTTGTTAACTTTCCCTACACACTTGTTAACTTTCCCTACATACTTGTTAACTTTCCCTACACACTTGTTAACTTTCCCTACGCACTTGTTAACTTTCCCTACACACTTGTTAACTTTCCCTACATAGTTGTTAACTTTCCCTACACACTTGTTAACTTTCCCTACACACTTGTTAACTTTCCCTGCACACTTGTTAACTTTCCCTACACACTTGTTAACTTTCCCTACATACTTGTTAACTTTCCCTACATACTTGTTAACTTTCCCTACACACTTGTTAACTTTCCCTACACACTTGTTAACTTTCTCTACACACTTAACTTTCCCTACACACTTGTTAACTTTCCCTACACACTTGTTAACTTTCCCTACACACTTGTTAACTTTCCCTACACACTTGTTAACTTTCCCTACAAACTTGTTAACTTTCCCTACACACTTGTTAACTTTCCCTACATACTTGTTAACTTTCCCTACATACTTGTTAACTTTCCCTACATACTTGTTAACTTTCCCTACACACTTGTTAACTTTCCCTACACACTTGTTAACTTTCCCTACACACTTGTTAACTTTCCCTACATGTTAACTTTCCCTACATATTTGTTAACTTTCCCTACATACTTGTTAACTTTCCCTACACACTTGTTAACTTTCCCTACACACTTGTTAACTTTCCCTACATACTTGTTAACTTTCCCTACATACTTGTTAACTTTCCCTACACACTTGTTAACTTTCCTACACACTTGTTAACTTTCCCTACATACTTGTTAACTTTCCCTACATACTTGTTAACTTTCCCTACATACATGTTAACTTTCCCTACACACTTGTTAACTTTCCCTACACACTTGTTAACTTTCCCTACACACTTGTTAACTTTCCCTACACACTTGTTAACTTTCCCTACACACTTGTTAACTTTCCCTACACACTTGTCAACATCCACTGTATCTTAATACACTACACACTGCCACTTGTTAAATAAATCTTTCCCTACACACAACCACACTTGTTAACATGCTTTTGTTTATTACCTAAGTTTTTATAAAGAGTTAAGAGACTTTGTAGGTGAACTTCGAATTCTAACACGGAACGGGTGGGGTTTGAATCCATGGAAAGCTGAGTCCATGCTCTTTTTTTTTCCTTCTCCCACATCTTATTGTGAGCATAACATTCACACTGATCACAAACTCTTGTTGTTGCGGAAACAGGTGATAAGTAACGATGAAAGGACTCGGAAATAAAGAAAAAACTTTATTAAGAAGATACTAATAGTTTCGTTATTAGAGCAAATGAATGAAAGACAAAGAGAGAGGCCAGTGATATTATACGGACACAAGTGTAGTCTAGTGGCCTGCACACCTGGCAGTAGCACAATAACTACGGTAGGAACGAGCAAAAAGGCAGCGGAGAGAGTAAATACTTATATTTCCTTCACCAAATAGTAATCAGGTACGTACAATATATACAGCGGATATGTACAAGAAAGCAGATGCAAGCAAGAGACACGGAGAGAACTGTTGCGACCAAACTGGGAGATAAGTCTGCCAAAGTTGATTCACGTGAGTCCCACATCGGTTCACAACTTTGGTGGGCTTCCTGGTGATTGGCTGGTTGAACAAAGGTTCTAACATAACGATGGGGCCCCTGCACCTGGTTTACTGGTCGGGAGGGCATGCCTGTGTGGGTGTGTGACGTACGCCGAATAAAATATAACGTTCTCTTAGCATGCCATATTAAAAGCGATGCTTTTATACAGTGTTGCCCATCAGTAAGGAGAACCTGCTAGACAGGCTCAGCGGAAGACAGAAGCAAGGAGACTGAGTTACCATGCTACCCTAGACAGATGACAAGCAGTGTGGTACAAGCACTGACACTCACCTCCGATACATTGAAGCTGAAGGGCGTGTTGTCGCCAGTTTGAGTAGACAATTGATGACTGCTAGCTGCTGACTCTAGGATGCGTCTTTCATTGGGTCAGCTTGGCCACTAATGAGAAGCCTTGGGTTTCCTCATTAGTGGCTTGAGTTTCCTCATTAGTGACTTGGGTTTCCTCATTGGGTCGACAGCAGTCTGTGGTGATGTTTTACTTAATAGAATATCTTTGGCCTGTTCCTGTCTAGGATTCTTTGCCTCTGATTTACAGAAGTCAAGACTAAGGAGACCCAAATAGTCTGCGAGCGACCTTCTATTGACAGGTCTCCGTGGACATTTTTTTTGTACGTCAGACTGATCTCTTATGTTCTGTTGCTTTTTTAATATTGTCATTATTTGTCTTACGTATGAACGGCTGCAATCAGTGCAAAAAATTTCATCTAAACTCGCTACATGAAAAGATTCCTGTACGGAGTCACCAGGTACGACAGAACTACATCGTTAGGGTAATGAGGTACACTTTTCTGAGTGGGGATAAAATATTTCACGCTCTTGCTGTAAGAAATTAACAGTCAGCTATAGTAGCATTGGCTCTTGATAATTTGTATGAACAGTTGTAAATAACCAAGAGTTTGTATAAAGCACGTTGTGAATAACCAAGAGTTTGTATAAAGCACATTGTAAATAACCAAGAGTTTGTATAAAGCACGTTGTAAATAACCAAGAGTTTGTATAAAGCACGTTGTAAATAACCAAGAGTTTGGAGTTATGTGGTGATGTGAAGTGTAGAGAGAGCAGAAAGTAACTGCTGACGATAGTGTTCCCAGACAACACTTCTTTATCTGGATGGACACAGACAGTAGTTTGAGGACTATGATACAGACACAGACTGATACAAACACCAACATAGTGTGACACAGACAGAAACTGTGACTTAGACACAAACACGAACTGTGACACAGACACAAACTTTCACACAGACTGTGACACCAACACAGACTGTGATATAGACACAAACTGTGACACAGGCACAAACTGTGGTCATTAAGCAGCTCTCAGAGTGTCAGTGATGTGTCTACAACCCGTGATGCCAAAACATTAATGATGGAGGAAGTGGAGGTTTGATCCACCTGGAGGAGGAAGTGGAGGTTGGATTCACCTGGAGGAGGAAGTGGAGGTTTAATCCACTTGGAGGAGGAAGTGGAGGGTAGATCCACCCGGATGAGGAAGTGGAGGTTTGATCCACCTGGAGGAGGAAGTGGAGGTTTGATCCACCTGGACGAGGAAGTGGAGGTTTGATCCACTTGGAGGAGAAAGTGGAGGTTTGATCCACCTGGAGGAGGAAGTGGAGGTTTGATCCACCTGTAGGTGGTAGTGGAGGTGCAGGGGACTTGAAGGACTGGAGGCAACTCCTCCAGGCGGTGAAGGAGCAGGGAAGAGGTAGACTGTATTAACAGGGAGGGAGAATAATGATGGAGGGGACACCTAGTGGGAGGGAGATGTGATGGGGAGGGGAAAGTATGGAGAGGGAGGGGTCCAGGGACTCGTAGATGAGTTAAATATGAGTAGGTACGTGGGTGGGATGACAGGTACGTGGCTGAGGTGACAGGTACGTAGTTGGGGTGACAGGTACGTGGGTGGGATGACAGGTACGTGGCTGAGGTGACAGGTACGTAGTTGGGGTGACAGGTACGTGGGTGGGATGACAGATACGTGGCTGAGGTGACAGGTACGTAGTTGGGGTGACAGATACGTGGGTGGGATGACAGGTACGTGGCTGAGGTGACAGGTACGTAGTTGGGGTGACAGGTACGTGGGTGGGATGACAGGTACGTGACTGAGGTGACAGGTACGTAGTTGGGGTGACAGGTACGTGGGTGGGATGACAGTACTGACTGAGGTGACAGGTACGTGGTTGGGGTGACAGGTACGTGGGTGGGATGACAGGTACGTGGCTGAGGTGACAGGTACGTGGTTGGGGTGACAGGTACGTGGGTGGGGTGACAGGTACGTGGGTGTGGTGATAGGTACGGGGGTGGGGTGACAGGTATGTGGGTGGGGTGACAGGTACGTGGGTGGGGTGACAGGTACGTGGGTGGGGGTGTGGGTGGGTGACAGGTACGTGGGTGGGGTGACGGGTGACAGGTACGTGGGTGGGGTGACAGGTGGGTGAAGGAGCGGTATGTGGGTAGGATAATTAAACGGTGTGGTGTGTGGGTAGTTGTGATGGGCGTTGCTGTGTGGCAGAGGGATGAGTGGGCGTTCCTGGGTGGCAGATGGATGAGTGGGCGTTCCTGGGTGGCAGATGGATGAGTGGGCGTTTCTGAGTGGCAGATAGATAAGTGGGCGTTCCTAGGTGGCAGATGGATGAGTGGGCGTTCCTGGGTGGCAGATGGATGAGTGGGCGTTCCTGGGTGGCAGATGGATGAGTGGGCGTTTCTGAGTGGCAGATGGATAAGTGGGCGTTCCTGGGTGGCAGATGGATGAGTGGGCGTTCCTGGGTGGCAGATGGATGAGTAGGCGTTCCTGGGTGGCAGATGGATGATGTGGGCGTTCCTGGGTGGCAGATGGATGAGTGGGCGTTCTGGGTGGCAGATGGATGAGTGGGCGTTCCTGGGTGGCAGATGGATGAGTAGGCGTTCCTGGGTGGCAGATAGATGAGTAGGCGTTCCTGGGTGGCAGATAGATGAGTGGGCGTTCCTGGGTGGCAGATAGATGAGTGGGCGTTCCTGGGTGGCAGATGGATGAGTGGGCGTTCCTGGGTGGCAGATGGATGAGTGGGCGTTCCTGGGTGGCAGATGGATGAGTGGGCGTTCCTGGGTGGCAGATGGATGAGTGGGCGTTCCTGGGTGGCAGATGAATGAGTGGGCGTTCCTGGGTGGCAGATGGATGAGTGGGCGTTCCTTGGTGGCAGATAGATGAGTGGGCGTTCCTGGGTGGCAGATGGATGAGTGGGCGTTCCTGGGTGGCAGATGGATGAGTGGGCGTTCCTGGGTGGCAGATGGATGAGTGGGCGTTCCTGGGTGGCAGATGGATGAGTGGGCGTTCCTTGGTGGCAGATGAATGAGTGGGCGTTCCTGGGTGGCAGATGGATGAGTGGGCGTTCCTGGGTGGCAAATAGATGAGTGGGCGTTGCTGGGTGGCAAATGGATGAGTGGGCGTTGCTGGGTGGCAGATAGATGAGTGGGCGTTCCTGGGTGGCAGATGGATGAGTGGGCGTTCCTGGGTGGCAGATGGATGAGTGGGCGTTCCTGGGTGGCAGATGGATGAGTGGGCGTTCATGGGTGGCAGATAGGTGAGTGGGCGTTGCTGTGTGGCAGATGGATGAGTGGGCGTTCCTGGGTGGCAGATGGATGAGTGGGCGTTCCTGGGTGGCAGATGGATGAGTGGGCGTTCCTGGGTGGCAGATGGATGAGTGGGCGTTCCTGGGTGGCAGAAGGATGAGTGGGCGTTGCTGAGTGGTAGACGAATGAGTGGGAGTTGCTGGGTGGCAGATGGATGAGTGGGCGTTGTTGGGTGGCAGATGGATGAGTGGGAGTTCCTGGGTGGCAGATGGATGAGTGGGCGTTCCTGGGTGGCAGATGGATGAGTGGGCGTTCCTGGGTGGCAGATGGATGAGTGGGCGTTCCTGGGTGGCAGATGGATGAGTGGGAGTTGCTGAGTGGTAGACGAATGAGTGGGAGTTGCTGGGTGGCAGATGGATGAGTGGGCGTTGTTGGGTGGCAGATGGATGAGTGGGCGTTCCTGGGTGGCAGATGGATGAGTGGGAGTTGCTGAGTTTGCAGACGAATGAGTGGGAGTTGCTGGGTGGCAGATGGATGAGTGGGCGTTCCTGGGTGGCAGATGGATGAGTGGGCGTTCCTGAGTGGCAGACGAATGAGTGGGCGTTGCTGGGTGGCAAATAGGTGAGTGGGCGTTGCTGTGTGGCAAATTGATGAGTGGGCGTTGCTGGGTGGCAGATGGATGAGTGGGCGTTCCTGGGTGGCAGATGGACGAGTGGGCGTTCCTGGGTGGCAGATGGATGAGTGGGCGTTCCTGGGTGGCAGATGGATGAGTGGGCATGAAAGATGGGTGGGTGGTGAATCGTACGTTAAATGTGCTGGGAGGACTGAAAGGTGGGTGTATGTGGTGACAGGTGGGTGTATGTGTTGATTGGTGGGTATATGTGGTGACAAGTGGGTGTATGTGGTGACAGGTGGGTGTATGTGTTGATTGGTGGGTGTTTGTGGTGACAGGTGGGTGTATATGGTGACAGGTGCCTAGCTTACAAACATCCCTCACAAGGATGGGTCTGCTGTCTGTTTCACCTGGGTCATTAAGGTCTAATTTCACCTGTTCACGAAAATGAAGTATACTTTAATACTTATTACAAACATAAAATAAGTCGAAACGGCGGTGTATTTATACTCTGAGACTTAGATACTTCTCGGTGTATATGTACTGAGAAATACACAGCTTCCAGTGTATAAACACTGAGAGATACACAGTTTGAGGTGTACAGAGACTAGGAGTTAATTCGATGAGGTATTTCACGGAGAAATATACACCTCTCGGTGATATTTATATCATCAGGCATATGTTTCTGCTGTTACTGCTTCCAGTAAGATTAGAAGGGACGCTGTAAAACAGACTCAGAGCATTTCTTAATAAATCTTCATTTTCTCACTTCTCCTCGAAGCTTCTTATCGTGGACGCATTTGTTTTCCTGGTTAACACTTTCTCCGTTACCAAGCAGCCGGCACACGGGAGCTGTGCTCCAGGACTACCCTACCCATACTCAACCAAAACTTGCTACATCATATTTCTCCTTGAAAATACAAGAGCTCGGTAATCCAACTATTAGACTTTGGTGGTCTAGGTACAAGAGTCTGGTGGTCTAGGTACAAGACTCTGGTGATCTAGGTACAAGAGTCTGGTGGTCTAGGTACAAGAGTCTGGTGGTCTAGGTACAAGACTCTGGTGATCTAGGTACAAGAGTCTGGTGATCTAGGTACAAGAGTCTGGTGGTCTAGGTACAAGAGTCTGTGGTTAGGTACAAGAGTCTGGTGTTAGGTACAAGAGTCTGGTGGTCTAGGTACAATAGTCTGGTGGTCTAGGTACAAGAGTCTGGAGATCTAGGTACAAGAGTCTGGTGATCTAGATACAAGAGTCTGGTGACCTAGGTACAAGAGTCTGGTGATCTAGGTACAAGAGTCTAGTGACCTAGGTACAAGAGTCTGGTGGTCTAGGTACAAGAGTCTGGTGGTCTAGGTACAAGAGTCTGGTGATCTAGGTACAAGAGTCTGGTGGTCTAGGTACAAGAGTCTGGTGGTCTAGGTACAAGAGTCTGGTGGTCTAGGTACAAGAGTCTAGTGATCTAGATACAAGTGTCTAGTGATCTAGGTACAAGAGTCTGGTGATCTAGGTACAAGAGTCTGGTGGTCTAGGTACAAGAGTCTGGTGGTCTAGGTACAAGAGTCTAGTGATCTAGATACAAGAGTCTAGTGATCTAGGTACAAGAGTCTGGTGATCTAGGTACAAGAGTCTGTGATCTAGTACAAGAGTCTGGTGATCTAGGTTACAAGAGTCTGGTGATCTAGGTACAAGAGTCTGGTGATCTAGGTACAAGAGTCTGTGGTCTAGTACAAGAGTCTGGTGGTCTAGGTACAAGAGTCTAGTGATCTAGATACAAGAGTCTAGTGATCTAGGTACAAGAGTCTGGTGATCTAGGTACAAGAGTCTGGTGATCTAGGTACAAGAGTCTGGTGATCTAGGTACAAGAGTCTGGTGATCTAGGTACAAGAGTCTGGTGATCTAGGTACAAGAGTCTGGTGATCTAGGTACAAGAGTCTAGTGATCTAGGTACAAGAGTCTGGTGGTCTAGGTACAAGAGTCTGGTGATCTAGGTACAAGAATCTGATGATCTAGGTACAAGAGTCTGGTGATCTAGGTACAAGAGTCTGGTGGTCTAGATACAAGAGTCTGGTGGTCTAGGTACAAGAGTCTGGTGACTAGGTACAAGAGTCTGGTGATGCTAGGTACTAAAGTCTGGTGATCTTATACAGAGTCTGGGATCTAGGTACAAGAGTCTAGTGATCTAGATACAAGTTCTGTGGTCTAGGTACCCAAGAATTGGTTGACTAGGTCAAGAGTCGGGAATCTAGCCTACAAGGTCTGGTGATCTAGGTAACTAGAGTCTGTGGTCTAGGTACAAGAGTCCAGTGATCTAGTACCAAGAGTATGGTGATCTAGGTACAAGAGTCAGTGATCAGTCAAGTCTAGTGATTAGTACAAGAGTCTAGTGACTGGTACAAGAGTCTGGTGTCGGTCAAGATCATAAGAACATAAGAATAGTAGAACCTACTGCAGGAGGCCTTGCCATACTAGCTTGGTCTACAATTCATCCACTACAAAACATTTCCCATACCCAATTTTCAATGCACCAAGAAATAGCTCTTCACTTGAAATCCACTCAAATCCAGACCTCCCCTCATTACTATCCCTAATATTGAAAACTACAGAGTCTTCCATGCCTCATAACAAACTACTATGATGTATTAATCTTATCAACTACCTATTTCCTAAACAATACTTTCCTATGTCCTTTCTAATCTAACTATGATTTAACCAGACTGGTGTTCATCTCTAGGTCTCAAGACCTTATTAATATCCCCTATTAATACCATCTCAGTATGACCTCGACTTCGATATGGTTACCTCATTCTTCGATAAAAGGATCCCGTAACTCTAATTATGTCCTTATCTTCGTTCAGTAGGCAGATTTCTAATGCTTGTTTAATTTAGTCTCCTCACCTAATTCTAACCAAGTCCATTTTGTAATACGTATGACTAAGATCTGACTCATATTTACTTATAAGAGTTAAGCTAGTTATGGACCTCAGACTTCGTCTTACACTTCTTGCATTTATCTACAGTAACTATCTTTCTATTACTACGCTAGGCATTGCTGTCTTGGTTTAAAGTTGCTGCTCCCTAACCCCCATCCTTTCGTAATCTGATATCTAATTCTACATCATTTACCTTATAAGTACTAGGGTTTGGGCACTCCCGGCTTCGAACCTTTGCTTTATCTACATTGACTCATTCCCTTTTCTGATCAAGATATAGAGTTTTTTAAATCCTCGAAGGTCCAACATTACGTTTGAATCAATTATCCTACAGATCATTTTGTGTCCATCGGAATTTGCTTCATATCCACTAGTAAATTTCCCTCAAACAAGATCATTGATATATATTATAAACAACAACGGGCCCAAGACTGATTCCTGTGGAACGCCACTTGTTACAGATCCCCACTCGGATTTAACCCCATTTACGGACACTCTCTGCTTCCTGTCAGTGAGCCATGACTCGATCCACGAGAGCACTTTTCCCCCAATGCCATGAGCTGCCACTTTCTTTAACAGTCTATGGTGCGGAACTCTATCAAAAGCCTTACTAAAATCTAAGTAAATAATATCAAATTCTTTATTGTGGTCAACAGCCTCAAAAGCTTTACTGAAGAAAGTTAATAAATTAGTTAGACAAGACCGGCCTCTTGTGAATCCATGCTGAGTATCATTAATCAAGCTATGCTTATCGAGATGGCTTCTTATAATCTCAGCTATAATTGACTCTAGTAATTTGCCTACAATTGAGGTCAGGCTTATTGGGCGGTAATTTGACGGTAACGACTTGTCCCCTGTTTTAAAAATAGGAATTACATTAGCCATCTTCCACATATCAGACACTACACCTGTTTGAAGAGATAAATTAAAAGTATTAGTTAATGGTTCACAGAGTTCCATTTTGCATTCCTTAAGAACCCTTGAAAAAAACCTCATCAGGACCCGGCAAAAACCTCATCAGGGCCCGGCAAAAACCTCACCAGGACAAGAGTCTAGTGATATAGGTACAAGAGTCTGGTGATCTAGGTACAAGAGTCTAGTGATCTAGGTACAAGAGTCTAGTGATCTAGGTACAAGAGTCTAGTGATCTAGGTACAAGAGTCTAGTGATCTAGGTACAAGAGTCTAGTGATCTAGGTACAAGAGTCTGGTGATCTAGGTACAAGAGTCTAGTGATCTAGGTACAAGAGTCTAGTGATCTAGGTACAAGAGTCTGGTGATCTAGGTACAAGAGTCTAGTGATCTAGGTACAAGAGTCTGGTGGTCTAGGTACAAGAGTCTGGTGATCTAGGTACAAGAGTCTGGTGGTGTAGGTACAAGAGTCTGGTGGTCTAGGTACAAGAGTCTGGTGGTTCTAGGTACAAGAGTCTGGTGGTCTAGGTACAAGAGTCTGGTGATCTAGGTACAAGAGTCTGGTGATCTAGGTACAAGAGTCTGGTGATCTAGGTACAAGAGTCTAGTGATCTAGGTACAAGAGTCCGGTGATCTAGGTACAAGAGTCTGGTGATCTAGGTACAAGAGTCTGGTGGTCTAGGTACAAGAGTCTGGTGGTCTAGGTACAAGAGCCTAGTGATCTAGGTACAAGAGTCTAGTGATCTAGGTACAAGAGTCTAGTGATCTAGGTACAAGAGTCTGGTGATCTAGGTACAAGAGTCTGGTGGTCTAGGTACAAGAGTCTGGTGGTCTAGGTACAAGAGCCTGGTGGTCTAGGTACAAGAGCCTAGTGATCTAGGTACAAGAGTCTGGTGATCTAGGTACAAGAGTCTGGTGGTCTAGGTACAAGAGTCTGGTGGTCTAGGTACAAGAGCCTAGTGATCTAGGTACAAGAGTCTAGTGATCTAGGTACAAGAGTCTAGTGATCTAGGTACAAGAGTCTAGTGATCTAGGTACAAGAGTCTGGTGATCTAGGTACAAGAGTCTAGTGATCTAGGTACAAGAGTCTAGTGATCTAGGTACAAGAGTCTGGTGATCTAGGTACAAGAGTCTAGTGATCTAGGTACAAGAGTCTGGTGGTCTAGGTACAAGAGTCTGGTGATCTAGGTACAAGAGTCTGGTGGTGTAGGTACAAGAGTCTGGTGGTCTAGGTACAAGAGTCTGGTGATCTAGGTACAAGAGTCTGGTGGTCTAGGTACAAGAGTCTGGTGATCTAGGTACAAGAGTCTGGTGATCTAGGTACAAGAGTCTGGTGATCTAGGTACAAGAGTCTAGTGATCTATGTACAAGAGTCCGGTGATCTAGGTACAAGAGTCTGGTGATCTAGGTACAAGATTCTGGTGGTCTAGGTACAAGAGTCTGGTGGTCTAGGTACAAGAGCCTAGTGATCTAGGTACAAGAGTCTGGTTATCTAGGTACAAGAGTCTGGTGGTCTAGGTACAAGAGTCTTGTGATCTAGGTAGAAGAGTCTGGTGGTCTAGGTACAAGAGTCTAGTGATCTAGGTACAAGAGTCTGGTGGTCTAGATACAAGAGTCTGGTGGTCTAGATACAAGAGTCTGGTGGTCTAGGTACAAGAGTCTGGTGATCTAGGTACAAGAGTCTGGTGGTCTAGGTACAAGAGTCTAGTGATCTAGGTACAAGAGTCTGGTGGTCTAGGTACAAGAGTCTGGTGATCTAGGTACAAGAGTCTGATGATCTAGGTACAAGAGTCTAGTGATCTAGGTACAAGAGTCTAGTGATCTAGGTACAAGAGTCTGGTGATCTAGGTACAAGAGTCTATTGGTCTAGGTACAAGAGTCTGGTGATCTAGGTACAAGAGTCTGGTGATCTAGGTACAAGAGTCTGGTGGTCTAGATACAAGAGTCTGGTGATCTAGGTACAAGAGTCTGGTGATCTAGGTACAAGAGTCTGGTGGTCTAGGTACAAGAGTCTGGTGGTCTAGGTACAAGAGTCTGGTGATCTAGGTACAAGAGTCTGGTGATCTAGGTACAAGAGTCTGGTGATCTAGGTACAAGAGTCTCGTGGTCTAGGTACAAGAGTCTGGTGATCTAGGTACAAGAGTCTGGTGATCTAGGTACAAGAGTCTGGTGATCTAGATACAAGAGTCTAGTGATCTCTATAGATACAAGAGTCTGGTGGTCTAGGTACAAGAGTCTGGTGATCTAGGTACGAGAGTCTAGTGATCTAGATACAAGAGTCTGGTGGTCTAGGTACAAGAGTCTGTTGGTCTAGGTACAAGAGTCTGGTGGTCTAGGTACAAGAGTGTGGTGGTCTAGGTACAAGAGTCTGGTGATCTAGGTACAAGAGTCTGGTGATCTAGGTACAAGAGTCTGGTGATCTAGGTACAAGAGTCTGGTGGTCTAGGTACAAGAGTCTAGTGATCTAGGTACAAGAGTGTGGTGGTCTAGGTACAAGAGTCTGGTGGTCTAGGTACAAGAGTCTAGTGATCTAGGTACAAGAGTCTGGTGGTCTAGGTACAAGAGTCTGGTGGTCTAGGTACAAGAGTGTGGTGGTCTAGGTACAAGAGTCTGGTGATCTAGGTACAAGAGTCTGGTGATCTAGGTACAAGAGTCTGGTGGTCTAGGTACAAGAGTCTGGTGATCTAGGTACAAGAGTCTGGTGGTCTAGGTGCAAGAGTCTGGTGATCTAGGTACAAGAGTCTGGTGATCTAGGTACAAGACTCTGGTGATCTAGGTACAAGAGTCTGGTGATCTAGGTACAAGAGTCTGGTGGTCTAGGTGCAAGAGTCTGGTGATCTAGGTACAAGAGTCTGGTGATCTAGGTACAAGAGTCTGGTGGTCTAGGTACAAGACTCTGGTGCTCTAGGTACAAGAGTCTGGTGGTCTAGGTACAAGAGTCTGGTGGTCTAGGTACAAGAGTCTGGTGGTCTAGGTACAAGAGTCTGGTGGTCTAGCTACAAGAGTCTGGTGGTCTAGGTACAAGAGTCTGGTGGTCTAGGTACAATAGTCTGGTGGTCTAGGTACAAGAGTCTGGTGATCTAGGTACAAGAGTCTGGTGATCTAGATACAAGAGTCTGGTGATCTAGGTACAAGAGTCTGAGTGATCTAGGTACAAGAGTCTAGTGATCTAGGTACAAGAGTCTGGTGATCTAGGTACAAGAGTCTGGTGATCTAGGTACAAGAGTCTATTGGTCTAGGTACAAGAGTCTGGTGATCTAGGTACAAGAGTCTGGTGATCTAGGTACAAGAGTCTGGTGGTCTAGATACAAGAGTCTGGTGATCTAGGTACAAGAGTCTATTGATCTAGGTACAAGAGTCTGGTGATCTAGGTACAAGAGTCTGGTGGTCTAGGTACAAGAGTCTGGTGATCTAGGTACAAGAGTCTGGTGGTCTAGGTACAAGAGTCTGGTGGTCTAGGTACAAGAGTCTGGTGGTCTAGGTACAAGAGTCTGGTGGTGTAGGTACAAGAGTCTGGTGATCTAGGTACAAGAGTCTGGTGGTCTAGGTACAAGAGTATGGTGATCTAGGTACAAGAGTCTGGTGGTCTTGGTACAAGAGTCTGGTGGTGTAGGTACAAGACTCTGGTGGTCTAGGTACAAGAGTCTGGTGATCTAGATACAAGAGTCTGGTGGTCTAGTTACAAGAGTCTGGTGGTCTAGGTAAAAGAGTCTGGTGATCTAGGTACAAGAGTCTGGTGGTCTAGGTACAAGAGTCTGGTGGTCTAGGTACAAGAGTCTGGTGGTCTAGGTACAAGAGTCTGGTGATCTAGATACAAGAGTCTGGTGGTCTAGGTACAAGAGTCTGGTGGTCTAGGTACAAGAGTCTGGTGGTCTAGGTACAAGAGTCTGGTGATCTAGATACAAGAGTCTGGTGGTCTAGGTACAAGAGTCTGGTGGTCTAGGTACAAGAGTATGGTGATCTAGGTACAAGAGTCTGGTGGTCTTGGTACAAGAGTCTGGTGGTGTAGGTACAAGACTCTTGTGGTCTAGGTACAAGAGTCTGGTGATCTAGATACAAGAGTATGGTGGTCTATGTTACAAGAGTCTGGTGGTTCTAGGTAAAAGAGTCTGGTGATCTAGGTACAAGAGTCTGGTTGTCTAGGTACAAGAGTCTGGTGGTCTAGGTACAAGAGTCTGGTGGTCTAGGTACAAGAGTCTGGTGATCTAGATACAAGAGTCTGGTGGTCTAGGTACAAGAGTCTGGTGGTCTAGGTACAAGAGTCTGGGTGGTCTAGGTACAAGAGTCTGGTGATCTAGATACAAGAGTCTGGTGGTCTAGGTACAAGAGTCTGGTGGTCTAGGTACAAGAGTCTGGTGATCTAGATACAAGAGTCTGGTGGTGTAGGTACAAGAGTCTGGTGGTCTAGGTACAAGAGTCTGGTGGTCTAGGTATAAGAGTCTGGTGATCTAGATACAAGAGTCTGGTGGTCTAGGTACAAGAGTCTGGTGGTCTAGGTACAAGAGTCTGGTGATCTAGATACAAGAGTCTGGTGGTGTAGGTACGTAAGTCTGGTGGTCTAGGTACAAGAGTCTGGTGGTCTAGGTACAAGAGTCTGGTGATTTAGGTACAAGAGTCTGGTGGTGTAGGTACAAGAGTCTAGTGATCTAGGTACAAGAGTCGGGTGGTGTAGGTACAAGAGTCTGGTGGTGCAGGTACAAGAGTCTGGTGGTGTAGGTACAAGAGTCTGGTGGTGTTGGTACAAGAGTCTGGTGGTGTAGGTACAAGAGTCTGGTGGTGAAGGTACAAGAGTCTGGTGGTGTAGGTACAAGAGTCTGGTGGTGTAGGTACAAGAGTCTGGTGGTGTAGGTACAAGAGTCTGTTGGTGTAGGTACAAGAGTCTGGTGGTGTAGGTACAAGAGTCTGGTGGTGTGGGTACAAGAGTCTGGTGGTGTAGGTACAAGAGTCTGGTGGTCTAGGTACAAAGTCTGGTGGTCTAGGTACAGAGTCTGGTGGTGTAGGTACAAGAGTCTGGTGGTGAAGGTACAGAGTCCCGGTGGTGTAGGTACAAGAGTCTGGTGTGTAGTACAAGAGTCTGGTGGTGTAGGTACAAGAGTCTGGTGGTGTTAGGTAACAAAGTCTGGTGGTGTAGGTACGAGAGTCTGGTGGTGTAGGTACAAGTCTGGTGGTGTAGGTACAACAATCTGGTTGTGTAGGTACAAGAGTCTGGTGTTCTAGGTACAAGAGTCTGGTGGTGTAGGTACAAGAGTCTGGTGGTGTAGGCACAAGAGTCTGGTGGTGTAGGTACAAGAGTCTGGTGGTGTAGGTACAAGAGTCTGGTGTGAAGGTAACAAGAGTCTGGTGGTGTAGGTACAAGAGTCCTGGTGGTGTAGGTACAAGAGTCTGTGGTGTAGGTACAAGAGTGTGGTGGTGTAGGTACAAGAGTATGGTGGTGTAGGTACAAGAGTCTGGTGGTGTAGGTACAAGAGTCTGTTGGTGTAGGTACAAGAGTCTGGTGGTGTAGGTAGAAGAGTCTGGTGGTGTGGGTACAAGAGTCTGGTGGTGTAGGTACAAGAGTCTGGTGGTCTAGGTACAAAAGTCTGGTGGTCTAGGTACAAGAGTCTGGTGGTGTAGGTACAAGAGTCTGGTGGTGTAGGTACAAGAGTCTGGTGGTGTAGGTACAAGAGTCTGGTGGTGTAGGTACAAGAGTCTGGTGGTGTAGGTACAAGAGTCTGGTGGTGTAGTTACAAGAGTCTTGTGGTGTAGGTACAAGAGTCTGGTGATCTAGGTACAAGAGTCTGGTGGTGTAGGTACAAGAGTCTGGTGGTGTAGTTACAAGAGTCTGGTGGTGCAGGTACAAGAGTCTGGTGGTGTGGGTACAAGAGTCTGGTGGTGCAGGTACAAGACTCTGGTGGTGTAGGTACAAGAGTCTGGTGGTGTAGGTACAAGAGTCTGGTGGTGTAGGTACAAGAGTCTGGTGGTGTAGGAACAAGACTTTTGTGGTGTAGGTACAAGAGTCTGGTGGTGTAGGTACAAGAGTCTGGTGGTGTAGGTACAAGAGTCTGGTGGTGTAGGTACACTAGTGTGGTGGTGTAGGTACAAGAGTCTGGTGGTGTAGGTACACGAGTCTGATGGTCTAGGTACATGAGTCTGATGGTCTAGGTACACTAGTGTGGTGGTCTAGGTACAAGAGTCTGGTGGTCTTGGTACAAGAGTCTGGTGGTCTAGGTACAAGTCTTGTGTTCTTGGTACAAGAGTCTGGTGGTCTATGAACAAAAGTCTTGTGGTCTGAATACAAGATTCGGGTGATCTAGGTATAAGAGTTTGGTGGTCTATTTACAAGAATCTGTTAGTCGAAGTATAAGAGTCTGCTAGTTAGGTACAAATCTGGTGGTCTAGGTACAAGAGTCTAGTGGTCTAGGTGCAAGAGTTTGCTGGTCGTATTACAAGAGTCTGGTGGTCGTAGTACAAGAGTCTTGTGGTCCTAGTACAAGAGTCTGGTGGTCTACGTACAAGAGTCTTGTGGTCAAGGTACAAGAGTCTGGTGGTGGTAGTACAAGAGTTTGGTGGTCGTAGTAGAAGAGCCAGGTGGTCGTAGTACAAGTGTCTAGTGTTCTAGGTGCTAGTCTGGTGGTCGTAGTAGCAGAGTAGTGGTCGTAGTACGAGAGTGGTGGTCGTAGTACAAGAGTCTGGTGGTCTTGTACAGGAGTGGTGGTTGTAGCACAAGTCTGATGGTTTAGATACAAGTCTTGTGGTGTATGTACAAGTCTGGTGGCCGTGATAGAAGAGTCTGGTGGTCTTGGTACCAATGTCTGGGGGTTAAGTTACAAGTGTTACAAATGTTCTGGTCGGGGACAAACTTGCCAAACATTTTTTTTCGAGTGTTAATGGGATGGATTGATGGCCGTGCGGTGGTTGTTGGGATTAAGAACGCATGTCGTATATCCCTGATGTGTATCAGTATATCCCGAGAATAACGAAAATGACTCCTTTGGTTTCACTTAATCCTTCAATTATTGTGCCGTTTGTTTGCGACTGAGGATGGTGATTGTGCGAAGGTAGTATCGTAGTTCTTGTTCCTGAGGGAGTGGCGGGGCTTCGTGTGGACATGAAATGTACTTACCAGCGTTGACCTAACATCAGTCCATCAGCGTCGTCTTTCTTCTACCTTGTGTCCATCACTCTGGGCCTGTGAGAAGGCGCAAGTTATCGACACTTAGGTGAAGTCACGGCACTGCTGGGCAAGACAAGTAGCTCCGCTGGGTGGCGTAAGACAACGCCGTCCCCCCTCCCCTCCCCTAGCCGTCCACCACTTGGTAACCTACTCCGTAATTGCCAATAATGAGACGCTATCAAGGTGAGGGATAGACTCGGGCCCGCCCTTCTCGCAACCACGGCTGGTGACCAGGCAACGCAGCGACATTTTCTTACTTTACTGTCCATGTCTCTTTCCCACCCATGACCCACGTCCAACTATCCACTCATCACTACCCACACACCACTGCTCACACACTACTACCCACACACCACTGCCCATCCAAAACTATCCACTCAGTACTACTCATACACCACCGCCAACATTCCACTATAACCTAACTTACCTTGGCACTTGTACATCACTACCTATCCACCCCTATGCTGTGATATGTTTCCTTGGTGTAACAGGCGTGGTAACACCAATCAGATACGATGTAAGGTATCAGTAGACTGGTGAATGCTGAAATGACAGATTGTTGATAGTCTTCTCATTATTCACATATGTAGAGGTCCTTCGTAGCCGTGGTCGAGCTACTTCCATGTGAACAAGTGGGAGAGGAGACAGTTTACATGACTGAAGAGGCTCTACATGTTTGTAGACTGACGGAAAATTGCCTGTAGTATGAAGGGTTCATCTAGCTTACCTGTAGCCTTTAGTAGTCACTAGTGAGGACTAGGTTTGAAGTAGGTAACAAGATTGAAATGTCTAAAAAGAAAGCCTATTGTTGGTGTGGGAGGTATCGTCGTTAGAATGGGTGCTATCCAGCGGGGATCAGTGATAAGGCTTCGGAGGCTTCTTTATTTGGGTTCTTCTACACAGGCAGTGTGTTATGGCGGCCCAGGCCCAGAGGGCCATGCCCGTGAGAGAGTGACGGAGTAAACCTTGTTGTCTGAGTGACGTTGGTTGCCAGAGTGAGAAAGGGTAAGCATGGTGCGAGCTAAGTTTAGTAGGCCTATAGATGGCAGGACCAGCTTGGCGCAGAATATGAATCCAAATGGGCATACATCGCTCGGCCACCTACCCATGGCCGTCCTCGACCATGATTGACTGAAAAAAAACTCAGTCTCTTTCTCTCTCAGGAACAGGGCACAGAACACAGAATAAAAACATATATATACATGTGGACATGGACAACAAAAACTTGCTACAGGGAGGGAAGAAAAAAAAGGGGGTGTGATAAAACATCGTGGTCCAAGCAAGTGAGCCTCAGTGGGCGTCGCTGCATGCCTTCCTGCGTCTGGATAGATACTGCAACACAGGAAACCTCGCTGTGGCTGAGCTATGACATAACAGGGTATGGTCTCGCCTCAAATAGCTGCTTCAGGGTTCACTCATCCTGGGGCACAACCTGCTGGTGTATTTGAATGAGGCGTCGTCAGTACTCGGGAACTGGGCAGGACTTCGTCTGGCAAGCGACTCAGGAGGACATTTCTCGACTGGTACTGTCACTGGGCAATCACTGCCGGGAACGCACAGCACAGCTTGGTGGTGCCGGCGAGAGTGAGTCGTAGCAGGTACGACTCAGGTACATCATCTGGGAGTAGTAGCAGCTTACACCATAACTGGAGTGAATGGGCTAGCTGTCAGAGTGACATCATACTTTGTGCAGGCTGCTGACTGAAGCTGTGACACGAGTCAGACGCTTGCCGACAGGGCTACTGCGACTTGATGATGTCATCCTCTCGATCAGAGTGGGAGTCAGAGCAGAGGTTAGACAGAGCATCCCCAGACTGGGTCTCTACTCGTAACTGTACTCTGACGGTCAGGAGGTGGAACGATACTAGTCTCAACCTGGAGTTGTACCAGGATGACTCAGGAATGGTGTCTACAAGTGGCGACCATAGGTACTATTACCTATACACGGGGGCTGAACGCTTGTAATCTGACGCCTGGACTGACTAGTGTCAGTCATCGAACGGTCACAACAGGGTGACATGTAACACGAAGGTGTTACCAATGGTCTGGTCTCAGAGCACTGTGGTTTGCACACACATCTGGGCTCAGACCACTTAATATTGGGGACACGCGTAAAACTTGCACACCCGCACTGCACAAGTGGTTACAACATGGCTTGCACTAGCAAATGATGCTTTTCTTTGCGAAAATCGACACCAAGGCATTCACGAATATGTGAGAACACTAGTACAGGAACACTGAGAGGAATTAACATGTTACATATCTTCTCTCAATCATTCTGGACAATATTAAATACAAATTGCTCACTGTAAGACTATAATACTGTCGATGGGACATCATGGGGTGACGTCGGGCAGACGTCGTGACGTGACGTCGGGCAGACGTCCTGGGGTGACGTTGGGCAGACGTTGTGAGGTAGCATCGGACAAATGTTGTGGGTGACGTCGGGCAGACGTCCTGAGTGACGTTCTGGAGTGACGTCGGATGACATCAGGCAGACGTTCTGGAGTGACGTAGTGAGGTGACATCGCGAGATAGCGTCAGGCAGCATGGTGATATCGGGGGTGATGTTGCGAGGTGACGGCAGACAGCATGATGACGGGGGTGACGTCATGGGTGACGCCAGCAGACAACAACATGTGGCTTTGGACACCTGGCTTTGGACACCTGGCTTTGGACACCTGGCTTGGTAACCCACGTGGCTTTATCCACACGTGGTTTTGAGTGATCTCGGGCACTCAGATGTTCGTGCGCGCCTTGCTACCCTCACCCCACAACACACAAGGGAGAGAGTGCAGGATCTACCACTATGGACGTAGAAATCACCACAAAACTCACCTTTGGCTTGCTGAAATAGCCGTGCTGAGCTGAAGAACTACAGCAGAAACACACAGGTGATGCAGAACATGTAACTGAAGAACAGCGTGGGACACTGTGAAGACCCGGGTGACGCCACGAAGATTTCTCGAGAAAAATTCAGCAAATTTTGGCCTGGATTCTGCTGATCCTGTGTCTGAATGATGAAACTTGCAGACACGACTTCAGGACAACTCGTAGAGAGATGGATGCTTTTTGTACAAGGCAATTAAGGAGTCAACATCTTCATGCTTCTTCCTTCCACTCTCCGGGCAACACTGCTGCGACCAGTGCTTGCCAGCATTTATCGTCGTTAATGAGTGCTATTCAAGCGAATCAATGATAAGGCTTCGAAGGCTTGTTACGTACTTTATTTGGGTTCTATACAGGTAGTGTGTTATGGCGGCCCAGGCCCGGAGGGCTTTGTCTGGGCCCCCAGCCTGGGAGAGAGAGTGACTGGGTTAAATTGGTGCCAAGTGAGAGAGGGTTTGTAGATGAATGGTTCAGAGAACCGACATGTTGATAAATTAGACACATGTGCAACTCTTGGGTATCTTTATTGTGGAAACGTTTCGCCACACAGTGGCTTCATCAGTCCATACGTAGGAGAAACTTGAAGAACAGGAGGAGAATGAGGTAATCAGTCCCTCAACCTTGAGTCGATGTGTTCAGTCCATCAACCTTGAGTCGATGTGTTCAGTCCATCAATCTTGAATAGAATACGGCATAATAGCGGAGAAGCAGCTTATAAACCGTATGGCAGGAGAGGTGCAGCAGTCATAGGTGGTGTCACATTTGTTCAATGTGGAAGGTTGAGGGACTGACTACCTCATTCTCCTCCTGTTCTTCAAGTTTCTCCTACGTATGGACTGATGAATCCACTGTGTGGCGAAACGTTTCCTCAATAAAGATACCCAAGAGTTGCACATGTGTCTAATTTATCAACATGTCGGTTCTCTGAACCATTCATCTACAAACCTGTCAGACACTGCAACTTCTTGGGATCTAAATACTTAGGAATTCTTCGCTTTCCTAATTCTTGGGCACGACCTACTTCCACATTGAACAAATGTGACACCACCTATGACTGCTGCACCTCTCCTGCCCATACGGTTTATAAGCTGCTTCTCCGCTATTATGCCGTATTCTATTCAAGATTGATGGACTGAACACATCGACTCAAGGTTGAGGGACTGATTACCTCATTCTCCTCCTGTTCTTCAAGTTTCTCCTACGTATGGACTGATGAAGCCACTGTGTGGCGAAACGTTTCCTCAATAAAGATACCCAAGAGTTGCACATGTGTCTAATTTTGAGAGAGGGTAAGTGTGGTGCGAGCTGAGTTTGGCAGGCCTATAGATGGCAGCACCAGTGTGGCGCGGAATATGAACCCAACTGGGCATACAGGAAGCTTCATATTTTACGATTGTTTAATGGTTCAGCAAGGACGGTGCTGATAATGATTCCAAGCAAACTTCACTGTCAGAAGTATAAACTCTTAATCATTGAGGAAAGAAAGATGACACGAAAAATTAATTCGGTGAAGCTTTCGCTGAAAGGAATACTATAGACGAAGCTGAAACTTCTCCTAGACCAGTTTGGGAGTAAGTGTGAGAAGGATTTAGCTGGAAAGGAGGAAATGGTCACCAGCAGTGAGAGTGGCAGCTGCTTTAAGTGGAAAGTGGTTCACAGTTCAGGAAGAAGGAAGATAAGGAGGGTTAACAGAGACGATGTGAAGGTAGGAAATCGATTCTCCATTCTCCAGGACGAGTGCACTTCGGTGGTTAGTGAGGTTGAAGGTACCACCGATTCCCATGCTAATCAAGGTAAGAATGTTTTAATTGTAGGAGATTCTCAGGTAAGATATATGGACCATGCTTTTTGTAACAGAGATAGAAAGGTCAGACAGAGGGTGTGCCTTCTGGGAGCTGGTGTTGGTGACATAGTCAGCAGGTTAGATATGTCAGGTCTTAGTGCTGGGGGTAATAACATTGGGAAGGGCAGGAGACAGGAGCTGATGAATAAGTACAGGTCAGCCATAGAAATAGTCAGGTCTAAGGGAGGGATCCCAGTCATATGTAGCATCTTGCCTAGAAAGGGAGTGGGCAATGAATGGATGTCTAGGACAATTGGTATAAATTGCTGGCTAGACAGGTACTGCAAGGAACTTGCAGTCTCATTCATTGATAACTGGGACCTATTCTATGGTAAAGATGATATGTATGCAAGGGATGGGGTTCATCTTTCTGGGGCTGGAGTGGTTGCATTAGCCAATTCGATTGAGGGGGGTAATTGATGACTTGTCTAGGAATTTAAACTGATAAATTATAGAGGTATGGGTGTTTGTGGGAAACAGTCAGGCTGCAGTATTAGGGTTGAAAAGAGGAAATATTACCGGGATACCTCAGGGATATGTTTAAAAGACAATATTCAAAATCAAGTTGCAAGTAAAGATAAATCACTTGATCAACAAACAAAGAGAGATAGTAGAGGGCAACGAGTGACTAGCTCCCTTAAGGTTTACTATACAAATAGTAGGAGTCTAAGAAATAAGATAGAGCTAAGATTACTTGCAAGTACAGGTAATATAGATATTATTGCTATAACAGAGACCTGGTTCAACCTGAAAGATAGAGAAACGCCTTCTGAATGCAACATACAGGGTTATAAACTATTCCACACTGATAGGGTCAACAGGAATGGTGGTGGAGTGGCGATGTATGTCAGAGATAATTTAAATTGTTGTTTTAGACATGATATAAGATTAGAAACATCGAACACAATATCTGTTTGGCTACAGATTCTCGAGGGTCGTGACAAATTAATTTTGGGTATGATTTATATGCCCCCAAACCTTGATAGGGAGTGCAGTAAGCTGTTATGGGACGAAATTCATGAGGCATCTAGATATGAAAATGTTGTGTTAATGGGAGATTTTTAACTGGAGACAAATTGATTGGAACAATATGACAAGAAATCTTGAGTCTAGTGACTTTCTTGATGCGGTTCAGGATTGCTTTTTAGAACAGTTTGTGACAGAACCAACTAGAGGAAACAATCTGCTTGACTTGGTTCTTGCCAACAAAGAATCACTAATAAATAATCTTGATGTTAATGATGAGCTTGGGGAAAGTGATCACAAATCACTTAGTTTCAATATATCATGGAATTACCCAGATAACTGCAATCATATCTCTGCCCCAGACTTTTGCTTGGCCGATTTCATGGGACTGAAAAATTACCTGGGTGGGCTAAATTGGGATGACCTGACTATGGGCCAGGGTAGGTGATCTTGGTTGCTAATATGACGTTTTTCAGAGCATAGTTCTAGCTGCCCAGACAACTTTTGTTCCGAGTAGGGAGATTAGATCTAACAAAAATGATCCCAAATGGATGAACAATAGAGTAAAACATCTCATTGGTCAAAAGAGAGGCATATACAGGCGTATCAAAAGAGGGGATGGACAGTTTAGAAATCAGTATATTCAATTAAAGAGAGAAATAAAAAAAGGAATAAGAAAAGCAAAACGGGATTATGAGGCTAAGGTCGCAAGGGATTCGAAGACTAATCCAAAAGGTTTCTTTCAGGTATACAGAAGTAAGATTAGGGACAAGATTAGGGACAAGATAGGCCCACTTAAGAGTAACTCTGGTCAGATCACTGACAGTGATATGGATATGTGTGAAATTTTCAGTACCTACTTCCTCTCAGTTTTTACCCAGGAAAATACTAGCGAAATTAATGAAATAATAGATTATGTAGAACAGGATGATAAACTATGCACGATTGCAGTAACTAGTGACATGGTCCTCAGACAAATAGAGAAACTAAAACCTAACAAATCCCCAGGTCTTGATGAACTGTTTGCAAGGGTGTTAAAGGAATGTAAAGAGGAACTTATCATGCCTTTGGCTAATCTTTTCAACATATCACTACAAACTGGCATAGTGCCTGATAAGTGGAAAATGGCAAATGTAATACCTATTTACAAGACAGGTGACAGGTCCTTGGCTTCGAATTATAGATCAATAAGCCTTACCTCCATAATGGGAAAATTTATGGAATTAATAACTGCCGAAGCAATTCGTAGCCATCTTGACAGGCATAAATTGATTAATGAATCTCAACACGGTTTTACAAAGGGGCGTTCCTGTCTTACGAATTTACTAACTTTTTTCACTAAGGTGTTTGAGGAGGTAGATCATGGTAATGAATATGATATTGTGTATATGGACTTAAGTAAGACTTTCGATACAGTTCCACATCAGAGGCTATTGAGGAAACTTAAGGCACACGGCATAGGAGGAGAAATTTTTTCCTGGGTAGAGGCATGGCTGACAAATAGGCAGCAGAGAGTTTGCATAAATGGGGAGAAATCAGAATGGGGGCACGTCACAAGCGGTATTCCACAGGGGTCAGTGTTGGGCCCGTTGTTGTTCACAATTTACATAAACGACATAGATGATGGAATGAATAGCGACATAAGCAAATTGACACCAAAATAGGCCGTCCAATTCATTCTAATGAGGACACTAGAACACTCCAGGAGAAGTGGCAGATGCAGTTTAATATAGACAAATGCAAAGTTCTAAATTTTGGAAAGAAAAATAACCATGCCACATATAAACTAAATAATGTAGATCTTAATACTACTGATTGCGAGAAGGATTTAGGAGTTCTGGTTAGCAGTAATCTAAAACCAAGACAACAGTGCATTAGTGTTCGCAATAAACCTAACAGAATTCTTGGCATCATATCTAGAAGTATAAATAATAGAAGTCCTCAGGTTGTTCTTGAACTCTGTATATCCTTGGTTAGGCCTCAATTAGATTATGCTGCTCAGTTCTGGTCACCGTATTACAGAATGGATATAAATGCTCTGGAAAACGTACAGAGGAGGATCACAAAGATGATCCCGTGTGTCAGAAATCTTCCCTATGAGGATAGACTGAGGGCCCTGAATCTGCATTCTCTAGAAAGGCGTAGAATTAGGGGGGATATGATCGAGGTGTATAAATTGAAAACGGGAATAAATAAAGGGGATGTAAATA
This sequence comes from Cherax quadricarinatus, assembly GCF_026875155.1. NCBI lineage: Eukaryota > Metazoa > Arthropoda > Malacostraca > Decapoda > Parastacidae > Cherax > Cherax quadricarinatus. The sequence goes on from NC_069420.1 coordinate 40,233,017, forward strand.
GCATGCTGAAAATTTCCGGCCAAGACAGGACTCGCAGTAATGGTTTCAAGTTGGAAAAATTCAGATTCAGGAAGGATATAGCAAAGTACTGGTTTGGTAATAGAGTTGTGGATGAGTGGAACAAACCCCGAGTACAGTTATTCAGGCTAAAACATTGTGTAGTTTTAAAAATAGGTTAGATAAATACATGAGTGGGTGTGGGTGGGTGTGAGTTGGACTTGACTAGCTTGTGCTACTAGGTCTGATGCCGTGCTCCTTCCTTAAGTGGAAGTCACCAGACTAGGTGGGTCATTGGGCTATTCCGGGGGGGAGGGAGACATGAATCTGCTTCGAATGCGTCAGTAGGCCTGTTGCAGTGTTCCTTCTTTCTTATGTTCTTATGACTGATGCTGCTCCTGGCTGGACGGAGGGAAGGGCAGAATAAAGGAAAATACAGCTTTTCTTATTTACAAGTATGTTCTTTTCTCCTCCGCTACTCACCCACCATTACCCACCTACCACTTCTCACCTACCCGCTTCTCAACCACCACGTCTCAGCAACACACCATTGCCCACCCACCACTTCTCAAACACTCACCATAACCCATCCACATTTATCCACTCACAACTTCTCGCCCACCATCACTACCACCCACCATTATCCAACTATACTTACTCAACAATAACTTTTCGCCCACCCACTATTTCCCACTCACCCACTGTGAGACATGCTTGTCTCTGATTCCTAATCAATGTTTGGTGAAGACAAACATGTCACAGTTATATACTGAAAATGTTACTTCTGTTCACCACTCCAGGGATTTAGTAAAACAGGAAGTGAAAGATGTACCTGTGCTCACTGAATGAGAACATATTATACAGAGTTATTAACAGTCTGCATGAGAAATAGTGGATGAGAAATGGGTTACGAGTTTATCAATCAGAATGGTATAAACCTTGGTAATAAATACCGACAAGTTGGTTTAGAAAGACACGTAAGCAAACACTATAACATATTTATTAGAAAACGTTTCAGTCCTGGGACCTTGATCACTTCTAACATACAGAGGTAGAAAGACATTATATATATAGGCGGAGAGTGAGATGTGACGCACGTGACCTGAGGAATGTCATAAGAACATAAGAATGGAGGAACACTGCAGAAGGACTACTGGCCCATGCGAGGCAGGTCCTTATCAAAACAACCTCTGCCTATGATGAGGACGGGTAGACGATGAAATCATGTGACCCCCTGTGTTGTTGGTTGGTGCTGCTTAAGTATCATGTATGCCAATGTTTTTGAAATTTTGTAGTTTCCAGTGTTGCGTTCTATAGTGTCGGTGACGGTGATTAGTGAGGCTTCTAGGCACCGTCGGCGTCTGAGGTCTGGTTCGGTGAGAACGAGTTGTGCCTCGTTCCAGTTCATCAAATGCCCCGTGGAGTCTCTGTGGAGGACACAGGCGTACCTTACATCGTCTCTGTTAGAGGCATTTCGATGCTCATTCAGGCGGACTGCAAGATCTCTGCCTGTCTCGCCTACATATTCCTTGGGACAGAACCCACAGGGGATAGTGTAGACGCCTGCTGTAAAAGTTAGAGGTGTGGGGCTCATCATAGGCAGAGGTTGTTTTGATAAGGACCTGCCTCGCATGGGCCAGTAGTCCTTCTGCAGTGTTCCTCCATTCTTATGTTCTTATGACATTCCTCAGGTCACGTGCGTCACATCTCACTCTCCGCCTATATATATAATGTCTTTCTACCTCTGTATGTTAGAAGTGATCAAGGTCCCAGGACCGAAACGTTTTCTAATAAATATGTTATAGTGTTTGCTTACGTGTCTTTCTAAACCAATCAATCAGAATGCCGAATAGAAGTTTATCAACCAACAAATGATAATTATTTTAAGTCCAACTTCAGATTTAGCATCGAGTTGTGCAGTTTACGGCCACAAGTCCACACACTTCCTATGTTGACGCATACCATCAAATCAAAGACTACGTCCACACATTGTATTGTGTAGACACCAATAAGGCATTCATAGATCAAATCTGGTCAGTCCTAGGGTGGGTTGAATCAATAAAGCCGTGGAAATACCAAGTCCACTCACTGCTAAGTATTTAAAAGCAAACCGCTTCCTGAAACTTGTGTCCATATAAGACAACTTTAGCTAAAGACAAAGTCCACACAAGAAAATGTATAGACTAGGTATTTGCGTGTGTGAGTGATGTGTTATGGATACTCTGTACATGTTTGACAAGCCCTATTCTCAGAGGCAAAGTCAGCAATATATATAAGTAGTTAAAACGATATAATCCATACTACAAATTACTGTCAAAGCTTCAACCAACACACATGACAGTGCATAGACCTCCAAGGCTATCAGAAAGTAAGAGTGCACACAGTGGACAAGAATTACAGGCACAACACGGTAATAAAAATAATTATAATGTGTAAAAAATGTGTGTGTGTGTGTGTGTGTGTGTGTGTGTGTGTGTGTGTGTGTGTGTGTGTGTGTGTGTGTGTGTGTGTGTGTGTGTGTGCGCGTGTGTGTTTTAGGCTGTGCTTGTGGAGACAGAGTAGAAACCAGTTCATCCTTCCCTGGTCAGCGGTGCAACACACTCACTACTACCGAAGCTAATGTTCACCTTCCATGAACTCCAGTGGTTTTGTTGCAGTCCTAGAGGACCGGGTGGTGCTATAAGCAACAACCAATAACGGTATCACAGATATCACTAAACAAGAAAAATAGACTTCAAAATATCCTGTGCGATTTATATATATTCACGATTCGCCAGTTCATTGTGTACACTAGAAATGTTCAAGGTCTTCAGCATATTCCAGAGTAATACTTAACAGCGATAACACACACATATAACAGACAACCAAAAGTCGCGTCTGATTGGCCGGAACGATTACCAAAGATGAGGTAATCGAGCCAGCCTGTCATTTCCCCCTTTTCAACAAGTCAAATTGCCACGGCACACTCAACAGTCACAGATGATGTATAGTTGCAAGCCGCTACTGGATGACTCTGTTAATCTTGTGCATACACCTGGCTAAGACGAACACACGAGTCATGGCTAATCTTGTACTTAATTAATATCTTTGTGAGAAAAGCTGATTCTGTATGGTTCGTTCAGCGCAAGGAGCTGTGGAGACTTGATCCTCCATCCGCTCATCAGTCAGCAAGGCTGACTGATGAGCGCCTGGCTGACCGTAATGAATCCCTTTCCACCAGTGACTGGGCAACCCCAGGAGGCACAGAGCAGAAAAGGGAGTTGATCTGTGCCAATCTGACCATACTAATCACTCTTCACTAATGACTGAGAATGAAGAAGAAATGGATTAGTCGGTGCCTAGACGACTGCAATGAATCCCTCTTCCAGTGACTGGTGTGCCCCATGGGGCACGGAGGGAAGAATGGTTGGTGGGATCCTAGCCAAGCATAATGATCACTCTTTACCATTGACTTGATTTTGTGTGAGTCAAGTAATATATTATATTATATATCCACCCAGTTTTACTCATCTACCATTACCCTCCTAACACTATCCACCCAGTATTACTCACCTACCACTACCTTCCTAACACTATCCACCCAGTATTACTCACCATTACCTTCCTAACACTATCCACCCAGTATTGCTCACCTACCACTACCTTCCTAACACTATCCACCCAGTATTACTCACCATTACCTTCCTAGCACTATCCACCCAGTATTACTCACCATTATCCTCCTAACACTATCCACCCAGTATTGCTCACCTACCACTACCTTCCTAACACTATCCACCCAGTATTGCTCACCTACCACTACCTTCCTAACACTATCCACCCAGTATTACTCACCATTATCCTCCTAACACTATCCACCCAGTATTGCTCACCTACCACTACCTTCCTAACACTATCCACCCAGTATTACTCACCATTATCCTCCTAACACTATCCACCCAGTATTGCTCACCTACCACTACCTTCCTAACACTATCCACCCAGTATTACTCACCATTACCCTCCTAACACTATCCACCCAGTATTGCTCACCTACCATTACCCTCCTAACACTATCCACCCAGTATTGCTCACCTACCACTACCTTCCTAACACTATCCACCCAGTGTTACTCACCTACCATTACCCTCCTAACACTATCCACCCAGTATTGCTCACCTACCACTACCTTCCTAACACTATCCACCCAGTGTTACTCACCTACCATTACCCTCCTAACACTATCCACCCAGTATTACTCACCTACCACTACCCTCCTAACACTATCCACCCTCCACTACCCTCCTAACACTATCCACCCTCCACTACTCTCCTAACACTATCCACCCTCCACTACCCTCCTAACACTATCCACCCTCCACTACCCTCCTAACACTATCCACCCTCCACTACCCTCCTAACACTATCCACCCTCCACTACCCTCCTAACACTATCCACCCTCCACTACCCTCCTAACACTATCCACCCTCCACTACCCTCCTAACACTATCCACCCTCCACTACCCTCCTAACACTATCCACCCTCCACTACCCTCCTAACACTATCCACCCTCCACTATCCACTTGCTACAGTCATCGACGCACCACTTACCAACTGCTCATCAACACCAACCTTCTACCATCTACCCACCCATCTTCAACAACATACCACCTAGTACCCAGAAACTCACCCACCTACTTTTAAAATCCTACCCTCACATTTCTTAGACACCCAGTAAAACCTACACACCCACCAACTACAACCCGCCCACTACCTCCCACTCATAGCTCACTACTAACCACCATTTTCAGTCAAACACCCACCCACCCACCACCACTTTCCATTCATTCTTCATTTCCTATTCATCCATTGTTACCCACCTATAAATATCTACGCACTGCTTCCCACCCACCAATTTCTACTCACCCACACCTCATCCAATACTACGCATCCATTACCCACCCATCACTAAAACCCACCACTCACTTCACAACTGCTCAGCACTTCTCACCCTCCGACTACAACATTGCCACCCACTCACCACTACACATCCATCCACTACTCCCCAGCCTCCACTCACCACTACACATCTACCCACTACTTGCCAAGGGGGACCAAGAGCTGAAGCCTCACACTTGCAGGCTCAACATAGAGAGTCTCCTGAGTTAACAATTTGCTGCCGAGACACACCTGAAAAAGCTCATTGGAGTGAGGGAGCGATAGAAGGAAGGAGTGAGAGAAGGGAGAGATGGAAGGAGGAAGGGAGAGAGGGGAGGGAGGGAGAGACAGAGAGAGAGTGAGAGAGAGAGAAGGAAAGAAGGAGAGATGATGGTAGTTAGTAGTCAACAGAAAGTTGGATCGTTCTCCGCCGTACCCCATATTTGAAGTAGGTCTGGCGCGTTATGGACCAGGCTTTACCCTTCCTCTCGTGTTTCACCTTCCAGTTTACCCAGACCAAGGGACTCTCTCTCTCTCTCTCTCTCTCCTCCTCTCCTCTCTCTCACTCTCCTCTCTCTCTCTCTTCTCTCTCTCTGTCTCTGTCTCTGTCTCTGTCTGTCTGTCTCTCTCTGTCTCTCTCTCTCTCTCTGTCTCTGTCTCTGTCTGTCTGTCTCTCTGTCTCTCTGTCTCTGTCTCTCCTGTCTCTGCCTGTCTCTCGTCCTGTCTGTCTTCTCTCTCTCTCTCTCTCTCTTCCTCTCTCTCTCTCTCTCGTCTCTCCTCTCTCTCACTCTCTCTTCCTCTCTCTCTTCTCTCCTCTCTCTCTCTCTCTCTCTCTCTCTCTCTCTCTCTCTCTCTCTCTCTCTCTCTCTCTCTCTCTCTCTCTCTCTCTCTCTCTTTTCTCTGTCTCTGTCTCTGTCTGTCTGTCTCTCTCTCTCTCCTCTCTCTCTCTCCTCTCTCTCTCTCTCCATCTCTCTCTCTCTCTGTCTCTGTCTACTTCTCTCTCTCTCTGTCTCTCTCTCTTCTCCTCTCTCTCCATCTCTCTCTCTCCTCTCTCTCCTCTCTTCTCTCTCTCTCTACCGGGTTGCGTCTCTCCTCTACTCTCTCCTTCTCTCTCTATCCCTGACTTCCCTCCCTCCCTCCCTCGCTTTACTCTCTCTCTTCTCTCTCTTTTTTATACTACAGGGTTTGACAGGATAAGGATCCCTAGCTTTATTGACAGCTATTTACAGGTTAAGGATTCCTAACTTATGCAAGCTAAAGAGCTGTTACCTACATCAGCTCATTTGAAGCATTTTTATTGATTATGAGACTATTACAAGTAAGGAAACAGATGAAGTTGGAGCCATCTGTGGGCCAGCTTTTCATTTGATCATACTGACCTTTATCTCGTTGACATCATTATGCTTGTACAGAATGTGTTCCATACTCGAGTCCCATCCTGGGTATGTTGATCTCAGATGGAGTGATGTTCGAGAAGGGTCAGCAGAGTGAAGTTGCTGCTTTCTGCCCGTCTGTCGCATAAAAGCTTGTTTCACGCTGTCCTCGAAAGTGGATCCAAGTGTGGTATTTTGACAATTTGGCCTATGTACAAACAGTAAGGCACCCACATCCCTCCTATGTTGAAGATCTGCTGAAATTACAGATCTATCAGGATTGGGTCCAGGCGAGAGATGAGACTCTTGCTCTGTCCTACTCTGTCAACAGTCGCAGATGCAGGGGGGCAGCAAACCAAGTAATGGTGCTACTCAGGTGTGATCGTACTTTGTGCTCGTACAGGATCTTGCATCCCCTACTGTCATAGCAGATGCGAGATACGGAGAAGTGGCTGTAAGCTTCCTGGCGCCATGTTTGCAAGATTTACAACGTGTTCTTATTCATGGTTAAGTTTGGAGTCAAATTTCACCAAGGATATCAACTTCCTTCTCCAGTTGCCACAATCCTCCATTCATTCCTTACTACGCACCTCATTACCTCATGGGGCCTAGAGACGATCATCATTTGCGTTTTCTCAGGTCAGATGTTACTTGCCATCTATTTCCCCAACTGATATAGTTTCCAGTGGTGTTTGATGTAGCTTAGAGCAGCTGGCATTTCTTTTCTTGGATAAGTGAATGTCAGTGTACAGTCGTCTGCATATGCATGTGATTCTGGGATGAGATGAAGAAGGTCGTTGAAGTAGACATTCCATAACAATTGGACCCAGCACGCTTCCTTGTGGAACATTTTGCCCCAATAGGATCCTTGCTGATTCCTTTCCCATTGAGGACTACACTTAGAGATCTACCATGAAGGTAATCACTAAGGAGACATAGCGTAGAGCCTGAAATTTCCCCCAGTGCTTGAAGTTTTGCTAAAGGCCCTGGTGCCACACCCGGTCGAAAGCGCCAGCAAATGTCCAGTGCTACCACACAGCTGACTTTGGATTCATCCAGTGACGGTGCCATTAGGGGAGAGGTTTAACAACAGATCAGCAGCAGAGTAACCTTTCCTAAAAGCCAAAATTTGACGATCACAAAGTAGTGAGTGGTAGTCAAAAAACTCTGTCATTTGTCTTGAGATTATTGTCTCAAGGATCTTACCAGTGATTGACAGGAGTGACACTGGTTGTAGTTGCTGTTTTTCTGCTGTGCCTTCTTTTTGTGAACAGGGACTACATTTGCCTCTTCCATAGAGAGGGCCATTTACACTGTACTAGGCAGTTGCTGAAAGATGCGAGTTAGAGGTGCTGCTAGCTGGTCTGCACATCTTCTCAACAATCTTGGGCTCAACTTGTCTGGGCCCACAGCCTTTTCTTGGTCAAGCGATTTAAAAAGGAAATGCACCTCCTCCTGCCTTATTGTCACCACTGACAGTTTTGACACAGTTCTTGCAGCTAGCCAAGGAGGGTCCCTTGCTGGATCAGGAACTTGCATTTTGGTAGCAAAGTGTTCAGCAAAGAGGTCCGCCTTCTCTTGACTACTAGTAGAGGTGGTCCCATCTCTCTCTCTCTCTCTCTCTCTCTCTCTCTCTCTCTTTCTTTCTTCGTTCACTGCAGCAGGTGTTTACAGCCTCGGACACAAAGCAGTCCTCCAGGTCGTCCACTGCAGCAGGTGTTCACAGCCTCAGGCACTAGGCAGGCCTCCAGGTCGTCCACTGCAGCACGTGTTCACAGTCTCGGGCACTAGACAGGCCTCCAGGTCGTAGAAGGTGTTCACAGCCTCGGACACTAGGCAGGCCTCCAGATCGTCCACTGCAGCAGGTGTTCACAGCCTCGGACACTAGGCAGGCCTCCAGGTCATCCACTGCAGCAGGTGTTTACAGCCTCGGACACTAGGCAGGCCTCCAGGTCATCCACTGCAGCAGGTGTTCACAGTCTCGGACACTAGGCAAGCCTCCAGGTCATCCACTGCAGCAGGTGTTCACAGCCTCGGGCACTAGGCAGGCCTCGAGATCGTCCACTGCAGCAGGTGTTCACAGCCTCGGACACTAGGCAGGCCTCCAGATCGTCCACTGCAGCAGGTGTTCACAGCCTCGGACACTAGGCAGGCCTCCAGATCGTCCACTGCAGCAGGTGTTCACAGCCTCGGACACTAGGCAGGCCTCCAGGTCATCCACTGCAGCAGGTGTTCACAGCCTCGGACACTAGGCAGGCCTCCAGGTCATCCACTGCAGCAGGTGTTCACAGCCTCGGGCACTAGGCAGACCTCCAGATCGTCCACTGCAGCAGGTGTTCACAGTCTCGGACACTAGGGAGGCTTCCAGGTCGTCAACTGCAGCAAAGTCGGGAACAACATCCAGTATTGGGCCCCTACTTAAACAAGATGGGTCCTACACAGATGACAGCAAGGAAATGAGTGAGCTACTCAAGTCCCAATATGACTCAGTTTTTAGCAAGCCGCTAACCAGACTGAGAGTCGAAGATCAAAATGAATTTTTTATGTGAAGGCCACAGAATTTGGTTAACACAAGCCTATCTGATATTATCCTGACGCCAAATGACTTCGAACAGGCGATAAATGACATGCCCATGCACTCTGCCCCAGGGCCAGACTCATGGAACTCCGTGTTCATCAAGAACTGCAAGAAGCCTCTATCACGAGCTTTTACCATCCTATGGAGAGGGAGCATGGGGGTCGTCCCACAGTTACTAAAAACAACAGACATAGCCCCACTCCACAAAGGAGGCAGTAAAGCAGTAGCAAAGAACTACAGACCAATAGCACTAACATTCCATATCATAAAAATCTTTGAAAGGATCCTAAGAAGCAAGATCGCCACCCATCTAGATACCCATCAGTTACACAACCCAGGGCAACATGGGTTTAGAGCAGGTCGCTCCTGTCTGTCTCAGCTACTGGATCATTACGACAAGGTCCTAGATGCACTAGAAGACAAAAAAAAAAAAAATGCAGACGTAATATATACAGACTTTGCAAAAGCCTTCGACAAGTGTGACCATGGCGTAATAGCGCACAAAATGCGTGCTAAAGGAATAACAGGAAAAGTTGGTAGATGGATGTATAATTTCCTCACAAACAGAACACAAAGAGTAGTAGTCAACAGAGTGAAGTCTGAGGCGGCTACGGTGAAAAGCTCTGTTCCACAAGGCACAGTACTCGCTCCCATCTTGTTTCTCATCCTCATATCTGACATAGACAAGGATGTCAGCCACAGCACCGTGTCTTCCTTTGCAGATGACACCCTAATCTGCATGACAGTGTCTTCCATTGCAGACACTGCAAGGCTCCAGGCAGACATCAACCAAATCTTTCAGTGGGCTGCAGAAAATATGAAGTTCAACGATGAGAAATTTCAATTACTCCGATATGGTAAACATGAGGAAATTAAATCTTCATCAGAGTACAAAACAAATTCTGGCCACAAAATAGAGCGAAAAACCAACGTCAAAGACCTGGGAGTGATCATGTCGCAGGGTCTCAACTTCCAGGACCATAACATTGTATCAATCGCATCTGCTAGAAAAATGACAGGATGGATAATGAGAACCTTCAAAACTAGGGATGCTAAGCCCATGATGACACTCTTCAGGTCGCTTGTTCTATCTAGGCTGGAATATTGCTGCACACTAACAGCATCTTTCAAGGTAGTTGAAATTGCTGACCTAGAAAATGTACAGAGGACCTTCAAGGCGCGCATAACGGAGATAAAACACCTCAATTACTGGGAGCGCTTGAAGTTCCTGAACCTGTACTCCCTGGAACGCAGGCGGGAGAGATACATGATTATATACACCTGGAAAATCCTAGAGGGACTAGTACAAAATTTGCACACGAAAATCACTCACAACGAAAGCAAAAGACTCGGCAGACGATGCAACATCCCCCCAATGAAAAGCAGGGGTGTCACTAGCACGTTAAGAGTTAATACAATAAGTGTCAGGGGCCCGAGACTGTTCAACTGCCTCCAAGCATACGTAAGAGGGATTACCAATAGACACCTGGCTGTCTTCAAGCAGGCACTGGACAAGCACCTAAAGTCGGAACCTGACCAGCCGTGCAGCCAGCAGTAACAGCCTGGTTAACCAGGCTCTGATACACCAGGAAGCCTGGTCACAGACCGGGCCGCGGGGGCGTTGACCTCCGGAACTCTCTCCAGGTAAACTCCAGGTCTCCAGACCGAGTCACTAGGCAGGCCTCCAGGTCGTCCACTGCAGCAGGTGTTCACAACCTCGGGCATTAGGCAGGTCTTCAGGTCGTCCACTGCAGCAAGTGTTCACAGACCCAGGAACTAGGCAGGCCTCCAGGTCGTCCACTGCAGCAGGTGTTCACAGCTACAGGAACTAGGCAGGCCTCCAGGTCATCCACTGCAGCAGGTGTTCACAGACCCAGGCAGTAAGCAGGCCTCCAGGTCGTCCACTACAGCAGGTGTTCACAGCCCCAGGAACTAGGCAAGCCTCCAGGTCGTCCACTGCAGCAGATGTTCACAGACCTAGGCAGTAGGCAGGCCACCAGGTCGTCCACTTCAGCAAGTGTTCACAGCCCCAGGAACTGGGCATGCCTCCAGGTCGTCCACTGCAGCAGATGTTCACAGACCTAGGCAGTAGGCAGGCCTCCAGGTCGTCCACTGCAGCAGGTGTTCACAGACCCAGGAACTAGGCAGACCTCCATGTCTTCCACTGCAGCAGGTGGTCACAACCTCAGGCAAAAGGCAGGTCTCCAGGTCGTCCACTGCAGCAAGTGTTCACAGACCCAGGCACTAAGCAGGCCTCCTGGTCGTTGACTGCAGCAGTTGTTCACAGCCCCAGGCACTAGACAGGCCTCCAGGTTGTCCAATGCAGCAGGTGTTCACAGCCCCAGATACTAGGCAGGCCTCCAGGTCGTCCACTGCAGTAGGTGTTCACAGCCTTGGGCACTAGGCAGGCTTCCAGGTCGTCCACTGCAACAGGTGTTCACAGCCCCAGGCACTAGGCAGGCCTACAGGTCGTTCACTGCAGCAGGTGTTCACAGCCCCAGAAACTAGGCAGGCCTCCGGGTCATCCACTGCAACAGGTGTTCAAAGCCCCAGGCACTAGGCAGGCTTCCAGGTCGTCCACTGCAGCAGGTGTTCACAGACCCAGGAACTAGGCAGGCCTCCAGGTCGTCCACTGCAGCAGGTGTTCACAGCTTCAGGAACTAGACATGCCTCCAGGTCGTCCACTACAGCAGGTGTTCACAGACCCAGGAAGTAGGCAGGCCTCTAGGTCGTCTACTGCAGCAGGTGTTCACAGCCCCAGGGACTAGGCAGGCCTCCAAGTCGTCCACTGCAGCAGGTGTTTACAGCCCCAGGAACTAGGCAGACCTCAAGGTCGTCCACTGCAGTAGGTGTTCACAGTCTCGGGCACTAGGCAGGCCTCCAGGTCGTCCACTGGAGCAGTTCACAGATCCAGGAACTAGACAGGCCTCCAGGTCGTCCACTGCAGCAGGTGTTCACAGCCCCAGGCACTAGGCAGGCCTCCAGGTCGTACACTGCAGCAGGTGTTCACAGACCCAGGCACTAAGCAGGCCCCCAGGTCATCGACTGCAGCAGTTGTTCAAAGCCCAAGGCACTAGGCATGCCTCCAGGTCGTCCACTGCAGTAGGTGTTCACAGCCCCAGGAAGTAGGCAGGCATCCAGGTCACCCACTGCAGCAGGTGTTCACAGCCTCGGGCACTAGGCAGGCCTCCAGGTCGTCCATTGGAGCAGTTGTTCAGACTCAGGAACTAGACAGGCTTCCAGGTCGTCCCCTGCAGCAGGTGTTCACAGCCTCGGGCACTAGGCAGGCCTCCAGGTCGTCCACTGCTGCAGGTGTTCACAGACCCAGGAACTAGGCAGACCTCCAGGTCGTCCACTGAAGCAGGTGTTCACAGCTCCAGGCACTAGGCAGGCCTCCAGGTCGTCCACTGCAGCAGCTGTTCACAGACCCAGGCACTAAGAAGGCCTCCAGGTCATCGACTGCAGCAGTTGTTCACAGCACAAGGCACTAGGCAGACCTCCAGGTCGTCCACTGCAGCAGCTGTTCACAGACCGAGGCAATAGGCAGGCCTCCAGGTCGTCCATTGCAGTAGGTTTTCAGAGCCCTAGAAACTAGGCAGGCCTCCAGGTCGTCCACTGCAGCAGCTCTTCACAGACCGAGGCAATAGGCAGGCCTCCAGGTCGTCCATTGCAGTAGGTTTTCACAGCCCCAGAAACTAGGCAGGCCTCCAGGTCGTCCACTGCAGTAGGTTTTCACAGCTCCAGAAACTAGGCAGGCCTCCAGGTCGTCCACTGGAGCAGTTGTTCACAGACTCAGGAACTAGACAGGCTTCCAGGTCGTCCACTGCAGCAGGTGTTCACTGCCTCGGGCACTTGGCAGGCCTCCAGGTCGTCTACTGCAGCAGGTGTTCACTGACCCAAGCACTAGGCAGGTTTCCAGGTCGTCCACTGCAGCAGGTGTTTACAGCCCCAGGAACTAACCAGGCCTCCAGGTCGTCTACTGGAGCAGGTGTTCACAGACCCAAGAACCAGGCAGATCTCCAGGTCGTCCACTGCAGTAGGTGTTTATAGCCCCAGGCACTAGGCAGGCCTCCAGGTCGTAAACTACAGCAGTCGTTTACAGCCTAGGGCACTAGGGAGGCCTCCAGGTTGTAAAACTACAGCAGTCGTTTACAGCTAGGGCACTAGGCAGGCCTCCAGGTCGTAAACTACAGCAGTCGTTTACAGCCTAGGGCACTAGGCAGGCCTCCAGGTCGTAAACTACAGCAGTCGTTTACCGCCTAGGGCACTAGGCAGGCCTCCAGGTCGTAAACTACAGCAGTCGTTTACAGCCTAGGGCACTAGGCAGGCCTCCAGGTCGTAAACTACAGCAGTCGTTTACAGCCTAGGGCACTAGGCAGGCCTCCAGGTCAAAGGGTTCATCGCCGTGTCATAATGCGCAATAAATTACCAAAATATAAAGATTAGTTTAGAGCACAACTATCGCACATTAGTGAGAGAAACCTTCAGGCCAGGTTTCACTCCAGGTTTCACTCCAGGTTTCACTCTGCTGTGGTCTCTTGTTAACTCAATAAAACCAAGGATTTAGTAACTTAACAAAATTCCGTCCCAAATAAATGGTGATTCTAAGTCACTAAGACGGATAAGAGGTCGTAGATATAGACATTCTAAGTCACTAAGACGGATAAGAGGTCGTAGATATAGACATTCTAAGTCACTAAGACGGATAAGAGGTCGTAGATATAGACATTCTAAGTCACTAAGACGGACAAGAGGTCGTAGATATAGACATTCTAAGTCACTAAGACGGATAAGAGGTCGTACATATAGACATTCTAAGTCACTAAGACGGATAAGAGGTCGTACATATAGACATTCTAACATCAAACATGTCACTTTAAGTCAAAAATTATTATAATACTTATTAGAAATTACTATATTTATTAGATATTACTCTAATACTTATGAAAAATTACTATAATACTTATTAGAAATTAATATAATACTTATAAAATTACTGTAATACTTATTAAAAAATAATATAATTCACATTAGAAGTAACTATAATACTTACAAAAATTACTATAATACTTATCAGAAATTACTATAATACTTATAAAATTACTATAATACTTATAAAAAATATTATGATTCATATTAGAAGTAACTATAATACTTATAAAAAAATTACTATAATACTTATTTGAAATTACTATAATACTTATAAAAATTACTATAATACTTTTTAGAAATTATCATAATACTTATTAAAATAAGTACAAATAATATTTGAAAAGTAGAAAAACCAGTGCTAATGATCATATTTGACAACCAAAAAATATTTGAAAATATGTATGATGTTTATATAAACTCCTGATTTTTATTTAAATTGAAATAATTATATTTTATGGGGCGCTGCACCCTGTGGGGGGGGGGCAGTCAGCACACAGTACTGGTGTGTATTGTGTACCCCAGTACTGGTGTGTATTGTGTACCTCAGTACTGGTGTGTATTATGTACCCAGTACTGGTGTGTATTGTGTACCCAGTACTGGTGTGTATTATGTACCCAGTACTGGTGTGTATTGTGTACCCAGTACTGGTGTGTATTGTGTACCTCAGTACTGGTGTGTATTGTGTACCCAGTACTGGTGTGTATTGTGTACCCCAGTACTGGTGTGTATTGTGTACCCCAGTACTGGTGTGTATTGTGTACCCCAGTACTGGTGTGTATTGTGTGCCCCAGTACAGGTGTGTATTGTGTACCCCAGTACTGGTGTGTATTGTGACCTCAGTACTGGTGTGTATTGTGTACCCCATACTGGGTGTATTGTGTACCCCATACTGGTGTTATTGTGTACCTCAGTACTGGTTGTATGTGTACCCTAGTACTGGTGTGTATTGTGTACCCCAGTACTGGTGTGTATGTGTACCCCGTACTGGTGTTATTGGGGTACCTCAGTACTGGTGTGTATTGGTACCCCAGTACTGGTGTGTATTGTGTACCCCAGTACTGGTGTGTATTGTGTACCTCATACTAGTGTGTATTGTGTACCCAGTACTGGTGGGGTAAATTTTGTACCCCAGTACTGGTGTGTATTGGGTACCCAGTACTGGTGTGTATTGTGTACCAGTACTGGTGTGGGATTGTGTACCCCAGTACTGGTGTGTATTGTGTACCCATACTGGTGTGTATTGTGTACCCCAGTACTGGGTGCGTAATGGTACCCCAGTACTGGTGTGTATTGTGTCCCCAGTACTGGGGTGTATTGTGTGCCCCAGTACTGGTGTTATTGTGTACCCCAGTACTGGTGTGTATTGTTTTACCCCAGTACTGGTGGGGATTGTGTGCCCCAGTACTGGTGTGTATTTTGTTCCCAGTACTGGGGTGTATTGTGTACCCCAGTACTGGTGCGTAATTTTGTACCCCAGTACTGGTGTTATTGTGTACCCCATTTCTGGTGTGTATTGTGTGCCCCAGTACTGGTGTGTATTGTGTACCCAGTACTGGTGTGTATGTGTACCCGTACTGGTGTGTTTTTGGGTGCCCCAGTACTGGTGTGTATTGTGTACCCAGTACTGGTGTGTATTGTGTACCCAGTACTGGTGTGTATTGTGTACCCCAGTACTGGTGTGTATTGTGTACCCCAGTACTGGTGCGTATTGTGTACCCCAGTACTGGTGTGTATTGTGTACCTCAGTACTGGTGTGTATTGTGTACCTCAGTACTGGTGTGTATTGTGTACCAGTACTGGTGTGTATTGTGTACCCCAGTACTGGTGTGTATTGTGTACCCAGTACTGGTGTGTATTGTGTACCCCAGTACTGGTGTGTATTGTGTACCCCAGTACTGGTGAGTATTGTTACCCCAGTACTGGTTTTGTTTGTTACCCCCGTACTGGGTGTGTTGTGTACCCCAGTACTGGTGTGTATTGTGTACCCTAGTGCTGGTGTGTATTGTGTACCCCAATCCTGGTGTGTATTGTGTACCCCAGTACTGGTGTGTATTGTGTACCCCAATACTGGTGTGTATTGTGTACCCCAGTACTGTGTGTATTGTATACCCCAGTACTGGTGTGTATTGTGTACCCCAAAACTGGGTGGGATTGTGTACCCCAGTACCCGCTGTGTATTGTGTATCCCAATACTGGTGGGAATTGTGTACCCCAATACTGGTGTGTATTGTGTACCCCAGTACTGGTGTGTATTGTGTACTCTAGTACTGGTGTGTATTGTGTTCTCCAGTACTGGTGTGTATTGTGTACCCCAGTACTGGTGTGTATTGTGTACCCCATTACTGTTGTGTATTGTGTACCGCAGTACTGGTGTGTATTGTGTACCCCAATACTGGTGTGTATTGTGTACCCCAGTACTGGTGTGTATTGTGCACTCCAGTACTGGTGTGTGTTGTGTACCCCAGTACTGGTGTGTATTGTGTACCGCAGTACTGGTGTGTATTGTGTACCCAGTAATGGTGTGTGTTGTGTACCCCATTACTGGTGTGTATTGTGTACGCCAGTACTGGTGCGTATTGTGTACCGCAGTACTGGGGTGTATTGTGTACCCCAGTACTGGTGTGTATTGTGCACCCCAGTACTGGTGTGTATTGTGTTCCCCAGTACTGGTGTGTATTGTGTACCCCAGTACTGGTGTGTATTGTGTACCCCCACTACTGGTTGATATTGTGTACCCCAATACTGGTGTGTACTTTGTACCCTAGTACTGGTGTGTATTGTGCACCCCAGTACTGGTGTTTGTTGTGTACTCCAGTACTGGTGTGTATTGTGTACCCCAGTACTAGTGTGTATTGTGTACCCAGTACTGGTGTGTGTTGTGTACCCCACTACTGGTTGATATTGTGTTCCCCAGTACTGGTGTCCATTGTGTAACCCAGTACTGATGTGTTATGTGTACCAAAATACTGTTGTGTATTGTGTACCCCAGTACTGGTGTGTATTTTGTACCCTAGTACTTGTGTGTATTGTGCACCCCAGTACTGGTGTGTATTGTGTACCCCAGTACTGGTGTGTGTTGTGTACCCCAGTACTGGTTTATATTGTGTACCCCAGTACTGGTGTATATTGTGTACCCCAGTACTGGTGTGTATTGTGTGCCCCAGTAGTGTTGTGTATTGTGTACCTCTGTACTGGTTTATATTGTGCACCCCAGTACAGGTGTGTATTGTGTACCCCACTACTGGTTTATATTGTGTACCCCAGTACTGGTATGTATTGTGTACGCCAGTACTGGTGTGTATTGTGTACTCCAGTACTTTTGTGTATTGTGTACCCCTGTACTGGTTTATATTGTGCACCCCAGTACTGGTGTGTATTGTGTACTCCAGTACTGGTGTGTATTGTGTACCCTGTACTGGTGTGTATTGTGTACCCCAGTACTGGTGTGTATTGTGTACTCCAGTACTGGTGTGTATTGTGTACTCCAGTACTGGGGTGTATTGTGTACCCAGTACTGGTGTATTGTGTACCCCAGTACTGGTGTGTATTGTGTACCCCAGTACTGGTGTGTATTGTGTTCCCAGTACTGGCGTGTATTGTGTACCCCAGTACTGGTGTGTATTGTGTACCCCAGTACTGGTGTGTATTGTGTACTCCAGTACTCGTGTGTATTGTGTACCCAGTACTGGTGTGTATTGTGTACCCCAGTACTGGTGTGTATTGTGTACCCAGTACTGGTGTGTATTGTGTACCCCAGTACTGGTGTGTATTGTGTACCCCAGTACTGGTGTGTATTGTGTTCCCCATACTGGTGTGTATTGTGTACCCCAGTACTGGTGTGTATTGTGTACCCAGTACTGGTGTGTATTTTGTACCCCAGTACTGGTGTGTAAATTTTTGTAACCCAGTACTGGTGTGTATTGTGTACTCCAGTACGGTGTGTATTGTGTACCCAGTACTGGGGTTATTTGTGTACCCCAACTGGTGTGTATTGGAAACCCCCGTACTGGTGTGTATTGTGTAACCCCAGTACTGGTGTGTATTGTGTACCCAGTACTGGTGTGTATTGTGTAACCCAGTACTGGTGTGCATTGTGTACCCCAGTACTGGTGTGTATTGTGTACCTCAGTACTGGTGTGTATTGTGTACCCAGTACTGGTGAGTATTGTGTACCCAGTACTGGTGTGTATTGTGAGAATGAGTCATCTTCATCACATATACTGAGAGTGAGCCATCTTCACCACACATAGTGAGAGTGAGTCATCTTCACCACACATGGGATGATTGGTGGAATTTCGGTGTTGTTCAAGTTATCGTTCAAGTTATCTCATGAAATTCAGAGACGCCCAATTAGTGATCAAAGAAACTAATTTCCGCAGACGCAAGTGCCTCGAATCAGCACTGATCGCTGTTTCGAATACAATTAAACAAAACAACGGAAGCTTCACCATCTCCGAAGTCTTAGCAAGAATCCTCCTGAAAACAGTAAACCCTGCCATCACATAGTCTCTCCTGTTATACTACACAAAGCACATTACAGAGAGTGAACACTGAAACAAGCTGCCTCTTTCCAGTCTATTTTTTGGGTCCAACCTATTTTTATTTTTACCCAAGTAATAGCTTTTATATCCTTTTACTCTTGTACGAATTAATTGCTCTATCATATTGTATTACTTTTGTCACTACTACTACTACTACTACTACTACTACCACTAGTGAACATCGAAATGTTTCCTCACTAGTATTGCACCTCACTCTGAGCCTTTATATACCCTCTGTGTCCATGTATTGTTTGTAATGGCTTGATAAAGCTCCTGGAGAGCGAAACGTTGCCACAATAAATGTCACATTAGTTGCACTTGTGTCCTTTTACTTTACATATTGTCGGTAATTCTACCAACTTTATTACAATTCACCACACATACTGAGAGTGAGTCATCTTCACTTCACATAGTGAGAGCGAGTCATCTTCACGCATCCTGAGAGTGAGTCATCTTCACTACACATAGTGAGAGTGAGTCATCTTCACCATACATACTGAGAGTGAATCATCTTCACTACTCATAGTGAGAGTGAGTCATCTTCACCACACATACTGAGAGTGAGTCATTTTCACCACAGATACTGAGAGTGAGTCATCTTCACTACACATACTGAGTGATTCATCTTCGCCACACATACTGAGAGTGAGTCATCTTCACCACACATTTTGAGAATGAGTCATCTTCACTGCACATTGTTGTTGTACCACACACATAGTGAGAATGAGTCATCTTCACCATGCAGTGCTGCAGAACCACATATAGTGAGAGTGAGTCATTTTCACTACATTGTTGCAGCACCACACACATAGTGAGAGTGAGTCATCTTCACTACACATTGTTGCAGCACCACACATAGTGACAGTGAGTCATCTTCACCACATTGTTGCAGCACCACACACATAGTGACAGTGAGTCATCCTCACTACACATTGTTGCAGCACCACACACATAGTGAGAGTGAGTCATCTTCACTACACATTGTTGCAGCACCACACACATAGTGAGAGTGAGTCATGTTCACTACACATTGTTGCAGCAGCACACACATAGTGAGAGTGAGTCATCTTCACTACACATTGTTGCAGCACCACACACACAGTGAGAGTGAGTCATCTTCACCACATTGTTGCAGCACCACACACACAGTGAGAGTGAGTCATCTTCACCACATTGTTGTAGCACCACACACATAGTGAGAGTGAGTCATCTTCACCACATTGTTGTAGCACCACATACATAGTGAGAGTGAGTCATCTTCACCACATTGTTGTAGCACCACACACATAGTGAGAGTGAGTCATCTTCACCACACAGTGCTGCAGCACCACATATAGTGAGAGTGAGTCATTTTCACTACACATTGTTGTAGCACCACACACATAGTGAGAGTGAGTCATTTTCACTACACATTGTTGCTGCACCACACACAGTGATAGTGAATCATTCTTATCACACATAGTGAGTGATTCATATTCACCACACATAGTGAGAGTTAGTCATTTTCACCACACAGTGCTGCAGCACCACACATACTGAGAGTGATTCATCTTCACCACGCATGCTGAGAGTGAGTCATCTTCACTACACATAGTGAGTGAGTCATCTTCACCACACATACTGAGAATGAATCATCTTCACTACACAGTGAAAGTGAGTCATCTTCACCACACACATACTGAGAGTGAGTCATCTTCACTACACATACTGAGAGTGAGTCATCTTCACTACACATAGTGAGAATGAGTCATTTTCACCACATATACTGAGAGTGAGTCATCTTCACCACACATACTGAGAGTGAGTCATCTTCACTACACATAGTGAGAGTGAGTCATTTTCACCACTCACAATGAGAGTGAGTCATCTTCACACAGTGCTGCTGAACCACACAGTGAGAGTGAGTCATCTTCACCACACACAGTGAGAGTGAGTCATCTTCACCAGACAGAGACCTCACTCAACTAGGTATATAGACCCAGAGACCGGAGACCGTCAGTCATCTCTGGTATTACGTCATCCACAAATTTTCTTTTTTTCTTTCAAGTTAACTAAAAACCAAGGTTCCTGGAGACTAGTAATATCTGAAGGGACAGGTGGTAATATCTCACCGTTACTCGAATATATATATATATATATATATATATATATATATATATATATATATATAATATATATATATATATATATATATATATATATATATTAGGACAATAAATGCATTCCCAAGGAATGACAACCTCGTCCGTCTCCCCCTAGGGCGACAAACACCCGCCGGGCAAATTGCCAACAACAGGACACCCGACGCCTCAAAAATCAGAGCCCAAATTAGCAAAAAAATAGAAGAGGTTAATACTGTTGGAGCTCTGAGGCTTATAACCAGTGAGGATACCATCTCTCCCAAGGACGTCAGCACGGCGCAAGCTCTGAAGGACAAACATCCACCCAGGGCTCCCAGTACTAACATTGACCTCCGTGACATTGCAGCAGGCGAAGAACATCTAACCTTAGAGGATGCTGATGTGTATAAAGCTGCTATGTCATTTCCACAGGGCTCAGCAGGAGGTTTCACCGGTTTAAGGCCTCAACACTTAAAACGAATACTCAATCCAGCACTTGGTGAGGTTTCAGAGAGGCTGCTGTCTGAACTCACCAAATTTTCCAACCTGTGCCTGGGTGGCAGTGTCCCAGAGGCCATCAGTCCCCTTTTCTTTGGTGCCTCATTGTGTCCCCTCCGGAAAAAGGATGGCGGAATCAGGCCCATTGCAGTGGGTAACACCCTTCGGCGCCTAATCGCCAAGGCTGCAGTAAGAAGGGTGAGTCAAGAGGCTGCTGCAGTGTTGAAACCAACTCAGCTCGGTTTCGGCGTTCAACAGGGCTGTGAAGCAGCTGCCCACGCAGCACGAGTATATATCAAAAACATGTCCGATGAAAAAGCCTTGGTCAAATTGGACTTTGTCAGCGCTTTCAACTCAGAAGGGATGCTGCTCTCCAAGCAGTTTATAGAAACTTCCCTTCCCTTTATCCTGTCATAGAATCATGTTATAGTGTCACTTCCAAACTATTGTTTGGGGACCATGAAATTGACAAATGTGAGGGCGTGCAACAGGGACACCCTCTCGCCCCCTTTCTATTCTGTTTGGTCATCAAGGAAGTCACAGAAGCACTCTCCAGCGAGCTCAATATCTGGTTCCTGGACGATGGTACCCTAGCTGGCACAACAGAATCTCTCCTAGAGGACATCAGTAAAATTAAAGACACGGGAGAAAGCCTGGGCCTTTAAACCCCACCAAATGTGAAATAGTTTCTACGAGTCGACAGATGATCCAGAATAATAGCGCCGTTTTACCAGGAGCACAAGCCATTGATCCAGCCAATGGCACTCTCCTCGGTGCTCCTCTTGGGTCCTATGCCATCGATCTGATCCTAGAAAAAAAAGCCTCAGACCTCCGGACGATGGAAAGCAGGATGAAAGACATTGACACACGATGCCTTCTACCTAATCACCAGGTGCCTGTCAATCCCAAAACTTACGTACTTTCTGAGATGCTCCCCAGCCTTCAGCAGTCCAAAACTCAAGGAATATGACTCTTTCCTTAAGACCATGCTAGAGAGTGTGTTGAATCTTTCCCTTGAAGATGGACAGTGGTTGCAAGCCTCACTTCCGGTCAGGCTTGGAGGGCTAGGAGTACGCAGATCTTCCCAGATTGCTCTAACAGCTTTCCTATCCTCTTCCATAGCATCAAACGAGTTGATAAGACAAATTCTTCCTGATACCCTCAGTGACTCAGCAGGAATAGAAGACCCTAGCTATGCCAGTGCCATCACTGAATGGGAGACTCTTGCTGCTCCAGCACCAAACCCTAGTGCAGCAATGGCTCACAAACAGTCAAGCTGGGATGGCCCGATCGCTGAAAAGGTGCTTGCCAACATGGTCAGGGCTGCAACATCAGATAGGGAGATTGCCCGTCTCAGGTTGTGAGCGCACCTCACTCCAGGGACTTCCTCCAAACAGTTCCCATATCGGCAATGGGAACGCGACTCGACCCTAAGACCCTCCGTATTGCAGTGGCTCTGCGCCTTGCTGCCAGAATTCACACAGAATATACGTGTATTTGCGGCGAAACGCAAGCAGACCAATATGGTCTACATGGTCTTAACTGTTCCAAAACCAAGGGCTGTCATGCAAGACACAATGAAGTCAACGACATCATTAAGAGAACCCTTGCTACAGCTGGATGCCCTGCCGTGAGGGAGCCCCAATCACTAGCAGCCAACAATACCCACAACTCAGCAAACTGCCCCGACGGGATCACCATCTATCCTTGGAAGAATGGCAAGCTCTTAGCATGGGACTATACCTGTGTGTCCACACTGGCTGACACCTATATCCATCACAGTGTGGGGCGACAGGGAGGAGCTGCTGACCACAGGGAGGAGTACAAGATCGGCAAGTACAGGGACATAAGCCAACAGTATCAATTTGTCCCAGTGGGATTAGAGACCTTGGGATCATGGGGAAAAATGACACACGTTTCCTTAAAGAATTGGGTTCCAGACTCATCGACACCACCAGGGACCCAAGGGCAGCCACTTTCATGTTCCAGCGCCTCAGCGTAGCCATCCAGAGGGGAAATGTTTGCTGCATACTTGGCTCGCATCCAGCCTCGGAGGAGCTGGAGGAAATTCATGATCTTTGAAACATTGTGATATTGTATTCATGTTTATGTTTTTCTTTAAATGTATTCTGTTTATTAATAAATGTTCACATAGAATATCAAATATAGAGGGTGGTAGGAGAAGAAAATATTCAAACAGCTCCGGGGAGAACCTTGAGTTTTCCATGAGGTACGTTTATTGTTTATATTATATATATATATATATATATATATATATATATATATATATATATATATATATATATATATATATATATATAATGTCGTGCCGAATATGTAAAACTGGTCAATTAGCAAGAACTCTTTTAAAATTAAGTCTTTTCTGAAATTTTCTCTTATACGTTTAAAGATATATTTTTTTCATTAATGTTAATGTAAAAAAAAAATAATTTTGCACCAAAAGAATCTTAGAAAACTTGCCTAACTTTATTATAACAAGTGCAGTTTATTTTAGCCTAACCCAACTAAATATATTTTAAATACGTATACAGTAATTTAACAATAAACAAACACAATGAAATATATTTTTTTCGTTAGGTTCAGAATGATTTTGGCGAAATTATTGCATACACAAATTTTCACTTGTCCTATATGGCAAGATGAGCGTTGCTATTTAACCCTTAAACTCTCCAAGCAGATCCACGTTCACATGCGCAGTGCTCCAAAAGTAATCTATTTTTTTTACATATTTTCAAATATAACATAAAAAAGTAGATCAAAGCTTTTTTTACACTTTTTCAAATGTAAAAAAAGAAAAGAAGATCTTTTTTTTACATTCAAATGTTGAAAAAAACGTAGATCTACGTTTGGACAGTTTAAGGGTTAAACCAAAATCGCAAGTTCTGCCTTTTCGGCACGACATATATATATATATATATATATATATATATATATATATATATATATATATATATATATATATATATATATATATATATATATATATATATATATATATATATATATATATATATATATATACACACACACACACACACACACACAACGTGTCATGCACTCTTTGCCCTCTTTCATTTATGGGACGAACTGTAAGCTACTTGAAACTCAGTTTAGCCCAACATGAGTACTCAGGACAGGCCAGGAGTCGAGTGCTTTCTTACACTATGTCAGTTCTTGCAATCACCCACCAAGGTGGGCAGCTGCTCAGATCATTGTTCCCAACAGTTCCGTCATGGAAAGATGCGTAATTGAATCCTCGTTTTTGAAACATGATAGGAATGCCTTGTATAATACAAGTTATGAGTGTTGTTTAGTAGAGACTGTTATGAACAACCTTATGCAAGAATGCTAATTGGTAATTTTTGTCGGGAAGCAGGACAAGTGTTTGCTGATGTGGGTCTTAGTCATATGATGACCCACAGCTGGAGCTTTTGGTCATCTGACCGAGACCTTCCGCTGGCTTACCAGTCCATCCCTTTAAGAATTATGATCATAGTTATAACCATTTTTATGAAGAATGATATACAAAATCGCTTCTGTGTTCATTATGCCATGAGACCTAATGAGAATTAAGTGACGTTAAACCAGTGTTCTTCGCACCTGTCGTCCTGCCCGTCAGTATAGTATATAACCAATTGTAGTGAGCCAATTTAGGTATTTCTGCTTGAGATTACTGTATGGGTTTAGGTACACAAGGTTAGTTGACTGTAATCAGTGATTGCAACAATGTGATTGCAACTAGCTTTAGGGGATTGCAACCCAACAGGGTTAGGCGGTTAGAAGCTGATAAGGAATAAACGGAATATTCATGAATAGTCTAGATATTAGGCCATAAAGAATAATGGGAATACTAAAGAAGATTCATAAATACCCAGGGAACAGTCACAGTAATTGATACTGACAGTATGTGATAACAGTATTTGTTAATGCATGAAGAAATTCTTCTAAGCACTTTCTAGAACCTTCTTGGACGTACGGTAGTTCAAGTTGACAATGAGCACATTAGAGTCTTTTAGAAGGTTTACATATAATATCTTTGTGTTATAAGTGTGCTATCCACCAGGGCAACGTAATTTCTTATGTCACATGACTTGTTAACGGCGATTAGATGAAGCTTAGGGCAGGCTGTTAAATTTCCTATTATTCTGTTTCCCGCTTTTAGTAAGCCTCGGAGCTCCTCTTCACCTTCTCTACCCCAAATGGGAGGTTGAGGTGACAGGAAGCCTGGGTGACGAATGGCGCCTGTGTCGTGACCGTATTATCTGAGAGGAACTGGCTGGCGTCACCACACTGCCTCTCATTCCACTTACTGCTACTCTTGCAACATTGCGTAGACTCTGATGATGCACGGAGACGTGTGAAAGACCTTCAGCTATACACACACACAAACATACATACATACAGTTCCTTGTCATCGTTTAGAAGTGTAATATACCGTAAAGGTCACAAGTAACTTAAAAGTGGCAGGATGGTACCGTAGACTTTCTTCTGTGATTTTCTGTGCTCTTCTTTTTCTCTAACTCATTAAGGGGACGAAAGAGAGAAATCCTATGGAATAATTTGTGAAGCTCTGGTATAGCTAATCTATATATTTCTAGTCAGACTTGTGTTGATCCAATACTAGAATAAAAACAATGTTAAAAGCTAAAAAAATGTTGTAACTTTAATGTGTCTGGTGATTTACATATGTTAGGTAATTTTGATTATAATTAACTTGTTATCGACAATTTTTGTAATGTATAAAAACATTATTTTTATCTTTGAAAATCATCTTATATCCCGGAAAATTATGTTCATTTAAAACTTACTATGATAACTTTCTGGGCTAAACGTTGTTAGTTAAGAATCGCTTTATACTTCATTTGTGGATTCTTTCCGCCCCGCGAGCCTGAGGGACAGAACACCACCTACTATCCAGGCTGACGGACTGAACACCTATCCAGGCTGAAGGTCTGTACACTTACTAAGGCTGAGGGACTGAACACCACTTATCAAAGCTAAGCTATGGGACTGAACACCACTTATCAAAGCTAAGCTATGGGACTGAACACCTATCAAGGCTGAGAGACTGAACACCTCCCATTAAGGCCGAGGGACTGAACACCTATCAAGGTTGAGAGATCAGTCAGTTCAAATTAATGGTGGTGAGTCACTTACGTGGTGTTTCAAACCACGTGTTAAAGTTTGTTCAGAGTGTTTTCCAGATTCCTTGGATCATGAATGATAGACCTTGAAACACCGTAGGCCTATGAAATTTACATGCTCCTAATGTTATACATAACTCAAAACCCACATCAGAAACAGACAGAAATTATTCATCTTTCTGTATTTCAAGACAGGAGTAATCGTATTTCACAACCATTTTTATTTTTAAATGAACCTGATAATCAATATTTTCATCCCAGTCAATGGCACACAGACGTGTGTGTGTGTGTGTGTGTGTGTGTATATATATATATATTTTATTTATTAACATATCGGCCGCTTCCCACCAAGTCAGGGTGGCCCGAAAAAGAAAAGCTTTCATCATTACTTACTCCATCACTGTCTTGCCAGAGGTGCGCTTACACTACAGTTATAAAACTGCAACATTAACACCCCTCCTTCAGAGTGCTGGCACTGTACTTTCCATCTCCAGGACTCAAGTCCGGCCTGCCGGTTTCCCTGAATCCCTTCATAAATGTTACTTTGCTCACACTCCAACAGCACGTCAAGTATTAAAAACCATTTGTCTCCATTCACTCCTATCAAACACTCTCACGCATGCCTGCTGGAAGTCCAAGCCCCTCGCACACAAAACCTCCTTTACCCCCCTCCATCCAACGTTTCCTAAGCCGACCCCTGCCCCGCCTTCCCTCCACTGCAGAATTTTTTTTATTAACACACTGGCCGATTCCCACCAAGGCAGGGTGGCCCGAAAAAGAAAAACTTTCACCATCATTCACTCCATCATGGTCTTGCCAGAAGGGTGCTTTACACTACAGTGTTTAAACTGCAACATTAACACCCCTCCTTCAGAGTGCAGGCACTGTACTTCCCATCTTCAGGACTCAAGTCCGGCCTGCCGGTTTCCCTGAATCCCTTCATAAATGTTACTTTGCTCACACTCCAACAGCACGTCAAGTATTAAAAACCATTTGTCTCCATTCACTCCTATCAAACACTCTCACGCATGCCTGCTGGAAGTCCAAGCCCCTCGCACACAAAACCTCCTTTACCCCCTCCCTCCAACCTTTCCTAGGCCGACCCCTGCCCCGCCTTCCTTCCACTACAGACTGATACACTCTTGAAGTCATTCTGTTTCGCTCCATTCTCTCTACATGTCCGAACCACCTCAACAACCCTTCCTCAGCCCTCTGGACAACAGTTTTGGTAATCCCGCACCTCCTCCTAATTTCCAAACTACGAATTCTCTGCATTATATTCATACCACACATTGCCCTCAGACATGAC
Organism: Cherax quadricarinatus; assembly: GCF_026875155.1. Classification (NCBI taxonomy): domain Eukaryota; kingdom Metazoa; phylum Arthropoda; class Malacostraca; order Decapoda; family Parastacidae; genus Cherax; species Cherax quadricarinatus. The sequence goes on from NC_069420.1 coordinate 40,260,450, forward strand.
ATCTCCACTGCCTCCAGCCTTCTCCTCGCTGCAACATTCATCACCCATGCTTCACACCCATATAAGAGAGTTGGTAAAACTATACTCGCATGCATTCCCTTCTTTGCCTCCAAGGACAAAGTTCTTTGTCTCCATAGACTCCTAAGTGCACCGCTCACCCTTTTCCCCTCATCAGTTCTATGATTCACCTCATCTTTCATAGACCCATCCGCTGACACGTCCACTCCCAAATATCTGAATACATTCACCTCCTCCATACTCTCTCCCTCCAATCTGATATCCAATCTTTCATCACCTAATCTTTTTGTTATCCTCATAACCTTACTCTTTCCTGTATTCACTTTTAATTTTCTTCTTTTGCATACCGTACCAAATTGATCCACCAACCTCTGCAACTTCTCTTGACAATCTCCCAAGAGCACAGTGTCATCAGCAAAGAGCAACTGTGACAACTCCCACTTTATGTGTGATTTTTTATCTTTTAACTCCACGCCTCTTGCCAAGACCCTCGCATTTACTTCTCTTACAACCTTATCTATAAATATATTAAACAACCACGGTGACATAACACATCCTTGTCTAAGGCCTACTTTTACTGGGAAATAATCTCCCTCTTTCTTACATTCTCTAACTTGAGCCTCACTATCCTCGTAAAAACTTTTCACTGCTTTCATCCACCCTGTCATACGCCTTTTCCAAATCCATAAATGCCACAAAAACCTCTTTAGACTTATCTAAATGCTGTTCACTTACATGTTTTACTGTAAACACCTGGTCCACACACCCCCTACCTTTCCTAAAGCCTCCTTGTTCATCTGCTATTCTATTCTCCGTCTTACTCTTAATTCTTTCAATAATAACTCTACCATACACTTTACCAGGTATACTCAACAGACTTATCCCCCTATAATTTTTGCACTCTGTTTTGTCCCCTTTGCCTTTATACAAAGGAACTATGCATGCTCTCTGCCAATCCCTAGGTACCTTACCCTCTTCCAACCACTCCAAAACTGTATCCCCACCTGCTTTTAACATTTCTATCTTTATCCCATCAATCCCGGCTGCCTTACCCCCTTTCGTTTTACCTACTGCCTCACGAACTTCCCTCACACTCACAACTGGCTCTTCCTCACTCCTACAAGATGTTATTCCTCCTTGCCCTGTACACGAAATCACAGCTTCCCTATCTTCACCAACATTTAACAATTCCTCAAAATATTCCTTCCATCTTCCCAATACCTCTAACTCTCCATTTAATAACTCTCCTCTCCTATTTTTAACTGACAAATCCATTTGTTCTCTAGGCTTCCTTGACTTGTTAATCTCACTCCAAAACTTTTTCTTATTTTCAACAAAATTTGTTGATAACATCTCACCAACTCTCTCATTTACTCTCTTTTTACATTGCTTCACCACTCTCTTAACCTCTCTCTTTTGCTCCATATACTCTTCCCTCCTTGCATCACTTCTACTTTGTAAAAACTTATCATATGCTAACTTTTTCTCCCTTACTACTCTCTTTACATCATCATTCCACCAATCGCTCCTCCTCCCTCCCGCACCCACTTTCCTGTAACCACAAACTTCTGCTGAACACTCTAACATTACATTTTTAAACCTACCACATACCTCTTCAGCCCCATTGCCTATGCTCTCATTAGCCCATCTATCTTAGCTGTTTATATCTTACCCTAACTGCCTCCTCTTTTAGTTTATAAACCTTCACCTCTCTCTTCCCTGATGCTTCTATTCTCCTTGTATCCCATCTACCTTTTACTCTCAGTGTAACTACAACTAAAAAGTGATCTGATATATCTGTGGCCCCTCTATAAACATGTACATCCTGAAGTCTACTCAACAATCTTTTATCTACCAATACATAATCCAACAAACTACTGTCATTTCGCCCTACATCATATCTTGTATACTTATTTATCCTCTTTTTCTTAAAATATGTATTACCTATAACTAAACCCCTTTCTATACAAAGTTCAATCAAAGGGCTCCCATTATCATTTACACCTGGCACCCCAAACTTACCTACCACACCCTCTCTAAAAGTTTCTCCTACTTTAGCATTCAGGTCCCCTACCACAATTACTCTCTCACTTGGTTCAAAGGTTCCTATACATTCACTTAACATCTCCCAAAATCTCTCTCTCTCCTCTACATTCCTCTCTTCTCCAGGTGCATACACGCTTATTATGACCCACTTTTCGCATCCAACCTTTACTTTAATCCATATAATCCTTGAATTTACACATTCATATTCTCTTTTCTCCTTCCATAACTGATCTTTCAACATTACTGCTACCCCTTCTTAGCTCCAACTCTCTCAGATACTCCAGATTTAATCCCATTTGTTTCCCCCCACCCAAACTCCCCTTCCCCCTTCAGCTTTGTTTCGCTTAGGGCCAGGACATCCAACCTCTTTTCATTCATAACATCAGCAATCATCTGTTTCTTGTCATCCGCACTACATCCACGCACATTTAAGCATCCCCGTTTTATAAAGTTTTTCTTCTTCTCCTTTTTAGTAAATGTCTACAGGAGAAGGGGTTACTAGCCCATCGCTCCCGGCATTTTAGTCGCCTCATACGACACGCATGGCTTACGGAGGAAAGATTCTTTTCCACTTCCACATGGACAATAGAAGAAATAAAGAAGAACAAGAGCTATTTAGAAAAAGGAGAAAAACCTAGATGTATGTATATATATATGCATGTGCGTGTCTGTGAAGTGTGACCAAAGTGTAAGTAGGAGTAGCAAGATATCCCTGTTATCTAGCGTGTTTATGAGACAGAAAAAGAAACCAGCAATCCTACCATCATGCAAAACAGTTACAGGTTTCTGTTTCACAGTCATCTGGCAGGACGGTAGTACTTCCCTGGGTGGTTGCTGTCTACCAACCTACTACTTATGATATATATTTATATATGTATATGTATATATATGTATATATATATATATATGTGTGTGTGTGTGTGTGTGTGTGTGTGTGTGTGTGTGTGTGTGTGTGTGCGCGCGTGTGTGTGTGTGTGTGTGGTGTCGAATAGGTAAAATTGTTCAGTTAGCAAGAACTCATTTAAAATTAAATCCTTTCTAAAATTTTCTCTAATACGTTTAAAATATATATATATATATATATATATATATATATATATATATATATATATAATATTATATATATATATATTTCATTTATATTAATGTAAAAAATTAATGATTTTTGTACCGAAAGATCCTTAGAAAACTTACCTAACCTTATTATAACAAGCACAATTTAATTTAACCTAATCCTATAATTTAATAATAAACAAACACAAAGAAATATGTATATATTTATATATTTGCGTTACGTTCAGAATGATATATATATATATATATATATATATATATATATATATATATATATATATATATATATATATATATATATATATATATATATATATATGGTACTTCGAAACAGAGCAAAATGACTGTTCTAAGGCTCATTGTTAATCTGTCCGAGAAAAAGAAAGAAGCAATCATAATTTCACTAGCTTTTGAAGAATTTGTAATTATAGCAGACACATTCATAATAGTACAGTAATGACATTGAAAGATTTTTACGCAGAATTTTCAGAGGGTTGTATAGGGTAGCTGCCTCTTGTTGCATCTTCATGATTGACAATATACTTTTTATCAAGCGCACCACTGCACACCGATGGAAGAGTAATGCACTGTAAAACAAGCTTAACTCCAAGTCTTACTCAACCGTTCAGGCGGTGGTCTGGTTTTCGAACTAGTTGGTCATGGGCAGCTAACCAAGTGACACCTGCTTCCCGAGGTGTTCACCGAACTCACACTCCCTGCAGACACCTGAATAATGAGATATTCAAGGGATATTAAGAGTTGACTTTCTGTCTTTAGTTCATTAAAGAAATGGAAGGAACCTAAGTCTCAATAACATTATCAGGGCACTTCTGCAAAGCTCTGAAACAAGGGCATGTTAAACGGCGTCTCGGGCCAGAAGTTGAATAACGGCCAATGACCGGAGCAAAGAGAGGAAGGTCACTACATAGTTTTGTACCTACAATTTCAGTAATGTCTCTGATATTTATAACTCGTTGATGCCTCCCAGTGCCCTAGTTGACAGAAGCTTCACAGCTGGTAACAGATGTGGCTTCAACGAGAGGAAAGTGATAGGGAAGAATGATCACAACATCAGAGTCCGAAGTCCTCACCAAAATATTTGAATGACCTGTCATCAGAGCATGAAGAATGTGCACCATGAGTCGTGTGTCTGCTTCCTCTTGGAAAAATTATCTTTCCATGTCTTACCCAGGTCCCCAGTGCTCGACTGTCTTCTGTTTAGCGCTGAAGGTGTGTAGATCACCTGGAGACCACTGGGACTCGAAGGTTTCTTCTACATGGTACTGGAAGATCACCTGGAGATCACTGGGACTCGAAGGTTTCTTCTACAGGGTACTGAAAGATCACCTGGAGACCACTGGGACTCGAAGGTTTCTTCTACAGGGTACTGAAAGATCACCTGGAGATCACTGGGACTCGAAGGTTTCTTCTACAGGGTACTGAAAGATCACCTGGAGATCACTGGGACTCGAAGGTTTCTTCTACAGGTACTGAAAGATCACCTGGAGATCACTGGGACTCGAAGGTTTCTTCTACAGGGTACTGAAAGATCACCTGGAGATCACTGGGACTCGAAGGTTTCTTCTACAGGGTACTGAAAGATCACCTGGAGATCACTGGGACTCGAAGGTTTCTTCTACAGGGTACTGAAAGATCACCTGGAGACCACTGGGACTCGAAGGTTTCTTCTACAGGGTACTGAAAGATCACCTGGAGATCACTGGGACTCGAAGGTTTCTTCTACAGGGTACTGAAAGATCCCTGAGACCGGGGACTCAAAGGGTTTTCTTCTAGGGGGAACTGAAAGACACCTGCAGATCACTGGACTCGAAGGTTTTTTAAACGGGGAATGAAAGATCACCTGGAGATCCTGGGACTCGAAGGTTTCTTTATACGGGTACGAAAATCACGGGGAATCACTGGGCTCGAATTTTTCTTCTAAAGGGTACTGAAAATCACCTGAGCCACGGGGATCAAAGGGTTTTTTCTCGGGTACTAAAAGATCACGGAAATTTCACTGGGACTCGAATTTTTTCTTAACAGGGTACGAAAGATCCCCTGGAGATCAGGGACTCGAAGGTTTCTTTACAGGTACTGAAGATCACCGGGAGCCCAAACGGGGATCGAAGGTTTTTTAACAGGGTACTGAAAGATCCCCTGGAGATCACTGGGACTCAAAGGTTTCTCTACAGGGTACTAAAAGACACCGGGAAAACACGGGGATCGAGGGTTTCTTCTACAGGGTACTAAAAGATCACCTGGAGATACGGGACCGAAGGTTTCTTCTACGGGTACTGAAAGATCACCTGGAGCCACGGGACCAAAGGTTTTTTCTACAGGAGAAAAATACCTGGGGCCACGGGGACTCAAAGGTTTTTTCACGGGGACTGAAAGATCACCTGGAACCGGGACCGAAGGTTTTCTTCACGGGGTACTGAAAGATCACCTGGAGACCCTGGGACTCAAAGGGGTTTCTTCTACGGGGACTGAAGATCACCGGAGCCACGGGACCAAAGGGTTTCTCTCGGGGGTACTGAAAGACACCTGGAGACCCGGGGGCTCGAAGGTTCTTCTACAGGGTACTAAAAGATCACCTGGAATCACGGGACCAAGGGTTTCTTCTACAGGGTACTGAAAGATCACCTGGAGCCCCATGGGACCGAAGGTTTCTTCCTCAGGGTACTGAAAGATCCCGGGAGATCACTGGGACTCGAAGGTTTTCTTCTACGGGGACTGAAAGATACCGGGAGATCACGGGGGACTCGAAGTTTCTTCTACAGGTATGAAAGATCACCTGGGACCACTTGGCCGAAGGTTTCTTCCGGATACTGAAAATCACCGGGAGATCACGGGACTCGAAGGTTTCTTCTACAGGTACTGAAGATCACCTGGAAACTACTGGGACCGAAGGTTTCTTCACGGGACTAAAAGATCACCTAGATCATGGGATCGAAGGTTTTTCAAAGGTTTTATTGAAAATCACCGGGAGATCAGGGGACTTAAAGGGGTTTCTTCTACAGGTCTGAAAACCCGGGGAACCCTGGTCAAAGGTTTCTTTTACAGGGGTACTAAAAGAATTCACTTTTTTTTGCTTCTTCGGGGAAGTCTGAACATTTCTAATGTTTTCTCCATGGAACAATTTTAAACACACCCACTCCACGTAATTACCCGGGGGCCAATTTGATGTATTCCTATCTATATGTATCCCCAACATATGGGGGAAAGGACTCTTTCCGAGCCCCCTTTGAAAATGCTTCTTTTTTTTCTTGGTTTGAACTCGAAGAAAGAAGTCGGGAACTGGGGACCTTCATGACAAATTACAAGTCTTCAATCACCCCAAACCCAAAACCCCATCCTAATATAACAAAACCCCCAAACGAAATGAAACCCAAAACATACAAACAGAAGCTAACCAAAAAAACACAGCGTAACCAAACAAATCAACCTCTCCTAATTTACTTAATGAGTTGGCATGAATCCATAGAGTTTCAGACGATTTATAGAATGCCGGTAACTACGTCAGACGGAGTGGTAAAGGATAAGCACTTTTTTTATCTTAATCGTTGTTATAACTTAAAGGGGCCATTTTTTGGTCTTTGAACCCAAATAAAAAATGAAAAAATTTATTTTCTATGCATTTTCTGTATATAACCTTTTTGCCCGTGGCAGGGATGAAAAAGTTGATTTTCGTTTTTGTCGAAAATTTTTTTAGGGTTTTTTTATATCCTCGGGTAAAATTTAAATTAAAATTTTTGGGGCAATCTGTTTTGGTCATGCCTTGCATAATATACATAAAATTGTGAATTACAATTTTTTACTTTATTTAGCTGGATAGCATAACACGGATGCAGGGTTTTTTTCTAAGATTATGGAGTTTGATAGGAAGGGGTTTTTTTGGCCCCCTAAAGATTTTGTTTACCTTATTTTTGGGGTGGACAAATGAGTCCGAAAAACAATAAGAAACTTTTTAACTTGAAAACGAGTCTGAATCATAACTAAGGTTTTCCTTGCATTTAAACCCCCAAAAATTACCTTTTTCCCATTTTCCCAAAATTTTTTTCCTGAGCGGGTTTAAAAAAACCGCTGCAGGCAAAAATCCCATCATAACATCCCCGTTTTAACACTTGTGTCTTATTTATCAATCGCATTATTATTTTCATACAATTATGTATCATTAATATACATTGTAGTCCTGGGCCCGTATACATTGGGTTTTGGGGCCCGTAAACTTGTGGGTTTTGGCCTGTATAACAAGTAGTTCGGCTTGTAGACATTGTGGTTTTGGCCTGTATAACATTTTAGTTCGGGTTGTATCATTTGGTTTTGGGGGTATAACAGTAGTTCTGGCTTTATAACTGTAGTTCTGGCCTGTATAACATTGTAGTTTGGCCCGAAAACATTTTAGTTCTGGCCTGTATAACATTGAGTTCTGGTTTGTAGACATTGTGGGTTTTGGCTGTAAAAACATTGTATTTTGGCTTTATGACATTGTGGGTTTTGGCCCGATAACATTGTAGTTCTGGCTTGTAAAACATTGTATTTTTGGCCCGTATAACATGTAGTTTCGGCCCGTAAACATTGTATTCTGGCCCCGTATGACATTGTGGGTTTTGGCCGTATAACATTTTTTCTGGGGTTTTAAAACATTGTGGTTCTGGCCTGTATAAATTGTAGTTCTGGGCCCTTTTGACATTGTGGTTTGGCCTTTAAACATTGTATTCTGGCTTTTATGACTTGGGGTTTTTGGCCTGTAAACATTGAAATTCTTCTTGTTTTACATTGTGGTTTTGGCCCGTATAACATTGTAGTTTTGGCTTGTATGACATTGTGGTTCTGGTTTTAAACATTGTATTTTGGGTTGAAACTTGTATTCTGGCCTGTAAACATTGTAGTTCGGCCGTATAACTTTAGTTCTGGCTTTAACATTGTGGTTCTGGCCTGTAAACATTGTTTCTGGGCCCGTAGAATTTTTTGGTTCTGGGGCCCGTATAAAATTGTTTCTGGCTTGTTTTAATTTGGGGGTTTTGGCCTGTATAACATTGTATTTCGGCTTTTGCATTGTGGTTTGGCCGATAACATTGTATTCTGGCTTGTATGACATTGTGGTTCTGGCCTGTTAACATTGTAGTTCTGGCTTTTATGACATTGTGGTTCTGGCCTGTAAAACATTGAGTTCGGGTTGAAGAATTTTTTGTTCTGGGGCCGTAAACATTGTAGTTCGGCTTGTATGACTTTTGGTTCTGGCCTTTAACATTGTTTCGGGGGTTTTATACTTGTGGTTCTGGCCTGTATGACATTGTGTTTTTGGCTTGAATACATTTAAAAACGGCATGTTTTACATTGTAGTTCTGGCCGTAAAGACATTGTAGTTTGGGGCCCGTATGACTTGTATTCGGCCTTAGACATTGTAGTTCTTGCCGTATGACATTGTAGTTTGGCCTGTTTGATAATTGTGGTTCTGGCTTGTATGACATTGTATTTTTGGCTTGTATGACATTGTGGTTTGGCCCGTAACATTGTGGTTCTTGCCTTTATGACTTTTTAGTTCGGCCCGTAGCTTGTAGTTCTGGCCCCGTAAGACATTGTGTTCTTGCCTGTATCATTTTAGTTCTGGCCTGAGATATTGTGGGTTCTGGGTTTTATGCATTGTAGTTTTTGGGTTGTTTTGACATTTGGTTCTGGCCCGTAGACATTGTAGTTTTTGGCTTTTTTTGACATTTTGTTCTGGCCTTTATGACATTGTGTTCTGGCTTGTATACATTTGTTTGGCTTTTTTGACATTGTGGCTCTGGCATGTAGACTTGAGTTCGGGCCTTTTGACATTTTAGTTCTGGCCTTTATACAATTTTGGTTTTGGCATGATGACATTGTAGTTCTGGCCTGTATGACATTGTAGTTCGGCCCGTATGACTTGTAGTTTGGCGTTTAGACATTGTGTTTTTGGCTTGTTGACTTTTTGTTTTTTGGCTTGGGATGACTTGTGCCTGGCAGATGAATTTTTGTTCTGGCCCGTATGACATGTAAATTCTGGGTGTATGACATTGTGTTCTGGATGTATACATTTTTTATTCTGGCCTTAAAAATTGAGTTCTGGCTGAAGACTTGTGGGTTTTTGGCCCTTTTACATTGTGGTTTGGCCGTAGACATTTTGGTTTGGGTTTATACATTGTAGCGGCTTGTATACATTTTTGGTTTTGGCCTGATGACATTGTAGTTCGGCCCGTATGACATTGTAGTTTTTGGGCCCGTAAACATTTATTAGGGTGATGACATTTGGTACTGGCCCTTTTGGCATTGTGGTTCTGGCCTGTTGGGATTTGAGGCCCTTTTTTTACATTTTGGGTTCTGGGTTCTATGACATTGTATTCTGGGCCCGTATGACATTTTAGTTCTGGCCTTAAACATTTTGTTTTTTGGCCGTAGACATTTAAATTCTGGCCTTATAATTTTATTCTGCCCGTATGACATTTGGGCTGGCCTGTATGACATTGTGTTCTGGCTTGTATGACAAAGTAGTTTTGGCTTGTAACTTATTGTTCGGCATTTATGACATTTTTTTCTGGCCGTTGAAAAATTTTTGGTTTTTGGCCTGTATGACATTGTAGTTTTGGCTTTTATGACATGTATTCTGGGGCCCGTATGACATTGTATTTTTGGGATGATGACAATGTAGTTTGGGCCTGTTGACATTGTAGTTCTGGCTTGATACATTGTGGTTCTGGGATGTATGAATTTTGGTTTTGGCCTCATGACATTGTAGTTCTGGCTGATGCAATTTTGGTAAGGCCTGTTTGGGGATTGGTTTTTACTGGGCCCTATAACATTGGGTTCTGGCTTCTAAACATTTTGTTCTGGCCTGTATGACATTTGGTTTGACCTGTATAATTGTGCGGTCTAATTTGTCTGGCCCTTTTTAAAATTTTGCGGCCTTTTTAATATCGTGAGCCTTTAAATATTGTCTGGCCTTTTTAAAATTTTCTGGGCCCTTTTTAATATTGGTGGCCTTTTTTAATATCGGGGATGGCCTCTGTAAAAATTGTGCTGGCCTCTCTAACTTGTGATGGCCCCTGTAACATTGTAGGCCCCTGTAACATTGTCTGCCTTTATAAAATTGTATGGCCTCTGTAACATTGTGCTCCTTTATCATTGTGAGGGCTCTGTAACATTGTGCTGGGCCTTTTTTAAATTTGATGGCCCCTGTAACATTTTGAGGGCCCCTGTAACATTGTGCGGCCCCTTTTTAAAATTGTGATGGCCTCTGTAACATTTTGCGGCCTTTATAACATTTGGGGCCCCTGTAACTTGTGCGGCCTTTATAAATTGTGATGGCCCTGTAACTTGTGCTGGGCCCTTTAAACATTGTGATGGGGCCCCTTAACATTGTGTGGGCCCCGTAACATTGTGATGGGCCCCTTTAACATTTTGATGGCCTCTGTAAAATTGGACGGCCCTTTTTAAAATTGGATGGCCCTGTAACATTGGAGGGCCCCGTAACCTTGTGAGGCCCCTGTAACAATTGTGGGGCCCTTTTAAAAAATTGGAAAGGGCCCCTGTAACTTGTGTGGCCTCTGTAACATTGTGCTGGCCCTTTTTAACATTGTGATGGGCCCTTTTTAAAATTGTGCTGGCCTTTTTTAACTTTTTGGGTGGCCTTTATAACATTGTGATGGCCTCTGTAACATTTGATGGCCTTTTTAAAATTGTGATGGCCTCTGTAACATTGGATGGCCTCTGTAACCCTTTGATGGGCCCCTGTAACATTGTGCTGGGCCCTTTAAAACATTGGCGGGGCCTTTAACATTGTGATGGCCTCTTAAAAAAATTTTGATGGGGCCCCTTTAAAATTGTGATGGGCCCGGGAACATTTTGAGGCCCTGTAAAAATTTTGATGGCCTCTTAACATTTGGATGGCCTCTGAAAAATTGTGGGCCTCTGTAACATTGTGATGGCCTCTGTAAATTTTGCGGCCTTATAACAATGTGATGTCCTCGTAACATTGTGTTGACCCTGTAAAATTTTGATGGCCTCTGTAACATTGGCTGGCCTTTAAACATTGTGAGGGCCCCTGTAAACATTTGGGTGGCCTCTGTAACTTGGCTGCCCTTTTAACATTGGATGTTTTCCCCTTAACATTGTGATACCTCTGTAAATTGTATGGGCCTTTTTAAAAAATTGTGATGGCCTCTGTAACATGTGATGGCCTTTTTTAAAAAATTTTGGGTGGCCTTTAAAACATTTTGATGGGGTTTTTAAAATTGGCTGGGCCTTTATAACATTTATGGGGCCTTTTTAAAAATTTTAGGGCCCTGACATTGGCGGCCTTTATAACATTGTATGGCGTCTGTAACATTGTAGGCCTTTAAACAATGTGCGGGCCCTTTTAACATTGGATGGCCTTTTAACATTGTGTGGCCTCTGTAACATTGTGCGGCCTTTTTAAAATTTTTGCGGCCTTTAAAATTGGGGGGGGGCCTTTATAACGTGATGGCCTTTTTTAACATTTTGATGGCCTTTTTAAACATTTTTGATGGCCTTTAAACATTGTGTGGCCCTTTTTAAAAAATTGTGCTGGCCTTAAACATTTGATGGCCCTTTTTAAATTGTGATACCTTTATAACATTGTGATGGCCTCTGTAACATTTTGAGACCTTTATAAAATTGTATGGCCTTTTTAAATTTTGAGGCCTTTATAAAATTGTGATGGCCCGTAACATTTTTGATGGCCCCGTAACATTTTTATGGCCTCGAACATTGTTGGGGTTTTAACAGTGTATGGCCTCTGTAACATTGTGATGGCCTTTATAAATTGTGATGGCCTTTTGTAACATTGTGATGGCCTCTTAAAATTGTGATGGCGTTTGTAACAGTTGTGGCCTCTGAACATTGTGATGGCCTTTATAACATTGTTTGGCCTTTTTAACTTGTATCCCCCTGAACTTGTGTGGCCTTTAAAACATTTTGTGACCTCTGTAATATTTGATGGGCCCCTGTAACATTGTGATGCCCCTGTAAAATTTTGCTGGGGCCCTTTTTAAACATTTTGCACCCCTGAACATTGGGTGGCCTCTTTTAAAATTGTGTGGCCGTTATAAAAATTGTGATGGCCTCTGTAAAATTTGCGGCCTCTGTAACATTGTGCTGACCTCTTAACATTGGCTGACCCTGTAAACATTGTGCTGGCCTTTATAACATTGTGCTGACCTCTGTAACATTGTGAAGGCCTCTATAACATTGTGCTAGCCTCTGTAAGATTGTGATGGCCTCTATAACATTGTGCTGGCCTCTATAACATTGTGCTAGCCTCTGTAATATTGTGATGGCCTCTATAACATTGTGCTGGCCTCTATAACATTGTGCTAGCCTCTGTAACATTGTGATGGCCTCTATAACATTGTGATGGCCTCTATAACATTGTGATGACCTATAACATTGTGCTAGCCTCTGTAACATTGTGATGGCCTCTATAACATTGTGCTGGCCTCTATAACATTGTGCTAGCCTCTGTAACATTGTGATGGCCTCTATAACATTGTGATGGCCTCTATAACATTGTGCTGGCCTCTATAACATTGTGCTAGCCTCTGTAACATTGTGCTGGCCTCTATAACATTGTGCTAGCCTCTGTAACATTGTGATGGCCTCTATAACATTGTGCTGGCCTCTATAACATTGTGTTAGCCTCTGTAACATTGTGATGGCCTCTATAACATTGTGCTGGCCTATAATATCACGAAGTCTGTTTCTGTATAATCCAAGTCACCCTCCAGCTAAGCAGAACTCTTACGAGTATCCTTATCTGATCCTCATTTGTGTTTTAACTCCTTCCTTTTAATAATATTCTCTTAAATAATATTTCTTTTAATAATATTTGTTTTAATAATATTCCTATATAATTCACTGGCTAATACTCATATTCTGGCCAATGATATTACACCGATTTTAGGGTAAGTTTGTGGTGGTGATTCCGAATACGTCATCGGTTTTGCTTGGTTGGCTCTAGTTTTTGATAAATTTGGTATCCTACTGAAAAACATTGAATATGTGAGAAATATATTGATCAGACGGGGCTAACTTATAAATCGCGTTGAAGTTATTTTTTAGATCATGCAAAAGTTAAATCATGTAATACATACTAGTACTTCGTTCTGTAGAGTAACAAATTAAAATAGTAAGATAATTCAGATACTTCTAATTACTGCATGTGAAAATATTGTTTATAAGATTTTTCTGCATATTGGTCATCAGCACAGTTTTGTTGAGTGAACAGTTAGAAGAGATGCATATTGTTTACAAGTGTTCAATAAGAGACATTTCAAGCTTCTAACGGAGCTGTCTGTAAACAGCCGCCAGTTTCCTGGTCGATATTCAAGTCTCATTCGAAGAAGTCTATGGATGTTATTGCAGTGTACCAGTTCTTCATCTTGGATGAAGTAAGGAAGGATCTAAGCCTCTCTTGTCCGATAAGCTGTTATTTTAATTTCTTGTTATACACAGTTCTTTTCTTTTAGTCTGAATGCTAAAAGTTCAGATGCTTGCTCTGACAGACTCAGGTCACGTATCAGATCATCTTGGGAGAACTGCTGGGGTGTTGTAGTGCTAACTTCATATTCACTTCCAGTGCTATCACCTGTGTTACATTCTAAACCCAGAGTTTCTTCAAGATCTGACAACGGAAGGTCAGTGTTGTAAACACAGTGTGGCACAGGTCTCCTTGCTGGCTCCCAGTCACGATATTCCAACTTGACTTTCTTGTATCGACTCAAACTTTTACATTCGCCATTCACAAATAACAATCGTCGTGGTGGTTTTTCGGTTCTCTCCTCACCATAGGCACACCCAAGTTTAAACTTTTCTTTTGTGTATTCTTCCACTGTCTTAAGAACTCTACACAGGTTTTGTAAACCATATGGGGAGCCCAAGACTTGTCTTGTTCTCCAAGCCCCACTCCAAAATAAGCAAGAAAACCTTGTTTTATAAAATCTGTGATGTTTTGTCTTTCTTTGTGCAAAGAGTATTCGCCACAAATATAGGAAAATGCATTGGGGTTGTTTAAGCAGACTTTTTGTAAACAACTAATGTTTGTCTGGAAAAAATAACAAAGCAAAGGTTGAAGAATTGAGACACTTGTGCAACACATGGGAATCTTTATTGAAGAAACGTTTCGCCACACAGTGGCTTCATCAGTCCAATACAAAGTAGAAATGGGTAAGGAGAGGAGGAGTTCGAGGTAATCAGTCCCTCAACCTGGAATCGATGTGTTCAGTCCATCACTCTTGTAGGAAGTGCAGCATAGGGCCAGAGAGGTGGCTTATATACGGCAGTCAGATGAGTTGAAGCAGGAGGAGGCGGGATCACAGTGGGACCTGCCACTAGTGTAAGTAGGTCGTCGTCCAAAGGTTGGGCAAGCGTTGAAGTCTTTGTACCAAGTTTCCATGATGTTGCAGTGTCTGACAGATGTGGTGAATGGTTTTGAAAACCGACAAGTTGAAGAATTGAGACACAGAGTGAACACATCGATTCCAGGTTGAGGGACTGATTACCTCGAACTCCTCCTCTCCTTACCCATTTCTACTTTGTATTGGACTGATGAAGCCACTGTGTGGCGAAACGTTTCTTCATTAAAGATTCCCATGTGTTGCACAAGTGTCTCAATTCTTCAACTTGTCGGTTTTCAAAACCATTCACCAAAGCAAAGGTTACAATATTGTCTCGTGCTCGTTGTTGACACAAGGCCTTTCGTTAAATATTAAACAATTTGAAAGTAAAATAATGATCTTAATTAAAAGTATCTGTATATACATTGTTACTACATAAATATATACGTGTTATGACTAAGCTCCCTGTTAATTGAGGGTAAGTATGAAATATCTCACAACCTAGAACCAATCTTGACAATCCTACTGCCATTTTCGAATTCACCTACCCCAAAATACCTTAAATACTTTCATATATTATCAGTGATGTGATATAAGTATCAGTCAGCGGTACTTTTCTACCCTTCCACGAGAATTCCACAGCCAAACAAATCTACAATACATTCATTATGCGATGTGGTAGGAAAGCAGAGTAGCTACAAATAGAGAGCCCATTAGAGCATAGCAAGGCTTTATTAAGATAAGTTTTATCTTTGTGTAGAGCTTTATCAAGTCATGAATTCATTCTACACAGAGGCAAATGTTATTTTAAAAAAGGTTTACCATGCTCAGGTATCGTTTGTATTACCCGAAATTATATTTCATTGACGTTGTTACTCGTGCTCGCGTGTTTCTTATAGACTAGTCTCTCTCTCTCTCTCTCTCTCTCTCTCTCTCTCTCTCTCTCTCTCTTCTCTCTCTCTCTCTCTCACTCTCACTCACTCTCACTCTCACTCTCACTCTCTCTCTCACTCACTCTCCACTCTCACTCTCTCTCCTCTCACTCTCATCTACTCTCACTCTCCTCCTCTCTCTCACTCTCTCTCTCTCTCTCTCTCTCTTCCTCTCCTTCTCTCTCTCTCTCACCTCTCTCTCTCTCTCTCTCCTCACTCTCTCTCACTCTCTCTCTCCTCTCTCTCTCTCTCTCTCTCTCTCCTCACTCTCTCTCTCTCACTCTCTCCTCTCTCTCTCCTCTCTCTCTCTCTCTCTCTCTCTCTCTCTCTCTCCTCCTCTCTCTCTCTCTCTTCTCTCATCTCTCCCTCTCTCTCTCTCTCTCTCTCCTCACTCCTCTCCTCTCATCTCTCTCACTCTCTCCTCTCCTCACTCTCTCTCTCTCACTCTCTCTCTCTCACTCTCTACTCTCTCACTCTCTCACTTCTCCTCACTCTCTACTCCTCTCGATCTCTCTCAATACTCTTCCTCTCTTTCCTTCTCACTCTTTCCATCTCTCTTCCTCTTCCCTCTTCGTATCTCTCATCTCATCTCGAACATTTAAGGTATTCCACTAGAGTCACGTGCTGTCTCTTTTATAACATCTTCCAGTTTCACTTTACCTTCTATCACCACTCTTTCCATTCTCCATATAACACTCTTAACCCATGTTTTGTCTTATTTACACATCTTCATTGTATTCTTGGTACACAGGTTTATGTAATGTTTTCCACTAAAGTTAATGACCTGTTTACTCTATATTCTTATACTCTTTTGTCTTCACTTTAAAAATTATTACATCAGTTTACTTCAGCAATAAATCTGTAATAACATTTTTTTCTTATTTACAATTTATTTTATTTGCTTGTAAATGGGGTTTATGTGTTATTTTCTGTCCAGCCTAATGTGTAAATTCCAACCTGTTCTCCTAACAACTGTCATACTCTCATTTAGGGTTTTCAGCTCGTTTCTAACTTAGTTTGGGTTAGGATAAGTTAGGGTAGGGTAGGTTCGGGTAAGGTAGGCTAGGATAGGTTCGTTTGGGTTAGGGTACGTTAGGTTAGGTTAGTTCGAGTTAGATTAGGTTACTAAAATTAGGTTAGGTTACAAAGGAATAAACTGTAAATGAAGGATAGTGGACGATAAAATAGTCTGCCAGGCGAAGTGATAACCTTCATCCAGCAGTGCCAACGCTGCCTAGTTCAACTGAAAACGTTCATCCAGCAGTGCCAACGCTGCCTAGTTCAACTGAAAACGTTCATCCAGCAGTGCCAACGCTGCCTAGTTCAACTGAAAACGTTCATCCAGCAGTGCCAACGCTGCCTGGTTCAACTGAAAACGTTCATCCAGCATGCCAACGCTGCCTAGTTCAACTGAAAACGTTCATCCAGCAGTGCAAACGCTGCCTGGTTCAACTGAAAACGTTCATCCAGCAGTGCCAACGCTGCCTGGTTCAACTGAAAACGTTCATCCACAAGTGCCAACGCTGTCTGGATTAACTTAAAACGTTCACCAGCAGTGCAAACGCTGCCTGGTTCAACTGAAAAAGTTCATCCAGCAGTGCAAACGCTGCATGGTTCAACTGAAAACGTTCATCCAGCAGTGCCAACAGTGCCTGGTTCAACTGAAAACGTTCACCAGCAGTGCCAACGCTGCCTGGTTCAACTGAAAAGGGTCATCCAACAGTGCCAACGCTGCTTGGTTCAACTGAAAACGTTCACCAGAAGTGCCAGCGCTGCATGGTTCAACTGAAAACGTTCATCTAGCACTGCCAGCGGTGCCTGGTTCAACTGAAAACGTTCACCAGCAGTGCCAACGCTGCCTAGTTCAACTGAAAACGTTCACCAGAAGTGCCAGCGCTGCATGGTTCAACTGAAAACGTTCATCTAGCACTGCCAGCGGTGCCTGGTTCAACTGAAAACGTTCACCAGCAGTGCCAACGCTGCCTAGTTCAACTGAAAACGTTCACCAACAGTGCCAACGCTGCCTGGTTCAACTGAAAACGTTCATCGAGCAGTGCCAACGCTGCCTGCTTCAACTGAAAACGTTCATCAGTGCCAACGCTGCCTGGTTCAACTGAAAACGTTCATCCAGCAGTGCCAAGGCTGCCTGGTTCAACTGAAAACGTTCACCAGCAGTGCCAACGCTGCCTGGTTCAACTGAAAACGTTCATCCAGCAGTGCCAACGCTGCCCGGTTCAACTGAAAAAGTTCATCCAACAGTGGCAACGCTGCCTGGTTCAACTGAAAACGTTCACCAGCAGTGCCAACGCTGCATGGTTCAACTGAAAACGTTCACCAGCAGTGCCAACGCTGCATGGTTCAACTGAAAACGTTCACCAGCAGTGCCAACGCTGCCTGGTTCAACTGAAAACGTTCATCCAGCAGTGCCAACGCTGCCCGGTTCAACTGAAAAAGTTCATCCAACAGTGCCAACGCTGCCTGGTTCAACTGAAAACGTTCACCAGCAGTGCCAACGCTGCATGATTCAACTGAAAAAGTTCACCAGCAGTGCCAGCGCTGCCTGGTTCAGCTGAAAACGTTCATCCAGCAGTGCCAACGCTGCATGGTTCAACTGGAAACGTTCACCAGCAGTGCCAGCGCTGCCTGGTTCAACTGGAAACGTTCACCAGCAGTGACAACGCTGCCTGGTTCAACTGGAAACGTTCACCAGCAGTGACAACGCTGCCTGGTTCAACTGAAAACGTTCACCAGCAGTGACAACGCTGCCTGGTTCAACTGAAAACGTTCACCAGCAGTTACAACGCTGCCTGGTTCAACTGAAAACGTTCATCTAGCACTGCCAACGCTGCCTGGTTCAACTGAAAACGTTCACCAGCAGTGCCAACGCTGCATGGTTCAACTGAAAACGTTCATCTAGCACTGCCAACGCTGCATGGTTCAACTGAAAACGTTCACCAGCAGTGCCAACGCTGCCTGGTTCAACTGAAAACGTTCATCTAGCACTGCCAACGCTGCCTGGTTCAACTGAAAACGTTCACCAGCAGTGCCAACGCTGCATGGTTCAACTGAAAACGTTCATCTAGCACTGCCAACGCTGCATGGTTCAACTGAAACGTTCACCAGCAGTGCCAACGCTGCATGGTTCAACTGAAAACGTTCATCTAGCACTGCCAACGCTGCCTGGTTCAACTGAAAACGTTCACCAGCAGTGCCAACGCTGCATGGTTCAACTGAAAACGTTCACCAGCAGTGCCAACGCTGTAAGGTTCAACTGACTCAGTAATGTTATTGTTGTTCATCACTAAGTAATGTTATTGTTGTTCATCACTAAGTAATGTTATTGTTGTTCTTCACTCAGTAATGTTATTGTTGTTCTTCACTAAGTAATGTTATTGTTGTTCTTCACTAAGTAATGTTATTGTTGTTCATCACTAAGTAATGTTATTGTTGTTCATCACTCAGTAATGTTATTGTTGTTCATCACTAAGTAATGTTATTGTTGTTCATCACTTAGTAATGTTATTGTTGTTCATCACTTAGTAATGTTATTGTTGTTCATCACTCAGTAATGTTAATTGTTGTACTTCACTCAGTAATGTTATTGTTGTTCATCACTAATGTAAGTTATTGTTGTTCATCACTCAGTAAATGTTATGTTGTTCTTCACTCAGTAATGTTATTTGTTGTTCATCACTAAGTAATGTTATTGTTGTTCATCACTTAGTAATGTTATTGTTGTTCATCACTTAGTAATGTTATTGTTGTTCATCACTAAGTAATGTTATTGTTGTTCATCACTCAGTAATGTTATTGTTGTTCATCACTAAGTAATGTTATTGTTGTTCATCACTAAGTAATGTTATTGTTGTTCATCACTTAGTAATGTTATTGTTGTTCATCACTTAGTAATGTATTGTGTTCTTCACTCAGTAATGTTATTGTTGTTCATCACTCAGTAATGTTATTGTTGTTCATCACTTAGTAATGTTATTGTTGTTCATCACTTAGTAATGTTATTGTTGTTCATCACTCAGTAATGTTATTGTTGTTCTTCACTCAGTAATGTTATTGTTGTTCATCACTAAGTAATGTTATTGTTGTTCATCACTTAGTAATGTTATTGTTGTTCATCACTAAGTAATGTTATTGTTGTTCATCACTAAGTAATGTTATTGTTGTTCATCACTCAGTAATGTTATTGTTGTTCATCACTTAGTAATGTTATTGTTGTTTCATCACTTAGTAATGTTTTGTTGTTCATCACTCAGTAATGTTATTGTTGTTCTTCACTCAGTAATGTTATTGTTGTTCATCACTAAGTAATGTTATTGTTGTTCATCACTTAGTAATGTTATTGTTGTTCATCACTAAGTAATGTTATTGTTGTTCATCACTAAGTAATGTTATTGTTGTTCATCACTAAGTAATGTTATTGTTGTTCATCACTAAGTAATGTTATTGTTGTTCATCACTCAGTAATGTTATATTGTTGTTCAACACTCAGTAATGTTATTGTTGTTCATCCAAGTAATGTTATTGTTGTTCATCACTTAGTAATGTTATGTGTTCATCACTTAGTAATGTTATTATTGTTCATCACTTAGTAATGTTATTGTTGTTCATCACTTAGTAATGTTATTGTTGTTCATCACTTAGTAATGTTATTATTGTTCATCACTTAGTAATGTTATTATTGTTCATCACTTAGTAATGTTATGTTGTTCATCACTTAGTAATGTTATTGTTGTTCATCACTTAGTAATGTTATTGTTGTTCATCACTTAGTAATGTTATTGTTGTTCATCACTAAGTAATGTTATTGTTGTTCATCACTAAGTAATGTTATTTACTTGTACATCTTTTATCAAATTTTCTTTCATTTCCATCCTTAGAGCTTCACTATTTCCTTTTCATCATTGATTTCGTCTACGTCTTAAATACTGATAATCAAACGACATACTTCACCCATATGTTGACCTGATGAGAACATCTTGGTGTAAATCTTCCGTAAATCCGTCCTAATATAACTAAAAAGTGCAAAGATAGGCTAAATCCTCTCAGAGCTGTTGCTGCTACATCCCTTACTATGATACTACATTAAAGACTAGTAAAAATGCTGTTCATAGCCTCTTGGATCCTTAATTGATTATGCTGCTTCCCTGTTAATGTTTGGTAAAGTTGACATTAACAGGGGAGCTAATGAAAACGAAGTCCTCAGTTATTATTGGCTGGTCTAAAACAACCAAGGTTGTTAGAAATGAACTTGGTATTCCTAATGACTGTGACAGGATAATTATTTGATATTAGAATGTTAGTAAATAAACCAGACACTGTCACTACAAATCTTACTAAATGTCTGAAAGTAAATAAACACAAATTTAAATGAGTTGCGAAAGCATGCAATAATATCAAGTTTTATAATCAGCATGAACTGTATCACTGTAGGCAACATGAGTATTTCTCCCATCCATGGAAGATGCTTTCAATTAATATTACACATTTTCCAGCCCCTCCTAAGAAGATCATATTCACTAGTAATCCCTTCCTTAAATTACTTCCAAAGACAACTGCTCAAGAAATTTTTTTCACTTGACTATTAATAATATATCACAAATTTGGTACGGTGATGGACTGAAGCAAGAGTACCGGCAAGGCTGTATCTGATCTTGTCGCCACCTCCCTAGGTAAGAACTGTGGCATCCGTGTTGGCATAAGTTAGGCACAAGAATTAACAACTGGGCGTCTACACTGCAGACTAACTTATTTGCCATACTAATGTCACTGAAGGTAACTTATGACACTGAGCTTAACTATTTGGTTATTACCGATTCTGTGTCATCACTGAAGGCACTTGGAGAAGTGTGCGTGTGTTGAGGTTACCCACGTTGATGCGTCTATTCCTATCCACACTACTGATGAAACCACCCGCCTGTCCACACTGCTGGGAAAGTCAACAGCCTATCCCGCACCACTGCGACAGGTCAACAGGTCAACACCCTATCCCCACATATAAGACAATTCCCCGGTCAGAGCCAACAATAATTTGCACGCTGAAGCAGTTATGAAAACAAGTCAGTGATAATGGCCCTCCATACAAGTTAGTGGTGCAGGCAAAGCTGTCTTTTTTTTTGCCCATAACCATCCTTTCATAAGACCATAACAGTAAATATCACGGAAATTTAGGAAAAGGCGAAAACGCGGCTTCTAAATTAATGTTGCCATTGACATTTTAATATTCTCTCATAAGGGGTCAGAGGTCAAGCCTGGTCATTCTCTTGTGGTATCATATTCATATTTTCTCATGTTCCCCCGATTCATATTCCATGAATTAATTTTTTCCCTGATTCATATTCCCTGGACTCATATTTCTTGGGTTCATGGTAGCCGGGGTCATATTCTCAAGCACGGTGCCCCGTGGCCTGGTGGCAAAAGCTCTCGATTCACACGGTGAGGATCCGGGTTTGATTCCTGCGAAGGGTAGAAACATTGGACGTGTTTCCTTACACCGGTTGTCTTTGTTCACCCTCTTTTAAAAGGGGTACCGGGTTTTAATCGACTAGTGTGGGTGCTCCGGGGGACAAAACTGCCCCTAATTTTGCCCAAAAATGCCGCAAACAAGGGGTTTTCATATGAGTATGTTTTTATGTCAGCTGGACTGTTACCTTGACATGTACTTGTATATAAAAGATTTTATATTATTTTTGACTTGAGTAACCTTAGTGGGGAGGTTCTGAGGATATGCCTTGGGGTTTCATTTGTTCCTTATCTTTCCCATGCCAAGATTTATTTTTTTAAAAATTTGCCCCATTATATCACACAACACACAAAAGGGCACACGGACCACGCGACGTGGGGGCACAAGGCCCCGGAACCTTGTGTTTCTAAGGCGCTGAACGCTAGCAGAAAACCCAGGGGTAGTGACAACGTCAGTGAGAACCCCTACGATGTCCCCAAAGTTTTAGAAAAAAAAAGTCGAGAGGAAACCTGAAATCCATAACTTTAAAGTGCCAAAACCGTTAGGGGCCTAGTAGGCACCTTTGTACCAGCAAAAAACAAGATAAAAGGAGTGTGAAATGGGTGTTCAAGAATTCGAGAGTTTAACAAGTGAAATGGGGGGGAGTGAAAAAGTTAATAATAAAGGGGGAAAAGAAAAAAAAATACAATTTTGAAGGTGGCAGGGGGGTAGGCCCCTTTTTGAACCAGTGACGTCATAACAGGTTTTAGTGCCCTTTATAAAAAAAAGTGTAGCTACCGAAAGGAGTTTATTCGTTTAAAATGAAGTGAAAACCCTTTAGGAAACGCGGGGGCAGGCAATATGGTTTAACTACCGGGTGAAGGGTTTTAAAAAAACACAAGGCCCACAGACACAACGTCTCGCTATGGAACTTGTCATCGCCCTGCTGCCACACCGCAAGTCTTTCACCCTTTTTGGTTTATGTTTCGTTCTGGTCTCTTTATCACTGGGTTAGATATGGTCACCATCCGCCCAAAATATTTCCGGGAAATTCCCGAGAAAAAACATGATAAGGGGGTAGGCTTTATCAAGGGTGAGGAGGGGAAATGGGTAACTGTGAGGGAAAAATTAGAAAGCACAACACTACACAAAAAAAGGGCGCACGTGAGTTTAGGGGGGCAAAGTTTTTGAACCCTTTTTATTACTTTCGGATTTATAAAAGAAATTGATAAGGTTTGAAATATTTTAATTTTTGAATTAATATTTCTTGGATTTATTGCCGTTGTACTTTGAATGGGGCAATTTTTCCCGGGCCCACCCCCTCATACATTCACTCAACATAATCAAACCCCCCCCCCCACACACCCCCAACACACACACACCCACCACACCACCCCACAACACCTCGCAACCCCCCCAACCCCCCCCGTTCCCCCCCCCCCACCCTCTCTCTCCCCTTCCAATTTCTCTTCTCCTTCGCCTCCCCCCCCTCCCTCCCTCTCTCTTACCCTTTTTCCTTCTCTCTCTTCTCTCTCTCTCTCTCTCTCTCTTCTCTCTCTCTCTTTTCTCTTATCCTTTCCCTTTTTTTTTTTAACAGGGTTTTGACAAGGTTAAGGATCCTACTTTATTTACAAGATTTACGGTTAAGGATTCCTAAAATTTTTGGCAAGCTAAAAAAGCTGTTGCCTACATCAGCTCATTTGAAAGCATTTTTATTGTTATGAGACATTACAAGTAGGGAACAGGATGAAGTTGGAGCCAACTGTGGGCCATCATTTTCATTTGATCAACTGACTTTATCTCATTGACATCATTATGCTGTACGAATGTGTTCCATACTCGAGTCATCCTGGGTATATATGATCTCAGATGGAGTGATGTTCTGGAGAAGGGTACAGCCAGAGTGAAGTTGCTGCTTTCTGCCCGTCTTGTGCCATAAAAGCTTGTTTCACGCTGTCCTCGAAGTGGATCCAAGTGTGGTACTTTGACAATATTGGCCTTGTACATAACAGTAAGGACACCCACATCCCTCCTGTGTTGAAGGCTCTGCTGAAATTGACAGATCTATCCAGGATGGGTCCAGGCAAGGATGAGACGTCTTGCTCTGTTCTCTGTTCTGTCAAGCAGTCGCAGATGAGAGGGGGGGGGGGCAGGTAAACTAAGAAAGTGGAGCATACTCAAGATGTGAGCGTACTTGTGCCTCTTACAGAATCTTGCAACCCCTACTGTCAAGCAGATGCGAGATACGGCAAAAGTGCTGTAAGCTACCTGGTCTGCCTTGTTTGCAAGATTTACAACATGGTTCTTCATGGTTAGTTTGGAGTCAGATTTCACCCCAAGAATATCAACTTCTTCTCCAGGTGCCAACACCCTCCCATTCATCCTTACTACTGCACCAGCAATACCATCGTGGTGCCTAGAGACGATCATCATTTGCGTTTTCTCAGGTGCAAATGTTACCTGCCATCTATTTCCCCAAGCTGATATAGCTCTCAGCTGGTGATTGATGTAGCTTAGAGCAGCTGGCATTTCTTCTCTTGGATAAGTGAATGTCAGTGTACAGTCGTCTGCATATGCATGTGATTCTGGGATGAGATGAAGAAGATCGTTGAAGTAGACATTCCATAACAATGGTCCCAGCACGTTTCCTTGTGGAACACTTGCCCAATATGATGTCTTGCTGATTCCGTTCCATTGAGAACTACCCTTAGAGATCTACCATGAAGGTAATCACTGAGGAGACATAGCATAGAGCCTGCAATTCCCAGTGCTTGAAGTTTTGCTAAGAGGCCCTGGTGCCACACCCGGTCGAGAGCTCCAGCAATGTCCAGTGCTACAACATAGCTGACTTTGGATTCATCCAGTGACTGGTGCCACTTAGTGGAGAGGTTTAACAACAGATCAGCAGCAGAGTAACCTTTCCTGAAGCCATATTGACAATCACAAAGTAGTAAGTGGTAGTCAAAAACTCTGTCATTTGTCTTGTCTCTCTCTCTCTCTCTCTCTCTCTCTCTCTCTCTCTCTCTCTCTCTCTCTCTCTTCTCCCTCCCTATCCATCTTTCCCCTCCTCCTCTCTCTCTCTCTCTCTCTCTCTCTCTCTCTCTCTCTCTCTCTCTCTCTCCTCTCTCTCTCTCTCTCTCTCTCTCTCTATCTTTCTCTCTCCACTTCTCGTTCTCTCTATCTCTTTCCTCCTCACACACACCTTCCATTCATCTTCCCTTTCCTCCTACCCCTCCCCCTGGCTCCCCCCCCCTTCCCACTCATCATCCCTAGCCTTCTCCCTGTCATTCTCTCTCCCTCTTTCTCTATCCTTCTCTCTCACACACAAGCTCCTCTCTGTGGTAAAAAAAAAATGGGTAACCCAAGAGGGCGGAGACCCAGGGGTCTGGAGGTCGAACCCAGGAAGGAGGAACCTGGGAGGGAAGATTGGGAGTTAGAGCTCACAAAAATGGAGGAAGAGTGGGGAAGGAAGATAGCAGAGCTCGGCAGGGTAATGGAGGAGAGGATAGCCGAAGAGAGCAGGAAGTGGGGACTACAAGTCTTAGCAGCAGAAGATAAGATAAAGTGCTTAGAAGAGGAGCTAAAAAAACCTGAAACAGACTAGAGAGACAAATGACAGTACAGACATGACATCAGGAACTTCTATACCAGTCACAGACAATGGGGCTGTAAGGATTCAGATAAAGATGAGTACAGGAAGACAACGAAGGAGACATGACATATATGCAGAGACTCTAACAGTCAACTACAGTGGCAGGGAACAGCTGGGCAGGGAAGACAGTCCACTAAGCATAGGGGCTGCAGCAAGGGCAGGGGTCGAAGGCAGGAACGTTTCGATAGAAGGAGATAAAACACCTCAGAGGACACAGAGAGAGACACAGTGGGAGGAGGAGAGGGAGAGGCCAGTGTTTGTCTACGGGCTCCAAGAAGTCGAAGGGAAAACCTACAGTGAAAGAAACCAGGGAGAGAAGAAAGCGATCGAAGGTATCATGAAAGCAATAGATGAGGGAGACATGACCCAGGTGGCAAATTTTCGGAGAATTGGGTGGTTTGCGAGTGGAAGGAGACGGCCTGTCAAAGTAATCTTCAAGGCAGAATTAGCTTGAACCAGGGTCCTGCAGGAGAAAGCACGACTGAGGGACAAACCAGAGTTCCAGAGATTGTACCTAGATCACGACAGAACACAGCAGGAAAGGACGATACTGAGAGAGAGGGTACAAGATGGAAGGAGGAATGGGATGCATCGATGAAGACAAGCAGAGCCCAGACTCAGGTGGAAGGACAAATACACCCTACAGAGACACCCGCAGAAGGGCTCCAACCACAACAACCCCAAAGCAACTGAATAATCTCAATCAAAACCCGCACACTGTTCCCTCTGTCCCAACCCCCATCCACAAACCTCACCCCTAAAGCAGCCCCCTATGGGCACTCTGCCCCCACCCCCCACCACAAGCCCCACCCACACCGTGACAATCCCAACGCAGCTGAACAAGCTCAACCAAAACCCACACATTGTTCCCTCTGCCCCCCACCTCCCACATCACAAACCCCACTGCTACAGCAGCTCCATACTGGCACTCTGCCCTCACCCCCCGCATCACAAACCCCACCCACACCACAAACCCCCATAGGCTCCCCAGGGCTCCTGCTCCCCCAACCCCAATATTCTCCCAGGTCCACCGTGATAGACAAGAAGCTGAAGGTGTGGTACACAAACGCAGATGGTATAGCAAATAAATACGAGGAGTGGCATGAAAGAATCAGTGAGAAGTCCCCAGACATCATAGCAGTCACAGAAACGAAACGCACTGAGACAATAACAGATGCAGTCTTCCCACCAGGATATCAGATCCTGAGGAAAGATAGGAGCAGAGGGGAAGGAGGGGTTGCACTGCTCACAAAAGACCGATGGAGTTTTGAGGAAATGGAAGGCATGGACGAGATTGGAGAAAGGGACTACATAGTAGGTACAATTCAATCTGGGGAATATAAGGTAGTCATTGCTGTGATGTATAACCTACCACAGAACTGCAGGAAGCCAAGAGAGGAATATGATGAGAACAACAGAGTGATGGTGAACACACTGGCTGAGGTGGCATGAAGAGCTCAATCGTGCAGAGCAAAGTTACTGGTTATGGGTGATTTCAACCACAGGGAGAACGATTGGGAAAACCCGGAGCCTCATGGGGGCCCCGAAACATGGAGAGCCAAGATGATGGATGTGGTACTGGAAAACCTCATGCATCAACACATCAGGGACACTACCAGAGTGAGAGGGGAGGATGAATCAGCAAGATTGGACTTTGTGTTCACTCTGAGTAGCTCAGACATTGATAACATCATATATGAAAGGCCCCTCGGAGCTAGTGACCACGTAGTCCTGAGTTTTGATTACATAGTAGAGTTACAAGTGGAGAGGGTAACAGGAGTCGAAGGGGAAAAGCCAAACTATAAAAGGGGGGACTACACAGGTATGAGGAACTTCCTGCGGGAGGTTGAGTGGGACAGAGAAATGGTAGGAAAGTCAGTAAATGAAATGATGGAATATGTAACAACAAAATGCAAGGAGGCAGAGGAAAGGTTTGATCCCAAGGGCAACAGAAACAATGGGAAGACCAAAGCGAGTCCTTGGTTTAACGAAGGTGACGGGAGGCAAAAACTAAGTGCATTAGAGAATGGAAGAGGTACAGAGGCTGTGAAGGCTTACTCAGCCCTGTAACAACTTCAGACAGTATTACCAAGGCTGGCTCCTCCTCAGGAAAATTAATGAATAGAAAAAGAAATAATAATTCACAAAGATAAACACTTTATTATTTATTAAAGCAAACATGAAACAATAAAACATGAAAGGTATATCCTATTTGAAAGAAAAATGAAAAATGAGATGAATAAAATAACATTTGAACTCAACGCTAATATATATAGGGGTGTCTGGTGTTGGTGACACTGAGTGTTGTTGAAATTGTAGCAGTTGCTGATGATGGGGGGGGGGTCGCAGGTGTTGGTTACAACCCACTGGTTCGTTCTTCACAGTATAGCCGTGAGTATTCTATCCCGATGGCAGGAAAGCAGGTTCTTTACCGCTGCAATGATGAGGGGTTACGTCCTGCAATTTCATACAGGTGCACAGGTAATTAAATCCAAAAAGGGGAAGTCTCAGGACGTTAGTCCATCTCCATCAATTCTACTCATTGATTGGCAGGTGACCCTCTCTGTCATCCAAGCTGGAAAGATAGACAGGTTACCCACTGCTTAAGAAATCACTCTCCATGATAAGTACAATACCTAAAAGATGTAGTGATTATTACAACAGTCAACTTAGAGCAAGACTGAAAGGACTAAGTTTATTATTGGTCAAAAGTGAAGCTTTCAACCAATAAATCCACTAGAATACAAGGCAGGCATGTACTTACAGTAGTGCTGGGAGCTGTGAGTCTAGTGATTACTGTTTGGACCGGAGCCCAACACGTCACCTTTCGGGGGGGGGGGAGGAAGAAGGAGGGGAAGGGGATATGTTCGCCCCATGTGGATGTCATTACGTAAATGTTATCAAAATAAACTGAAACATTTGGCATATTAGCCAAGACCTTTCTCATCAGTCTCACGTAGGTAACACAGGCAGTTCCCAAAACCCAAAGGGGCAAAATTCTATTTTGGCATCAGTCCTTGGTGGGGTAGGAAAAGCGGTGTACTGCTTAGAAGGATCTAACATTACTTGATGATATGCCTGCGCAATATCAATCTCTGAAAAGAAGGAAGAGTCATAAAATTTTTGTAGATCTCTATCTATTAAGGGCATAGCTCAGCATCCCACCGAGTTATAGCATTAAGGCCCCTGAAGTCAATAGCAAGTCTAATGAATTATCCTCCTTCTTAACCATGACTACTGGTGAACAATATGAAATACTGAAGGTTCAATGATCTTTAGTTTTAAATAAATTTGTCTACCTCTCGGTCAAATGCATCCCTAAGGTGAACTTGAACTGGGGAAAATTTTCGTTTGAAAAGGATTGTCCATCACTAAGTCAATCTTATGGACTACCGGGGGAGGTAACCCCCGGGAAATATCAGAAAAAGACTTTCTGAAAAGTTACTCACACATTGAAGAAAGTTAAAGTCTCTTATGGTCCCAAAGATTCATTAATTTTAAATGGGGGGTTGCGTCCGGGGGGGGCAAGAGTCACCAAGTCATGTAGTTCTTCATCATAGTTAATTTTAAGAGGTGTCAATTACCCACACCTTACATTTGGGGTTTGTCGTTTTCAAGTTCGTGTGGGAAAAACTATGTAAAAAGTTTTAAGGCATTGGCCAAATTTATTGGGTAATATTTCTTAAGGATTTTTGATATGAAAAAAGCTTGGGTTTCCCCCTTGACTTCATGAGGTAGTAAACTTTCCCCAAATTTTTAATATTTTTATAGGGACCTTTCCATGCTTCTAAAAAATTTTATTTGACTTGAAGGGCAAAAGAAAACAAGAACTTCATCCCCAACTTTAAAACTTCTCCTCTGCCCTTTTGGAATAAAAAATGGGGTTTTGTACTGGCCCAAATTGACAAGTTAAGTTTTTCAAAACCCAAAGTCAGGGGGTCCCCCTCAATTTTGGATCTAAGGTCAAGGAAAAAACTGTAAGAAACGGGAACCTCAGCATTTACCCCCTCATTAGTCCATAACCCATGAAGGATAACAAGGGGCCTCGGGCCCTTTCCCAACCATAGAAAGTTCAAAAGGGAAAACCCCAAAAAAGGTACTGGGAATTTCCCTAAAGGGAAAACAAAGCACGGGGGAGGTAAGGGGCCCCACCCTTGGGTTTTAAAGGGGAAAGGGCCAAAAGGTTTCCTTAAAATTGACTTTAAAAATCGAATGCTGGCGCTCATCCTCCCATTACGGGCGGGGAGTTGGGGTGTGGGGGGGAAGAGGGGCTTCACCCCCCAAATTTTGGTTTATAAAATTTTTGCATTAAGTCAATGTAAAATTGTGGCCCCACTCAAAAAAAATTTCTCTAGGGATGCCCCTGGAAAAGGGATGGACAAAAGGGCTTCACCACCTCTGAAGTAGTTTTTTTTTTTTAAGGGAAGGGCCCTTAAAGGGAAGCCGAAGCAAATCAACAAATTTGTTAATAAAATTCTAGGCCCCCAGATGAAATGGAGATAAAGGACCAACGATGTCAAAAGCTACCCTTTCAAAAGGTACCGTAAAGATTTGGCATTTTGACCATAGGTACTCGCCTGGAAACCTGGGGAGGATGACAGTTGGCAAACTTTACACGACTACAATAGGTAGGGGACTTTGAGGACTTTTTTTGGCCAAAAAAGTTTTCCCTAATTTTTTTTAAAAGGGTTTTTACAAATGTCCGGCCACTGGAACCCATGAGCCATTTTAAAACAGTTTTCTCTGCATTGATTTAAAACAATTTAAGATGGAATAGTTTCTCATCTGAATTTAATTTGAATACTGACTTGTACAAGATACCTTTTATATTTCAAATTTAAATGAAAAATTTTTTTTTCCTTTTGGATAACGGGGGGTTTGGGGTTTGCGGCATTAGGCAATTCTGAAGAAAAGGGGGCAATTACGTTTAAATTGCCCAGAGGAGTCCTTCGATATTTCTAAAGGCTTTAAAGTCAGGGAAAATAAAAGGGAAAGGACATAGGAGAACCCCGGGCTTTGGTCTGAGCCCAAGAAAAGACTTTTTATAAAAATCGGGGGTGATATTTTCATTTTCCTCAAACAAGTGAACCGGGATCCACTCCCCTCGCTTTCGAAGTACATCATTTTTTTTTAAAATTTCCCCACATGACTCTCAACGAACATTGTCTCATCTGAACTTTCGAAGGGGCTTTTTGACCCCTACAGGAAGGGGATCGGGAAAAGTTAAAGTCCCCCTTTTTGGTGTTTAAAATAAACCTCAAAAGGGAAAAAATGGCACCTTTTAAAATTTACCTTTTTAGTAGGACAAGAAGTGATGGGAGCTATAGGGCATCAGCCCCAACCCCTTAAACCCCATTTAGACCTAATGTAAAAAAACGGAGGGTGGGAAAAGGGGTCTGTAGGGCCCCCAATTTGGTTGGGAAAGGGTTTTCTTTAAAAATTAGGGAACAGTTTATCAAAATTTGACTATACATGTCATCCAGTGTCCTCGAAAAATGGTAGATACTTTAAATTTTCCCTTAAACTTTCCTGAACAGAAGGGTGTTTTGGCCCATTATAGCCTTTAAAACATCTTCCAATTTTTTGGGACCTTTTTAAAAGGGGAAAACGGGGACTTTTAAAACCCCTTTAAAAACCCCAAAAACCCAAATGAAAAAACAAATTTAAAAGAAGTCATTTTGCTTTCCACAGGGGCTTTGATTTCTTAAGGTCGGGATAAACCCCTTGCCCTTAGGGTTCGATCCCTTTAGGTCTTTATGGGAAAATTGTGAGCCCCACTACAGGTCAGCAGCCTCAGAAAACTTCCTCAGTTTTTAAATCGGGGTTATGTTCTCTGATAAAAATTTCGAAACTGAGGGGGAAAGGCGTCAGGAACTGGTCACCCAACCATGAAATCTCTAAGAGATTCTTAAACTGGTTTAAATTCCTGAACCCCCTATCCAAAAGTCGAAAAAACGAAAGAGTGTTCCCTGAAACTGCTGAAATTTTCTGGCCAGGCTTTAAGGTGGCATACCTGAAATTTTTCCTGTAAAAATTAGGGGTTTTTTGATAGGGTTTTTAAGGATTGCCTTCTTCAGTTTTAAAAATTTTACATATATATCCTGCGAAAAAGGTTCCCATAGATATTAAAGGGCTGTACCAGAAAAAAAACATTCCTAACCTGGTACCCAGGTTTCAGAGGCCATTCACGGGGGTAGCGGTATTTCAAACCTGATAATGTATAAAAGTTAGTTTTCCCCCCTCTTAAGGGGAGGTAAATTAGGTTTTTTGGAATACTGTACTACTGCATTTTTGTTCCATTAGCCCTTCCCTAAAGGTTTTTTGTGTAAAAGTTAACTTTTTATTCTCTAATTCAAGGCGAGATTTTGAGCTCGCTATCCCCTTTTTTCTCTCAATTTAAATCATGTTCCCCTAGCTTTTTCCTCAACTTCTCTAAACCTTTGCTCTTTTCCCCAACTTTTCCCTTTAAATTTTAAACCCGTTTTTCCCCACGTATCTTACTTGTTCCCCCACGTACCCCCTAACTCTCTCCTCCCCGGGTTTAAATCTTCCCCGCTTTCCCTTTTTTCTTCCCCCTCTTTTCTAACTGTCCCTTTTTTTTCCTCTCAAAATTTTCCCCTCTCCCTTTTTTTTCTTCTCTTTTTCTTTCTAACTGTCTTTCTTCTCTTCCCAAATTTTCTCCCCCTTTCAAGTCTTTCCTGATTTTTAGCACTAATGAAAGATTCCCAAAATTTTTTCCCCGTTATTCCTAAATTCCAGGGGTTCATTTCCAAAAAATGGGATTCCCCAAAATTTTCAAGAATAACTTAAAAAATAAAAAGGGGGAAAATTTAAAAGGGGAAAAACCAAATGGAAAGGGGTTTAATTTCCTGCTCCCCCTCAAAATGTAAAAAAATCCCGAGGGCCCCATCCCTGCTTTAATTAAACCCAAAATGTATTAAAATTTAAAAAGAAGGGGTTTTTATTTTCCCCCCTCCCCAGCAAACAGTAAGTAAATGGGGGTTTACTTGAAACCCTCCAGTCTTCTCACCCAAAAAATCAAGATGTCCAACGACAGTTCCCTTGATAAAATAAAAGGGTCATGAAACAAATTGTCACGGGAAAAACTCGGGGGCCCAGAGGCTAAAACCTCCCAAATGTTTCAAGCTCACACAAAAAAAGATGGGGAGAAAATTTAAAAATTTTTCCTTTCCTTTACTTAAAATAAATTGAGACTATAACAATTTACCACATCTTTTAAATAAATTGTACTGTCCCTACCCCAAAAGAATGATTACTCATGGCTGGTGGTAAACCCCCTGTGGTAAGCGGGGTTGAAATTCCAATGGTAAAATTTGAATGGAATTGAATCTTGATTTTCCCTCGAGTTGAAACCTGGGAAAAATTGCAAAATTATAAGGCTTACTCAGCCCCTTTAAAAAATTTAGAAAAGTATTACCAAGGCGGGTCCTCCCCAGGAAAATTAATGAAAAGAAAAAGAAAAAAAAATTCAAAAAAAGAAAACACTTTAATTTTTTTAAATTTAAAACAAACATAAAACAATAAAACATGAAAGATATATTTCCAAAAAGAAAGAAAAATGAAAAATGAAATGAATAAAAAAAACATTTTAAAATCAACGCAAAAATATATTGGGGGGGTCTGGTGTTGGGGACACGCGTGTTTTTTGAAAATTTTAAACATTTTCGGATGATGGGGGGGGGGGGGGCCCCAGGGGTTGGTTTAAAAACCCCTGGGTTTTTTCTTTAAAAGGATTGCCTGAGTTTCCCATCCCAAAAGACAAGGGAAAACAGGGTTTTTTACCGCTACAAAAGATGGGGGTTACGTCCGCAAATTTTATACAGGTGCACAGGTAATTAAATCCAAAAAAAGGGGGAAATCTCTGGACGTTAGTCCCCTCCTCAATTTTTACCCCATTGATTGGCAGGTGACCCTCTCTGTCATCCAAGCTGGGAAAAATAGACAGTTACCCACTGCTTTAAAAAATCACTTTTCCATGATAAGTACAATACCTAAAAAGATGTGGTGATTTTTACAACAGGCAAATTAGAGCAAGACTGAAAAGGACTAAGTTTTATTTTTGGTTTAAAAGGGGAAACTTTTTCAAACCCAAAAAATCCCTAGAAAACAAGGCAGGCCCTGTTTTACAGTAGTGCTGGGACTGTGAGTTTTTATGATTACTGTTTTACCGGAACCCCCCCACGTCCCCCTTTTTTGGGGGGGGGGGAAAAAAGGAGGGGGAAAGGGGTAGTGGGAGCTAGACGGGCCCTACCTTAAAAAATAGCCAAACAAGCAAACTAAACACTTTTTGGGGGGGGGAAAAAAGGCGGGAATAGCGGGAGTTTACTTACCCTACCTTAAAAAAGTAGCCGGCCCAAAAAAACTGTTACTATATACTCCCCGCTACTCCAAACTATTGAACTTTTTTCCCCCAAGAGGCAAAGGGGCCCGGAAAAAAAAGGGGATCAGGGCGAAAAGCCAGAAACGAAAATGCACAGATAAAAGGGGGGAGGCCCAGCACATACGAAATGACATAGCATTTGAAATTTAATCCCCGACCCCATACTGCGTTTTAAACCCCAATAGGAGAAAGGGAAACGGGCAAAAACCCGGTTTTTTTGGCGAGGAAAAAAGGGGAGGAACTCCAAGAAACGATCAAGAGGGAAATGAGGAGCTCAACAATTTAAAAGGGAAGGGGTCACAGTGGGGACCCGGAAAGGGCTCCCCGGGGAAAACAGGACAGAGAAGGGCCCCAAAAGGGAATAACCAAAAAAATTTCCCGGGTGAAAATGGGACACAACTGAGGAAAAGGTAAAGAACTGCTAAGTGACCTTTATACCCCCAAGGCGGTGGGACCGGGGCATCTCCCCCCTGGGTCCCCCAGGGAGGGGGGCAGATAAAAAGCGGGGTGTGTTTTAAACCCCCAAACCCAACACATCCCTTGAAAAATGGCAATACCTGAGGGAAG
>NC_069420.1:40299968-40308618 GCF_026875155.1 Cherax quadricarinatus
GGAATAGAGAATGGAAAAAGTACAGAAGGCAGAGAACACAGAAGACAATCACACCAGAGATGAATGTATCGTTAATAATCATGGGATTAAGACCTCCCCTAAACTTTAAATCTTCTGAAGTAGCAGCTGTTAGAATGACTATTGATACGTTGTTCAGTCCGGGATTAAATGTCTCTCAGTGTTACCAAATGACGCTAATATAGTTATATTCCTCCTTCGATATATCTTTGAGCTTTTCTCCAGAGGTTTGGAAGAAATGTAGATTATGGTAGGAATGGGAAACAAAGTGCGCTACTTAGCACTTTTACAAGCTTCCGGAGCATCTTGGTGTTACAGTCAACAGTATTCTTTTTAAAATATTTGTCATTACAGGTTGTGATGTCACAAGCTAGGTTCTGCCTTAAAATCTGCACCAGAAAGGCTTTTACTTAATTTTCCAGAATAAATAACTTTAAAACTTTATCAAATGTTGCCTGAGGCAACATTTGATTAAGTTTACCTCAGTCACTCAGACGTAAGACGTTTGATGATGTTTGATATTCACTGCTCACTCACCAACACTCACCAACACTCACCAACACATCACAACTTTCACCTTTATCGTTTTCCATGAGAAATAAACATTTAAGATTATTTTTTGTTCTTCGGGAGTGTTTAATTAACACTCTCTCAAGGATGTTTGTCTTTGAAGCTCTACAGCCAACACATTTTGGGCAGAACAAAACATCACGTGGTATTATTCTGAAGCTTGAATTATGTCTTAACACATTGACTTTTGAACTTCTTGTACAGTATGTTACGGAGTTACATTGGGGTGAAGGGGGGGGGGTAAAAATACCTTGTCTAGGGTTATATATATAGTTATTTTAAAATAAGCCACCATAAGATTTGATTGTCATCAGAAATGGCAGATAAACTCACCTTTAGAAAACTTTACATATATTATCAGTAAAAATGTATACAACACAAAATCTGCCATCATTATATTTCACATATTACAGAATAGCCATAGGTAAATTCACTTATTCACGACAGTGGGTCTCAATGGCCTAACCCCCATCCCCTGTCTGCCGGCTTCCAGCCTGCTAGTCAAAAAAAAAATATTACTTCTGTACTCTCCACAATTTACACAGGCACCACATAAATACAGAACCGGGCCAATGCTAGAGCCAACTTAAGAGTACAAAAAATCCAAAAACATCCTATGGCCTAAATATTATAAAAAATGCATATTACTTAACCTTGCTAAAACACATCTTCCCAACGACTGCTAGTCCCTGGACACGTCTTTCTCAGTTCCAGACGCCCGTCCAATACGTGCCTGATACACGTACCCCTCAAGCGCTGACATTAATATAATTATGGAACATTTATTCACAATACAAAATTCACATTAATGCAGAAACCTGCATAACACCTCACCACCAGAGCACAAGTCTCACTCAGCTAGCTGTGTCCAGTTGGATGCAGCTAGTCAAGGAAAAAAAGGAAAATTTCCCTAAGGTCTGGGGAAACAGGGATAAACATCAACAAAACCAGAAAACTGCATCATTACAACAAGGACATCCTTACATAACTTGCCTTGGTGCATTCTTCTTATACAAACAAAACTACTACTCACAAAACTTTCACAATCACCACAATTATCACTGCTAATCCGAAGATGTCTGAAACCCATTTTACGTAAAACTGATCAAGTTTTGCTCCAAATGAGCCCACAATCATGCTTTATAGCTATATTCTTAAAGAAACCCAAAATTATGAAAATGTACCATCATAACACAGCGTTGGGTCAACACCGACATTGATGCTTTTTACCTATACATCATACAACCTTATAACCTGCTGAATGGATTATCTCTATACAACATATTTTCACCTAATTCCATAAGAGTAACCTGGTTACATCAGTACAAAAACAATCATAAATTGAAAAAGTATCTCTTGAAACAGCATTAGTGTGTAGAACTACAAATATCTATTTACAGTAGATACAGGTAAGCATTAACAGGTCTCCAGAAATAGTGCAGAAATTTGGGAATTGTACATATTAATTGCTACATTGAAAAGAAAATATCATTATCAACCCTGTGCCCCAGACCAATCGTCCAAGTGAGTGCTAGTCACTGGACACATCTCAGTTCCAGTCGCCCGTCCAATACGTGTCTGATACACGTGCGCTAAAGTCCTGGTATTAATATATTTATGGAGCATTTATAGACAGTACAACACTTTACATTATATACTTGACAATAATGCAGAAACGTTCATAACACAGTAAAGATGCACAACTTACGTTGCTACTAGATGTAAATGTCATTTAAAGTATGTTGTTGGTACTGTGTACTGTTAATGTGGAGGACAGTGTAAAAGATTGTTATTTATGAGATAAAAGTTATATTAATTGTTGAAATCTCTAGAAATTTCCTGTGTTTATTTTAGTCCTTTTGTATTAAGTACTCTATTGTATTAATAAAATATTAAGCTTAATAATCTCTTAACATTTTCTCTTTTTTTTATTTGATAAATCTGACGTTCATATGGATTAGAAAATCTTAAATTAGAAATTTTTAACCACAAGAATATATATTTAGACACCAGAATAATATATGAAGTTAATTTCAGCCATTTTTAAAGATGGCGCCTAAAATGACTTTTCCAGCAAATGGTGATGTGTACCCAAGTTTATCTGCTTCTTCTACATGGATACTAAATGGTACTCTGGGTTATATAAATTACAATAGGAATTCTTGCCGGACATTATTACCAAGGACAGCAGCATACCCCTCGTGGTCTGTGAACTTAGGATAAGTTGAAATAAACGACTGTTATTGAATAAGGTGGATCACAACTGGAGACTTCTGATACAGACTTGCCACACAACTACCGTCTGTGAAAATATCCTATATTAAAATTAAAATAATACATATAATATATATATATATATATAATATATATAATATATTATATATATATATATAATAATCTATAATATATATATATTATGTGTGTGCATGTGTGTGGGGCTGTGTGTGTGTGGGTTTGTGGGTGTGTTTTGGGTGTATGTGTGTGTGTGTGTGTGGGGTGTGTGTGTGGTGGGTGTTGTGTGTGTTGTGCGTGTGTGTGTGTGCGTGTGTGTGTTGTGTGTGTGCGTGTGTGTGTGTGTGGGTGGGTGTGTGTGGGTGTATGTGTGCGTGTGGTGTGGTGTGGGTGTGTGGGGTGTGTGTGGGGGGTGTGAGTGTGTGTGGTTGTATGTGTGCGTGTGTGTGTGTGTGTGTGTGTGTGTGTGTGTGTGTGTGTGTGGTGCGTGTGTGTGTGTGTGGGTGTATGTGTGTGGGGGTTGTGGTGTGTGTGTGTGGGTGTTGTGTGTTTGGGTGTGTGTGTGTGTGTGTGGGGTGTGTTTTGTGCGTGTTGGGTGTGTGGTGTGTGTGTGTTTTGTGGTGTGTGTGTGGGTGTTTGTGTGTGTGTGGTGTGGGTGTGTGTGTGTGCGTGTGTGTGTGTGTGTGTGTGTGTGGGTGTGTGTGGTGTGGGGTGTGTGTGTGTGTGTGTGGGTGTGTGGGTGTATGTGTTGTGTGTGTGTGTGCGTGTGTGTGTGTGGGTGTGAGTGTGTGTGGGTGATTGTGTGCGTGTGTGTGGGTGTGGGTGTTGTGTGGGTGTATGTCGTGCCTAATAGGTAAAACTGGTTAATCAGCAAGAATTCATTTAAAATTAAGTCCTTTCTAAAATTTTCTCTTATACGTTAAAAGATATATACTTTTTTTTTAATTTATGTTAATGTAAAAATTAATAATTTTGTACCAAAAGGATCTTAGAAAACTTACCTAACTTTATTATAAGAAGCTCAATTTAATTTATCCTAATCCAACTAAATATATTTTACATAAGTTTACAGTAATTTAATAATATACAAGTATAATGAAATATATTTTTTCGTTAAGTTCAAAATGACTTTTGCAAAATTATTACGTACACAAATTTTCGCTTACCGTATTCGGCAAGAAGAGCGTTGCTATTTCAGCCAAAATTGCAAGTTTTGCCTATTCGGTAATATATATAGGCAGAACTTGAGATCTTGGCTTAAATAACAACGCTCATCTTGCCATATAGGACAAGTGAAAATTTGTGTATGCAATAATTTCGCCAAAATCATTCTGAACCCAACAAAAAAAATATATTTGATTGTGTTTGTTTTAGTATTAAATTACTGAAAACAAATCTAAAAAATATATAGTTGGGTTAGGCTAAAATGAATTGTTCTTGTTATAATAAGGTTAGGTAAGTTTTCTAAGATTCTTTTGGTGCAAAATTAAAATTTTTTACATTAACATTAATGAAAAAAATTTACCCTTTAAAAGTATAAGAGAAAAATTTTCGAAAGGACTTAATTTTAAATAAGTTCTTGCTAATTGACCAGTTTTACTATTCGGCACGACATATATATATATATATAATAAAATATATATAATTTTATATATATAATTATTTTATATATATATATATATATATTATATTATATATATGTCGTGCCGAATAGGCAGAACTTGCCATCTTGGCTTAAATAACACGTTCATCTTGCCATA
This sequence comes from Cherax quadricarinatus, assembly GCF_026875155.1. Lineage (NCBI taxonomy): Eukaryota > Metazoa > Arthropoda > Malacostraca > Decapoda > Parastacidae > Cherax > Cherax quadricarinatus. The sequence continues at coordinate 40,304,549 of NC_069420.1, forward strand.
TAGGACAAGTGAAAATTTGTGATGCAATAATTTCGCCAAAATCATTCTGAACCTAACGAAAAAAATATATTTCACTGTGTTTGTTTAGTATTAAATTACTGTAAACAAATCTAAAATATATTTTGTTGGGTTAGGCTAAAATAAATTGCGTTTGTTATAATAAGGTTAGGTAAGTTTTCTAAGTTCCTTTTGGTGCAAAATTGTAATTTTTACATCAACATCAATGAAAAAAAATATCTTTAAACGTATAAGAGAAAATTTTAGAAAGGACTTAATTTTAAATGAGTTCTTGCTAAGTGACCAGTTTTACATATTCGGCACGACATATATATATATATATATATATATATATATATATATATATATATATATATATATTATATAAAATTTATATATATAATTTATATTTAAGAAATATTAAATATATTTAAACTACCTTATCATATATTTAGCAGAATTTAGCTAAAAAAAAAATCGAGTTTCGATCCAAAACCAAAAATTTTTATATCAATGTAAAAGATTTTTTGGGAACGTTTATTTTGAAATTGAGTTCAGCCTATTTGGCTTATTAGGATTATTAGGTACGACACATATATCACGTGTATATGTGACAGTCCTTTTCGTGTTTGTAATGGCTGTGCATACATAGCATGTTGGAGGAGTGTTATATATCTGGAGTGTCACAGTCGGTGGGTGAGAGAGTGACACACAGCTTAGAAGAGGTGATCCAATCTGAAAAACGTTGCGAAGTACCGGGATAGGTTAGGCTAGGTTAGGTTCGATTATATTTGGTTTGGTTGTGTTAGTTTACATAAACCTGTAAAAACACTTTTTTAACCACATGTCTAAATTAAAAATCCAGCTCCTGTACGTCTGGCAACGACGTAGCTGAAAATAACCAAGATACGTTCAAATATATACGAATACAAGTGTTGATGTCGTCTGTGCCACGACATTAACCTCTTTCATCTTTATAATCTAAGAATAAAACTCTAGGGGACTTGCTTGACATTTTTCACATACATGTAAGATATAATTTCATTTAGTGAGATTAATGTCTCAAATAACTAAGGGAGTTTTACCCTTGTGTTAAACTCGGTATTATTTTGATATAGTCTTTCCCTTCCAGGAGGGTGTCTTATTGACGGTGAAGGGCTCTTGATCTCAACAGTAAGAGGTACCTGCCCTTTACTTGGGTAAAAACCTGAGTGTTTCTTATTTCCAAGGGGACTGTACGACCCATGTATTTTTAGCGCTTCTTCATTAATAATAATAATAATAATAATAATAACCATGCCAGTAATAATAATAGTAGAAACGATGACATTAATAATTGTAATAATAATAATTATAATATAATTAATTATAATAGCTAAAAAAATAATAAGAATGAGTTGAAGGCTATTAATAGGTCTATTGTAGTAGTTCTCTATTCAATTAACCAGTGGAAGGCTCTTGATCCAAGAAGCTGTACCCTCCATTTTCATGGATCATACCTGACTACCTGCCATAACTATAGGAATAATAGCGCAAGGATATCACATTATACGTAATGCCAATATAAATGTTGTTTTTTTCACCCTCTCCGACTTGAAAGATGAGTAGATGTATGGTGTAAGAGAGGGTCTGCGCCCCCCTCTCCTTTCCCTGGGGCTTATCCCCCCTCCATCCCTGGTGAGGAAACTAAGGCGGGGAAACACGAGTTTTGCCCATGGCATCACTCATATGTTTCTTCCTCTCCTCTTTATTTGTTTTCCGGGAAGTTGATTTATTTACCTGTGTTTTTACTTTGTTTACCTGGGTGATTTTCAAAGAAGACAAAGGTGAGTGCAACTACAATGCTCAACACCTTCAAATATATATTCATATATAATATATATATATATATATATATATATATAATATATATAATATAAATATATATATATAAAGATTATATATATATTAAAGATATATAAAATAAATATATATAATTATAATATATATATATTAATTTTATCTTATATATATATATATATATTTATATATTATAATTATTAAATTTAATATATATTTTATATATATATATTTTAAAATTTATATATATATATAAAATTTATATATATAATTATATATATATATATAATATATATATATATATATATATATATATATATATATATATTACTCCCTTTGCACTCCCCAACAGGCAGGTAGGCTAAGTCTTGCGCATCCCTTGGTGCTAGCCAAGGGAATCATAGGCCTAAATCTTGTGCAACGTTCGTCCTAGTCACTGGATAGATATTTTTTACTTCGTGTCTTTACACCTAGTAATCTGTCAACTGAAATAACAGAGTCTATTTTTTATTCTCATTTATATTAAGAGTTGTTAAGCACGCTAGAGATGCTGCTTGAGTGTGAAGTATAACACGCTAGAGGTGCTGCTTGAGTGTGAAGTATAACACGCTAGAGGTGCTGCTTGAGTGTGAAGTATAACACGCTAGAGGTGCTGCTTGAGGGTGAAGTATAACAAGCTAGAGGTGCTGCTTGAGGGTGAAGTATAACACTAGGCTGGAAGCCACGCACTACTTGTTTATGTGAGGCCAGTCAGAGGTCACACCTCAAATTAATGCACTCTCTAGCTTAAAATAAGTCAGTAATGTGATATTAGGATAGAAATATGTACTAAAGTATATTGTTATTGTTGGAATTTATAGATACAAATTATAGAATAGGATTGCATTCAACAGGTGGGATTGGGGGTCGGCAATCGGTTATCAGGGTTTTAAAAGGATGCTTATTTGAATAAAAAAATGGAGAATTATTAAAGACTCAAATAAGTTCTAGAGACGAACTCAGGGAATTACTTTTTCTAGGTTGTGTTCAGTTTTTAGTGAACTGTCAAGTTTTGTCATGTTTGTTCCAGGAAGATAGTGTCACATTATTCAGCATATGGGAATCTTTATCAGGAACGTTTTCGCCACACAGTGGCTTCAAACAGTCCAATACAAGGAGGAGGCGTAAGGAGAGGGGGAGTATGAGGTAATCATCCCTCAACCTTAAGTCGATGTGTTCAGTCTCAAACTTGTAGAATGTACAGCATAGGGCCGTAGACGTGGCATATATACTGTAGTGAGTGAGGTGAAGCAGGCGGAGGCGGGGTCATAGTGGTCCATCCACTAGTCGAAGTAGGTCTTCGTCCAAAGGTTGAACAAGTTTGAAGAGAATTCTTTGTAACAAGTCCATGTTCTGCAAATGGTTGACAGTTGTGATGAATGGTTTGAAAACGACGAGTTGAAGATTAGACACTTATGCAGCATATGGAATCTTTATTCAGGAAACGTTTCGACACAGTGGCTTCATCAGTCCCAAAACAGGAGCCACATGGGAAGCCACTGTGTGGCGAAACGTTTCCTGAATAAAGATTCCCATATGCTGCATAAGTGTCTCAATCTTCAACTCGTCGGTTTTTCAAACCATTCATCACATAGTGTTCACCGATCTTTGATTCTCTTGCGTTACTTCAGACACTGAAAACTGTGTTTAATATACCAACGTTTCGCATGAGGAAAACTGCATCAAGTTATAAAAAATGTCAGTTACTGTCTGTATAGTTTGTCCGGTCAGGTGAAGAGTGAGGTGAGGATCTACGTTACGTGACCTGTGATTCCGCATATGTGAGGTCACCTGCTGTCATGCTGGTGGTTCTATGGAGCTCTAAAAGGTGTTTTGCTGAAACACCTGTTTATTGGTATTTTGTCAGAGGTTATAGGTCTCATGAGGATGCCTGGCTTGTATACTTTGCGTAGTTCATACATGTGTGCGGGTCTGGGATTGAAGGGAATCATACTGTATGTAGGAGATGTTTGTCGTGTTATGAATGAAAAGTTCGGTTTGTTCTTCCTAAATGACTACAACACTTCATCACTGTCTACAGAAGATACTTACACAATGTCAGAAAAAATTCCATCTCCAGCAGATACATAGTTCTAAGTGTTAACAATTAATGCAATAACCACTCCAGCTCCTTAACCAACATCATGGTTGCCACCAGAGCCCCGACCACAACAAAGAGCTTATAAAATGTCTTT
>NC_069420.1:40309118-40329118 GCF_026875155.1 Cherax quadricarinatus
TCAGGGCTCAGGGAGAGTGACCTAGTAGCATCAGTGAAGGGGGGGGGCCAGGAGGGGACTCGCCCCGCAAACCTAAAACAAATGCCACACACACCACCCACAACAACACCACATACACACACAAAACACACACACACACACACACACACACACACACAAACACACACCAACACACCACACACACACCCAACACACCACACACACAGAGTGGGGGAACCCCTAAAAGGAATATCTATCAACACCCCAACATTTTTTCAGGAGGGGAAAATCCTGGTCAAAAACCCTAGGGAGTTCTATACGGTCAGCAGTAAGACAAGAGAGAAAAGGGGGGGGTGGTTTGCATTTTTTTGGACTGCAAAAGGCGTTTAAACCAAGTTCCACACAAGAGATTGGGCAAAATGGGGGCCCAAAGCGGGGATAACAGGGAAGGCACACAATGGATCAGGGAAACTTGTCAGGAAGACAGCAGCGAGTCATGGTACGGGCGAGGTGTCAGGGGGGGCACCTGTGACCAGCGGGTCCCGCAGGGGTCAGCCCTAGGCCCAGGGGTTTTTCTGGAATTTTTAACGACATGAGGAAGGAATAACTCTAGGTGCCCTGTTTGCAGATGACGTGAAGTTGATGGAAGAATACACTCGTCGAAGACCAGCAGAACTCAAAGGATCTGGACAGGCGCAGACCTGGTCCAGAAATTGGCTCCAAGCAAAGTCATGAAGTTTGGGGGAAGGGCAAAGAAGGCCGCGACGGAGTACAGTCTAGGGGGTCGGGGGACTAAAAACCTCACCGGGAAAAAAAGTCTTGGGGTGGTAAACACCAGGCACATCTCCTAAAGCGCCATCAACCAAATAACTGCTGCAGCTAGGGGCGCCTAGCAAAACCTCAAAACAGCATTCCGACATCTTAATAAGGAATCGTTCAGGACCTTGTACCCCGTTTTACGTTGGCCCCATATTGGAGTATGCGGCACGTTTTGGACCCACACCAGCCAAGCACGTAAAGAAATAGAGAAAGTGCAAAGGTTTGCAACAAGACTGTCCCGAGCTAAGAGGTATGTCCTACGAGGAGAGGTTAAGGGAAATCAACCTGACGACACTGGAGGACAGGAGAGATAGGGGGGACATGATAACGACATACAAAATACTGAGAGGAATTGACAAGGTGGACAAAGACAGGATGTTCCAGAGATTGGACACAGTAACAAGGGGACACAGTTGGAAGCTGAAGACACAGTGAATCACAGGGATGTTAGGAAGTATTTCAGTCACAGAGTGTCAGTAAGTGGAATAGTTTTGGGGGCGATGTAGTGGGGGCGGAACCATTTCATAGCTTTAAGCCCGAGGGATGGGGAAAAACTACGGCCCCAGGAGAGTGCCTAGTACGATCAGTGAAGAGCGGGGCCAGGAGCTCGACTCACCCCCGCAACTTTAACTAATGACACACACACACACCACCCACACACACATCACAAACCACACACAACACACACCACAAACAACACAACCACACACAAAACACACACACACACACACAAAACACACACACACACACCATACACCCCCACACCGAATGGAACTCAAGGGCATGACCCTCTACCAGGCCCATCTGGAGAAGCCGCACCATTTGGAGCCCGCCCGTCAAGCACGTTAAGAAATAGAGATGAAAGGTTTGTGACAAGGTTATTCCAGAGAAAGGGGAATGTCCTACGAAGAAAGGCTGGGGGAAAATTGGCCCCAAACGACACGGGAGGGACAGGAGGGAAGGGGAGAATAAAAAACGACATCAAAATACTGGTGGAATAGACAAGGGCAAGACAAGATTTTCCCGGGGGGGCACAGAAAAAAGGGTCACTCTTGGAAGTTAAGACTCAGATGAGCCAAGGGAATTTAGGAAGCATTTTTTTCGGTCATAGAGGGTCAGAAGTGGAATAGTCGGGGCGGCGACGTATGGAGGCGGGAAAACCAAAAACAACTTTAAGACGGGGTTGATAAAGCTCATGGAGCAGGGAGAGAGAGAGGACCTAGTAGCATTCAGTGAAGAGGCGGGGCTAGGAGCTGAGTCTCGACCCTGCAACTACAATTACGGGGAGTACAATTAGGTGAGTACACACACACACAGACACACCACCACACACCCCACACACACACACACACACACACACACACACCACACACACACATACACACACACACACACACACACACACACACACCCCCACACCACACACATAGCAACCCTCATAGCAGCCCCCCCCCTCATAGGTCTCCGCCAGGGCTCCCGCTTCCCTTACCCCAGCGTTCTCCCAGACCACAGTTTTAGAAATGAAGTTGAAGGTTTGGTATACAAATGGAGATGGAATAACAAATAAATGTGAGGAGTGGCATGAAAGAATCAAGGAGACGTCCCCAGACATCATAGCAGTCACATAAACGAAACTCACTGAGATGATAACAGACGCAATCTTCCCACCCGGATATCAGATCCTGAGGAAAGATAGAAGGAGCAGAGGGAAAGGAGGAATTGCACTGCTCATTAAAAGCCAATGGGGGGTTTGAGGAAATGGAAAGAATGGACGAAATTGGCAATAGGGATTACATAGTAGATACAATTCAGTCAGAGGGACATAAGGTAGTCATTGCAGTGATGAATAACCAGCAACAGAAGAGAGTAGAGTGTTGGATGAAATACACACAACTGAGGAAAAGGTGAAGAAGCTGCTAAGTAACCTTGATACCTCAAAGGGGGTAGGACAGGACAACATCTCTCCGTGGGTCCTTAGAGAGGGAGCAGAGATGTTGTGTGTGTGCCACTAACCACAATTTTCAATGCATGGAAGACAGCAAATGTAGTCCCCATTTTTAAGATAGGAGACAGAAACAGGGCAATAAACTATTGACCAGTGTCACTGACGTGCATAGTATGCAGTCATGGAGAAGATTATCAGGAAGAGAGTGGCGGAGCACCTAGAACGGAACAAGCATATTAACGACAACCAACACGGATTCAGGGAAGGCAAATCCTGTGTTACACCCCTACTGGAGTTTTATGACAAGGTAACAGAAGTAAGACACGAAAGAGAGGGGTGGGTAAATTGCATTTTCTTGGATTGCAAGAATGCCTTCAACACAATTCCTCACAAGAGATTAGTGGAAAAGCTACAGGATCAGGCACGTATAACAGGAAAGGCACTGCAATGGATCAGTGAATACCTGACAGGGAGGCAACAACGAGTCATGGTACGTGATGAGGTATCACAGTGGGGGCCTGTGACGAGCGGGGTTCCATAGGGGTCAGTCCTAGGGCCAGTGCTATTTTTGGTATATGTGAATGACATGACGGAAGGGATAGACTCAGAAGTGTCCCTATTTGCTGACGATATGACGTTAATGAGGAGAATTAAATCAGATGAGGATCAGGCAGGACTTCAAAGAGACCTGGACAGGCTGACACATGGTCCAGCAAATGGCTCCTCGAATTTAATCCCGCCAATTGCAAAGTCATGAAGATCGAGGTAGGGCAAAGAAGACCGCACAGAGAGTATAGGTTAGGAGGCCAAAGACTGCAAACCTCACTCAAGCAAAAGGATCCTGGGATGAGTATAATGCCGAGCACATCTGAAGCGCACATCAACCAGATAACTGCTGCAACATATGGGCGCCTGGTAAACCTGAGAATAGCGTTCCGATAGCTCAGTAAGGAATCGTTCAAGACTGTACACCGTGTGCGTCAGGCCTATACTGGAGTATGCAGCACCTGTTTGGAACCCACACCTGGTCAAGCACATCAAGAAATTAGAGAAAGTGCAAAGATTTGCAACAAGGCTAGTTCCAGAGCAAAGGGGGAATGTCTTACGAAGAAAGGTTAAGGGAAATCGGCCTGAAGACACTGGAGGACAGGAGGAATTGGCTAGGTGGAGAAAGACAGGATGTTCCAGAGATGGGACACTGAAACAAGGGGCCACAATTGGAAGTTGAAGACTCAGACGAGTCAAAGAGATGTTAGGAAGTATACATTAGTCATTGAGTTGTTAGGAATTGGAATAATCTGGCAAGCAATGTAGTGGAGGCAGGAACCATACATAGTTTTAAGACGAGGTATGATAAAGCTCATGGAGCAGAGAGAGAGAGAGGACTTAGTAGCGATCAGTGAAGAGGCGGGGCAAGGAGCTATGTCTCGACTCCTGCAACCACAAATAGGTGAATACAAATAGGTGAGTACACACACACACACACGGCAAAGTTGATGATCATGGGTGACTTCAATCACAAGGAAATCGACTGGGAGAACCTGGAGCCACACGGAGGCCCAGAAACGTGGAGAGCTAAAATGATGCAGGTGGTACTGGAAAACCTCATGTACCAACACGTAAGGCACACTGACAGAGAGAGAGAGAGAGAGAGAGAGAGAGAGAGAGAGAGAGAGTACTGCATATTTTGAGGGTATCACATATGAAAGACCCCTGGAGGCCAGTGACCACGTGGTTCTGAGCTTCGAATACATAGTAGAGTTACAAGTGGAGAGGGAAGCAGGAAGGGCAGGACGAATGAAGGCAAACTACAAGAGAGGGAACTATACAGGCATGAAGATTCCCTGCACGGGTTTCAATGGGACATAGAACTGGCAGGGAAGTCAGTAAATGAGATGATGGAATATGCGACAACAATATGCAAGGAAGCTGTGGAGAGGTTTGTACCCAAGGGTAACAGAAATAATGAGAAACCAGGATGAGCCCTTGGTTTACCCAAAGGTGTAGAGAGGCCAAAACCAAGTGTGCTACAGAATGGAAGAAGAATAGAAGGCAGAGGACCCAGAAGAATAAGGAGAGCAGTCGCAGAGCCAGAAATGAATATGCACAGGTAAGACAGGAAGCCCAACAACAACACGAAAATGACATAGCAGCAAAAGCCAAATCTGACCCGAAGCTGTTGTACAGCCGCATCAGCAGGGAAACAACAGTACCAGGACCAAGTAATCAGGCTGAGGAACGAAGGAAGAGAGATCACAAGAAACGACCATAAAGTATGTGAGGAGCTCAACATGAGATTCAATGAAGTGTTCACAGAGGAGACAGAAGGGACTCCAGAAAGACAGGTGGGGTACACCACCAAGTGTTGGACACAATACATACAACCGAGGAACAAGTGAAGAGGATACTAAGCGAGCTAGATACCTCAAAGGCGATCAGTCCAGATAACATCTCTCCATGGGTCCTGAGAGAGGGAACAGAGGCGCTATGTGTACCATTAACAACAATCTTCAACAAATCTATCGAAACAGGGCGACTACTTGAGGTATGGAAGACAGCAAATGTAGTCCCAATTTTTAAGAAAGGAGACAGACACGAAGCATTAAACTACAGACCAGTGTCACTGACATATATAGCATGCAAAGTCATGGAGAAGATTACCAGAGAAGAGTGGTGGAACACCTAGAAAGGAATGAACTTATCAACTGGAGTTCTATGACAGGGTGACAGCAGTAAGACAAGAGAGAGAGGGGTGGGTAGATTGTGTCTTCTTGGACTGTTAGAAGGCGTTTGAAACAGTTCCCCACAGGAGATTAGTTCAAAAGCTGGAGAACCAGGCAGGGATAACAGGGAAGGCACTGCAATGGATTAGGAAATACCTGTCAGGAAGACAACAGCGAGTCACGGTACGTGGTGAGGTGTCAGAGTGGGCGCCTGTGACGAGTGGGGTTCCACAGGGGTCAGTCCTAGGACCGGTATTGTTTCTGGCATTTGTGAACGACATGACGGAAGGAACAGACTCAGAAGTGTTCCTGTTTGCAGATGATATAGAGTTGATGAGAAGAATTCAGTCGGACGAGGACTGGGCAGAACTACAAAGGGATCTGGACAGGCTGCAGGCCTGGTCCAACAATTAACTCCTGGAGTTCAACCCCACCAAGTGCAAAGCCATGAAGATTGGGGAAGGGCAAAGAAGACCGCAGATGGAGTACAGTCTAGAGGGCCAGAGACTACAAACCTCACTCAAGGAAAAGGACCTTGGGGTGAATATAACACCAGGCACATCTCCTGAGGCGCACATCAACAAAATAACTGCTGCAGCTTACGAACGACTAGTAAACCTAAGAACAGCATTCAGACATCTCAGTATGTAATTGTTTTAAGCCTATATTGGAGTATGCAGCACCAGTTTGGAACCCACACCTAGCCAAGCACGTAAGAAAACTAGAGAAAGTGCAAAGGTTTGCAACAAGACCAGTCGCGGAACTAAGGGGCATGTCCTATGAGAAGAGGTTAAGGGAAATCGACCTGATGACACTGGAGGACAGAAGAAATAGGGGGGATATGATAATGATATATAAAATACTGACAGGAATCGACAAAGTGGACAGAGACAAGATGTTCCAGAGATGGGACACAGCAGCAAGGGGTCACAGTTGGAAGTTGAAGACACAGATGAATCACAGGGACGTTAGGAAGTATTTCTTCAGTCACAGAGTTGTCAGGAAGTGGAATAGTCTGGGAAGTGATGTAGAGGAGGCAGGATCCATTCACAGCTTTAAGATGTATGACAAAGCTCTTGGAGTAGGAAGAGTGATCGAGTAGCGGCCAGTGAAGAAGCGGGGCCAGGAGCCGTGACTCGACCCCTGCAACCACAAATAGGTGAGTACACACTATATATATATATTATATATATATATATATATATATATATATATATATATATTATATATATATGTATATATATATATATATATATATATATAATATATATATATATATATATATATATATATAGATATGTCGTGCCGAATATGTAAAACTGGTCAAATAGCAAGAACTCATTTAAAATTAAGTCCTTTCTAAAATTTTCTCTTATACGTTTAAAGATATATTTTTTTCATTAATGTAATACAAAAATTTTTAATTTTGCACCAAAAGAATCTTAGAAAACTTACCTAACCTTATTATAACAAGATCAATTTATTTTAGCCTAACCCAACTAAATATATTTTAGATTTGTTTATAGTAATTTAATACTAAACAAACACAGTGAAATATATTTTTTTCGTTAGGTTCAGAATGATTTGGGCGATATTATTGCATACACAAATTTTCACTTGTCCTATATGGCAAGATGAACATTGCTATTTAAGCCAAGATCGCAAATTCTGCCTATTCGGCACTATATATATATATATATATATATATATATATATATATATATATATATATATATATATATATATATATATATATTATATATGTACCGCTCGAACCGCGGTCCATAAATTGACAGTCGGTCGCTCTACCGCCTAGGCTTCTAATAGAGAAATCTGGGAAGCAGTGATTCTGTACATACTGCCGTCACAGCCACTAACTGTAACCCAACTGGCAACTTCTCCACAGCCTAAGAACTTTAACAGTAGATCTATTCTCACTTACTCACAGACATACAGTCCATCAACTCAGATTAAGTTGAAATAAACAAATATAAAATTCTCTACAATCCTGTAAGAAAAAAAATTATTTTATACTTATTCAGTTTGTCCAATTTGATAAATATTCCTAAGATTCCAAGTTTTAACAAAAATATTCATTGTGGTAATAAATGTGTTCACACATTAACCAGACGGAATGTTTATTGTCCTGGGGATAAGATACATCAGCCATCAAATACTGAAATCTGATCACTAGAGGTAAACACATATTTTGATCGTGATGATTAAACGGAAAATTTCACACAATTTTACTTAAAGTGGTCAAGTCTGCTCCTACAATCTTGAATTTCACTCTCCGACGTCGATGAATTAGGAGGCAATTGTTAAACATTTAAAGCTATGGCACTGAGGCTTTTGGAAGTTATTCCAGCCATTCCAGAATACCTGGAGTATACGGATACTGGAAACGGGTTCAATAACTTTGGTCACAGGTTACCTGCACATGCCAATTGATCTTAGAGTCTAGGCCTCGTTACCGTACACAAGAGGTCAAAATTTGAATCCGATAGGATGAAGAGCTCTTAAGTTATTAACTGAAGAACTCTGAAAAAATGGAAAAAGAAGAAAAAAAATAGAAAAAATGTTCGCAACCTCTTGAAGGATCCCTTGAGGGATACGTAATACCTGGTATATTATCCTGACTACTTATTTATATCAAGATAATTTATCCGTAACCAACTGTACAATAACTAGAAAAGACAGCAAGTGTTTACTGATTACACATAACAAGAATCAATTATGAAACACAACCATTGAACTCAAGAGAGCTCAGGGAGGAGCAACCTCTCTCTCTCTCTCTCTCTCTCTCTCTCTCTCTCGAGTTGGTTGAGTGGTTATTTTTTATTATTAACTCTTACTGTGTGTAGTCTTTTCTGATCATTATACATCTGGTTACGGAGAAATTAGCTTGACATAAATAAGTAGTTAAATAATACATCAGGTATTATGTATCCCCTAAGAGACCATTAAGAAGCTGCGTGATTAATTTTCCTAATTTTTTTTTCTTATTTTTTTTAACGTGGAAACTGTCTTGCAACCTTCTTTGGTATTTCTAGAAGATCTCATCAAGAAATACCTACCTACAGATGTCAGGACACTTTAATAAAGTTAGCAATTATATCACACATCCTATTATATCCTACCTCTTGGATGGAGTATTTCGCTCTGGCTTAAGCTTCATCAAGTTAAAATTTAAAACTTTATAAAGCTCAATCCGAAGAGAAACTCTCTTCTAAAATACAAATTTACTATATATTATGTCTCTTCTGTCTCAAACTTTTCTTAAAGAGTCCGACAAAGGTTGTATATGTGTTTTAAAAGTTACATATTATCCGTATACATATGGTTAAAGCAGGGGGGAGTAGAGGGAAGCCAAATATACTGCCTTAACTCGCCACTGTCACCCTTTATGCTCATACTTATTCTTGTCTGCATACAAATGACTATTTAAAGATGAATTATATGCCATGACGGTCATGTGTGTAGGCAAGGATAAAAATATCATGGTGCATAATGTGACACCGCGAATATAAACTATCCTCTATGTACATACTCTTTCAATTATGTAAATAAACAATGCAACGTAAGAGGTTCTTTAAGTGTATATAGGAGTAGGAACAGAGCAGAGCGAATTTAGCTGTTTTAAAAATATGCACTGTTGATATGTCTGCATGACGTGAGTCTGTTTTCTTGGCTTGTTTTCAGCAGCCATCATCTAATGAAGGTTTTGCAAGCATCACTAATACTGTTCCCCAGCCTGGTTCCTCTCTATCTCTTGTGTTGCTATGGCAACCTGGTTCCTCTATCTTTTGTTGCTATGGCAACCTTACTTCTTTTCTTCTGTTACTATGGCAACCTGACTCCCCGTCTTGTGTTGTTGTAACAACATGGTTACCCTTTTGTGTTGTTATAGAAAGGTAGACGTACAGTATATGCTTCTAAAGCTGCAATTGCAACATCTGTTGAGAATGCTACAACTACTTAAATTACTACCACTACTACTACTACTACTACTACTTCGACTACAATTTATGCTACTACTTATGGTATTTCTGTTATTTATGGTGCTACTACTGTTGCTGTCTGTAACATAAGTCATCTATAATCACCACGTTTTGGTGGATAATTCATAAACTGACGTCAACATTCCATTCACCAGTTGACTCTCGTGTTAGAAAAATGCTTGTTTAAGTGGTTCATAAAAAAACTACATTATTGTTTCTCTTATACTTTCAACAGGCAGTCTTGTTTCAGTGCTCTATAAATGTGCAAAAAAAAAAATACCCCACATTTATGTTGTAATTCTTGCTTCGGGGTTTCATGCCGTTGTTTTACGTTACTGTAGTCTTCGTTACATCAGAGAAAGTTAAGTGCTTTGAGTGTTTCTTCACAGGATCTATCTGAATGACGATGCTATACCTGTTGTCCGTTATATACTATCTCACTGTCTTAGTGTTTGTGTAAGAGATCCGAGAACCAAACATAGGGCACCATATTCACGTTGAGATCATGTTATAACGTGTCACTACTGTTTCTGATGTTCTGTAGCAGGGAATTTCTATCTATGAAACCCGTTGTCAATGCTGCGTGCAGTTAAACATTGTTTAGCACAATTTGTCACTACTGAGAGCTCCAGGGTTCTCGTCTTGTGTCTCTGAGTGTGTTTACAAGCTATTTATATTCATTAAAAATTATATAAGTAAAATACATAGGTTTTCACTTGTCCACATTGAAGTTCATCTTGGACCACTGCGAAAACCTGGATATTCAGGTTCCTCTCAATACGGATGTGGTGCTAGTTTCCAAATGTCATGTCATCTACCCTGCTATTTTGGGTGCTAGTCCCCTTCAAATTCTATTAAGCCAAATGAAAAAAAAATGGATTTACCCGAAGACTGATTCCCGAGAAGTTGCGCTGGTTAAGTCCGGCCATTCAGGTATTCCTCCATGCCTATCACTGAGTGAGGCAGTCGTTCTTGCAGGCCTAACGTTTCTCTTCTAATCATGCACATTAATTTTGGCTCAGAATCTTCCATCCAGAGACTTGCTGAAGGCATTATATATATATATATATATATATATATATATATATATATATATATATATATATATATATATATATATATATTATATATATATATATATATATGTATGTCGTGCCGAATATGTAAAACTGGTCAATTAGCAAGAACTCATTTAAAATTAAGTCCTTTCTAAAATTTTCTCTTATACGTTTAAAGATATATTTTTCTCATTAATGTTAATGTAAAAAATTTAAATTTTGCTCCAAAAGAATCTTAGAAAACTTACCTAACCTTATTATAAAAAGAACAATTTATTTTAGCCTAACCCAACTAAATATATTTTAGATTTGTTTACAATAATTTAATACTAAACAAACACAGTGAAATATATTTTTTTCGTTAGGTTCAGAATGATTTTGACGAAATTATTGCATACACAAATTTTCGCTTGTCCTATATGGCAAGATGAGCGTTGCTATTTAAGCCAAGATCGCAAGTTCTGCCTATTCGGCACGACATATATATATATATTATATAATATATATATATATAATATAATATATATTATATATTATAATATTAATACTATAATATATATTGTGTGTGTGTGTTTGTGTGTGTGGTGTGATTGTTGTTGTGATGTTGTTGTGTTAATTTACCTTTTGTCTTAGGCACATGTCATTAGCACACTAGGCCTGTTTTATATGGTGTGTACTGCGCGTGCATATGTTGTTGTGTGTGTGTGTGTGTGTGTGTGTGTGTGTGTGTGTGTGTGTGTGTGTGTGTGTGTGGTAGGAGTAGAGAGAGAGACGGAGTTAGAAGAGACCGGAAGAGAGGTGCGGAGATAGAGGTGTTTAGTTATGAGGCGTATATTGCTTGTGACAATCCAAAAATTTTCAGGAAATGAGATGAGGCAGTAGCTCCACCAAAAACAGGCAGTGCTCCAGAAAAACAGGCAGTGCTCCAATAAACAAAAGGCCAGTGCCCACCAACAAAAGCATCTTCTCCAAACAACAACCAGTGCCACCAACAACAGGCCAGTGCTCCATAAACAACAGGCCAGTGCTCCACCAAACAACAGGCCAGTGCTCCAATAAACAACAGGCCAGTGCTCCACCAAACAACAGGCCAGTGCTCCAATAAACAACAGGCCAGTGCTCCACCAAACAACAGGCCAGTGCTCCAATAAACAACAGGCCAGTGCTCCACCAAACAACACGCCAGTGCTCCAATAAACAACAGGCCAGTGCTCCACCAAACAACAGGCCAGTGCTCCACCAAACAACAGGCCAGTGCTCCAATAAACAACAGGCCAGTGCTCCAATAAACAACAGGCCAGTGCTCCAATAAACAACAGGCCAGTGCTCCAATAAACAACAGGCCAGTGCTCCAATAAACAACAGGCCAGTGCTCCACCAAACAACAGGCCAGTGCTCCACCAAACAACAGGCCAGTGCTCCAATAAACAACAGGCCAGTGCTCCAATAAACAACAGGCCAGTGCTCCAATAAACAACAGGCCAGTGCTCCACCAAACAACAGGCCAGTGCTCCACCAAACAACAGGCCAGTGCTCCAATAAACAACAGGCCAGTGCTCCAATAAACACCAGGCCAGTGCTCCAATAAACAACAGGCTAGTGCTCCGATAAACAACAGGCCAGTGCTCCACCAAACAACAGGCCAGTGCTCCACCAAACAACAGGCCAGTGCTCCAATAAACAACAGGCCAGTGCTCCAATAAACAACCAGGCCAGTGCCCCACCAAAACAACAGGCCAGTGCTCCACCAAACAACAGGCCAGTGCTCCACCAAACAACAGGCCAGTGCTCCACCAAACAACAGGCCAGTGCTCCACCAAACAACAGGCCAGTGCTCCAATAAACAACAGGCCAGTGCTCCACCAAACAACAGGCCAGTGCTCCAACAAACAACAGGCCAGTGCTCCACCAAACAACAGGCCAGTGCTCCTCCAAACAACAGGCCAGTGCTCCACCAAACAACAGGCCAGTGCTCCAATAAACAACAGGCCAGTGCTCCACCAAACAACAGGCCAGTGCTCCAATAAACAACAGGCCAGTGCTCCACCAAACAACAGGCCAGTGCTCCACCAAACAACAGGCCAGTGCTCCAATAAACAACAGGCCAGTGCTCCACCAAAACAACAGGCCAGTGCTCCAAAAACAACAGCCAGTGCTCCACAACAGGCCAGTGCTCCAATAAACAACAAGCCAGTGCTCCACCAAACAACAGGCCAGTGCTCCAATAAACAACAAGCCAGTGCTCCACCAAACAACAGGCCAGTGCTCCAATAAACAACAGGCCAGTGCTCCAATAAACAAGCCAGTGCTCCACCAAACAACAGGCCAGTGCTCCAATAAACAACAAGCCAGTGCTCCCACCAACCAAACCAGGCCAGTGCTCCAAAAAACAACAGGCCAGTGCTCCAATAAACAACAAGCCAGTGCTACCAACACACCAAAACAACAGGCCAGTGCTCCAATAAACAACAAGGCACCACAGGCCAGTGCTCCAATAAACAAAAAGCCAGTGCTAATCCACCACCAACAACAGGCCAGTGCTCCAATAAACAACAAGCCAGTGCTCCACCAAACAACAGGCCAGTGCTCCAATAAACAACAAGCCAGTGCTCCACCAAACAACAGGCCAGTGCTCCAATAAACAACAAGCCAGTGCTCCACCAAACAACAGGCCAGTGCTCCAATAAACAACAGGCCAGTGCTCCAATAAACAACAAGCCAGTGCTCCACCAAACAACAGGCCAGTGCTCCAATAAACAACAGGCCAGTGCTCCAATAAACAACAAGCCAGTGCTCCAATACACAACAGGCCAGTGCTCCAATAAACAACAAGCCAGTGCTCCACCAAACAACAGGCCAGTGCTCCAATAAACAACAGGCCAGTTCTCCACCAAACAACAGGCCAGTGCTCCAATAAACAACAGGCCAGTTCTCCACCAAACAACAGGCCAGTTCTCCACCAAACAACAGGCCAGTTCTCCACCAAACAACAGGCCAGTGCTCCACCAAACAACAGGCCAGTTCTCCACCAAACAACAGGCCAGTGCTCCACCAAACAACAGGCCAGTGCTCCAATAAACAACAGGCCAGTTCTCCACCAAACAACAGGCCAGTTCTCCACCAAACAACAGGCCAGTTCTCCACCAAACAACAGGCCAGTTCTCCACCAAACAACAGGCCAGTGCTCCACCAAACAACAGGCCAGTGCTCCACCAAACAACAGGCCAGTGCTCCACCAAACAACAGGCCAGTGCTCCTCCAAAAAACAGGCCAGTGCTCCACCAAACAACAGGCCAGTGCTCCACCAAACAACAGGCCAGTGCTCCTCCAAACAACAGGCCAGTGCTCCACCAAACAACAGGCCAGTGCTCCACCAAACAACAGGCCAGTGCTCCTCCAAACAACAGGCCAGTGCTCCACCAAACAACAGGCCAGTTCTCCACCAAACAACAGGCCAGTGCTCCACCAAACAACAGGCCAGTGCTCCACCAAACAACAGGCCAGTGCTCCACCAAACAACAGGCCAGTGCTCCTCCAAACAACAGGCCAGTGCTCCACCAAACAACAGGCCAGTGCTCCACCAAACAACAGGCCAGTGCTCCTCCAAACAACCGGCCAGTGCTCCACCAAACAACAGGCCAGTTCTCCACCAAACAACAGGCCAGTGCTCCACCAAACAACAGGCCAGTGCTCCACCAAACAACAGGCCAGTGCTCCACCAAACAACAGGCCAGTGCTCCACCAAACGAGCCATCACACTTTAATAACATACTTCAAATTTTCTCCATACCGTAAGCTTTGGAAGCTTAGTGGCCAGGAACTGCGACTCAAGACATCAGGAGTGGGCGGTAAGGAGTTCGAGTGGATGGGTGGTGGGAGGGAGATTGAAAGATGGGTGGTGGGAGGGAGACTGAGAGGTCGGTGATGGGAGGGAGATTGAGAGGTCTGTGGGGAGAGAGAGGGATGATTCGTGGTAGAGGGGTGAGAATGTTTGGGCAGTGGATAGAGTGGGTGGGTGCGAGGTTAATGGGTGAGCAGTGAGAAGGGAGAGGGAGTGGGTTGTGTAAAGGGAGTGTGGGTGAGAAGTGAGAAGATAGAAGGGACAGGAAGGAGAGAGAGGAAGCAGAGAAGGAGGAGGAGTTTATATGCAAGGAAGCATGACGCCAAGGCTGCCATAGAGACATAATTTATACCCCCATCGTGTCAGTCTCCTTACCACTTGAGACAATGATCTGCTACACACGGAGACGAGAAACGGCACACTCTTTATAATAGTTACACTTCATGATATAAAGCTTCTCAAAACTCTCTTGCCAAAATAGGGGAATTGCCAATAAACCCCTGGCTGCCTTCAAGAGAGAGCTGGACAGATACCTAAAGTCAGTGCCGGATCAGCCGGGCTGTGGCTCGTACGTTGGACTGCGTGCGGCCAGCAGTAACAGCCTAGTTGATCAGGCCCTGATCCATCGGGAGGCCTGGTCATGGACCGGGCCGCGGGGGCGTTGATCCCCGGAATAACCTCCAGGTAACCTCCAGGTAAACCTGAATCTAGTTAACAAATGTAGTGAATTACCAAGAGTGAAAGTTACAGAAAAACATCTTTTCAGTTAATAATTTCTTCCAGGCAAATCTATGGCACTGCAATGGGAAATCCTCTTGGCCTAATTTTCGTTACATTAATTCTATATAATACAGACAAGTTGATGAATTAGACACAGGCGTAAATTCTTGGTATTGTAACTGGTAGAGACGTTCCTTCTTGGCTTTGTCAGTCCAATATAGAAAAGAAATACTGGAGATGATGGAAGAAATTAAGAGGTAATTTGGGGTTGTTCAGCTCCTCAACCTTGACGGATGTTCAGCTCCTCAACCTTGATAGGTTTTTCAGCTCCTCAGACTTGATAAATCTAAAGTATATACTTGAACGAGAAAAGAAATACAGCAGTTGATAACAACAGAGGAGAGCGGAACCTAACACCGAGTCCCTCCCTACTCCTTCCCTCAACTCACACAGAGGTCAGTAGTTGGCGATATGCTGCTTAGGTTAGGTTAGGTAAGGTTCGTGCCGACCGGAAAGAAACTTGATCAATGGCTCATGTCCCTCCCCGGTCCTGTGTGAAATACATTATGTCTTGCAGCTGATTTTAACTAGGTTTATGTGTTGTGTACCTGCAATAATCGTTAATATATCAGACTCTCTTTCTGCACTGCTTGGTATGGACTCAGCCTCAAAACGAGGTCTGTTTCCGCATATCAAGTATGCTTCGGGAACTCAGCTTACTCTAATACTGAATGGACTTACTCTCTGCCTGCCTTGTAGCTGACACAACGAAGTATTTTGAGGACACTCTTTGACTAGCTGATATCTGCATAAACCTGCACTGTGTTGCCTAGTGGTCGTGTGCAAGTGAGCTGCACAGTATAATACTTGTAAGAGGTCTTAAGAGTTTTGTTATTTGTTATTTTTGTTATTTGTTTTGTTATTTGTTGAATACTTACATTAATATACGCCACAACTGATATATACATTACGACTGACAAAATAATTGTTTACAATCAATTATTATGTCAATTATGACTACTATATATATGTACAAAATGTCTTTCTTGGGTAAAGCTAAGAGGATCTTACACCTGTGTCATCAGTCCCTAGATTGGTAAATAGAAATAATATTATCAGTTTAAAAGCGTGAGATGGTTTGTCTAAAACAATCTCTGCTATGGTGCCACGAGCAGCCATGCCTCGCATCAGGTCACGTGTGGAGGCCAGGTCACGTGTGGAGGCCAGGTTTCATGTGGAGGCCAGGTTTCATGTGGAGGTCAGGTCTCATGTGGAGGTCAGGTCTCATGTGGAGGTCAGGTCTCATGTGGAGGTCAGGTCTCATGTGGAGGTCAGGTCTCATGTGGAGGTCAGGTCTCATGTGGAGGTCAGGTCTCATGTGGAGGTCAGGTCTCATGTGGAGGTCAGGTCTCATGTAGAGGTCAGGTCTCATATGGAGGTCAGTTCTCATGTGGAGGTCAGGTCTCATGTGGAGGTCAGGTCTCATGTGGAGGTCAGGTCTCATGTGGAGGTCAGGTCTCATGTGGAGGTCAGGTCTCATGTGGAGGTCAGGTCTCATGTGGAGGTCAGGTCTCATATGGAGGTCAGGTCTCATGTGGAGGTCAGGTCTCATGTGGAGGTCAGGTCTCATGTGGAGGTCAGGTCTTATGTGGAGGTCAGTTCTCATGTGGAGGTCAGGTCTCATGTGGAGGTCAGGTCTCATGTGGAGGTCAGTTCTCATGTGGAGGTCAGGTCTCATGTGGAGGTCAGGTCTCATGTGGAGGTCAGGTCTCATGTGGAGGTCAGGTCTCATATGGAGGTCAGGTCTCATATGGAGGTCAGGTCTCATATGGAGGTCAGGTCTCATATGGAGGTCAGGTCTCATATGGAGGTCAGGTCTCATATGGAGGTCAGGTCTCATGTGGAGGTCAGGTCTCATATGGAGGTCAGGTCTCATATGGAGGTCAGGTCTCATATGGAGGTCAGGTCTCATATGGAGGTCAGGTCTCATATGGAGGTCAGGTCTCATGTGGAGGTCAGGTCTCATGTGGAGGTCAGGTCTCATGTGGAGGTCAGGTCTCATGTGGAGGTCAGGTCTCATGTGGAGGTCAGGTCTCATGTGGAGGTCAGGTCTCATGTGGAGGTCAGGTCTCATGTGGAGGTCAGGTCTCATGTGGAGGTCAGGTCTCATGTGGAGGTCAGGTCTCATGTGGAGGTCAGGTCTCATGTGGAGGTCAGGTCTCATGTGGAGGTCAGGTCTCATGTGGTCTAGTGCCATCACTTCAGACGTGTAAAACACTGTTAAGTTAAATAA
The DNA here is from genome assembly GCF_026875155.1 of Cherax quadricarinatus. Classification (NCBI taxonomy): domain Eukaryota; kingdom Metazoa; phylum Arthropoda; class Malacostraca; order Decapoda; family Parastacidae; genus Cherax; species Cherax quadricarinatus. The sequence continues at coordinate 40,326,498 of NC_069420.1, forward strand.
TATAACTGAAGCTAAATAACACGTGACGAAGAGTAGAAACCTTGGAGAGAGAGAGAGAGAGAGAGAGAGAGAGAGAGAGAGAGAGAGAGAGAGAGAGAGAGAGAGAGAGAGAGAGAGAGAGAGAGAGAGAGAGAGAGAGAGAGAGAGAGAGAGAGTATATCTGTATAAAAACTGATAACTAAAGTCTAGCAGGAAGAATACAAATGACAATATGATAGACGGAATAAATCACAACGAACCTAAAAGATAAAAATTAAACTTTAGAAGAGGTTTCCGTCCATTATCAAGTCACGACATAAAGACAGTCTAAGGAAGACCGAAAGGTCGTCTAATGTTTGCTCTGCAACTAGTGGGTCAGCTGTGTATAATATAACTACGGGTCCTCCTGCCTTGCAATCTCTCAACGTTCGCTGCCACCTCAACAAATTTATGTAACTAAAATAATGTGTTATACAGAAAGCCAGGCATGGATATGTACAGGAAAGGTGGATCAACACGAACAACACGGACCAATCATGGAGGTAAAAAGGACAAAAGTGAAACTAATGCGACATTTTATTGTGGCAACGTTTCGCTCTCCAGAAGCTTTAAGAACATTAGAACGGAGAAACACTGCAGCAGGCCTGTTGGCCCATACTGGACAGGTCTTTCACAAATCCAACCCACTAACAGAGTATCTGCCCAACCCACTGTCAGTGCTACCCCAAGCAATAAATGGGTTGGGCAACGTTTCGCTCTCCAAACCTGGAGAGCGAAACGTTGCCAGAATAAAACGTCGCGTTAGTTGAACATGTGTCCTTGTACCTAACATATTGTCGGTAATTCTACCCACATTATTATATATCACAGTAATAACGGAAACAAAGCTGAGGCAAGATGCTGAGGTAAGATGCTGAGGTAAGATGGTGAAGAAAGATGCTGAGGAAAGATGGTGAGGAAAGATGCTGAGGAAAGATGCTGAGGAAAGATGGTGAAGAAAGATGCTGAGGAAAGATGGTGAGGAAAGATGCTGAGGAAAGATGCTGAGGAAAGATGGTGAAGAAAGATGCTGAGGAAAGATGCTGAGGAAAGATGCTGAGGAAAGATGGTGAAGAAAGATGCTGAGGAAAGATGCTGAGGAAAGATGCTGAGGCAAGATGCTGAGGTAAGATGGTGAAGAAAGATGTGAGGAAAGATTGGTGAGGAAAGATGTGAGGAAAGATGCTGAGGAAAGATGGTGAAGAAAGATGACTGAGGAAAGATGGTGAGGAAAGATGCTGAGGAAAGATGCTGAGGAAAGATGGTGAAGAAAGATGCTGAGGAAAGATGCTGAGGAAAGATGCTGAGGAAAGATGGTGAAGAAAGATGCTGAGGAAAGATGCTGAGGAAAGATGCTGAGGAAAGATGGTGAAGAAAGATGCTGAGGAAAGATGCTGAGGAAAGATGCTGAGGAAAGATGGTGAAGAAAGATGCTGAGGAAAAGATGGTGAAGAAAGATGCTGAGGAAAGATGCTGAGGAAGGACGGTGGAGGAAAGATGCTGAGGAAAGATGGTGAAGAAAGATGCTGAGGAAAGATGGTGAAGAAAGATGCTGAGGAAAGATGGTGAAGAAAGATGCTGAGGAAAGATGCTGAGGAAAGACGGTGAGGAAAGATGCTGAGGAAAGATGGTGAAGAAAGATGCTGAGGAAAGATGGTGAAGAAAGATGCTTAGGAAAGATGGTGAAGAAAGATGCTGAGGAAAGATGCTGAGGAAAGACGGTGAGGAAAGATGCTGAGGAAGATGGTGAAGAAAGATGCTGAGGAAAGATGCTGAGGAAAGACGGTGAGGAAAGATGCTGAGGAAAGATGCTGAGGAAAGATGGTGAGGAAAGATGCTGAGGAAAGATGCTGAGGAAGATGCTGAGGAAAGATGCTGAGGAAAGATAGTGAAGAAAGATGCTGAGGAAAGATGCTGAGTAAAGATGCTGAGGAAAGATGCTGAGGAAAGATGCTGAGGAAAGATGCTGAGGAAGATGCTGAGGAAAGATAGTGAAGAAAGATGCTGAGGAAAGATGCTGAGGAAAGATGCTGAGGAAAGATGCTGAGGAAAGATAGTGAAGAAAGATGCTTAGGAAAGATGCTGAGGAAAGATGCTGAGGAAAGATAGTGAAGAAAGATGCTGAGGAAAGATGCTGAGGAAAGATGCTGAGGAAAGATGCTGAGGAAAGATAGTGAAGAAAGATGCTTAGGAAAGATGCTGAGGAAAGATGCTGAGGAAAGATAGTGAAGAAAGATGCTTAGGAAAGATGCTGAGGAAAGATGCTGAGGAAAGATGCTGAGGAAAGATGCTGAGGAAAGATGCTGAGGAAAGATGCTGAGGAAAGACAGAGGAAACAGTGGAGAAGGAGGAGTTTAACTGCTCAGTGTTTTGAGCCTTTTTTCCTTTGATTTGTTTCTTAAAGAAGACGCAAGGTTCTCTGAACATCCTTCAATATAATTTTCAAAGTTTGAATATGTTGATAAATGCGATATTTATGCAATATTTAGGTATCTTTATTCAGGGAACGTTTCGCCAGCCAGTGGCCTCTTCAGTCCAATGCAGATTACAAGATGTTGCCTTGACTGATAGAATCTGAATAAATGGATTTTAAATCATTTATT
>NC_069420.1:40334118-40354822 GCF_026875155.1 Cherax quadricarinatus
AAATCTATTTTTACTACTGCCTTATCTTAGGTTAAGTCCCTAATTTTCGGCCTATACCGATACTTTCCTTATATTTTTTTAAACTTTAAAAATTATAATGACCATGTTCATATATATATATGGGAAGTACAATGCCTGCACTTTAAAGGAGGGGTTTGGGATATTGGCAGTTTGGAGGGATATGTTGTGTATCTTTATATGTGTATGCTTCTAGACTGTTGTATTCTGAGCACCTCTGCAAAAACAGTGATAATGTGCGAGTGTGGTGAAAGTGTTGAATGATGATGAAAGTATTTTCTTTTTGGGGATTTTCTTTCTTTTTTGGGTCACCCTGCCTCGGTGGGAGACGGCCGACTTGTTGAAAAAAAAAAAAAAAAAAATATATATATATATATTATATATATATATATATATATATATATATATATATATAATATAATATATCGTGCCAAATAGGCAGAACTTGCGATCTTGGCTTAAATAGCAACGTTCATCTTGCCATATAGGACAAGTGAAAATTTGTGTATGCAATAATTTCGCCAAAATCATTCTGAACCTAACGAAAAAAATATGTTTCACTGTGTTTGTTTAGTATTAAATTACTGTAAACAAATATAAAATATATTTAGTTGGGTTAGGCTAAAATAAATTGTTCTTGTTATAATAAGGTTAGGTAAGTTTTCTAAGATTCTTTTGGTGCAAAATTTAAAAATTTTTACATTAGCATTAATGAAAAAAAATATATCTTTAAACGTATAAAAGAAAATTTCAGAAAGGACTTAATTTTAAATGAATTCTTGCTAATTGACCAGTTTTACATATTCGGCACGACATATATATATATATATATATATATATATATATATATATATATATATATATATATATATATATATATATATATATATATGTATATATATATATATATATATATATATATATATATATATATATATATATATATATGTATATATAAGGGGATGCTTATTGTACAATGGGTATTAAATAACATAGGAAGGTTAAATATTAAATAACTTAATTTCTTTGAGATAACTACGTCATTATTCAATAACTGGTCTGTTGTGTTAGTTACTAGATATCAAAAATTCTTGTCGAGTGAGTGAGTGTGTGTGTGTGTGTGTGTGTGTGTGTGTGTGTGTGTGTGTGTGTGTGTGTGTGTGTGTGTGAATGTGTGTGTGTGTGTGTGTGATGTGCTGACGTAACTATTTTTACAAGAAGCAACTGAGAGTGGTAGAAAACGTCACAATCTTAAGGAGGTTCAGACTGACAGTCAATAACTTGCCAAAAGGTCGACTTTTTATCAATATACTCTCTCTGTTTATCAATATACTCAGCAAAAGTTGTAATGAACGACTTGCATAGAATAAACAGAAGAATGAACTGGGACACGAATCTTGGTCCTGGCATGAAGCAGATCCAAAACTGTACCACTAAGCCACGAAGCTTATTCGTAAGCTTCGTGGCTTGATGGAACAACATTAGACTTTCTACAAGCTAGAACCACGGCTGACTAATTTCTCCGCCCTGCTGTCATACCATGTGGATAAGGAAGTAGTATGTCATCGAGATAACATTTTTTTACCCAAACAAATTAGGCAACTTTTTGTAAGAATCGCAAAACCAGCTTCACCTGAGACACAAAAGGTGTACCAAATCCTATGTAACAATTGTGATTTAGTGTATACAGGAGAGACTAGTAGGGACCGCGGGAGCAGGATAACTAAACACAGCCACTCAGTAAGTTACAGCAGGAAAGTTCTGCTCTCTCAACATATCAAGAATTCTCACTATATATTCATCGGAATGGCGCAAACATAATTTACGAAATGGAAAATCCATGCAAACTGAAATCAATTGAAGAAACACTAATTAAAACCATACTAAACTCTAACCCTTCAAAATAAACTTCAAACTAGATGTGATAATCAAATAAGCAATAAAGAAATAACTTCCCTAATTAGATTGAGGAAGGGCAAAGAAGACCGGAGACGGAATATAGTCTAGGGGGCCAGAGACTACAAACCTCACTCAAGGAAAAAGATCTTGGGGTGAGTATAACACCAGGCACATCTCCTGAAGCGCACATCAACCAAATAACTGCTGCAGCATATGGGCGCCTGGCAAACCTCAGAACAGCATTCCGACATCTTAATAAGGAATCGTTCAGGACCCTGTACACCGTGTACGTTAGGCCCATATTGGAGTATGCGGCACCAGTTTGGAACCCACACCTAGCCAAGCATGTAAAGACACTAGAGAAAGTGCAAAAGTTTGCAACAAGACTAGTCCCAGAGCTAAGAGGTATGTCCTACGAAGGTTAAGAGAAATCAACCTGACGACACTGGAGGACAGAAGAGATGGGGGACATGATAACAACATACAAAATAATGAGAGGAATTGACAAGGTGAACAAAGACAGGATGTTCCAGAGATGGAACACAGCAACAAGGGGACAAAGTTGGAAGTTGAATCACAGGGATGTTAGGAAGTACTTTTTAAGCCACAGAGTAGTCAGGAAGTGGAATAGTTTGGGAAGCGATGTAGTGGAGGCAGGATCCATACATAGCTTTAAGTAGAGGTACGATAAAGCTCACGGTTCAGGGGGAGTGACCTAGTAGCGACCAGTGAAGAGGCGGGGCCAGGAGCTTGGACTCGACCCCTGCAACCTCAACTAGGTGAGTACAACTAGGTGAGTACACACTCACACACACACAAATATATATATATATATATATATATATATATATATATATATATATATATATATATATATATATATATATAGATGTGGATAAAAAGGCTTCAAGGAAGAATATTTGGCTTTCTTCCTGAAGCCGTTTGAATATTCCACTTCCCCTACCACCCCATGTACAGAGAACCTTCACGGCGCGCATAACAGAGATAAAACACCTCAATTACTGGGAGCACTTGAGGTTCCTAAACCTGTATTCCCTGGAACGCAGGCGGGAGAGATACATGATTATATACACCTGGAAAATTCTAGAGGGACTAGTACCGAACTTGCACACGAAAATCACTCACTACGAAAGCAAAAGACTTGGCAGACGATGCAATATCCCCCCAATGAAAAGCAGGGGTGTCACTAGCACGTTAAGAGACCATACAATAAGTGTCAGGGGCCCGAGACTGTTCAACTGCCTCCCAGGATACATAAGGGGGATTACCAACAGACCCCTGGCAGTCTTCAAGCTGGCACTGGACAAGCACCTAAAGTCGGTTCCTGACCAGCCGGGCTGTGGCTCGTACGTTGGTTTGCGTGCAGCCAGCAGTAACAGCCTGGTTGATCAGGCTCTGATCCACCAGGAGGCCTGGTCACAGACCGGGCCGCGGGGGCGTTGACCCCCGGAACTCTCTCCAGGTAAACTATAGGTAAATAGGAGTATTTTATTATATGTAATATATATATATATATTATATATAATATATATATATATATATATATATATATATATATATATATATATATATATATATATATATATATATATGCAAAACAACCCTTTAACAGCAATTTCAATAAAACAAAAAAACTTCAAATAAAAAAGGCAAAGATGAATTATTTAAAAACAATTTACCCCCTTTTAATCCACCCTTTGCCTTACATGTATGGATAAAAAAAAACACACAAACCAGGGAACCCAGTCAAAACCCAATTTAAATTAGTCCTTTGGGGGGGGGTTTCTATAAATTTTTCCAAATGGCTTGTTGTATTTTGAGCCCTATTGTTGGAAAAAATTTTTAATTTAATTTTTAAAAATAAATTTTTGGGACTTGGTTGGGGAAATTTAAAACTCCTTGACGGGACTTAAATGTTTTAAAACATGTTTAGTTTTAAATGTTACTTCCTTGTTTACAAAAATTTCCTGTTGATGATTTATTAAGTTTTTTTTTTAAAAGAACTCGTTAACTAGGGGATTTACCTTCCCAGTTCTACTATCATTAAATTATTAAATTTTGCATTGTTTTTGCAAAATTTGTTTTTTAATGATAAATTTTTACTCAGAAGTTTGGTTTGGCAAGGGGAAATCCCTTTAAAATGTTCTTAGAAAACCAATACAGGGAAATTTTTGAAACAAGGTTACTTACCCCAAGCCCCCTAAAAAGAGCTAAATGGTTCAGATATTGATGTTATTTTGTGTCTTATGCCCAAAAATGAGAAAAACACCTTTCCTGGGAAAAATTAAAATTTGCTTAGCCCATTCTATAAACTTTACTTTTGGGGTTTTTAAAGGAAAAAAAATCATTGCCTTTTTTTGATTTTTTAAATTTTATTAAGGGTAATAATAAATTTTAAAATTTTAAAAATTTACAAAAAACCCTACAAAAAACTTTTTCCTATGCCCCTATTTTCCCCCACATCAAGTAGAGTAAAACCCTGTCTGTTTTCATAAAATGTTTTTGAGAGCTTTGGGAAATTTGAGTCCTGAGTTTTAGATGAGGAAAAATTTTCCCCAAAATTTTTAGGGGAAATAGGAATGATTTAAAATACCCAAGAAATGAAATTTGATAAAATTTTTTTAAAGTTGCTGGGAAAATATTTTTTTCAACCCAAAAAAAGGGGAAAAACCAGCCTTATTAAAACTAAAAATATGTTTTGGGTTTTCCCCCACCATCAAAAAATTGGTTGATATGCCTTCTCCCTTTTTAAGGGCTTTTAATATTAAAGTTGTATTCAAAAATCTTGATACAGTAAAAAAAATTTTTTTATAAAAGGAAAATTCCCCCCCAAAATTTCTGATGGATGTGTCTATAAGATTCCTTTTTAAAAATTTTGGGTAAAAAATTTTTTACGGGGCAAACTGGTTTAAAAAACTGACTTAAAATTAAAAAACATAAATATAGCATTAGAAATGGGGCAAAGGTTTTCCCAAAGCTCCCATTTATTATGTAAGAGATTTTAACAATTCCCAATTGATTTTCCCAAAAAATTGGAAAGTAGTATCAAAGGGAAGTCCATGGTCGCAGGAATATTAAATTTAATTTTGTTTTATAAAAATTTTCATTTTTTTTTTTACAATAAATTTAAATTTCCTTTGGGTTTTTATAAAAATTAAAAATCCTTTTTTTAATTAAAAGGGAAAATTTTGGGAAAAATTTTAAAAATAAAAATGGGGCAAATAATCTTTAAAATTTTTTTATTTCTTGGGTAGAATTTGTTTGGGGGTGAGTTGTGCCAAGGGGCCTATCCCAAGGGTGGGGTCGTTTGCGCCCTCAGGTTTTTTAACCGTTGTGGGTTTTGATAGTGAGGTTGCCCGGGCCCGGGCCCTTATTTTAGCTTCCTTGGGTGCTTTCTTTCAAGTTCCTTGATAAAAGTGTGTAGGGCACGAAAGCGATTGGGGAAAAACTCTATTTTTTTCAGAGTGGTTTTTTTTGCTTTTTCTTTAAATAAAACCCGTTTACTGTGACTTATTGATATATATATATATATAAAATTTTTTATATATATATTATATATTTATATATAAATATATATATATATATATATATTATTTATATATTATTATTATCACACTGGCCGATTCCCCCAAGGCAGGGGTGGCCGAAAAAAAAAAAAACTTTACCCCTCTTTCACTCCATCACTGTCTTTCCTGAAGGGGTGGGTTTAAAACTACCCGTTTTTAAAAATGCAACTTTTAAAACCCCTCCTTCAGAGTGCAGGGGCACTTTTCCCTTTCCCCTTCCCGGACCCCAAATCCGGCCCCGGGGGTTTCCCGAACCCCCCATAAATGTTACTTTTTCTCACAAATCCAACAGCACGTCAAGTATTAAAAACCATTTGTCCCCCTTCAAACCTATCAAACACGCTCAAGCATGCCTTTTGGAAGTCCAAAACCCCTCGCACAAAAAACCCCCTTTACCCCCCCCTCCAACCTCTCCTAGGCCAAACCCCTAACCGCCTTTTCCCTTTAATAAGACCGGTTACCCCTCTTGAAGTCATTCTGTTTCGCCCCCTTTCTCTTTTACAAGTCCCCAAAAAACCCCCAACAAAAACCCCTTCCCCAGCCCCCCTGGACAACAGTTTTGGTAATTTCCCCCCCTCCTCCTAACTTCCCAAAAATCCGGAAATTTTCTGCATTATATTCCACCCCACATTGCCCCCAGACATGACCTCTCCCCCTGCCTCCAGCCTTCTCCTCGCTGCAAAAATTCATTTACCCTTTCTTTTACACCCATATAAAAGCGTTGGTAAAAATTTTCTCATAAATTCCCCCCTTTGCCTCCAAGGACAAAGTTTTTTTGTCTCCAAAAGACTCCTAAGTGCACCGCTCCCCCCCTTTTTCCCCCCATCAATTTATGATTTTACCTCATCTTTTTAGAACCCCTGGGTTTTAAAGTCCCCCCCCCAAAAATCTGAATACAAATTTACCTCCTCCATACTTCTCCCTCCAAAATTTATATCCAATCCCTTTTATCACCTAATCTTTTTGTTTTTCCTCATAACCTTACTCTTTCCTGGGATTCACCCTTTTAAATTTTTTTCTTTTTCCCCACCCTACCAAAAAATTTATTCCCCCAACCTCTGAACTTCTTCAGAATCTCCCAAAAGCACTTTTTATCAGCAAAAAAAGCGCTGTGGAAAAACTCCCACTTTGTCTGGGGATTCTTAATTTTTTTAAATCCACGCCTCTTGCCAAGGGCCCTCGCATTTACTTTTCTTACAACCCCATCTTTTAAAATATTAAACAAAAACCCCGGGGACATTTAAAATCCCTTTTTCTTTTGGCTACTTTTTTCTGGGAAAAAAAATTTCCCTCTTTCCTCAACTCTAAATTTAGCCTCATATCTTGTAAAAACTTTTCTCCCGCTTTTTTGTAACCTACCCCCTACCCATACCCTGCAACATTTGCCACATTGCCCCCCTATCCCCCCCTGTCAAAAGGGTTTCCAAATCCATAAATGCCACAAAGCCTCTTTAGCCTTATTTTAAATACTGTTCCTTATATTTTCACCGTAAAAACATTTGGGCCACACAAAACCCCAACCCTTTCCCAAAGCCTCCCCTTTTTCATCTGCTATCCTGGGTTTCCTTTTTTACTCTTAATTCTTTCAATAATTAAATCCCATACACTTTACAGGTATACTCCAAAAGACTTATCCCCCATAAAATTTTTTCCCCTCTCTTTTATCCCCTTTGCCTTTAAAACAAAGGAACTTGGGAAAGCCCCCTGCCAAAACCCCAGGTACCTTTCCCTCTTCCAAAACATTTTTTAAAAAAAATTGCACCAACCCCTCCCAAAAATATATCCCCCTGCTTTTAAAATTTTTTATCTTTATCCCATCAATCCCGGTGCCCTTTTTCCCCCTTTCATTTTACCCTTACTGCCTCACGAACTTCCCCCACACTCACAACTGGCTCTTCCTCACTCCTACAAGATGTTATTCCTCCTTGCCCTATACACGAAATCACAGCTTCCCTATCTTCATCAACATTTAACAATTCCTCAAAATATTCCCTCCATCTTCCCAAACCTCTTACTCTCCATTTAATAACTCTCCTCTCCTATTTTAACTGACAAATCCATTTGTTCTCTAGGCTTCTTAACTTGTTAATCTCACTCCAAAACTTTTCTTTAATTTCAACAAATTTGTTGATAACATCTCACCCACTCTCTCTCATATATATATATATATATATATATATATATATATATATATATATATATATATATATATATATAATATATATATATATATATATATATTATATATATATATATATATATATATATATATATATATTATATATACTTACAGGCCAACTGACACCTCACTGTGACTTGAGAGCATTACCCACTCGTTTCCCTACACCTCTCCTCTCTCTCTCTCTCTCTCTCTCTCTCTCTCCTCTCTTCTCTCTCTCTCTCTCCTCTCTCTCTCTCTCTCTCTCTCTCTCTCTCTCTCTCTTTTCTCTTTCCTCTCTTTTCTCTTCCTCTCTTTTCCTCCCCCACTCCCTTCTCTTTTCCTTCCTCTCTCCCTCTCTACCACTCTCTTCTTACATGTTTCTTACACACACACACACACACACAGGAGATTTAAGGAAGTTTTTACAGTAGAGACAGGAAGGGCTGTGGGAAGACAGCACAGAAGGGAACATCAAGAGGGAATATACCAACAAGTGTTGGATGACATACGAACAACTGAGGAGGAGGTGAAAAACTCTTAAGTGACCTTAAGTGACCTTGACACCTCAAAGGCGATGGGACCGGACAACATCTCCCCATGGGTCCTTAGAGAAGGAGCAGAGATGCTGTGCGTGCCTCTAACCACAATCTTCAACACATCCCTTGAAACTGGGCAACTACCTGAGAAATGGAAGACAGCTAATGTAGTCCCCATATTTAAGAAAGGAAACAGAAACGAGGCACTAAACTACAGACCTGTGTCTCTGACATGTATTGTGTGCAAAGTCATGGAGAAGATTATCAGGAGGAGAGTGGTCGAACACCTGGAAAGGAACAAGATTATAAATGAAAACCAGCACGGGTTCATGGAAGGCAAATCTTGTATCACAAACCTCCTGGAGTTTTATGACAAGGTAACAGAAGTAAGACACGAGAGAGAGGGGTAGGTAGATTGCGTTTTCCTAGACTGCAGGAAGGCCTTTGACACAGTTCCCCACAAGAGATTAGTGCAGAAGCTGGAGGATCAGGCGCACGTAAAAGGGAGGGCACTGCAATGGATAAGGGAATACCTGACAGGGAGGCAGCAACGAGTCATGGTACGTGAAGAGGTTCACAGTGGGCGCCTGTTACGACAGCGGTGTCCCACAGGGGTCAGTTCTAGGACCAGTGCTATTTTTGATATATGTGAGCGACATGATGGAAGGAATAGACTCTGAAGTGTCCCTGTTCGCAGATGACGTGAAGTTGATGAAAAAGAATTAAATCGGACGAGGATGAGGCAGGACTGCAAAGAGACCTGGACAGGCTGGACATGTGGTCCAGCAACTGGCTTCTCGAATTCAATCCAGCCAAATGCAAAGTCATGAAGATTGGGGAGGGGCAAAGAAGACCGCAGACAGAGTATAGGCTAGGTGGACAAAGACTACAGACCTCACTCAGGGAGAAAGACCTTGGGGTGACCATAACACCGAGCACATCACCGGAGGCACACATCAACCAAATAACCGCTGCAGCATACGGGCGCCTGGCAAACCTGAGAATAGCGTTCCGCTACCTTAATAAGGAATCGTTCAAGACACTGTACACTGTGTATGTTAGGCCCATACTGGAGTATGCAGCACCAGTCTGGAACCCACACCTGGTCAAGCACGTCAAGAAGTTAGAGAAAGTACAAAGGTTTGCAACAAGGCTAGTCCCAGAGCTCAAGGGAATGTCGTACGAGGAAAGGTTAAGGGAAATCGGACTGATGACACTGGAGGACAGAAGGGTCAGGGGAGACATGATAACGACATACAAGATACTGCGGGGAATAGACAAGGTGGACAGAGATAGGATGTTCCAGAGAGGGGACACAGGGACAAGGGGTCACAACTGGAAGCTGAAGATTCAGACGAGTCACAGGGACGTTAGGAAGTATTTCTTCAGTCATAGAGTTGTCAGCAAGTGGAATAGCCTAGCAAGTGAAGTAGTGGAGGCAGGAACCATACATAGTTTTAAGAAGAGGTATGACAAAGCTCAGGAAGCAGAGAGAGAGAGGATCCAGTAGCGATCAGTGAAGAGGCGGGGCCAGGAGCTGAGTCTCGACCCCTGCAACCACAATTAGGTGAGTACAATTAGGTGAGTACACACACACACAACCTCTCTCGCCACCTCTTCTTCACTTTGTCCCCCTCCCTCCCTCTCCCCATCTCTCTCTCCCTTGCAATCTTCCCCACCTCCAAACACATGCACACACACAGACACACACAAATAGCCCACACACACAAACAGCACACACACATTACAACACCTAACCCATTAAAAAAACGGTGGCTCAGAGGGGAAGCTGAAGGCTGAGGGGACCAGGAGAAAGATGCTCTTGGTAAGGAAGAATGGATGGAAGAGCAATGTAAAAGGATGGAACAAGGGTGGGAGAGCAAACTAGATGAGCTTTCTGCAAAAATGGAGAAGAGGATGGGGGCAGAGAAGAAGAAGTTGGAGTCACAGGCTGAAGCCAAAGAAACCAGGATACAGACCCTAGAATGTGAGGTAAATAGGCTGAAGTGAGTTACAGGACTATTACCCAGAGGAGACATAGTATCTGAAGCAGGTACACCCCTAATGAATGAGGAGCCCAATGGAAAGGAAGGAGACATGACTTACTCTAAGGCCCTATCAGTCTACCAAGCAGAGCCGAAGAATTAAGCGGGACAGCTGTTGAGAGCAGGAATAGCAGTAAGAAAGTGGGGAGAAGGTGGAGAGGGGGATAGGTGTAATGCAGAGGCATGACCATGCCACCAAAAGTTACAGGAAAAAATAAGAGAGGGAATGGCCATGTATAAATGGGATCCAGAGGCAGAAAGAGAAAGCAATGGGAGGATTAGAGAAAGAAGTCAGTGTTTATTCATGGGCTTCAGGAGAGCGAGGGGAGGACACACAATGAAAGATGGCAGGAAGAAAAACAGGAGATTGGAAACATCATCAGAGAAATAGGTGAGGAGGACATGACTGAGATGGTAAATTTTCAGAAAATAGAGGGGTACTTGAAGGGAAGAAATCAAATGGTCAAACCGATTTTCAAGACAGAAACAGTGAGGAACAGGATCCTGTAAGAGAAACCACGGTTAAAGGAATCATCAATATACAAGAGGGTGTTCCTAGACCGAGTCAGAACAAGAACAGAACGACAGCAGCTGAGGTAGTGGATACAGAAACGAAAGGGGCTAGGAAGAGAAACAAGGACATAGTCAGCAGGGGACGACCAGAGCAGGACAGAGCAACAAGTGCAAGCACACACAGAACCACCCCCAGAACCCCACAACCAAACAAGCTATCCCAACACAAACTACAATCCACACTAAGAGCCCCCACCTCACACTATGCTGTAGAACTACACGGCACATTGCAAGGCCCCCCATCCTCACAGACCCCCCCAGAACACACTGTTGGAGAGGAAACTGAAGGTATAGTTTACAAACCCTGATGGAATAACAAATAAGTGGGAGGAGTGGCAGGAAAGAGTCAGAGGCATCACCGGACATCATAGCTCTCATGGAAACCAAGCTCACGAGAATGATAACAGATGCCATCTTTCCAATGGGATATCAGATCCTGAGGAAAGGCAGAAGCAACAGAGGGGGTGGAGAGTGGCACTGCTCATCAAAAAACAATGGGATTTTGACGGGCTGGAGAGTGGAGACAGAGAAGAAGCAAGGGACTACATAATAGGAAGACTTCAGTCTGGAGGTCCCAAGGTGGTAATTGCAGTGATGTATAACCACCGTAGAACAGCAGGAGGCCCACACAAGAGTATGATGAGAGTAACAGAACGATGGTTGACACACTGGCTGAAGTGACCAGAAGAGCTCATGTGAGAGGGCAAAGCTGTTGATAATGGGTGACTTCAATCACAGGAAATCGACTAGGAGAACCTGAAGCCACATGGGGGACCAGAAACGTGGAGGGCTAAGATTGTGGAGGTGGTACTGGAAAATCTTATGTACCAACACGTAATGGACACTATCAGAGAGAGAGAGGAGAGGATGAACCTTGAGTAGTGCAGATATTGAGGACATCACATATGAAATACACCTCGGGGCCAGTGACCACGTGGTTCTGAGCTTCGAATACATAGTAGTTACAAGTGGAGAGGGAAGTAGGAAGGGCAGGATGAATGAAGCCAAACTACCAGAGAGGGGACTACACAGGCATGAATGATTTCCTGCACGGAGTTCAGTGGGACAGAGAACTGGCAGGGAAGTCAGTAAACGAGATGATGGAATATGGAATATGTGACATTAGTTTGCAAGGAAGCTGAGGAGAGGTTTGTACCCAAGGGTAGCAGAAATAATGAGAAAACCAGGATGAGCCCTTGGTTCACCCAAAGGTGTAAAGAGACCAAAACTAAGCGTGCTAGAGAATGGAAGAAGTATAGAATGCAAAGGACCCAGGAGAATAAGGAGAGCAGTCGCAGAGCCAGAAATGAATATGCACAGGTAAGACTGGAGTCCCAACGACAATACGAAAATGACATAGCAGCAAAAGCCAAATCTGACCCGAAGCTGTTGTACAGCCACATCAGGAGGAAAATAACAGTCAAGGTCCAGGTAATCAGGCTGAGGAAGGAAGGAGGGAAGATTACAAGAAACTACTGTGAAGTATGTGAGGAGCTCAACATGAGGTTCAAAGAAGTGTTCACAGAGGAGACAGAGGGTACACCATTAACTGTTGAACCACAATACATACAACCGAGGAAGAAGAGGCTGTTAAGCGAGCTAGATACTTCAAAGGCGATGGGGCCGGATAACATCTCTCCATGGGTACTGAGAGAGGGAGCAGAGGCGCTATGTGTACCACTAACAACAATTTTCAACACATCTATCAAAACAGGGCGACTACTTGAGGTATGGAAAACAGCAAATGTAGTCCAAATTTTTAAAAAAGGAAACAGACAAGAAGTATTAAACTACAGACCAGTGCCACTGACAAGTATAGTATGCAAAGTCATGGAGAAGACTATCAGGAGAGTGGTGGAACACCTTGAAAGGAATGAGCTTAGCAACGACAGCCAGCATGGTTTCAGGAACGGGAAATCCTGTGTCACAAACATACTGGAGTTCTCTGACAGGGTGACAGTAGTAAGACAAGAGAGAGAGAGAGAGAGAGAGAGAGAGAGAGAGAGAGAGAGAGAGAGAGAGAGAGAGAGAGAGAGAGAGAGAGAGAGAGAGAGAGGAGAGAGAGAGAGGTGGGTAGATTGCGTTTTCCTGGACTGTAAGAAGGCGTTTGACACAGTTCCACAAAAAAGATTTGTGCAAAAGCTGGAGGGCCAGGGAGGGATAACAGCGAAGGCACTGCAATTTATTAGGGAATACCTATCAGGAAGACAAAAGCGAGTCAGCGTACGTGGGGAGGTGTTAGAGTGGGGCCCTGTGACGAGCGGGGTTCCACAGGGGTCAGTCCTAGGACCGGTGCTGTTTCCGGTATTTGTGAACAACATGAGGGAAGGAATAGACTCAGAAGTGTCCTTGTTTGCTGATGATGTGAAGCTGATGGGAAGAATTGAATCGGAAGAGGACCAGGCAGAACTACAATAGGATCTTTACAGGCTGAAGGCCTGGTCCAGCATATGTCTCCTGGAGTTCAGCCCCACCAAGTACAAAGTCATGAAGACTGGGGAGGGGGCAGAGACTATAAACTTCACTCGAGGAAAAAGGATCTTGGGGTGAATGTAACACCGGGCACATCTCCTGAGACGCACATCAACAAAATAACTTCTGCAGCATACGGGCGCCTAGCAAACCTAAGAACAGCATTCCGACATCTCAGTAAGTAATCGTTCAGGACCCTGTACACCGTGTAAGTTAGGCCTATATTGGAGTATGCAGCATCAGTTTGGAACCCACACCTAGCCAAGTACGTAAGGAAACTAGAGAAAGTGCAAAGGTTTGCAACAAGACTAGTCCCGGAGCTAAGGGGCATGTCCTACGAGGAGAGGTTAACGGAAATCGACCTGACGACACTGGAGGACAGGAGAGATTGAGGGGATATGATAACAACATATAAAATACTGAGAGAAATCGACAAGGTGCACAGAGAAGGGACACAGCAACAAGGGGTCACAATTTGAAGTTGAAGACTCAGATGAATCACAGGGATGTTAGGAAATATTTCTTCAGTCACAGAATTGCCAGGAAGTGGAATAGTCTGGGAAGTGATGTAGCGGAGGCAGGATCCATACATAGCCTTAAGAAGAGGTATAATAAAGCTCATGGAGTAGGAAGAGTGATCTAGTAGCGACCAGTGAAGAGGCGGGGCCAGGATCTGTGAATCGACCCTTGCAACCACAACTAGGTGAGTACGTGAATGTGTTCAGATATTTGGGAGTAGATATGTCAGTAGATGGGTTTATGAAGGACGAGGTAAACCAGAGAACTGATAAAGGAAGAGTGGGTGAAGCATTGAGGTATATGGACACAAAGAACGTTATCTATGGAGGCAAAGAAGGGAATGTATGAGAGTATAGTGGTACCAACACTCTTATATGGGCGTGAAGCACTGGTTGTAAATGTTGCACCAAGAAGGAGGCTGGAGGCAGTGGAGATGTCCTGTCTAAGGTCAATGTGTGGTGTAAATATTATGCAGAGAATTCGTAGTGTGGAAATTAGGAGGAGGTGTGGAGTTACTAAAAGTATTATTCACAGGGATGAGGAGGGTTTGTTGAGTTGGTTTGGTCATTTAGAGGGAATGCACCAAAGTAAAATGACTTGGAGAGCGTATATATAAATCTGTAGGAAAAAGAAAGTGGAGTATGGGTCGTCCTCGAAAAGGGTGGAGGGAGGGGGTAAAGGAGGTTTTGTGATTATGTATGAGTGATGGTGAGAGTGTTGAATGAGAAAAGTTTTTTTTTCTTTATGGGTCACCCTGCCTCGGTGGGAAACGCCCGACGTGTTTTAAAATATATATATATATATATATATATATATATAATATATATATATATATATATATATATATATATATATATATATATATATTATATATATATGTGTTGCCAAATAGGAAAAACGCAACGCTCTTCTTGCCGAATAAGACAAGCTAAAATTTGTGTAAATCTTTGGGATGTGGAACGGGAGATTCGCAGCATAATTGTGCAACCGACAAATCTGCAGCAACTGAAATGTTTCCAGCACCTTGTTGAATTCATGCCGCGAACAATTTAAAATATTTTGAGGTCAAAAAGGAAGCCTACCCTACACTAGTAAGGCGGACCTAATGAGTGGTCGCTGAGTGTGTGTGTGTACTCACCTAGTTGAGGTTGCAGGTCGAGTCCAAGCTCCTGGCCCCGATGTATGTGTGTGTGTGTGTGTATCACTTTTATTATATACTGCTAGGTATGTTAATAAGATACAGTAAAGAACTGTTAAGATGATAAGTATCATAATTGGTGGTACTGGTGAACTTGTATGTTAATATCGCTCACACAAGTCCTGGCCTCTTTTATCTTAATAATGGGTAAGCACTAAAACCGTAGGGGTCATATAGTGCATGGAGGATGGGAGGCATTCCGGTTAGATTCAAGCAAGGGAAGACAAGTGCAGTTGCTAATAACTCGTTATGGTTTATCGCTCTACTTCCATCTATGAAGTAATTCTCATTTTATCTTCTAAGAAGAAAAAATTAAGAAGTGATATTAATTTTTAATAACCTAAATTCAGAGTAAGATTCATTGAATATAGGCAGGATGTGTTCTTTATTAGGCCCACTTAACACTGTATTATGTTAGGTCAGTTTGTCAGGAAACAGGACAAGTGTTTCCTGACGCGGGTCTTGGTTATATCATAGCCTGCCACTGCAAGTTTTGGTCATCTGACCGAGGCCTTCCACTGGCATACCAGTCCACCCTTTTAAAAATTATAGTTATGATTACAATAATTTGTCTATGTTGAAACCAGCCTTAATTTAAGTCTTAGAGAATATTGTCTTCTTAAGGATTTTGTTGTTTTTCTTAGTAAAGATATTTAAGATCGAGAGAGAGCGAAAAAGTAAATTTAGAATTGGCAGAAAACTCTTTCAAGACAAAATTGTTGTAAAAAAAAAAAGTTGAAAAAAAAAAATGACGGGAAAAATCCTTTGAAAAAAGAGGGGGAGGAGGAAGCAAAAAGGATATCCTTGAGCGAATATGTAAACTCAGTATACGAAAGAATACATTTTTCACACAAAAAATATGATATATGAATAAAGGATAAAACTGCAGTAAAATAATGGATATTGGATATTCTTGGGATGGAAATATAGTAGTGGAGTGGAAGTGGTACCTTCAGTTAGGTTAAGTCCTCTCCCACATCATAGTAACAACCTCACCAGACCTGGAAAACACCAATTCTTTTTCTAACTCTTCCATTTCTTTGTGGTACAAAAAAAATGAGAGGAAGTAAAAGAAAGAATTACCTTATCATGCCATTGAGCTTGAGCTAAGGAAGATAGGAGAGCGTAACACAGTCATTCTATGTCTCCTGGCCACACGACTCAAAGACACGTGTGTTTCCGCCGGGGTTTTCGTTCGAAGCTACATTGTGGAATAGCACAGTGATGGCGACGGGTGAGGCCACAGCCGGAGACAAAGAGCGGCGGCCCGCTGGACATTCTTGTGGAAGACGGCCTTACACATTGTACATTAGAATCGAAATATTTTTTCTCGTGGAAGGCCGTGACGCAAGGAGTGACGTCTACTGCCATCAGCTGACCTGTGCTCGTGTGGGGGTGAAGGAGAGAAAAGAAGAGAAGTGAGGTAGATGAAGGAGAGGGGAGTGAGGGGAGAAAGCGAGGAAGAGTGGGAATTTACAGTGCGCTTGCATTAATAGAAAGGTTCAAATTTATTCTTACACTGGTAAGGCACCACGCGCACGTGGTCACATTAAAAACTTACTGTGCATACTGGGGTTCTTCACTATACTTGCTGTACACAGTGGTTCTTCACCATACTTGTTGTACACACTGTGGTTCTTCACTATACTTGCTGTACACACTGTGGTTCTTCACCATACTTGCTGTACACACTGTGGTTCTTCACAATACTTGCTGTACACACTGTGGTTCACCATACTTGCTGTACACACTGTGGTTCACCATACTTGCTGTACACACTGTGGTTCTTCACCATACTTGCTGTACACACTGTGGTTCACCATACTTGTTGTACACACTGTGGTTCACCATACTTGTTGTACACACTGTGGTTCACCATACTTGCTGTACACACTGTGGTTCAACCATACTTGTTGTACACATGTTGTTCACCATACTTGCTGTTACACTGTGGTTCACCATACTTGTTGTACACACTGTGGTTCACCATACTTGTTGTACACACTGTGGTTCACCATACTTGCTGTACACACTGTGGTTCACCATACTTGCTGTACACACTGTAGTTCACAATACTTGCTGTACACACTGTGGTTCACCATACTTGCTGTACACACTGTGGTTCTTCACCATTCTTTCTGCACACAGTGGTTCTTAACCATATTTGTTGTACACAGTGCTTCTTCACCATACTTGCTGTTTACACTGTGGTTCTTCACCATACTTGCTGTACACACTGTGGTTCTTCACCATACTTGCTGTTTACACTGTGGTTCTTCACCATACTTGCTGTACACACTGTGGTTCTTCACCATACTTGCTGTTTACACTGTGGTTCTTCACCATACTTGCTGTACACACTGTGGTTCTTCACCATACTTGCTGTTTACACTGTGGTTCTTCACCATACTTGCTGTACACACTGTGGTTCTTCACCATACTTGCTGTTACACATGTGGTTCTTCACCATACTTGCTGTACACACTGTGGTTCTTCACCATACTTGCTGTTTACACGTGGTCATCCATACTTGCTGACACACTGTGGTTCTTCACCATACTTGCTGTTTACACTGTGGTTCTTCACCATACTTGCTGTACACACTGTGGTTCTTCACCATACTTGCTGTACACACTGTGGTTCTTCACCATACTTGCTGTACACACTGTGGTTCTTCACCATACTTGCTGTACACACTGTGGTTCTTCACCATACTTGCTGTACACACTGTGGTTCTTCACCACATTTGCCTTCATCATTTCTGGTCAACTTTTTCCGTGCAATGAGTAATTTGAAAACAAAGAACTGATACCTGACGTCAACTCATTTTAAAGAGCAGTGATAGCTAGATGAACGACAGCAACAGCTGTAAAGACATGCTCGACATGTCCACACGTGGGCACCTACTTGCTGCTAGGTGAACAACGACAACAACAACAACGTTTCCAGGCGACCCAGGAGTAGCGTATCAAGAGCTAGAATCGCTGCCACTTGAGCTACAAGCCACTTTATACATTAAAAAAAATTCATGGAAAAAGAATACATTAAAGAGAATACATTCATTAACAGCACACGTACTCGTTAACATAATGACACAGACACTATTTCATAGAGAAACATTCCATTAAGCAATAAATACAAAGCATCATAAAAGGTTAATAACAACAGTGTCCACTGTAAGTATCATCATACCAAAAACATTAAAAAAAAGTATTCCCTAAACTGTCACCGAGGTCTCTACAGCACTCGGGTGAATATATGACACATTGTCAAGGTCTAAATTATATTTATAAGTGTAACAAATGTATAATTCTATGAACAACTAACAGCAATTTTTCCATTTTTTTGTCATATCCAGAATGCTTCTAGTTTAAATTCCAAAATACTTCTTTTAACATAATTTAAGGTATGATAACCCAAAAAAGTCAAACACTGACTTACTTCTGATCAGAATACATTATCCAGTTATTTCACAGACTTCAATGTGATCAATAAAATTTAAATGTTACACAACGTAATATCAAGAGAAGCTTCCTAAGAGTAAAAGCATCAGTTTACAGCTGACCTGAAGATGCAGCCTCCAGCTACTGCACAGAATCACAAAAAAATGCGCCTACACAACTATTTCCAAAAAGATTCATCCATTTCATACGATGCATCAGCTTCACTTTAATCAGGGGAAAGCAGTAAACCCGTAGGGGTCTTACGGTTCCTGCGTAATGGGAGGCATCCATATTCGATCCGAAGAAGGGGAAAATCAGTTTCTTAGATCAAGAGCCACTCACCAGTATCAAGGTACTCACAGTATCAAGGTACTCACCTTCGGGAAACAATCCAGTTATGTAAAGCAAAATATTACATTAGGAAACTAAAAGTATCAAAATGGCGCGCACACACTCCACTAACAACACCAACCTTTTTGTAAGTAGGATACAGCAGCCTTGAAATTTATAAGTCAATCAAAAGACGGTTTTTTAACTTACGTCATGGAAACCAATTTGGGGAAACTGTCTATATAGAAGTGAGGAGAGGGAGTTGACCAGAGTTAATAATGTGAAGCTGATTGGATAAAACTTTCTAAAGTTGTAAACAAGAGTCTTGGAGATGGAAGACAAGAACAGTGAGTTAAATGGAGGTTATAACAAAGTTTTTAAAACGCTTTCACTTATCTCCTAAAAATTAAAATGGCTATAAAAACCAGTTTTCATTATTTCTAATTTAATTTTTTCTCCATTGTTATTCCATTTAAAATTCTCTGCAAGCTTCAAAGAAAAAAAAATTAATTTTGAGATTTTTAACGTCAAATTTGATAAAAAAAAATATTATGTAACTGGTAAACTGGCACGTACGAAGCCCAAATTCAACATAAAAATATTTCCACTTAAGATACATCAACACTCAAGTGTTTGAAGCCGACCTAAAGAGGCATTCTTTAGTTATTATACGGTAACCAACTTATTTAATAAAACTGGTAATTTATCTTTTAATAACTGCCATCAACACCGAAAGTTTGACGGCTGTAAATGAAAGACATCCGCCATTGTTATGAATCCAACGATTCCATTTTTTTTTTAAGTTAGGTTAAAATTTGCAAGTTGCAGCTAGAGAGTGTAAACTTACACTGCATCTTCCTTCTGATGGAGTCCATCAGTGTTAATATTTTGAGGACGATAAGACGAGGTATTTTTTTTTTAATTTACTGAATGGAGATCAGTTTCACAATTTAATAAAATTGGAAAATTGGGACTTATGCAGAACATTATCGAGGTGAACCTTGATAATCAAGAGAAGCATTTACCACTTATTACCCGGATTCCAACAGTTCCAAGTTTTACAAAAACACATTAATACAGAAAACAGCAATCTTAATAGTTACTATTCTGGCTGTAACGATACATCAGCTATTAAATACTGAAGCCATTTAGAAGAGGTAGACTTAAATATATTTCATGTGATTTAATGAGAATTAAAATTTGACACTATTTTACACATAAAAATTGGCAGATGTGGACCTACACACCTGAAGTTTCTTCTCCGTCGTCGATGACTTAAGAGAAACTTGTCTTTAACATTAAAAGCTATACCAATGTGGCTTTGGAAGTTATCGGAGCCATTCCAGGATGCTGGAAATAGGTTCAATGCCTCTGGGCATAGGGCTTGGAATATATCAATTGTTCCTAGAATCTGACACTATTTACCATACACCAGCATTTAAATTTTGAAGCCGATAGGGTGAGATCTTCTTGTGTTATGAGTGAAATTCATTTAAAAAAAAAAAAAAAAAAACTGGCAACCATTTAAAGATCCTCCGTCTGAGATACTTTAATAAAGTCATTACCTAGGCTACATTATTTAAACCATACCACGGGCGGGATTTGAACCCGCGGTCAGAGAGTCTCAAAACTCCAGACCGTCGCGTTAGCTAACCTTCCTATGGTGTAGAAATGTACCTAGTTAGACGAATCTTATTGTGGCTAGCTGGTCCAGTAGCTAACGCGACGGTCTGGAGTTTTGAGACTCTCTGACCGCGGGTTCAAATCCCGCCCGTGGTATGGTTAGTTTGCAATCGTGTCATTACGATTTCGTGAGTCAAGTTACATTATTTAAATATGTATCAATACGTCGCAAGATACACAGAGGCGATATTCCTTACAAGCATGTGTGTGTGTGTGTGTGTGTGTGTCACCTAATTATGG
>NC_069420.1:40355322-40400322 GCF_026875155.1 Cherax quadricarinatus
CGAGGGAAATCTGAACATTTCTAGATTTTTCTCCACGGAAAAATTTAAACACACTCCTACCCCGTAATTATCCGGGGGCCCAAATTTGATGTTTCCTACTATATTACCCCAAAAAATATGGGGAGAAAGGACCCCTTTTCCCACTCCCTTTGAAATGCTCAGTTGTTTTTGGCTTTAACTCGAAGAAAGAAGTCTGGGAACTGTGGACCTTCATGACTTAATTGACATAGTCTTCACTCACTCCAACCAAACCCATCCTAATATAATCTAACCATACCAAACGAAATGCAACCAAATCATATCAAACAGAAGCTAACCTAACAAAACACAGCGTAACCAAACAAAATCAAACCTGCTTCCTAATTTACTTTGTGTAGTTGGCATGAATCCATAGAGATTCAGAGCGAGTATTATAGTAATGCCGCCGTAACTACAGTCAGACGGAGTGGTCAGAGATGAGCACTTTATTTACTCTTAATCTGTTGTATATCAACTTAAGATGGCCATTTTTGGCTCATTTGAAACCTAATATAATAATGTAAAATGTATATTTCTATGCATTTTTCTGTATATACACGCTTGTTGCCCGTGGCAGGGATGCAAATGTTGATTTATCATATTTTTGTCGATAATTTTTAGGGTAATTTTTATGTACCTCAGGTACATTTAACAATTAGAATTTGGGTGCAATCTGATTGGTCATGCCTTGCATAATATATCATATGAAATAGTGAATTATTCATATCTTTATCTTATATGGTAGCTGAGATATGCATAACACTGGATGCATGTGATTTTCATAAGATTACGGAGTTTGATAGGAAGGGTTAGTTGGAACCCCTAAGAGAGATTTTGTTTACCTTATTTGGGATGGACAAATGAGTCCTGAATTAAGGTATCTGAAAAACACCATAGAGAAACTTTGAACTTGAACACGATGTCTGAATCATAACTAAGGTTTACTCTGTGCATTTACCCTCACCAAATTACCTTTTTCACCATTTCCAGTATTTATTCTCTGCAGCGGGTTGAAAAAGCCGCTGCAGGGCGAAACATCTCCATCAGTAACAATACCCAGGTGTAACACTTGTGTCTTATTCATCAATCTGTCATTATTATGTATCATACATATTATGTATCATTAACTGTATGACATTGTAGTTCTGGCTTGTATGACATTGTAGTTCTGGCCTGTATGACATTGTAGTTCTGGCTTGTATGACATTGTGGTTCTGGCCTGTATGACATTGTAGTTCTGGCTTGTATGACATTGTAGTTCTGGCTTGTATGACATTGGGTTCTGGCCTTTATGACATTGTAGTTTTTGGCTTGTATGACATTGAATTCTGGCCTGTATGACATTGTAGTTTCTGGGCCCGATGACATTGTGGTTCTGGCCTGTATGACATTGTAGTTCTGGCCTGTATGACATTGTAGTTCTGGCCTGTATGACATTGTAGTTCTTGCCTGTATGACATTGTAGTTCTGGCCTGTATGACATTGTGGTTCTGGCTTGTATGACATTGTAGTTCTGGCTTGTATGACATTGTGGTTCTGGCCTGTATGACATTGTAGTTCTGGCTTGTATGACATTGTAGTTCTGGCCTGTATGACATTGTAGTTCTGGCCTGTACGACATTGTAGTTCTGGCCTGTAAAGACATTGTGGTTCTGGCTTGTATTGACATTGTAAATTCTGGCTTGTATGACATTGGGCTCTGGCCCTGTTATACATTGTAGTTTTTGGCCGTATGACATTGTAGTTCTGGCCTGTATGACATTGTGGTTCTGGCATGTATGACATTGTAGTTCTGGCCTGTATGACATTGTAGTTCTGGCCTGTATGACATTGTAGTTCTGGCGTGTATGACATTGTGGTTCTGGCTTATATGACATTGTAGTTCTGGCTTGTATGACATTGTGGCTCTGGCATGTATGACATTGTAGTTCTGGCCTGTATGACATTGTAGTTCTGGCCTGTATGACATTGTGGTTCTGGCATGTATGACATTGTAGTTCTGGCCTGTATGACATTGTAGTTCTGGCTTGTATGACATTGTGGTTCTGGCCTGTATGACATTGTGGTTCTGGCCTGTATGACATTGTGGTTCTGGCTTGTATGACATTGTAGTTCTGGCTTGTATGACATTGTGGTTCTGGCCTGTATGACATTGTAGTTCTGACCTGTATGACATTGTAGTTCTGGCCTGTATAACATTGTAGTTCTGGCTTGTATGACATTGTGGTTCTGGCCTGCATGACATTGTAGTTCTGGCTTGTATGACATAGTGGTACTGGCCTGTATGGCATTGTGGTTCTGGCCTGTATGGCATTGTAGTTCTGGCCTGTATGACATTGTAGTTATGGCCTGTATGACATTGTAGTTCTGGCCTGTATAACATTGTAGTTCTGGCTTCTATGACATTGTGGTTCTGGCCTGCATGACATTGTAGTTCTGGCTTGTATGACATTCTGGTACTGGCCTGTATGGCATTGTGGTACTGGCCAGTATAACATTGTGGTTCTGGCTTCTATGACATTGTAGTTCTGGCCTGTATGACATTGTGGTTCTGGCCTGTATGACATTGTAGTTCTGGCCTGTATGACATTGTAGTTCTGGCCTGTATGACATTGTAGTTCTGGCCTGTATGACATTGTAGTTCTGGCCTGTATGACATTGTAGTTCTGGCCTGTATGACATTGTAGTTCTGCCCTGTATGACATTGTGGTTCTGGCCTGTATGACATTGTAGTTCTGGCTTGTATGACATTATTGTTCTGGCATGTATGACATTGTAGTTCTGGCCTGTATGACATTGTGGTTCTGGCCTGTATGACATTGTAGTTCTGGCTTGTATGAAAGTTGTATTCTGGCCTGTATGACATTGTAGTTCTGGCTTGTATGACATTGTACTTCTGGCCTGTATGACATTGTAGTTCTGGCTTGTATGACGTTGTAGTTCTGGCCTGTATGACATTGTAGTTCTGGCATGTATGACATTGTACTTCTGGCCTGTATGACATTGTAGTTCTGGCTTGTATGACATTGTGGTTCTGGCCTGCATGACATTGTAGTTCTGGCTTGTATGACATTGTGGTTCTGGCCTGCATGACATTGTAGTTCTGGCCTGTATACATTGTAAATTTCTGCTTTTATACATTGTGGTTCTGGCATGTATGACATTGTAGTTCGGCCTGCATGACATTGTAGTTTCTGGCTTGTATGACATTGTGGTTTCTGGCCTGCATGACATTGTAAATTCTTGGCCTGTATGACATTTTAGTTCTGGCTTTTATGACATTGTGGTTCTGGCCTGCATACATTGTAGTTCTGGGCCTGCATGACATGTAGTTTTTTTGGCTTGTATGACATTGTGGGTTTTGGCCTGCATGACAAATTTTAGTTCTGGCCTGTATGACATTGTAGTTTCTGGCTTTATGACATTTTAGTTCTGGCCTGTATGACATTGTATTCTGGCTTGTATGACAATGTGGGGTTTTGGCCTGCATGACATTGTAGTTCTGGCATGTATGACATTGTACTTCTGGCCTGTATGACATTGTGGTACTGGCCTGTATGACATTGTAGTTCTGGCCTGTATGACATTGTGGTTCTGGCCTGCATGACATTGTAGTTCTGGCATGTATGACATTGTACTTCTGGCCTGTATGACATTGTGGTTCTGGCCTGCATGACATTGTAGTTCTGGCTTGTCTGACATTGTGGTACTGGCCTGTATGGCATTGTGGTACTGGCCAGTATAACATTGTGGTTCTGGCTTCTATGACATTGTAGTTCTGGCCTGTATGACATTGTGGTTCTGACCTGTATAATTGTGCTGGTCTGAATATTGTGCTGGCCTTGATAATATTGTGCTGGCCTTGATAATATTGTGCTGGCCTTTATAATATTGTGCTGGCCTTTATAATATTGTGCTGGCCTTTATAATATTGTGCTGGCCTTTAAAAATATTTTGCTGGCCTTTTTAATATTGTGCTGGCCTTTATAATATTGTGCTGGCCTTTGTAATATTGTGCTGGCCTTTATAATATTGTGCTGGCCTTTATAATATTGTGCTGGCCTTGATAATATTGTGCTGGCCTTGATAATATTGTGCTGGCCTTTATAATATTGTGCTGGCCTTTATAATATTGTGCTGGCCTTTACAATATTGTGCTGGCGTTTATAATATTGTGCTGGCGTTTATAATATTGTGCTGGCCTTTGTAATATTGTCCTGGCCTTTATAATATTGTGCTGGCCTTGATAATATTGTGCTGGCCTTGATAATATTGTGCTGGCCTTTATAATATTGTGCTGGCCTTTATAATATTGTGCTGGCCTTTATAATATTGTGCTGGCCTTTATAATATTGTGCTGGCCTTTACAATATTGTGCTGGCCTTTATAATATTGTGCTGGCCTTTATAATATTGTGCTGGCCTTTGTAATATTGTGCTGGCCTTTATAATATCGTGATGGCCTCTGTAATTTTGTGCTGGCCTCTGTAACATTGTGATGGCCTCTGTAACATTGTGATGGCCTCTGTAACATTGTGATGGCCTCTGTAACATTGTGATGGCCTCTGTAACATTGTGCTGGCCTTTATAACATTGTGATGGCCTCTGTAACATTGTGATGGCCTCTGTAACATTGTGATGGCCTCTGTAACATTGTGCTGGCCTTTATAACATTGTGATGGCCTCTGTAACATTGTGCTGGCCTTTATAACATTGTGATGGCCTCTGTAACATTGTGCTGGCCTTTTTAACATTGTGATGGCCTCTGTAACATTGTGATGGCCTCTGTAACATTGTGCTGGCCTTTATAACATTGTGATGGCCTCTGTAACATTGTGCTGGCCTTTATAACATTGTGATGGCCTCTGTAACATTGTGCTGGCCTTTATAACATTGTGATGGCCTCTGTAACATTGTGCTGCCCTTTATAATATTGGTGCTGGCCTCTGTAAACATTTTTCTGGCCTTATAACATTGTGCTGGGGGTTTAAACATTGTGATGGCCTTTGTAACATTCTGATGGCCTCTGTAGCATTGTGCTGGCCTTTATAACATTGTGATGGCCTGTGTAACATTGTGATATCCTCTGTAACATTGTGATGGCCTCTGTAACATTGTGATGGCCTCTGTAACATTGTGATGGCCTCTGTAACATTGTGATGGCTTTTATAACATTGTGCTGGCGTTTATAACATTGTGATGGCCTCTGTAACATTGTGATGGCCTCTGTAACATTGTGCTGGCCTTTATAACATTGTGATGGCCTCTGTAACATTGTGATGACCTCTGTAATATTGTGATGGCCTTTATAACAGTGTGATGGCCTCTGTAACATTGTGCTGGCCTTTATAACATTGTGCTGGCCTCTGTAACATTGTGATGGCCTCTGTAACATTGTGATGGCCTCTGTAACATTGTGATGGCCTCTGTAACATTGTGCTTGCGTTTATAACATTGTGATGGCCTCTGTAACATTGTGATGGCCTCTGTAACATTGTGCTGGCCTTTATAACATTGTGATGGCCTTTATAACATTGTGATGGCCTTTATAACATTGTGATGGCCTCTGTAACATTGTGCTGGCCTTTATAACATTGTGATGGCCTTTATAACATTGTGATGGCCTTTATAACATTGTGATGGCTTTTATAACATTGTGATGGCCTCTGTAACATTGTGCTGGCCTTCATAACATTGTGATGGCCTTTATAACATTGTGATGGCCTTTATAACATTGTGCTGGCCTTTATAACATTGTGATGGCGTTTGTAACATTGTGATGGCCTCTTTAACATTGTGCTGGCCTTTATAACATTGTGATGACCTCTGTAATATTGTGATTGCCTCTGTAACATTGTGCTGGCCTTTATAACATTGTGATGGCCTCTGTAACATTGTGATGGCCTTTATAACATTGTGATGGCGTTTGTAACATTGTGATGGCGTTTGTAACATTGTGATGGCCTCTGTAACATTGTGATGGCCTTTATAACATTGTGATGACCTCTGTAATATTGTGATGGCCTCTGTAACATTGTGCTGGGCCCTTTATAACATTGTGATGGCCTCTGTAACATTGTGCTGACCTCTGTAACATTGTGATGGCCTCTGTAACATTGTGATGGCCTCTGTAACATTGTGATGGCCGTTATAATATTGTGATGGCCTCTGTAACATTGTGCTGGCCTCTGTAACATTGTGCTGGCCTTTATAACATTGTGCTGACTTCTGTAACATTGTGAAGGCCTCTATAACATTGTGCTAGCCTCTGTAAAAATTGTGATTCCTCTATAACAATGTGCTGGCCTTTATAACATTTGTGATGACCTCTGTAATATTGTGATGGCCTCTGTAACATTGTGCTGGGCCTTTTTTAACATTGTGATGGCCTCTGTAACATTGTGCTGTCCTCTGTAACATTGTGATGGCCTCTGTAACATTGTGATGGCCTCTGTAACATTGTGATGGCCGTTATAATATTGTGATTTTCCTCTGTAACAATTGTCTGGCCCTGTAACATTGTGGGTGGCCTTTATAACATTGTGCTGACTTCTTAACATTGTGAAGGCCTCTATAACATTTGTGCTAGCCTCTGTAACATTGTGATTCCTCTATAACATTGTGCTGGCTTTTTAACATTTTGATGGCCCCCGGGAACATTGTGATGGCCTTTAAAAACATTGTGATGACCTCTGTAATATTGTGATGGCCTCTGTAACATTGTGCTGGCCTATATAACATTGTGCTGACCTCTGTAACATTGTGATGGCCTCTGTAACATTGTGATGGCCTCTGTAACATTGTGATGGCCTTTATAACATTGTGATGGCCTCTGTAACATTGTGCTGACCTCTGTAACATTGTGATGGCCTCTGTAATATTGTGATGGCCTCTGTAACATTGTGATGGCGTTTGTAACATTGTGATGGCCTCTGTAACATTGTGATGGCCTTTATAACATTGTGCTGGGCTTTATAACATTGTGATGGCCTCTGTAACATTGTGATGGCCTTTATAACATTGTGATGACCTCTGTAATATTGTGATGGCCTCTGTAACATTGTGCTGGCCTTTATAACATTGTGCTGACCTCTGTAACATTGTGATGGCCTCTGTAACATTGTGATGGCCTCTGTAACATTGTCCATGGGGCCCTTTATAAAAAATTTTGATGGCCTCTGTAACATTGTGCTGACCTCTGTAACATTGTGATGGCCTCTGTAACATTGTGCTGACCTCTGTAACATTGTGATGGCCTCTGTAACATTGTGATGGCCGTTATAATATTGTGATGGCCTCTGTAACATTGTGCTGGCCTCTGTAACATTGTGCTGACCTCTGTAACATTGTGCTGGCCTTTATAACATTGTGCTGACCTCTGTAACATTGTGAAGGCCTCTATAACATTGTGCTAGCCTCTGTAACATTGTGATGGCCTCTATAACATTGTGCTGGCCTGTATAACATTGTGCTAGCCTCTGTAACATTGTGCTGGCCTCTATAACATTGTGCTGGCCTCTATAACATTGTGCTAGCCTCTGTAATATTGTGATGGCCTCTATAACATTGTGCTGGCCTATAACATTGTGCTAGCCTCTTAACATGTGTTGGCCTTCTATA
Source organism: Cherax quadricarinatus (assembly GCF_026875155.1). Classification (NCBI taxonomy): domain Eukaryota; kingdom Metazoa; phylum Arthropoda; class Malacostraca; order Decapoda; family Parastacidae; genus Cherax; species Cherax quadricarinatus. The sequence continues at coordinate 40,362,960 of NC_069420.1, forward strand.
ACATTTGTGATGGCATTTAAAAACATTGTGCTAGCCTCTGTAACATTGTGATGGCCTTATATAACATTTGTGATTACCTTTATAAAAATTTTGATGCCTCTGTAACATGGGGCTGGCCTTATAACATTGTGAGCCTTATAACATTGATGGCCTCTGTAACATTGTGATGGCGTCTGTACATTGATGTCCTTCTAACATTGTGATGGCCTCTGTAACATGTGATGGCCTCTGTAACATTGTGATGGCCTTAAACATTGTGATGGCCTCTTTTAACATTGTGAAGGGCCCCTGTAACATTGTGATTGCGATTTGTAACAATTGTTAGGCCTCTGTAACATTGTGATGGCCTTTATAACATTGTCTGGCCATTTTATAAACATTGTGATGGCCTCTGTAACAAGTGATGCCTTTAAACATTGTGATGACCTCTGTAATATTTTATGGCCCTGTAACAATGTACCTGGGCCTTTAAAACATTGTGCTGACCCCCTGTAACATTGTGATGCCTCTGTAACATTGTATTGGCCCTGTAACATGTGAGGCCTTATAACATTGTGATGGCCTCTGTAACATTGTGATGACCCGTAACATGTGATTGGCCTCGTAACATTCTGATGGCCTCTGTAACAATTTTGATGGCCGTTATAAAATTGTGATGGCCTCTGTAACATTGTGCTGCCTCTGTAACATTGTGCTGACCTCTGTTAAACATTGTGCTGTCCTATATAACATTGTCTGACCTCTGTAACATTGTGAAGGCCTCTATAACATTGTCTAGCCTCTGTAACATTGTGATGGCGCTCTATAACATTGTGCTGGCCTGTGTAACATTGTGCAGCCTCTGTAACATTTTGATGGCCCTCATAACATTGTGCTGGCCTCTAAAAACATTGTGCTAGCCTCTGTAAATATTGTGATGGCCTCTATAACATTGTGCTGGCCTCTATAACATTGTGCTAGCCTCTGTAACATTGTGATGGCCTCTATAACATTGTGATGGCCTCTATAACATTGTGCTAGCCTCTGTAACATTGTGATGGCCTCTATAACATTGTGATGGCCTCTATAACATTGTGATGACCTATAACATTGTGCTAGCCTCTGTAACATTGTGATGGCCTCTATAACATTGTGCTGGCCTTTATAACATTGTGATGACCTCTGTAATATTGTGATGGCCTCTGTAACATTGTGCTGGCCTTTATAACATTGTGATGGCCTCTGTAACATTGTGCTGTCCTCTGTAACATTGTGATGGCCTCTGTAACATTGTGATGGCCTCTGTAACATTGTGATGGCCGTTATAATATTGTGATGGCCTCTGTAACATTGTGCTGGCCTCTGTAACATTGTGCTGGCCTTTATAACATTGTGCTGACTTCTGTAACATTGTGAAGGCCTCTATAACATTGTGCTAGCCTCTGTAACATTGTGATGTCCTCTATAACATTGTGCTGGCCTTTATAACATTGTGATGGCCTCTGTAACATTGTGATGGCCTTTATAACATTGTGATGACCTCTGTAATATTGTGATGGCCTCTGTAACATTGTGCTGGCCTATATAACATTGTGCTGACCTCTGTAACATTGTGATGGCCTCTGTAACATTGTGATGGCCTCTGTAACATTGTGATGGCCTTTATAACATTGTGATGGCCTCTGTAACATTGTGCTGACCTCTGTAACATTGTGATGGCCTCTGTAATATTGTGATGGCCTCTGTAACATTGTGATGGCGTTTGTAACATTGTGATGGCCTCTGTAACATTGTGATGGCCTTTATAACATTGTGCTGGGCTTTATAACATTGTGATGGCCTCTGTAACATTGTGATGGCCTTTATAACATTGTGATGACCTCTGTAATATTGTGATGGGCCCCTGTAACATTGTGCTGGCCTTTATAACATTGTGCTGACCTCTTTAACATTGTGATGGCCCGTAACATTGTGATGGCCTCTGTAACATTGTCATGGCCTTATAAAACATTGTATGGCCTCTGTAACATTGTGCTACCTCTGTAAACATTGTGATGGCCTCTGTAACATTGTGCTGACCTCTGTAACAATTGTGATGGCCTCTGTAACAATAGTATGGCCGTTATAATATTTGATGGCCTCTGTAACATTGGGCTGGCCTCTGTAACATTGTGCTGACCTCTGTAACATTGTGCTGGCCTTATAAACATTGTGCTGACCTCTGTAACATTGTTTAAGGCCTCTATAACATTGTGCTAGCCCCCCGTAACATTTTTGATGGCCTCTAAACATTGTGCTGGCCTGTATAACATTGTGCTAGCCCCCTGTAACATTGTGCTGGCCTCTATAACATTGTGCTGGCCTCTATAACATTGTGCTAAACCTCTGAAATTGTGATGGCCTCTATAACATTGTGCTGGCCTCTATAACATTGTGCTAGCCTCTGTAACATTGTGATGGCCTCTATAACATTGTGATGGCCTCTATAACATTGTGCTAGCCTCTGTAACATTGTGATGGCCTTTATAACATTGTGATTACCTTTATAACATTGTGATGGCCTCTGTAACATTGTGCTGGCCTTTATAACATTGTGATGGCCTTTATAACATTGTGATGGCCTCTGTAACATTGTGATGGCGTCTGTAACATTGTGATGTCCTTCATAACATTGTGATGGCCTCTGTAACATTGTGATGGCCTCTGTAACATTGTGATGGCCTTTATAACATTGTGATGGCCTCTGTAACATTGTGATGGCCTCTGTAACATTGTGATGGCGTTTGTAACATTGTGATGGCCTCTGTAACATTGTGATGGTCTTTATAACATTGTGCTGGCCTTTATAACATTGTGATGGCCTCTGTAACATTGTGATGGCCTTTATAACATTGTGATGACCTCTGTAATATTGTGATGGCCTCTGTAACATTGTACTGGCCTTTATAACATTGTGCTGACCTCTGTAACATTGTGATGGCCTCTGTAACATTGTGATGGCCTCTGTAACATTGTGATGGCCTTTATAACATTGTGATGGCCTCTGTAACATTGTGATGACCTCTGTAACATGTGATGGCCTCTGTAACATTCTGATGGCCTCTGTAACATTCTGATGGCCGTTATAATATTGTGATGGCCTCTGTAACATTGTGCTGGCCTCTGTAACATTGTGCTGACCTCTGTAACATTGTGCTGGCCTTTATAACATTGTGCTGACCTCTGTAACATTGTGAAGGCCTCTATAACATTGTGCTAGCCTCTGTAACATTGTGATGGCCTCTATAACATTGTGCTGGCCTGTGTAACATTGTGCTAGCCTCTGTAACATTGTGATGGCCTCTATAACATTGTGCTGGCCTCTATAACATTGTGCTAGCCTCTGTAATATTGTGATGGCCTCTATAACATTGTGCTGGCCTCTATAACATTGTGCTAGCCTCTGTAACATTGTGATGGCCTCTATAACATTGTGATGGCCTCTATAACATTGTGCTAGCCTCTGTAACATTGTGATGGCCTCTATAACATTGTGATGGCCTCTATAACATTGTGATGACCTAATAACATTGTGCTAGCCTCTGTAACATGTGATGGCCTCTTAACATTGTGATGGCCTCTATAACATTGTGCTGGCCTCTATAACATTGTGCTAGCCTCTTAACATTGTGGGTGGCCTCTATAACATTTTGCTGGCCACTATAACATTGTGCTAGCCTCTGTAACATTGTGATGGCCCTATAACATTGTGCTGGCCTATAATACACGAAGTCTGTTTCTGTTATAATCCAAGTCACCCTCCAGCTAAGCAGAAAATCTTACGAAATATCCTTATCTGATCCTCCCTTTTGTGTTTTAAAACTCCTTCCCTTTTAATAATATTCTCTTAAATAATATTTCTTTTAATAATATTTGTTTTAATAATATTCCCCATAAATTCACTGGCTAATACTCATATTCTGGCCAATGATATTACAAACCGATTTAGGGGAAGTTTGTGGTGCTGATTCCGAATACGTCATCGGTTTTTTCTTGGTTGGCTCTATTTTTTGATAAATTTGGTATCCTACTGAAAAACATTGAATAATGTGAGAAATATATTGATCAGACGGGGCTAACTTATAAATCGCGTTGAAGTTATTTTTTAGATCATGCAAAAGTTAAATTTATGTAATACAACTAAATACTTCGTTCTGTAGAGTAACAGATTAAAAAAAGTAAGATTTAATTCAGATACTTCTAATTACTGCATGTGAAAATATTGTTTATAAGATTTTTCTGCATATTGGTCATCACCCACAGTTTTGTTGAGTGAACAGTTAAAGAGATGCATAATTGTTTAAAAAATGTTCAATAAGAAAACATTTCAAGCTTCTAACGGAAACTGTCTGTAAACAGCCGCCAGTTTCCTGGTCGATATTCAATCTCATTTGAAGAAGTCTATGGATGTTATTGCAGTGTACCAGTTCTTCATCTTGGATGAAGTAAGGGAAGGATCTAAGCCTCTCTTGTCCGATAAGCTGTTATTTTAACTTCTTGTTATAGACAGTTCTTTTCTTTTAGTCTGAATGCTAAAAGTTCAGATGCTTGCTCTGACAGACTCAGGTCACGTATCAGATCATCTTGGGAGAACTGCTGGGGTGTTGTAATGCTAACTTCATATTCACTTCCAGTGCTATCACCTGTGTTACATTCTAAACCCAGAGTTTCTTCAAGATCTGACAACGGAAGGTCAGTGTTGTAAACACAGTGTGGCACAGGTCTCCTTGCTGGCTCCCAGTCACGATATTCCAACTTGACTTTCTTGTATCGACTCAAACTTTTACATTCGCCATTCACAAATAACAATCGTCGTGGTGGTTTTTCGGTTCTCTCCTCACCATAGGCACACCCAAGTTTTAAACTTTTTTTTTGCCTATTCTTCCACTGTCTTAAGAACTCTACACAGGTTTTGTAAACCATATGGGGAGCCCAAGACTTGTCTTGTTCTCCAAGCCCCACTCCAAAATAAACAAGAAAACCTTGTTTTATAAAATCTGTGATGTTTTGTCTTTCTTTGTGCAAAGAGTATTCGCCACAAATGTAGGAAAATGCATTGGGGTTGTTTAAGCAGACTCTTTGTAAACAACTAATGTTTGTCTGGAAAAAATAACAAAGCAAAGGTTGAAGAATTGAGACACTTGTGCAACACATGGGAATCTTTATTGAAGAAACGTTTCGCCACACAGTGGCTTCATCAGTCCAATACAAAGTAGAAATGGGTAAGGAGAGGAGGAGTTCGAGGTAATCAGTCCCTCAACCTGGAATCGATGTGTTCAGTCCATCACTCTTGTAGGAAGTGCAGCATAGGGCCAGAGAGGTGGCTTATATACGGCAGTCAGATGAGTTGAAGCAGGAGGCGGGATCACAGTGGTACCTGCCACTAGTGTAAGTAGGTCGTCGTCCAAAGGTTGGGCAAGCGTTGAAGTCTTTGTACCAAGTTTCCATGATGTTGCAGTGTCTGACAGATGTGGTGAATGGTTTTGAAAACCGACAAGTTGAAGAATTGAGACACAGAGTGAACACATCGATTCCAGGTTGAGGGACTGATTACCTCGAACTCCTCCTCTCCTTACCCATTTCTACTTTGTATTGGACTGATGAAGCCACTGTGTGGCGAAACGTTTCTTCATTAAAGATTCCCATGTGTTGCACAAGTGTCTCAATTCTTCAACTTGTCGGTTTTCAAAACCATTCACCAAAGCAAAGGTTACAATATTGTCTCGTGCTCGTTGTTGACACAAGGCCTTTCGTTAAATATTAAACAATTTGAAAGTAAAATAATGATCTTAATTAAAAGTATCTGTATATACATTGTTACTGCATAAATATATACGTGTTATGACTAAGCTCCCTGTTAATTGAGGGTAAGTATGAAATATCTCACAACCTAGAACCAATCTTGACAATCCTACTGCCATTTTCGAATTCACCTACCCCAAAATACCTTAAATACCTTCATATATTATCAGTGATGTGATATAAGTATCAGTCAGCGGTACTTTTCTACCCTTCCACGAGAATTCCACAGCCAAACAAATCTACAATATATTCATTATGCGATGTGGTAGGAAAGCAGAGTAGCTACAAATAGAGAGCCCATTAGAGCATAGCAAGGCTTTATTAAGATAAGTTTTATCTTTGTGTAGAGCTTTATCAATCATGAATTCATTCTACACAGAGGCAAATGTTATTTTAAAAAAGGTTTACCATGCTCAGGTATCGTTTGTATTACCCGAAATTATATTTCATTGACGTTGTTACTCGTGCTCGCGTGTTTCTTATAGACTAGTCTCTCTCTCTCTCTCTCTCTCTCTCTCTCTCTCTCTCTCTCTCTCTCTCTCTCTCTCTCTCTCTCTCTCTCGCTCGCGTGTTTCTATAGACTAGTTCTCTCTTCTTTTGTTTCCTCTCTCTCTCTCTCTCTCTCCTTTTCTCTCTCTCTCTCTCTCTCTCTCTCTCTCTCTCCTCTCCTCACTCTCACTCACTCTCTCTCTCTCTCTCTCTCTCTCTCTCTCTCTCTCTCTCTCTCTCTCTCTCTCTCTCTCTCTCGAAAACAATACATGTATTTAGGTTCCTTTTAATAACATCCTCCAGTTGTATTTCCTTCTACACCACGTCTTTCCATTCTTCTATAACACTCTTCCCATGTTTTGTTATACCACATCTTCAGATTCTTGGACACATTTGTAAAGGTTTCCACTAAAAGTCAGCAGTGACTGTCACTCTATATTCTTATTACTCTTTTGTCTTCACTTTAAAAATTATTACATCAGTTTCTTCAGCAATAAATCTGTAATAACATTTTTTTTGTTATTTACAATTTATTTTATTTGCTTGTAAATGGGGTTTATGTGTTATTTTCTGTCCAGCCTAATGTGTAAATTCCAACCTGTTCTCCTAACAACTGTCATACTCTCATTTAGGGTTTGCAGCTCGTTTCTAACTTAGTTTGGGTTAGGATAAGTTAGGGTAGGGTAGGTTCGGGTAAGGTAGGTTAGGATAGGTTCGTTTGGGTTAGGGTACGTTAGGTTAGGTTAGTTCGAGTTAGATTAGGTTACTAAAATTAGGTTAGGTTACAAAGGAATAAACTGTAAATGAAAGATAGAGGACGATAAAATAGTCTGCCAGGCGAAGTGATAACCTTCATCCAGCAGTGCCAACGCTGCCTAGTTCAACTATTTGGTTATTACCGATTCTGTGTCATCACTGAAGGCACTTGGAGAAGTGTGCGTGTGTTGAGGTTACCCACGTTGATGCGTCTATTCCTATCCACACTACTGATGAAACCACCCGCCTGTCCACACTGCTGGGAAAGTCAACAGCCTATCCCGCACCACTGCGACAGGTCAACAGGTCAACAGCCTATCCCCACATATAAGACAATTCCCCGGTCAGAGCCAACAATAATTTGCACGCTAAAGCAGTTACGAAAACAAGTCAGTGATAATGGCCCTCCATACAAGTTAGTGGTGCCGGCAAAGCTGTCTTTTTTTGCCCCATAACCATCCTTTCATAAGACCATAACAGTAAATATCACGGAAATTTAGGGAAAAGGCGGAAAACGCGGCTTCTAAATTAATGTTGCCATTGACATTTTATATATTCTCTCATAAGGGGGTCAGAGGTCAAGCCTGGGTCATTCTCTTGTGGTATCATATTCATATTTTCTCATGTTTCCCGGATTCATATTCCATGAATTAATTTTTCCCTGATTCATATTCCCTGGACTCATATTTCTTGGGTTCATGGTAGCCGGGGTCATATTCTCAAGCACGGTGCCCCGTGGCCTGGTGGCAAAAGCTCTCGATTCACACGGTGAGGATCCGGGTTTGTTTCCTGGCGAAGGGGTAGAAACATTGGACGTGTTTCCTTACACCGGTTGTCTTTGTTCACCCATCAGTAAAATGGGTACCTGGATGTTAATCGACTAGTGTGGGTCGCATCCTGGGACAAAACTGACCTAATTTGCCCGAAATGCTCAGCATAACAAGCGGCTTTCTATATAGTAGTATGTCATTGATGTCAGCTAGGACTGTATACCTTGTACATGTACTTGTAGTAAATAAAGATATTATTATATTATTACTTGACTCTGAGTAACCTTATCGTAGAGGAAGGTTCATGAGGCATATAGCCATAGAGTTCATTAGTTCACTTATCGACTCACTGCCAAGATTTATTCTTCTTACAAATATGCTGCCAATTATTATCACACACACACACACACACAGGCACACGCAGACGTGGAGGCACAAGGCTCCGAGAACCTTAGTGTTTCTAAGGCGCGTAGTAACTGCTAGCAGCAACCAGTGGTAGTGACAACGTCAGTGAGCAACCCTACGAGTGATAACCAAAGTTATTAGTTAAAAAAAGTCGAGAGGAAACCTGAAATCATCATAACTTTAAAGTGCCAAACCGTTAGGGGCCTAGTAGGCACCTGTTGTCACACAGCTACAAATATACAAAGATCAAAGCGAGTGTGAAAGTGGGTGTTCAAGAATTACGAGAGATTGGTTAACAAGTGAAATGTGGGGCAGTGAAAAAGTTAATAAGTAAAGGGAGAAAAAAAAATATATAACTATTGAAGGTGGCAGGAGTAGGCCTTCTTGAACCAGTGACGTCATAACAGGTTGAGTGCCTTTATAAATATAAAGTGTAGCTCACCGAATGTGAAGTGTATTCTGTCATAAGTGAAAAGTGAAAACACTTGAGGAACGCGGGATGCATGAACATATATGGTTATAACTATCACGGGTGAAGGATTTTCAAAATAGTGACACAAGGCCTACATGTACGACAACAACGTCATCAGCATATGGCAACTTGTCATCACCCTGCTGCCACACCGCAAGTACTTCTCACCTATTGTGGTTGCATGTTGTCAGATTCTGGTCTCCGTATCACTGTTAGATACTGGTCACTCACTCCTGCAAGCTATTACCGGAATTCGAGTAGAAACAGCATAGATAAGGTGAAGATAGGCTTGATCAAGGGTGAGGAGAGGGAAATGGGTAACTAGTGAGGGGTAATGTTAGACGCACACACACATACACACACACAAGGGTAGATAGACACTTGTAGAAGTTGAGAGAGGCAAAGTTTTAGAACCTAGTATTACTTTCGGTATTTTATAAGTAGAATTGATAAGTGTTAGAATTACTATTGGTAAGTTTTAGAATTACTAGTATTACTACTGGTATTTATTAGCAGTATGAATACTTAGAAGTGAGGAGCATTATTCCTGGGCACACACACACATACATACATACACACACATACACATACATACATACATACATACACACACACACACACACACACACACACACACACACAAAACACACACACACCACACCACACCACACGCACACGCACACGCACACACACAACTGAAAGAATCAGTGAAAAATCCCCAGACATCAAGCAGTCACAGAAACAAAACTCGCTGAGACAATAACAGACACAATCTTCCCAACAGGATATCAGATCCTGAGAAAGATAGGAGTAGAGGGGGAGGAGGGGTTGCACTGCTCATAAAACACCGATGGGGATTTGAGGAAATGGGAAGGCATGGACATATTGGAGAAAGAGACTACATTGTAGGACAATTCAGTCCGGGGAACATAAAAATAGTCATTGGGTGATGTATAACCCACCACAGAACTGCAGGAGGCCAAGAGAGGAGTACGAAGAAAACAACAGGGTGTGGTGGACACACTGGCTGAGGTGGCAAGAAGAGCTCACCGAGCAGAGCAAAGTTACTGGTAATGGGCGATTTCAACCACAGGGAGATCGACTGGGAAAACCTGAGCCACATGGGGGTCCCGAAACATGGAGAGCCAAGATGATGGATGTGGTACTTGAAAACCTCATTGCATCAGCATGTCAGGGACACAACCAAGAGAGAGGGGAGGATGAGCCACAAGACTGGATCTTGTGTTTACCCTGAGCGGTTCAGACATTGAGGACATCACTTACGAGAGGCCCCTTGGAGCTAGCGATCATGTGGTTTCTGAGTTTTGACTATATAGTAGAGTTACAAGTGGAGAAGGTAAAAGGAACTGAAGGGACAGGCCAAACTATAAAAGGGGGGACTACACAGGTATGAGAAACTTCCCGCAGGAGGTTCAGTGGGGCCGAGAAATGGTAGGAAAATCAGTAAAGGATGATGGAATAGTGGCAACAAAGTGCAAGGAGGGAGAGGGAAAGTTTTGTTCCCAAAGGGGAAAAAAGAAAAAATAGGAAGACCAAAACGAGTCCTTGGGTTTTTTCCCCAAGGTGTAGGGATCAAAAACTAAGTGCAACAGAGAATGGAAAAGGTACAGAGGCATAGGACCCAGGAAAACAAGGAGATTAGTAGAAGACCAGAAACGAGTATGCACAGATAAGGAGGGAGGCCCAGCGACAGTAGAAAACGACATAGCACGAAAGTCAAATCTGACCCGAAACTGCTGGTATAGCCACATTAGGAGGAAGACAACAGTCAAGGACCAGGTGATAAGGCTGAGGAAAGAAGGTGGAGAACTCACAAGAAACGATCAAGAGGTATGTGAGGAGCTCAACACGAAAATTTAAGGAAGTATTTACAGTAGAGACAGGAAAAGGGCTCGGGGGACAGACAATGGGGACACCAGCAAGGAATACACCAACAAGTGTTGGACGACATACATACAGATGAGGAGGAGGGGAAGAAACTGCTAAGGGACATCGATACCTCAAAGGCAATGGGACCGGACAACATCTCCCCATGGGGTTTTTAGAGAGGGAGCAGATATGTTGTGCATGCCACTTACCACAATCTTCAAAACATCCCTGGAAACTGGGCAACTACCTGAGGTAGGAAGACGCAAATGTAGTTTCCCATTTTTAAAAAAGGAGACAGAAAAGAGGCACTAAACTATAGACCCGTGTCATTGACGTGTATAGTATGCAAAATTATGGAGAAGATTATCAGGAGGAGAGTGGTGGGGACCCTAACGGAACAGGAGTATAAATGCCAACCAGCACGGATTCACGGAAGGCAAATCCCTTGTCACAAACCTTCTGGAGTTTATGATAAATAACAAAGTTAAGACCGAGAGAGAGGGGTGGGTTGATTGCATCTTTTTGGGCTGCAAGAAGGCCTTTGACACAGTTCCTCACAAGAGATTAGTGCAGAAGCTAAGCATCAGGCGCATATAACAGGAAGGGCACTGTAATGGATCAGAGAATACCTGACGGGGAGGCAACAACGAGTCATGGTACTAATGATGTATCACAGGGGGGCACCTGTGACGAGCGGGGTCCCACAGGGGTTCGGTTAGGACCCATTGCTATTTTTGGGGTATATGTGAACGACATGATGGAAAGGTTAGACTCAAGTGTCCCTTTTTTGCAGATGATGTGAAGTTTTATTGAGGAATTAATCTGATGAGACCGGGCCAGGACTTCAAAGAGACCTGGAAAAGCTGCACCTGTCCAGCAATGGCTTTCTCGAATTTAATCCTGCCAAATTTGCAAAGTCATGAAGATAGGGGAAGGGCACAGAAGACCACAGACAGAGTATAGGCTAGGTGGCCAAAGACTGCAAACCTCACTCAAGGAGAAAGATCTTGGGGTGAGTATAAACCGAGCATGCTCCGGAAGCACACATAAATCAGATAACTGCTGCAGCATATGGGCGCCTGGCAAACCCGAGAACAGCATTCGATACCTTAGTAAGGAATCATTCAAGACACTGTACAAACCCTGTATGTCATGGCCCCATACTGGGGTATGCAGCACCTGTTTGGAACCCACACTATAAAGCACGTAAAAAAAACTAGAGAAAGTACAAAGGTTTGCGACAAGGTTAGTTCCAGAGCTAAGGGGAATGTCCTATGAAGAAAGATTAAGGGAAATCGGCCTGACGACACTGGAGGACAGGGGGGTCAGGGGGGACATGATAACGACATATAAAATACTGCGTGGAAAAGACAAGGTGGACAAAGACAGGATGTTCCAGGGAGGGGACACGGAAACAAGAAGCCACAATTGGAGTTGAAGACACAAATGAGTCAGAGAGATAGTAGGAAGTATTTCTTCAGTCATAGAGTTGTAAGGCAGTGGAATAGCCTAGAAAATGACGTAGTGGAGGCAGGAACCATACACAGTTTTAAGACGAGGTTTTGATAAAGCTCATGGAGCGGGGAGAGAGAGGGCCTAGTAGCAACCGGTGAAGAGGCGGGGCCAGGAGCTAGGACTCGACCCCTGCAACCACAAATAGGTGAGTACAAATAGGTGAGTACACACACATACACCTCGCATACCCCCTAACCCCCTCCGTCCCTCCCGCCCCACCTCTCTCTCTCTCTCTCAATTTCTCTCTCCTTCGCTCTCCCTCTCTCTCTACCTTTCTCTCTCTACCTCTCTCTCTACCTCTCTCTCTCTACCTCTCTCTCTCTACTCTACTCTCTCTCCTCTCTCTCTCTCTCTCTCTCTCTCTCTCTCCTCTCTCTCTCTCTCTCTCTCTCTCTCTATACCTTTTCTTCTTTTTTTACACAGGGTTTGACAAGGTTAAGGATCCCTAGCTTTATTGACAAGCTATTTACAGGTTAAGGATTCCTAACTTTATTGGCAAGCTAAGAGCTGTTGCCTACATCAGCTCATTTGAAAGCATTTTTATTGTTATGAGACATACAAGTAGGGAACAGGATGAAGTTGGAGCCATCTGTGGGCCAGCATTTTCATTTGATCAACTGACTTTATCTCGTTGACATCATTATGCTGTACGAATGTGTTCCATACTCGAGTCATCCTGGGTATATATGATCTCAGATGGAGTGATTTTCTGGAGAAGGGTACAGCCAGAGTGAAGTTGCTGCTTTCTGCCCATCTTGTGGCAAAAAAGCTTGTTTCACGCTGTCCTCGAAGTGGATCCAAGTGTGGTACTTTGACAATATTGGCCTTGTACATAACAGTAAGGACACCCACATCCCTCCTGTGTTGAAGGCTCTGCTGAAATGACAGATCTATCCAGGATGGGTCCAGGCGAGAGATGAGACGTCTTGCTCTGTTCTCTGTTCTGTCAAGCAGTCGCAGATGAGAGGGGGGGGGGGCAGGTAAACTAAGAAAGTGGAGCATACTCAAGATGTGAGCGTACTTGTGCCTCTTACAGAATCTTGCACCCCCTACTGTCAAGCAGATGCGAGATATGGCGAAGTGCTGTAAGCTTCCTGGCTGCCTTGTTTGCAAGATTTACAACATGGTTCTTCATGGTTAGTTTGGAGTCAGATTTCACCCCAAGAATATCAACTTCTTCTCCAGGTGCCAACACCCTCCCATTCATCCTTACTACTGCACCAGCATTACCATCATGGTGCCTAGAGACCACCGTCATTTGCGTTTTCTCAGGTGCAAATGTTACTTGCTATCTATTTCCCCAAGCTGTTATAGCTCTTAGCTGGTGATTGATATAGCTTAGAGCAGCTGGCATTTCTTCTCTTGGATAAGTGAATGTCAGTGTACAGTCGTCTGCATATGCATGTGATTCTGGGATGAGATGAAGAAGATCTTTGAAGTAGACATTCCATAACAATGGTCCCAGCACGTTTCCTTGTGGAACACTTGCCCAATATGATGTCTTGCTGATTCCGTTCCATTGAGAACTACCCTTAGAGATCTACCATGAAGGTAATCACTGAGGAGACATAGCATAGAGCCTGCAATTCCCAGTGCTTGAAGTTTTGCTAAGAGGCCCTGGTGCCACACCCGGTCGAGAGCTCCAGCAATGTCCAGTGCTACCACATAGCTGACTTTGGATTCATCCAGTGACTGGTGCCACTTAGTGGAGAGGTTTAACAACAGATCAGCAGCAGAGTAACCTTTCCTGAAGCCATATTGACAATCACAAAGTAGTAAGTGGTAGTCAAAAACTCTGTCATTTGTCTTGAGATTATTGTCTCAAGGATCTTACCAGTGATTGACAGGAGTGACACTGGTCTGTAGTTGCTGATTTCTGCTCTGCTCTTCTTTTTTGTGAACAGGGACTACATTTGCCTCTTTCCACAGAGAGGGCCATTTACACTGTACTAGGCAGTGCTGAAAGATGCGAGTTAGAGGTGCTGCTAGCTGGTCTGCACATCTCAGCAATCTTGGGCTTAACTTCTCTGGGCCCACAGTCTTTTCTTGGTCAAGCGATTTAAGAAGGAAATGCACCTCCTCCTGCCTTATGTCACCACTGACAGTTTTAACACAGTTCTTGCAGCTAGTCAAGGAGGGTCCCTTGCTGTATCAGAAACTTGCATTTTGGTAGCAAAGTGTTCGGCAAAGAGGTCCGCCTTCTCTTGACTACTAGTAGAGGTGGTCCCATCCTGTCGATTTAGAGGTGGAATTAGTTCATCAGGCAGATAACCTTGTCTGTACTTGACCAGGGACCACCAGGTTTTGGAGCCTACCCTACCTGATGCTAGCTTTCTTTCAGTGTCCACCTCCCATTTAGCAATGGCCCACTTTTGAACGTTACCCATATGCCTACAGGCTTGCCTGTGCATGTTCCTGTTATAGGTGGTAGGATGTCTCTTATACCTTCGCCATGCTTTGTACTTATCAGTAGCAGCCTCTCTACAACGAAAGCCAAACCAAGGCTGATCTGTAGGCTTCGTCACATATTGTCGATGAGGAATGTGTTCTTGTTGTAGATTAAGGATGTGTCCAGTGAAGGCTTTCACTTGCCTGTCAACATCCCCTTGCAGGAGAGCATTCCAATCGGTGGTGGCGAGCTCAGAGCAAAGGGCTGGCCAATTACCTCTTTCCCATAGCCAGGTTGTGCGTGTGGACTCCTCACCTCGTTCTGTTGGGATTTTAAGTGTAGTAAAAACAGCCTTGTGGTCAGATGATTCAACGTAGCCGAGGGGCTGACAAGTGACTATACCTTCTGCCAGATCACTCACTACTGGGTCAAGGGAGGAGCCAGAGATGTGAATAGGGAAATCAACAAAGTTTCTTATGTCAGATACTGCAAGAAGGTCATCAGAGTCCCTCTGTATAAGGTGTTGGTTGAGGTCACCAACAATTATATGTTGACAGTTGTGTTGTAGCAGAAGGGAGTCCATATTTTCCAGTAGGAAGCTGATGGGGTCTGCATGTTGCCACTGAGGTCTGTACATTGCAGACTCTCTCTCTCTCTCTCTCTCTCTCTCTCTCTCTCTCTCTCTCTCTCTCTCTCTCTTTCTCTCTCCACTTCTCGTTCTCTCTATCTCTTTCCTCCTCACACACACCTTCCATTCATCTTCCCTTTCCTCCTACCCCTCCCCCTGGCTTCCCCCCCCCCCTTTCCCACTCATCATCCCTAGCCTTCTCCTGTCATTCTCTCTCCCTCTTTCTCTATCCTTCTCTCTCACACACAAGCTCCTCTCTGTGGTAAAAAAAAATGGGTAACCCAAGAGGGCGGAGACCCAGGGGTCTGGAGGTCGAACCCAGGAAGGAGGAACCTGGGAGGGAAGATTGGGAGTTAAAAGCTCACAAAAATGGAGGAAGAGTGGGGAAGGGAAGATAGCAAGCTCGGCAGGGTATGGAGGAGAGGATAGCCGAAGAGAGCAGGAAGTGGGGACTAACAAGCCCTTAGCAGCAGAAGATAAGATAAAGTGCTTAGAAAGGGAGCTAAAAAACCTAAAGCAGACTAGAGAGACAAATGACAGTACAGACATGTCATCAGGAACTTCTATACCAGTCACAGACAATGGGGCTGTAAGGATTCAGATAAAGATGAGTACAGGAAGACCAAATGAGAAGCCTGAAGACAACGAAGGAGACATGACATATATGCGGGAGACTCTAACAGTCAACTACAGTGGCAGGGAACAGCTGGGCAGGGAAGACAGTCCACTGAGCATAGGGGCTGCAGCAAGGGCAGGGGTCGAAGGCAGGAACGTTTCGATAGAAGGAGATAAAACACCTCAGAGGACACAGAGAGAGACACAGTGGGAGGAGGAGAGGGAGAGGCCAGTGTTTGTCTACAGGCCCCAAAGAAGTCGAAGGGAAAACCTACATTTGAAAAAACCAGGGAGAGAAGAAAGCGATCAAAGGTATCATGAAAGCAATAGATGAGGGAGACATGCCCCAGGGGGCAAATTTTCGGAGAATTGGGTGGTTTTGCGAGTGGAAGGAGACGGCCTGTCAAAGTAATCTTCAAGGCAAAAATTAGCTTGAACCAGGGTCCTGCAGGAGAAAGCACGACTGAGGGACAAACCAGAGTTCCAGAGATTGTACCTAGATCACGACAGAACACAGCAGGAAAGGACGATACTGAGAGAGAGGGTACAAGATGGAAGGAGGAATGGGATGCATCGATGAAGACAAGCAGAGCCCAGACTCAGGTGGAAGGACAAATACACCCTACAGAGGCACCCGCAGAAGGGCTCCAACCACAACAACCCCAAAGCAACTGAATAATCTCAATCAAAACCCGCACACTGTTCCCTCTGTTACAACCCCCATCACAAACCTCACCCCTAAAGCAGCCTCCTATGGGCACTGTGCCCCCACCCCCCACCAACAAGCCCCACCCCCACACCGTGACAATCCCAAAGCAGCTGAACAAGCTCAACCAAAACCCACACATTGTTCCCTCTGCCCCCCACCTCCCCCATCACAAACCCCACTGCTACAGCAGCTCCATACTGGCCCCTCTGCCCTCACCCCCCGCATCACAACCCCACCCACACCACAAACCCCCATAGGCCCCCCAGGGCTCCTGCTCCCCCAACCCAATATTCTCCCAGGTCCACCGTGATAGACAAGAAGCTAAGGTGTTTTTAACAAAACCAGATGGTAAAGCAAATAAATACGGGGGGTTTTGGTTTATGAAAGAATCAGTGAAACCCCCAGACATCATACCCGCCACAGAAACGAAACGCACTGAAAACAATAACGAGGGCGTTTTCCCCAAAACCAGGATATAGACCCTTTGAAAAAGTAGGAGAAAGGGGGGAAAGGGAGGGGGTTAAATGCTCACAAAAAAACCGAGGGATTTTTTGGGGAAATTTGGAAGACTTTGGACGAAAATTGGGGGAAAGGGACACTTAGTGGGTTTAAAATTTTAAATCTGGGGAATATAAATAGTCATTGCTGTGAAGGATTAAACCTACCACAGAACCCGGGAAGCCAAGAGAGGAAAAAGATGAGAAAACGTGATGGTGAACACACGGGCTAGGTGGTTTGAAGAGCTAAATCGTGAAAGAGCAAAAGTTACGGGTTTTGGGGTTTGATTTAAACCCCCACAGGGAGCGGTTTGGGGAAAACCCCCGGGACCCTCAGGGGGGCCCCCGAAACATGGAGACCCAAAAAGTTTGGTTGTGGTACTGGAAAACCTCATGCATCAACCCCTCGGGGGACCTCCCAGAGTGAGGGGGGAGGATGAATCAGCAAAAACTGGACTTTGTGTTCACTCTGAGTAGCTCAGCCCTTTGATAACATCTTATATAAAAGGGCCCCCTTGGAGCAAAGTGACCACGTAGTCCTGAGTTTTAAATTACAAATTTAAAATTACAAGTGGAAGGGTAACAGGAGTCAAAGGGGAAAAAAAGCCAAACTATAAAAGGGGGGAGTACACGGGGAAATAGGAACTTCCTGGGGGATTTGAGGGGACAGAGAAAGGGAAAAAAAGGGTCAAAATGAAATGATGGAAAAAGTAACAACAAAATTTGCAAGGGGGGCAGAGGAAAGGGTTTTGACCCCAAGGGCAACAGAAACAATGGGAAGACCAAAGCGGGGCCCTTGGTTTAACAAAGGGTGAGGGGAGGCAAAAACAAAATTGAAATTGGGGAGAAGGGAAGAGGTACAGGGGGCTGTGAAGGCTTACCCCCACCCCTTGAACAATTTCGGGACATTTTTTTACCAAGGTTGGCTTCTCCTTGGGAAAAAATTTAATGAATAGAAAAAGAAATAATAATTCCAAAGAAAAAGAAATTTTATTTTTTAAATTAAAGAAAAACATAAAAACAATAAAACATAAAAGGTATTTATTTTGAAAAAAAAATAAAAAAATGGGGAAAATTTAAAAACATTTAAAACTAAACGCAAATTAAAAATTTATAGGGGGGGGCCCGGGTTTTGGGTGACACTGAGTGTTTTTAAAAATTTGTACCCAATTGCTGATAAAGGGGGGGGGGGGGGGGGGGCCGGGGTTTGTTGGTTAAAACCCCACGGGTTTTCGTTCTTCACATTTAGCCGTGAGTATTCTATCTCAAATGGCGGGAAAGCAGGTTCTTTCCGTCAATGATAGGGTTTACGTCCGGGCAATTTCAAAACGGGTTGCACGGAAATTTAAAAACCCAAAAAGGGGAAGTCTCTGGACTTTTAGTCCATCTCCTTTTAAATTCTACTCTTTAAAATTGGCAGGTAAACCCTCTCTTCACCCCAAGCTGGAAAAGATAGACGGGTTTCCCACTGCTTAAGAAATCACCCCATGATAAATTTCAATAAACCCAAAAGATGTGTGAAATTTTTAAAAAAATTTAAAATTAGAGCAAGACTGGAAAAAGGGCTAAGTTTATTTTTGGTCAAAAAGGGAAACTTTCAACCCAAAAAATCCACTAGAAAACAAGGCAAAAGGGATGTTTCTTTTCAGTAGTATGGGAGCTGGGGGAGGGCTAGTTTAAATTAAAAGTTTGGACCGGAGCCCCCCCGTCCCCCTTTCGGGGGGGGGGGGGGGGGGAAAAGGAGGGGGAAGGGGGTATGTTCGCCCCCTGTGGATGTCATTACGTAAATTTATCAAAATAAACTGAAACATTTGGCATATTACCGAAGCCTTTCCCATCAGTCTCACGTAGGGAACACAGGGGGTTTTCCAAACCGAAGGGCAAGTTCCCATATTGCATCAGTCCTTGGTGTGTAGGAAAAACGGTGTACTGCTTAGAAAGGGTCAACATTACTTTTTGATATGCCCGCGAATATCAAAACTCTGAAAAAAAGGGAAAATTTTAAAATTTGTGTAGTTTTTCAAATTTTTTAAAGGGGATTTTTCTCAGCATCCCCCCGGTTTAAACATTTTAAGGGGCCCCTGAAGTTTAATAAACAAGTCCCATTAATTATTTCCCTTTTTAACCTGACTTTCTGGGGGAACCAAAATTTTAAGATACTGAAGGTTCCCAAAGAATCTTTGTTTTTAAAAATTTGTCTTCCTCTTGGGGCCCAAATTTCATCCCCCAAGGGAACTTGAAACTGGTATAAAATTTTTTGTTTGAAAGGATTTGTCCAAACAATAATCAATCTTTTTTGGAGGGCCCCGTGGGGTAACACCCCGGAATAAAAGTAAAGACTTTTGAAAAATTACTTTTCCCCATTGAAGTTTGTTCAAGGGCTCTTTTTGGGCCTTTCCAAAGGTTCATTTAAAATTTAATTTTGGTTGGGGTCGGGGTGGGGTTCCAAGAGTCACCAAGTCAAAGTTGTTCTTCATCATAGGGCTAAATTAGAGGTGTCAATTTAAAGGACACCTTATCAATTTTCATTGTCCCAACAAATTTCGTGTGGAAAAAACTAAGTCAAAATTATTAAGGGAGTTGACCGATTTTTTCCCGGGAAAATTTTTAAAGGGGTTTTTATAAGTTTTAAAACTTAGGTTTTTTCCCCTTTACTTTTTTTGGAGGTAGGAACTTCCCCCAAATTTTTTTAAAACTTTTACGGGGGTTTTCCATGCCCTTTAAAATTTATTTGGGCTTGTTTGGCAAAAGTCCCAAAAACTTCTTTCCCCCACTTTAAAACTTTTCCCCCTGACTTTTTTTAAAAAAAAATAGGTTTTTTTACTGGCCCTTGACAATGTAAGTTTTTGGAAACTAAAGTTTAGAGGTTCCTCAAATTTTTGGTCTAAGGTCAAAAGGGGAAACTGGTTTGAAGGGGTGAACCTCAGGAATTTCTCCCCCAAATTTTCCCTAAGTCTGAAGGATGGACAATGGGCCTTTGGGCCCCTGTCACCATAGAGAAGTTAAAAAGGTAAAAACCCCCAAAGAGTCACTGGGAATTCCCTTGGCGAACAAAGACGGTAAAACGATCCCACTCCTTGGGTTTTAAAGGGGGGGAAAGTTTCCTTAAAAATTGACTTTAAAATCGAATGCTGGCGCTCAGTCCTCCCCTTACAGCTGGGTGATAGGGGTGTGGCGAGGGCTTCACTCCCCGAAGTTGGTATAGATTTTTTATTAAATCGATGTGAATTGTTTTTCCCTGGTAGCAAAATTTTTAGGGATCCCCTGGAGAAAATGGACAAAAAAGGGGTTAGCCACCTCTGTAGTAGTTATGGTTTTTAAGGACGGTTCAGGGAAATCGAAGCATAAACAACTAAAAGTTAAAATTAAATTTTGGGGCCCCCGATGAAAGGGAGATTTTAAAAGGGGGAAAGATGTAATAGCTTACCCTTTTAAAAGGTACCCTAAAGACTGGGGATTTTTTTCCATTTGGTACTCGCCGGGGACCCCCGGGGGGGATGCAGGTTTGGCAAAAATTTACCCCGATTAAAATAGGTAGTGCAAATTTAGGCATTTTTTTGGGCCCAAAAAAAAGGTTTTTTCCCAAATTTTTTTTAAGGTTTTTTTCGTTTTTCCGGCCCTGGGAGGTCATGAGCCAATTTTTTGAACAGTCTCTCGGGATTGGGCTTGGAACAACTAAGATGGAAAAGTCTGGGCATCTGAATTTAAAATTTTTAATACGACTTGTTTCAAATACCTTTTATATATTCAAAAATTTTTAAAGAAAAGGGTTTTTTCCTTTTGGGTAACTTGATTTTGTTTTTGCGGGGTTTTGGCATTTGAAAAGAAGGGCAATTCGTTGTAAAATTTACAAAAAGGGGTCCTTCGATTTTTCTAAAGGCTTAAAATCAGGGAAAATCAAAGGGATGGACAGTTTGGAGAAACCCGGGCTTTGGGGCTGAGCCCTAGTCAAGCATTTTTTGGTAACGGAAAGGGGATATCTTTACTTTCATTTTTTAACAAATGAAACCGGGGAAACCAAATACCCCGCTTTTTGAGAGTTGCATCATGGTTTTAATCCCACATGAATTCACGAGACATTGTTCATCTGAACTTTTGAGGATTTCTGACTCTACAGGAAGAGGATTGAAAAGCTTATGTCCACCTTTGGTGTGAAAGGTCAACCTCAAAGGGGAAAAAGGCCGTTTTTTACATTCCCATTAGTAGGAGAAGAAGTGTTGGGAGCTGTAGGGTTAGCCAACCTGTAAACCCATTATGACCTAATGAAACAACGGATGGTAGGAAAAGTGTTGTCGGCCCAATAGTTTGGAAGGTTTTTTTAAGTTTGGGGAAAGCTTATCAGAAAAAAACTATACTGTGACGTGTCTCGTAAAAGGGGAAAAATAATTTTTCCATTAAGTTCCAAAAAGAAGGGTGCTTGGTCATTTGTTTTTAAAACATCTTCCAACTTTTTGGACCTTTTTAGAAGGAAATCTGGACTTTTATGTCCCCCCCCCCTTAACCCAAAACAAATTTACAAACAAATTAAAAAAATCATTTTTAACCCACTAAGGCTTTGATTTCTTCAGGTCTATGACCCTTGCCCTTGGGGTTCGATCCCTTTGGGTCTTTATAGGAATTTGTGAGCCTCGCATACAGGTCAGCAGCCCAGAAAACTTCCTCACTTAATCAGGTTCGTTTCCCAATGAAATTTTGTATTGATGGGGGAAAAAAGGGGGTAGGGCTGGTCAGCAACCATGAAATCTCTAAGAGATTCATAACTGCGATCAGTTCCTGGAATCTCTATCCAAAAGTCGAACAACGAAAGAGTGTTACCTGTAACTGCTGAAAGTTCTGGCAGGCTGTAAGGTGGCATACCTGAAATTCTTTCCTGTAAGGAATTGGTGGTTTTTTGATATGCTTAAAGGATTGCCTTCTTCAGTAGGTTATAATTACATATGATATCCTGTGACCAAAGTTGCATAGATATTCTAGGCTGTACCAGAAAATTAACATTCCTAACCTGGTAGCCCAGTGTCAGCAGGCATTACAGAGGTGTTAGCGGTATTTTCAACCTGATAATGTATGAAGTTATGTCTTCCCCCTCTGTGAAGGGAGGTAAATAGGTGTTGGAATACGTGTTTTTTACTGACGCACGTTGTTCCATTTAGTCCTTCCTCTAATTGTTGTTGTTTGTTGTAAAAGTTACTTTTTATTCTCTAATTCAAAGCGGGATTTTTTGAGCTCGCTATCTTTTCTCTCTCTATTTAAAAAAAAAAAAAAAAAAAAATAAAAAAAAAAAAAAAAAAAAAAAAAATAAAAAAAAAAAAAAAAAAAAAAAAAAAAAAAAAATAAAAAAAAAAAAAAACCCCCAAAAAAAAAAAAAAAAAAAAAAAAAAAAAAAAAAAAAAAAAAAATAAAAAAAAAAAAAAAAAAAAAAAAAAAAAAAAAAAAAATAAAAAAAAAAAAAAAAAAAAAAAAAAAAACAAAAAAAAAAAAAAAAAAAAAAAACTCTGTTATCTTGCTTTTTCCTCAATTTCTCTTTCCTTTGCTCTTTCTCAAGTCCCTTAATTTAACCTGTTCCTCACGTATCTTAGCTCTGATTCCTCACGTACTATGCTCTTCTCACGATCAAGTCTATCACGCTCCTTTTTGTCTTCTCTCTCTCTTTCTAAACTGTTCTTGTATTTCTCTCTCAATTCTCTCTCTATCCTTTTTCTCTTTCTCTTTCCCTTTCTAACGTCTTCTTCTCTCACAGTTCTCTCTCTTTCAAGTCATTCCTGGATCTTAGCACTAATGGAAATATCTAAATTTTTCCCTGTTATTCTAACTCCAGCGTTCACCAAACTGGTATTCCTCCATATTTGCTAAGAATACTTAAACTACAAGGGGAAAATGAAACGGGTATAAACAAAATGGAGGGTTCCAATTCTGCTCCGTCAAATTTAAATAATAGAGGGGCTCGATACCCTGCTTCAATTAAACAATATGTATTAATTAAAACGAAGGGTTCTATGCCGGTCCGAGCAAACAGTAAAGTAGAATGGGGTCACTTGACCATCCAATCTTCTCACCAACAAATCGAGAGTGTCCAAGACAGTTCCCTTGATAAAATAAAGTGTCACGTGAAACAAATTGTACTGGGAAATCTTGGGTTCCCTAGAGTCTAATCCTCCAAAGTGTTTTCAAGCTCCACACAAAATGGGCTGGCAGAATTAAACTAGTATTCCTGCCTTGACTTACCAATAATTGAGACTATAACAATCACCACTTCTTTTTAAATACCTGTACTGTAGTCCTACCATAGAGATAATTACTCATTGTGGTGGTAACCGTCTGTGGTATGCGGCGTGAAGTTCCAATGGTAGATTCGAGATGGAGTTGAATCTTGATTTCCGTCGAGTTGATTCCTGCAAAGTCGCCACTTATGAGGCTCTTGCTCAGCCCTGTAACAAACTTCAGACAGTATTACAAGGCTGGCTTCCTCCCTTCAGGAAAATTAATGAATAAGAAAAAGAAATAATCACAAAAGAAACACTTTATTATTTTATTAAAGAAACATTAAAACAATAAAACATGAAGATATATCCTATTTGGAGAAAAAATGAAAAATGAAATGAATAAAATAACATTGAACTCACAACGCTATATATATTGGGTGTCTGGTGTTGGTGACCCACTGCGTGTTGTTGATGAAAATTAGTAAGCAGGTGCTGATGCATGGGGGGGGTCCAGGTGTTGGTTACAACCCACTGGTTCGTTCTTCACAGTATAGCCGTGAGTAATTCTATCCCGATGATCAGGGAAAGCAGGTTCTTTACCACTACAATGATGAGGGGTTACGTTCTGCAAATTTCATACAGTGTTGCACAGGTAATTAAATCCAAAAAGGGGATAAGAAGGAAAGTCTCTGGGACGGTAGTCCATCTCCTTCATTCAACTCATTGATTGGCAGGTGACCCTCTCTGTCATCCAGCTGGAAAGATAGACAGGTTCCATGCTAGAAATCATCTCCATGATAAGTACAATACCTAAAAGATGTGGGATTATTTACATCAGTCAAACTGAGAGCAAGACTGAAAGGACTAAGTTTATTATTGGTCAAAAGTGAAGCTTTCAAACCAATAAATCCACTATGAATACAAGGCAGGCCATTGTATTTACCAGTAGTGCTGGGAGCTGTGAGTCTAGAGTGATTACTGTTTGGACGGAGCCCCACACGTCACCTTTCGGGGGGGGGGGGGGAGAAGGAGGGGAAGGGATAGCGGGATCTAGACGACCCTACACTCTACCTAAGTAATGTGCGGCAAGCAACCATCACTTTCGGGGAGGGGGAAAACACGCGGGAATAGCGGGAGCTTGACTTACCCTACCATTAACAAGTAGCCGGCATAAAACTGTTTAACTATATACTTCCTCGCTACTCCTAATCTATTTGGGACTTTTCCCTCCAACCCAGGGGGCAAAGGACCAGGAAAACAAGGAGATCAGCGAGAGCCAGAAACGAATTGCCACAGATAAGGGGGAGTCCAGGACTCAGTACGTAAATGGACATAGCACGGAAAGTCAAGTCTGACCCGATACTGCTGTTTAGCCACAATAGGAGAAAGACAACGGTCAAAAACCAGGTTTTCAGGCTGAGGAAAGAAGTTGAGGAACTCACAGGAAACGATCAAGAGGAATGTGAGAAGCTCAACAGATTTAAGGAAGTGATCACAGTGGAGACAGGAAGGACTCTGGGAAGACAGGACAGAGAAGGACACCAACAGGGAATAGACCAACAATTGCTGGATGATATGCACACAATTGAGGAGGAGGTAAAGAAGCTGCTAAGTGACCTTGATACCTCAAAGGCGGTGGGACCGGACATCTCCCCGTGGGTCCGCAGGGACGGAGCAGATATACTGCGTGTGCGCCTTAACCACAATCTTCAACACATCCCTTGAAACTGGGCAACTACCTGAGGTATGGAAGACGGCAAATGTAGTTCCCATTTTTTAAAAAAAAGATTATCAGGAGGAGAGTGGTGGAGCACCTGGAACGGAACAAGATTATAAACGACAACTCGCTTGGATTCATGGAAGGCAAATCCTGTTTGTCACAAACCTTCTGGAGTTTTATGACAAGTTAATCCAGAAGTAAGCACACGAGAGAGAGGGGTGGGTTTGATTGCATTTTCTTGGACTGCATAAGGCCTTCAACACAGCTCCTCACAGGCGACTAGTGCAGAAAGAAATAGAGGATAGGGCGCGTATAAATGGAAGGGCACTGCAGTGGATCAGGAGAATACTACAGGGAGGCAACAGCGAGTCGTTGGGGACGGGATAGAGATATCACAATGGGGCACCTGTGACGAGCGGTGGTTCCCACAGGGGTTCGGTCCTTGGACCAGTGCTATTTTTGGTATATGTGAATGACATGATGGGAAGGAGTAATAGCTCAGAAGTGTCCCTGTTCGCAGATGATGTGAAGTTAATGAGGAGAATTAAATCAGATGTGGGATCAGGCAGGACTTCAAAGAGACCTGGACAGGCTGGACAACATGGTGCCAAGCAAACTGGCTTCCTGAATTCATCTCTGCCAATTGCAGTCGTATGAAGATGGGAAAAGGGAAAGAAGACCGCAGACAGAGTATAGGCTAGGTGGCCAAAGACTGCAAACCTCGCTCAAGGAGAAAGATCTTGGGGTGTAATAATACCGAGCATGTCTCGGAGGCACACATCAACAGATAACTGCTGCAGCATATGGGCGCTGGCTCTAAACCTGAGAATAGTGTTCCGATCCTTAGTAGGTTATCGTTCAAGACATGTAACGGTTGTACATCAGCCCATTCTGGGAGTATGCAGCACCAGTTTGGAAAACCCCACACTGGTCAAACACGTCAAGAAATTAGAGAAAATGCAAGGTTGGCAACAAGGCTAGTTCCGAAGCAGCGGGGTATGTCCTAGAAAGTACGTTGAGGGAAATCGGACTGACGACATTGGAGGACAGGAGGGTCAGGTGACACATGGATAACGACATTCAAAATACTGCGTGAATAGATTAAGGTGAGACAGAGGCAGCGTGTTTGTTCAGAGAGGGAAAACAGAAAAAAGGGAGGGGTCACAATTGAAGCTGAAGACTCAGACGAGTGAGAGGGATGTTAGGAAGTATTTCTTCTGTAGAGTCGTCAGAAGTGGAATAGACTAGCAAGTGATGAGGGCAGGAAAAGGAACATACATAGTTTAAGAACGAGGTATGATCAAAGCTCTGGAAGCAAGAGAGAGAGAAGAGAGGAGAGAGAGAATGAGGCAGGAAACCATTACATAGCTTTAAGACGAGGTATGACAAAACCTCTGGAAGCAGGAGAGGACTAAGTAGCGATCAGTGAAGGGCGGGTCAGGAGCTGAGTCTCAGACCCCTGCAACCACAATTAGGTGAGTACACACACACATACAGTGACACACATTATATATTATATTTTATATATATATATATATATATATATATTATATATTATTGTACCACGAACTAGTGGGTATTGATCAATAACAACACTGACGACTAGCCAAGGAGCGAACCCATGCTGCTCGGCCCGGCCTTGGTGAGGCCAAAGAAAGATGACGCTCTAGTCTACGGGACCACACAGTTCTCAAGGAATGATGCATCCAGCCAAGCTAGTGTTGTAACCCGTCATCCTGATGAGAGAACAATACGGTGGTGTGGGAAACAGTGGATGCTCTGAGCTAATTTCATTCTACTTCCTGTTTGGAGGGCGGGCCAAAACAGCATGGTTCGTCTCCTTGGGTAGTCAATAGCCGCCCCCTCCCTTCCGCTACAGACTGATACACTCTTGAAGTCATTCTGTTTCGCTCCATTCTCTCTACATGTCCGAACCACTCAACAACCCTTCCTCAGCCCTCTGGACAACAGTTTTGATAATCCCGCACCTCCTCCTAACTTCCAAACTACGAATTCTCTGCATTATATTCACACCACACATTGCCCTCAGACATAACTTCTCCACTGCATCCAGCCTTCTCCTCGCTGCAACATTCATCACCCATGCTTCACACCCATATAAGAGCGTTGGTAAAATTGTACTCTCATACATTCCCCTCTTTGCCTCCAAGGACAAAGTTCTTTGTCTCCACAGACTCCTAAGTGCACCGCTCACCCTTTTCCCCTCATCAATTCTATGATTCACCTCATCTTTCATAGACCCATCCGCTGACACGTCCACTCCCAAATATCTGAATATGTTCACCTCCTCCATACTCTCTCCCTCCAATCTGATATCCAATCTTTCATCACCTAATCTCTTTATCCTCATAACCTTACTCTTTCCTGTATTCACTTTTAATTTTCTTCTTTTGCATACCCTACCAAATTCATCCACAACCTCTGCAACTTCTCTTCAGAATCTCCCAAGAGCACAGTGTCATTCGGCAAAGAGCAACTGTGACAACTCCCACTTTATGTGTGATTCTTTATCTTTTAACTCCACGCCTCTTGCCAAGACCCTCGCATTTACTTCTCTTACAACCCCATCTCTAACTATATTAAACAACCACGGTGACATCACACATCCTTGTCTAAGGCCTAATTTTACTGGGAAATAATCTCCCTCTTTCCTACATACTCTAACTTGAGCCTCACTATCCTCGTAAAAGATCTTCACTGCTTTCAGTAACCTACCTCCTACACCATACACCTGCAAACTCTGCCACATTGCCCCCCTATCCACCCTGTCATACGCCTTTTTTCCCAAATCCATAAATGCCACAAAAACCTCTTTAGCCTTATCTAAATACTGTTCACTTTATGTTTCACTGTAAACACCTGGTCCACACACTCCCTACCTTTCCTAAAGCCTCCTTGTTCATCTGCTATCCTATTCTCTGTCTTACTCTTAATTCTTTCTATAATAACTCTACCATACACATTACCAGGTATACTCAACAGACTTATCCCCCTATAATTTTTGCACTTTCTTTTGTCCCCTTTGCCTTTATGCAAAGAAACTATGCATGCTCTCTGCCAGTCCCATGGTACCTTACCCTCTTCTATACATTTATTAAATAATTGCACCAACCTCTCCAAAACTATATCCCCACCTGCTTTTAACATTTCTATCTTTATCCCATCAATCCCGGCTGCTTTACCCCCGGTCATTTTACCTACTGCCTCACGAACTTCCCCCACACTCACAACTGGCTCTTCCTCACTCCTACAAGATGTTATTCCTCATTGCCCTATACACGAAATCAAGCTTCCTATCTTCATCAACATTTAACAATTCCTCAAAATATTCCTTCCATCTTCCTAATACCTCTAACTCTCCATTTAACTGACAAATCCATTTCTCAGTTAACTTGTTAATCTTCCTTAACTTGTTAAACTCACTCCAAAACTTTTTCTTATTTTCAACAAAATTTGTTGATAACATCTCACCCACTCTCTCATTTGCTCACTTTTTACATTGCTTCACCACTCTCTTAACCTCTTTTTTCTCCATTATATTTTTCCCCTCTTGCAAACTTCTACTTTATAAAAACTTCATATGCTAACTTTTCCCAAGGGCAACAGTAAAACGGGAAGCCCAAAGAACGACCCCCTGGTTTACCGACGGTGTAAGGAGGCAAAAAAAAAGTGCAATAGAGAATGGAAAAAGTGCAGAAGGCAGAGAAACACGAAAATAGGGAGATTAGTCGCAGAGCCAGGAATGAGTACGCACAGGTAAGGAGGGAGGCCCAGCGACAGTATGAAAATGACATAGCATCGAGAATCAAGACTGACCCGAAACTGTTGTATAGCCACATCAGGAGGAAGACAACAGTCAAAGACAGGTTTATCAGATTAAGGAAGAAGGTGGGAACTCACAAGAAATGATCAGGAGGTTTGTGAGGAGCTGAACAGGAGATTTAAAGGGAAATTTTTACAGGTAGTAGGTTGGTAGACAGCAACCACCCAGGGAAGTACTACCGTCCTGCCAGATGACTGTGAAACAGAAGCCTGTAACTGTTTTGCATGATGGTAGGATTGTGGTTTCTTTTTCTGTCTCAAAACACGCTAGATAACAGGGATATCTTGCTATCCTACTTACCTTTGGTCACACTTCACAGACACGCACATGCATAATATATTATACATACATCTAGGATTTTCTCCTTTTTCTAAATAGCTCTTGTTTTTCTTTATTTCTTCTATTGTCCATGGGGAAGTGGAAAAAGAATCTTTCCTCCGTAAGCATGCGTGTCGTATTTTAGGGACTAAAATGCCGGGGAGCAATGGGCTAGTAAACCCCCTTTTCCTGTAGACATTTACTAAAAAAGAGAAGAAGAAAAACTTTATTAAAAGGGGATGCTTAAATGTGCGTGGATGTAGTGGGTGAAAAAAGATGATTGCTGATGTTATAAAATGAAAAGAATTTGGATGTCCTGGCCCTAAGCGAAACAAAGTGAAGGGGGTAGGAGAGTTTCGTGGGGGGAAATAAAGGGGTTTTAATTGGGTAGAGAGAGTTAGAGCAAAGGAAAGGGTGCGAATTTTAAAAAGATCAGTTATAGAAGGAAAAAGAGAAATGAATGTGTAAATTAAAAAATTATGTGGATTAAAGAAAGGTTGGATGCGGGGAAGTGGGTCCTAATAAGCGTGATGCACCTGGGAAGAGAGGAATGCGAGGAGAGAAGAGATTTTGGGGATGTTAAGTAAATTGTATGGGGACCCTTTAAACCCAAGGGAGAGAAATTGTGGTGGGGCCCTGATGTAAAGTAGGAGAAACTTTTAGAGGGGTGTGGTAGGAAAGTTTGGGGGTGCCAGGGTAAATGATAATAAGAGCCTTTGATTGAATTTGTATAGAAGGGGTTTATTTATAGGTAACATATTTTAAGAAAAAGGGATAAAAAAAGTATAAAAGATTATGGGGGCGAAATGACAGTAGTTTTTTTGGATTATGTTTGGTAGTAAAAGATTTTGAGTGATTTAGGATGTACTTTTTATAGAGGGGCCACAGATATATCAGATCACTTTTTTTTAGTTGTGTACATGGGGTTAAAAGGTAGATGTGTCAAGAGAAAGAAGATCGGGAAAGAGAGAGGTAAAGGTTTTATAAAAAAAAAGGGGGCAGTTGGGTAAGATAAAAACCCAGCTATTGGAGGATAGATGGGCAAATGGAGCATAGGCAATGGGGTCGAGAGGTTTAGGGGGTGGTTTAAAAATTTTGTTTTTGAGTGTTCAGCAGAAGTTTTTTGGTTAAGGAAGGGGGTGAGGAGGGAAGGGGAAAAGCAATTGGGTTGGAATGATGATGTACAGGAGTAGAAAGGGGGAAAAAAAATTTTTGCTTTTGGAGAAGTTTTTAAAAAGTAAAAGTGATGCAAGGGGGAAGAGTTTATGGAGAGAAAGAGAGGGGTTAAAGAGAGTGGTGAAGCAATGTAAAAAGGAGCAAATGGAGAGTGGGTGAGATGTTTCAACAAATTTTGTTAAAAATAAGAAAAAGTTTTGGAGTGAGATTAACAAGTTAAGGAAGCCTAGAGAACAAAGGATTTGTCAGTTAAAAATTTAGGAGAGGAGAGTTATTAAAGGAGATTAGGGGTTTGGGGAAGAGGAGGGAATATTTGGAATTTGTTAAATGTTGATGAAGTGGGAAGCGTGATTTGTGTTAGGGGAAGGAGGAATAAATTTGTAGGAGTGAGGAAGGCCAAATTTTGAGTGTGGGGGAAGTTCGTGAGGCAAGGTAAAATGAAATTTGGGTAAGGCAGCCCCGGGGTTGATGGGGTAAAGATAGAAAGTTTAAAAACAGGTGGGATATAGTTTTGGAGTGGTTGGTGCATTTATTTTTATAAATGTATGGAAGAGGGTAAGGTCTAGGGTTGGCAGAAGCTGATGTTCCTTTGTATAAAGGCAAAGGGGATAAAAGAGAGTGCAAAAAATTAAGGGGGTTTAAATTGTTGAGTATCTGGTAAGTGTAGGTGAGTTATAATTGAAAGAATTAAGAGTAAGACGGAGAATGGTAGAGATGAACAAGGAGGGTTTAGGAAAGGTAGGGGTGTGTGGACCCGGTGTTTTTAGTGAAAATGTAATGAACAGTATTTAGAAAGGCTAAAAAGGTCTTTGTGGGATTTTGGGTTTGGAAAAGGCGTATGACAGGGTGGATAGGGGGGGGAATGTGGCAGTTTGCAAGTGTATGGTGTAGGAGGTAGGTTATGAAAACATAAGAGTTTTACGAGGATAGGGGTCGGTTAGAGTATGAGGAAAGAGGGAAATTTTTTCCCGTAAAAGTAGGCCTTTGACAAGGGATGTGTGATGTCACCCTGGTTGTTTAATTATTTATAGATGGGGTTTAAGAGAAGTAAATGCGAGGGTCTTGGCAAGAGGCGTGGAGTTAAAGATAAAAAAATCACACACAAAATGGGAGTTGTACAGCTGCTCTTTGTGATGACACTTGCTTTGGGGATTTGAAAAGAAGTTGCGGAATTGGGGATGAATTTTGGTTTTGGGGGTGCAAAAAAAGAAAAAAAAAGGTGAATACAGGAAAAAGTAAGGTTATAGGATAACAAAAATTAGGTTTATGAAAATTGAATACAGTTGGAGGGAGAGAGTATGGAGGAGGGAACGATTTAGATATTTGGGAGTGGAGTGTCAGCGGATGAGGTGAATCATAGAATTGATGAGGGAAAAAAAAAGTGAGTGGTGCACTTAGGAGTTTGGAGACAAAAAAATTTGTCCCTTTGGGGGCAAAAGGGGGGATGTTGAGAGTATGTTTTCCCCCGCTTTTATGGGTGTGAAGGTGGGTGATGAAAATTTTCAGCGGGAGAAATGGAGGCAGTGGAGATGTCATGTTGAGGGGAATGTGTGGTGTGAATATAATGCGAGAATCTAGTTTGGAAGTTTGGAGGAGGTGCGGGATTACCAAAAATGTTTTCCCGAGGGTGAGGAAGGGGTTTTTGGGTGGTTCGGGCATGTAGAGGAATGGGCGAAACAGAATGACTTCAAAAAGGGGTATCAGTCTGTAGTGGAAGGAGGGGGGGGGGTCGGCTAGGAAAGGTTGGAGGGGGGGGGTAAGGAGGTTTTGTTTTTGCGAGGGGCTTGGACTTCCCGAGGCTGCGGGCGTGTTTGTAGGGGTGAATGGGGCAAATGGTTTTTTTTTTTTTCTTGACGTGCTGTTTGGGTGTGAGCAAAAGTAACATTTTTGAAGGGATTCGGGGAAACCCGCGGCGGACTTGAGTCCCGGAGATGGGAAGTACAGTGCCTGAACTCTGAAGGAGGGGTGTTAATGTTGCAGTTTAAAAACTGTAGTGTAAAGCACCCTTCTGGCAAGACAGTGATGGAGTGAATGATGGTGAAAGTTTTTCTTTTTCGGGCCACCCTGCCTTGGTGGGAATCGGCCAGTGTGATAATAATAATAATAATTTTACAGTAGAGACAGGAAGGGCTGTGGGAAGACAGCACGGAAGGGAACATCAAGAGGGAATATACCAACAAGTGTTGGATGACATACGAACAACTGAGGAGGAGGTGAAGAAGCTCTTAAGTGACCTTGACACCTCAAAGGCGATGGGACCGGACATCTCCCCATGGGTCCTTAGAGAAGGAGCAGAGATGCTGTGCGTGCCTCTAACCACAATCTTCAACACATCCCTTGAAAACTGGGCAACTACCTGAGAAATGGAAGACAGCTAATGTAGTCCCCATATTTAAGAAAGGAAACAGAAACGAGGCACTAAACTACAGACCTGTGTCTCTGACATGTATTGTGTGCAAAGTCATGGGGAAGATTATCAGGAGGAGAGTGGTCGTACACCTGGAGAGGAACAAGATTATAAATGAAAACCAGCATGGGTTCATGGAAGGCAAATCTTGTATCACAAACCTCCTGGAGTTTTATGACAAGGTAACAGAAGTAAGACACGAGAGAGAAAGGGGTGGGTAGATTGCGTTTTCCTAGACTGCAGGAAGGCCTTTGACACAGTTCCCCACAAGAGATTAGTGCAGAAGCTGGAGGATCAGGCGCACGTAAAAGGGAGGGCACTGCAATGGATAAGAGAATACCTGACAGGGAGGCAGCAACGAGTCATGGTACGTGAAGAGGTATCACAGTGGGCGCCTGTTACGAGCGGGGTCCCACAGGGGTCAGTTCTAGGACCAGTGCTATTTTTGATATATGTGAACGACATGATGGAAGGAATAGACTCTGAAGTGTCCCTGTTCTAGACAGAGACTAGAATCGTGGCCGTGGCAGGTAACAGTGCAGCGGTGAACTAGTGACCTAGGAGGCTTACAATAGAAAGGTTTCACACATAGCACTTCAGTGACGTGTCTCCATCAGAGGTCACCAGTTGTGACACAGTTGCCTCTTCCCACAACGCCTGAAGTTTTCACGCTACATCTGTTCTTACACTGTTGTCCCTGGTAATAAAGTTCAGCAAAAAAATTTGTTGTAATTTTTTAACCCAGAGTACCACTTTGTATACAAGTAAGAGAAGCAGAAAAACTTGTGTAGATATCCGCTGTGTCCCGTGGCTCGTTTGGCAACGCTGTCACCTCACACTGAGGATCCGTGTTCAATCCCCGGCATGGGTGGAAACGTGCATGTTCACTTACACCTGCTGTTCCTCATCATCTAGCAGTAAGTAGTTCTCTTGGTGTTAGTCGACTGGTGTGGATCTTATCCTGCGGGACAAGATTAAAGGACCCCAATGGAAATAAGACAGACAGTCGTCGATGACACACTGACTTTATTGGGTTATCCTGGATGGCTAACCATCAGTTTCGTTAAACATGGAAGTTCCAAAGAAATAATGAATTTGTATCAGGCCGGATGTCGTTCCTTAGTGTCATCAGCAACACTGTTTTACATGAGTATTCTTAGCACTGAAGAACTTAACGTTTGTTCACAACTACAATGACCAGCTTGCCAGTATTATCGGGTTGAAGGTGTGTGTTGTTTCATATCTTTGTCGATATTATAATCAGTAACCCTCAAAGTTTCCACATATTCCAACGTTCGGAAACTTCCATTGCGCTAAAATTGCTATTCGTGTCACTGAAAAGTATTGACGCGGGTACTGGTGCCCAGGATGTACTTACCGAGATCAAAGTATTTGTTGTTTTTAAGAGCTGCAGAGTCAGTAAAGAATGGAAGCCATTATTACAGATTTCTTAAGAAAGCCTTGTTGAAGATATATTGTGTATGATGAAATGGATGACATTTTGAAAGTCCAGGCCCAAAGACAAGTACACTCAAATTATCAAGCAAACAGGAAATTAGACATCATTTTGTAATCAAAATGTACAACAAAATAGCTAGCTGAGTTTCTAAATCTTATCCTCAGTATGTTAGAGTTGTAGAACAAACCACATGGATGGAAACCTCTAGTTCTAGATCTTTCGCACACTCGTGCGTCGTCAGGAGCTATGCAGTGTTGCAAGACAGCAGCAGATAGAAGGGGAAATTCTCTGAGACAA
The DNA here is from genome assembly GCF_026875155.1 of Cherax quadricarinatus. Classification (NCBI taxonomy): domain Eukaryota; kingdom Metazoa; phylum Arthropoda; class Malacostraca; order Decapoda; family Parastacidae; genus Cherax; species Cherax quadricarinatus. Next base: position 40,397,336 of record NC_069420.1, read on the forward strand.
GGCAGAAGGTATCAGTTGTCACCCATGTCACAGAGGATATTTTAAGATATAATCTGTTGCCATAAAATATTACTTTTGACTCCGATGACTTTCCCACTAAATCAGATAAATATCTTCTGTTGGCTGAAGATATTTCACTTGAGAAGGAACTGGCCCCGCTAGATAACTCGACCCATCAACGTAATGCAATGGAAACTACAGCTATGGTAACTTTTAAGTCACAAGATCGCTAACTTGGAACGAAAGATATGAAAATATTTAAAAATGCTTTTGACAGCGTTTAGGCAAATGTGACAGTACCAACGAGTAGACAGAGTGGATCTCGTTTTTGATAGCTACATTTAACAGCCCCTTGAAGAGGGAGAATAAGAAAGACGAAAGAGTGGTGATCCAGTTGAAATGATAGAGCATGATGCTTCTGTTCCCATTCAGACGGACAAGTTCTGGTCTTCCAACACAAACGAAAATATTTTCCGTTGGCTGCCAGTAATTGTTTTATCAACGAAGCTAAAGAGGCGCATGACAACGGTCGTAAACCGAACCATAACAGACAATCACACCAGGGATGAATGTATCGTTAATAATCATGGGATTAAGACCTCCCCTAAACTTCAAATCTTCTGAAGTAGCAGCTGTTAGAATGACTATTTATAACGTTGTTCAGTCCGGGATTAAATGTCTCTCAGTGTTACCAAATGACGCTAATATAGTTATATTCCTCCTTCGATATCTTTGAGCTTTTCTCCAGAGGTTTGGAAGAAATGTAGATTATGGTAGGAATGGGAAACAAAGTGCGCTACTTAGCACTTTTACAAGCTTCCGGAGCATCTTGGTGTTACAGTCAACAGTATTCTTGTTAAAATATTTGTCATTACAGGTTGTGATGTCACAAGCTAGGTTCTGCCTTAAAATCTGCACCAGAAAGGCTTTTACTTAATTTTCCAGAATAATAACTTTAAAACTTTATCAAATGTTGCCTGAGGCAACATTTGATTAAGTTTACCTCAGTCACTCAGACGTAAGACGTTTGATGATGTTTGATATTCACTGCTCACTCACCAACACTCACCAACACATCACAACTTTCACCTTTATCGTTTTCCATGAGAAATAAACATTTAAGATTATTTTTTGTTCTTCGGGAGTGTTTAACACTCTCTCAAGGATGTTTGTCTTTGAAGCTCTACAGCCAACACATTTTGGGCAGAACAAAAATCACGTTGTATTATTCTGAAGCTTGAATTATGTCTTAACACAATGACTTTTGAACTACTTGTACAGTATGTTACGGAGTTACATTGGGGTGAAGGGGGGGGGAGGGGTAAAAATACCTTGTCTAGGGTTATATATATAGTTATTTTAAAATAAGCCACCATAGGATTTGATTGTCATCAGAAATGGCAGATAAACTCACCTTTAGAAAACTATACATATATTATCAGTAAAAATGTATACAACACAAAATCTGCCATCATTATATTTCACATATTACAGAATAGCCATAGGTAAATTCACTTATTCACGACAGTGGGTCTCAATGGCCTAACCCCCATCCCCTGTCTGCCGGCTTCCAGCCTGCTAGTCAAAAAAAAAAATATTACTTCTGTACTCTCCACAATTTACACAGGCACCACATAAATACCAGAACCGGGCCCAATGCTAGAGCCAACTTAAGAGTACAAAAAATCCAAAAACATCCTATGGCCTAAATATTAAAAAAAAATGCATATTACTTAACCTGGCTAAAACACATCTTCCCAACGACTGCTAGTCCCTGGACACGTCTTTCTCAGTTCCAGACGCCCGTCCAATACGTGCCTGATACACGTACCCCTCAAGCGCTGACATTAATATAATTATGGAACATTTATTCACAATACAAACTTCACATTAATGCAGAAACCTGCATAACACCTCACCACCAGAGCACAAGTCTCACTCAGCTAGCTGTGTTCAGTTGGATGCAGCTAGTCAAGGAAAAAAAGGAAAATTTCCCTAAGGTCTGGGGAAACGGGGATAAACATCAACAAAACCAGAAAACTGCATCAAAACAACAAGGACATCCTTACATAACTTGCCTTGGTGCATTCTTCTTATAACAAACAAAACTACTACTCACCAAAACTTTTCACAATCAAAACAATTATCAAGGGCAAATCCGAGATGTCGAAACCCATTTTACTAAAACTGATCAGTTTGCTCCAAATGAGCCACAATCAGCTTATAGCTATTCTTAAAAACCCAAATATGAAATTCCACCCATAACACAGCGTTGGGTCAACACCGATATTGATGCATTTTACCTATACTTCATACAACCTTAAAACCTGCGAATGGATTATCTCTATACAACATTTTTCACCTAATTCCATAAGAGTAACCTGGTTACATCAGTACAGAAACAATCATAAATTGAAAAAGTATCTCTTGAAACAGCATTAGTGTGTAGAACTACAAATATCTATTTACAGTAGATACAGGTAAGCATTAACAGGTCTCCAGAAATAGTGCAGAAATTTGAGAATTGTACATTTTAAATTGCTACATTGAAAAGAAATATCATTATCAACCCTGTGCCCCAGACCAATCGTCCAAGTGAGTGCTAGTCACTGGACACATCTCAGTTCCAGTCGCCCGTCCAATACGTTAACATAAGAACATAAGAAAGGAGGAACACTGCAGGAGGCCTGCTGGCCCATACTAGGCAGGTCCTTTACAATTCATCCCACTAAAAAAACATTTACCCCAACCCAATTTTCAATGCTACCCAAGAAATAAGCTCTGATGTGAAAGTCCCACTCAAACCACCCTTCCCACTCATGTACTTATCCAACCTAGATTTGAAACTACCCAAAGTCCAGCCTCAATAACCCAACTAGGTAGACGTTCCACTTCATCAACTACCCTATTTCCAAACCAATACTTTCCTATGTCCTTTCAAAATCTAAACTTAATCTAATTTAAATCCATTACTGCGGGTTCTCTCT